>CM022302.1:578148744-578748744 GCA_011799875.1 Thinopyrum elongatum | reverse complement strand
CTCTCAGCCCCCAGTTCAAGCTGGGCGTAGTTCGGAGGTGATACTTCCGTGATGGCGAGAGATCGCATTAGGTCCAGTGTTTCGTTTAAGAGTGAAAGCTGGACAGGCATCTGAGGATCTGCGGAGCTATGTTCGGTAATAACCACTTGACCAAGCTCGATAGACGCAGACCTCGAGAGTTCGGAGTTGACGTCCAGAGGCGAAGCCGGCTTCCCGATGACGGGGAGAGTCCCGTTTGACTCCGGGTCCGCCGACGGCATGGTTGCATCTGGGTCTCCGACTAGAAGCTCCGCAGTGGGAGAAAGTCCGGCGGGGTCCACCCCACGGTATTCAGACGAAGTGTCCCGCTCCGGATCTAGGGCCAGGGCGGGCATGATGGTCGATCCCTGGACGGTATCTGATAGCAGATCCAAAGGGCCTTCTTTGTATGGGTGGGGAGCGGCGGCCGAGGCCGTAAACCCCTCAAAGATTAGATCTCCTTGGATATCGGCGATGCAGTTCAAGCTTCCAAACCTGATCCGGTGAACAGGGGCGTAGCTGTCGACCTGCTCAAGGTGGCCGATCGAGTTGGCACGTAGCGTGAAGCCGCCAAACACAAAGAGTTGACTAGGGAGAAAAGTCTGCCCGGAAACAGCATCGTTATCGATAATGAGGCGAGCCATCGATTCTTCTGTCGACAACACAACAAAACTCTCAATGAAAGCACCAATGTCGGTGTCAAAACCGGCCGGTCTCGGGTAGGGCGTCCCAAGCTGCGTGTCTGAGGATCGATGGTAACAATGGACAATAGGGACACGATGTTTACCCAGGTTCGGGCCCTCTTAATGGAGGTAAAACCCTACGTCCAGCTTGATTGTATTCGATGAGTATAGGGGTTACAAGAGTTGATCTACCTCGAGATCGTAATGGCTAAACCCTAGCTGTCTAGCCTATGATAATTCGAATTGCCTCAAAGGACTAAACCCACCAGTTTATATACACACCGAAGGGGCCTAGCGTTGTACAGAGTCGGTTTACAGAAGAAGGAAATAATACATCCAGACACCAAACTTGCCGTCCACGCATATAGGAGTCCTACCCTGTCGGAGGGATTCACCACGGGTAGCCTCATCAGCACCCCATAGCATTTCAAGACAACAGGGCAAGCCAAGCCGCTTGCGCCTCCCGGACATGTGGCCGACTCCCTTGGGCCGGCTGGCCCAAGGGGCCGACTCCCAGATGGCGGTGTACCCTTAGCAGGCTGCTTTGGGGGAGGCTGGGTCCTAGTAAACGGCCCCTCCTCTCCTTGGTGTTTGCGCTCATTCAATACGATAAGATGGGGCGTGGCTACAGGGCCACCCGTACCCCCAAATCCAAGCGGGGCGTGGCTACAGGGCGGGCTGACCAAGCGGACACCCCTCTGCCAGGCGCGGCACTGTAGCCACGCGGCCTCAGTTACAGACCGGCTTCCAGCAGCCGGCCTCTCCCTCCACTCGAAGTCAACGCACCGTCACTCCGACGAGACGGGGTGTGTTTACAGTGAGCGCCCGCCAAGCGGCAGACTGTAGCCATGCCTCCCCTGACAAGGCCCTCGTCATCAAGGGCAAGACTACAGCAAAAGGCAATCAGTGTGGCCCGCAGGCGGTGGGCCCCACCTGTCGGCCGAATCCTCGGCAGCCGGCAGGACCCACCAAGCGGCGGGCCCCCGTAGCCGGTGAAGAACGCGGCGGAGAACCCGGCGCCCATAGACGCTGACATCCGGGTCCTACACCCGGCCCAATTACCATTGTACCCCTGGGGGTAGGCCTATATAAACCCCCCCAGGTTCGCCCATGCAAAGGGTTCAGCTCATCTTCCACACCATTAGACACACACATAGCTAGAGAAGCACCTGGGCTAGCCTCGCCCTTCTCCTTCCTCTAGCAAACAGCTCAAGGAGCAAGCTTGTAGCTACGAGATTGATCATAGTCATCACGCGGAGACCCCGCAGAGCAGGACTAGGGGTGTTATCTCCTTGGAGAGCCCCGAACCTGGGTAAGACTCATGTTCGTTCGAGATCTCGCTCACTCCCGCTTCCAGGGCCCGACGACGTACTCCTGTCCCCATCCATGATAAGCCACCCCCTGGCATATGTCGCGAGATTACCCCGACATTTGGCGCCCACCGTGGGGCAAAGCTTACTGTTGGCCGGAAACATGGTCTGGACGGGAACCCTCTTCCCCTCTGACGAGCACGTCGCGCCTGGCCTGATCAGCCAGCCCGGCGCGCCCGTTGGCGCATGCATCAGCGCGCCGCTTGGCGCGGGGGCGGCCTGCCCCACGAGCTGCCTTGCCGACCTCCTCGGCAAGGCCAGCCTCTCCGACGAGCCCGCTCCTGGCGCAGGAGCGGCGTCCCCTGCGAGCTGCCTCATCGACCTCTTCGGCAAGCTCGGCATCGCCAATGAGCCGGCCTCCGATGCGGAGTCCGTCGGCTCCACCGACCCCTCCATCGAGCCTGTTGCGATGCTCATCGATTCCGACGCGGCCTCAGCCAACGAGTTCCCCACCGATGTGGTGGTCATCCACGATCCGTTCCCCCTTGTCGCCAGCATAACCGACGCCAGCACCATCGCAGAGGTGCTAGTCACTGGCCACGGCGACGATTCTGCGGGGGCAGCCCAGGACCCGCTGCGAGCGGCCATGCAGGGCTTGGCCACCCCAGTGGCTACTAACGCCGATGGTGCGACACTGGAGGCATTCCGTGTCTCTCTCCTTGAAAGTGCCAACAAGATGGTGGCCATGAGGCGCCGCGCTGAGGCTTGCCAGCGCGAGATCAACCGCAGAGCAAGCGGTACACCGGCTGCTGCCGAACCCAGCCGAGCCGGCGCCATTTGGCAACGCGGCGCGGCCATACCCAGCATGCTGGGAGTCGGACGCCCAGTCTATGCCACTCCCATGGAGAACCTGCGCGCCGCCCAGGCGGCAGCAGATGAGCTGGATAACCTGGAGGGCGACGAGCGACGTAGCCAGATGGCACGCCTCCAATAGCTCCTTGATGCTGCGACCACGCAGCAAGATGCGCGGCATCACGCGATGATGACAGCCGGTAAGCAAGCCGAGGACCAACCCCCCCCCCCCCCCCCCGGCCGCCGTGAGAATGGAGCAACCTCCCGGTCCCTAGCAGGCGGGGACCACAGTCAGCAAGACCCGGAGCCGGCTACTAGCCACAGCCGGCGCACTCACCTTACGGTTGTGCGCAGCCATGACGGCCGCCCACGAGTGGAGCACCGGCGGGACGAGCGTCTGCCTCCCCCTCGCAGGGCGAGGCTGGCCTCTCCGCCACCTATGGACCACCCAACTCTTGGAGGCCGGCTTGGCCCCCGTGAAGGAGTCGGAGAAAATGATGCGCGCCATCGGATCGAGCGGCTTGCTCGGTCCCTGGCCGTAGAAGAAGAAGATGCGATCGGCCCGGCCTGCTTCGGCCCCCACATTCGCGACGAGCCCTTCCCCAAAGGGTTCTTGCTTCCCCAAGATACTCCCAAATACAACGGCTCCGTGAAGCCGAAGGACTGGCTGGTCGACTACTCCACGGCCGTCAGCAAAGCAAACGGCAACAAGCGCGTTGCCGTGAAGTACGTTCCGCTCATGCTCCAGGGCACAGCCCGGACCGGACATGGCTGAACAGCCTCAAGCCGTACAACGTCAACAGCTGGCTTGACTTCGCCAATGTCTGCATCCGCAACTTCACCAGCACCTACAAGCAGCCCCCCAAGCCACACCAACTCTCCATGTGCATTCAGGGCCCAACCGAGTCCACCCGCGACTACCTGACACGCTGGGCCGAGTTGCGCAACTCCTGCGAAGGGGTGCACGAGGTGCAGGCAATCGAGTACTTCACCACCGGGTGCAGAGAGGGCACCTTGCTCAAACACAAGCTCTTGTGCGATGAGTCGGCTACACTGGATGAGCTCCTGGTCGTGGCCAACAAGTACGCCACCGCCGACTCCTCCATGAAGGCGGAGATTCGAGTGGACGCGTCCGGGAAGATGCTCCCGCCGGATCCTCACACGCCGACTGGTGACACCAACCGGCGCCAACATCCAAACGACAACAAACGCAAGGCCCAGCAGCCGGCTTCCAACAGCCGGTAGGTGGCAACAGTCGAAGACCAGCAGCCGGAAGGGCAATCCGGCCCCAAGCGTCAGAAGGGCGGCAAGGCCGCTTGGTTGCCCGCCTTCTCCTTCGAGCAAGCACTCGACGCTCCGTGCAAGTTCCACAGCGGCACCAAGCCGTCCAACCACACCACTCAGAAATGCCACTGGCTCACCCGTATTGCCAGGGGCGAAGGCCTGCCGCCTCCACCTGCCGGCCCCCCGGTTCCGCCTCCTAAGTAGCCGGCGGCCCGTCCAGCCGGCATGCTCCAAGATGAGTTCCCCGAGCCCAATGCCACATACGTCGTCTTCACCAGCCAGGCCGACAACAAGCACAGTCGGCGGCAGCAGCACCGCGAGGTCAACATTGTCGCTTCAGAGGTCCCCCCATTCATGCACTGGTCCGAGAAGCCCATCAATTGGAGCCGTGAAGACCACCCGGCTGAGATGCCCTCGCCGGGTGCTTATGCGATGGTGCTGGACTCCACCTTCTCAACAGAGAGGCGGGCTTGCCGTTTCTCCCGGATCCTGATCGACGGCGGCAGCAGCATCAACATCCTGTACCGCGACACCATGGAGAAGCTAGGCATCAAGGAAAAGCAACTCCTGCCCATCCGAACCGTGTTCCATGGCATAGTCCCTGGGCTTTCCTGCTCTCCAATTGGCAAGATCAAGATTGATGTCCTGTTCGGTGACAAGACCCACTTCCGCCGCGAGCCAATCTAGTTCGAGGTGGTCAACTTGGACAGCCCCTATCACGCGCTCTTGGGCCGGCCCGCCCTAGCCAAGTTCATGGCGGTGCCGCATTACGCCTACCTAAAGATGAAGATGCCGGGCCCCAAGGGTATCATCACCATTGCCGGCGACTACCAGAAGTCGCTCTCATGTGCCACCGCCAGCAGCCAGCTGGCCGAGTCCCTCGTCATTGCTGAAGAGAAGCGCCTCCTTGCCTGGGTGGTAGCCATGGCCAGCAAGCAGCCGGACATGCCATCCGATCCCAAGGACGTGGATACCCAGGGCTCCTTCCAGCCGGCTAAGGAAACAAGAAGATTGCCTTGGATCCGGCGCACCCGGAGAGATTTGCTGTCGTGGGGTGAAACCTCGACAGCAAATAGGAAAGCGAGCTCGTCGATTTCCTCCGTGAGAATCGGGACATCTTCGCATGGTCTCCCAAAGACATGCCGGGTGTTCCGACATATTTTGCCGAGCACAAGCTACATGTGAGACCGGATGCTAATACGGTCAAGCAACCCCTCCGCCGCCTGTCAGAAGAGAAGAGAGGGATTGTTGGTGAAGAGATCGCCCAGCTTCTGGCAGCCAGCTTCATCATGGAAGTATTCTAGCCGGACTGGCTTGCCAACCCAGTCCTCATTTTGAAAAAGAACAACAAGTGGCGCATCTGTATCGACTACACTAGCCTCAACAAAGCCTGCCCCAAGGACCCTTTTGCCTTGCCCCGGATAGTTCAAGTGATCGACTCCAGAGCCGGATGCGAGCTGTTGTCTTTCCTGGACGCCTACTTCGGCTACCACCAGATCAAGCTGAACCCGGCCGATCGGCTGAAGACCGCCTTCAGCACACCATTCGGAGCCTTCTGTTACCTGACCATGACGTTTGGCTTGATAAATGCCAGCGCCACGTTTCAGCGTTGCATGCAGAAGTGCCTCCTCAAGCAACTCGGCAGAAATGCCCACGTCTATGTAGACGATATTGTGGTGAAGACGGAGAAGCGCAGCACCCTTCTGGAAGACCTCAAGGAGACATTTGACAACCTGCGCCGTTTTCAGATCAAGCTCAACCCGGAGAAATGCGTCTTCGGAATACCAGCCGGCCAGCTCCTTGGCTTCCTTGTCTCTGAGCGCGGGATCGAGTGCAACCCCATGAAGATCAAGGCCATCGAGCGGATGCAAAGGCCAACCCGGCTGCGGGACGTCCAGAAATTCACCGGGTGCTTGGCATCACTCAGTCGGTTCATCAGTCGGCTGGGCGAGAAGGCCCTCCCACTGTACCAGCTGATGAAGAAGACCACCTGCTTTGAATGGAATGACCAGGCGGATGAGGCTTTCCTCCAGCTCAAGCGGATGCTGTCCATGCCGCCTGTTTTGGCCGCTCCGACTGCTAAAGAACCCATGTTCCTCTACATCGCCGCCACCAGCCGGGTGGTCAGCACCGTGATCGTGGTCGAGCGCCCAGAAGACGGCAAGGCCCAGCCAGTCTAGAGGCCAGTGTACTATCTAAGTGAGGTGATGTCTGCCTCCAAGCAGAACTACCCCCACTACCAGAAGATGTGCTACGGCGTGTACTTTGCCGCCAAGAAGCTGAAGCAGTATTTCCAGGAACACACCATCACGGTCGTCTGCACCGCCCCCCTTGCCGAGATCATAGGCAACAGAGATGCATCAGGCCGGGTGGCGAAGTGGGCCATTGAGCTGGCTCCACACACCATCCTCTACCAGCCCCGCACCGCCATCAAGTCCCAAGCGCTGGCCGACTTCCTAGTCGACTGGGCCGAGACCCAGTACTTGCCGCCAGCGCCGGATTCCACTCATTGGCGAATGCACTTTGACAGCTTGAAGATGCACGCTGGTTTGGGAGACGGCATCGTCCTTACCTCTCCCAAAGGCGACAAGCTCAAGTACACGCTGCAGATTCACTTTGCCGCCTCCAATAACATGGCCGAGTACGAGGCGCTCATACACGGACTCTGGCTAGCCAAGGAGATTGGCATCCACCGGATTCTGTGTTACGGCGACTCGGACTTGGTGGTCCAGCAGTCATCTGGCGACTGGGACGCCAAGGATACAAACATGGCAAGCTACCGCTTCCTCGTCCAGCAGATCATCGGGCACTTCGACGGGTGCGAGTTCCTTCATGTGCCAAGGGCCGAGAACGAGCCAGCCGATGCCCTGGCCCGAATCGGCTCCACTCGGCAAGCCATACCAGCCGGCGTCTCAGTCCAGTGCCTGCGCAAGCCGTCTATCAAGCCTTCGCTGGAATCAGAGTCCATCTTCGTACCGGCTGACCCCGGAGCAGTCAGATCCGGCTTGGGGACTTCAGCACCCGGCCCGGGGACTGCAGCAGTCGGCCTGGAGACTTCAACGACGCAGCAAGCAGCGGCCAGCTCCGACCCGCCGCCTCCCAACCCGACCGCCCTGGTACCAGTTGCTGTCATGACAGTGGTAGAAGCACCATCTTGGGCGCAGCCCATCCTCAACTTCCTGGTGAGCCGAGAGCTACCAGTCGATGAGGTCTTGGCCCGGCAAGTGCAACGCCGGGCGCCAGCCTACACAATAGTCAACGGAGAGCTTGTCAGGCGCAGTGTGACTGGTGTCTTCCAACGCTGCGTGGAGCCGGAGAAGGGCATGGCAATCCTCAGAGACATTCATCAAGGTGAGTGCGGCCACCACGCCGCCTCCAAATCCCTTGTTGCTAAAGCTTTCTGCCATGGATTCTTCTGGCCGACTGCTTTGGACGATGCCAAGGAGTTAGTCCGCAAACGCAAGGGATGTCAGCGCTTCAGCTCCAAGCAACACCTGCCGGCCTCTGCACTCAAGACCATCCCCATCACTTGGCCGTTTGCCGTCTAGGGATTGGACATGGTGGGCCCATTCAAAACAGCACGTGGCGGCATGACCCATCTGCTGGTCACTGTGGATAAGTTCATGAAGTGGATCAAGGCAAAGCCAATCAAGAAACTGAATGGTCCGACTGCTGTCACATTCATTGCGGACATCACCGTCCGATATGGCATTCCGCACAGCATCATCATCGACAACGGCACAAACTTCGCCAAAGGCGCCTTGGCCCGTTTCTGCGCGACGCAGGGCATCCGACTGGACTTAGCGTCCGTTGCCCATCCGCAGTCAAATGGCAAGGTGGAGCGAGCAAACGGCCTCATCCTGTCCGGCATCAAGCCCCGACTGGTCGAGCCGCTGGAGCGCTCGGCCGGCTGCTGGATCGAGGAGCTACCGGCCGTCCTTTGGAGTCTTCAGACTATGCCCAACAAAGCAACCGGCTTCACTCCCTTCTTCCTCGTGTACGGGGCCGAGGCCGTCATCCCAACTGACATCTAGTTTGACTCACCCCACATCACCATGTACACGGAGGCAAAAGCAAAGGAGGCGCGAGAAGACGGCATCGATCTGCTGGAAGAGGCCCGGCTGTTGGCACTCAGCCGGTCCGCCATCTACCAGCAGAGCCTACGCCGCTACCACAGCTGAAAGGTCAAGCCGTGTGCTTTCCGCGAAGGGGACCTTGTGCTTCGGCTGATCCAGCGAACAGCCGGCCAGCACAAGCTCTCGGCCCCTTGGGAGGGGCCTTTCATCATCAGCAAGGCCCTGGGCAATGACTCCTACTACCTTATCGACGCACAAAAGCCCAAGGCACGCAAGAGGGATGATTCCGGCAAAGAGACGGAGCGCCCATGGAACGCAAATCTTCTCCGCTCGTTTTACAGTTGATGTAGTGTATGTACCACGCTACCTTTTGTATTAAGAGAAGACAACAGGTCCCCCGAAGCACACTCGGGGGCTACCTTTTTATCTATATGATAAGCTTGCCTATGAATGTATTATTTCATTCTTTCGCCCTGCACCGGGTCCGGTCAACCGGCCCGGGGGCTCGCCGCCTTGACCTAAGCTGGCACCACCCGCAGTCGGCCAAGTAGTGTGCCGACATCTAAGCCCTCTCTTGCCTAAAGCCGCAGCTCGCAGAGCGACTGTCCGGCTGGCAAGAGCTAAAGGCAAGAAATGATGTCCACACGAAAAACGACTAAGGAAGAATGCCATTATAGGCCAAGCCGGCTACCCGCCCCATCCGTCCGGCTGCCCAGCAGCCGGCCGGCCGGCTTCCAGCTTGACTAGCTACGCTCTAGACGGCCAAAGTAACTTGCCTATCCTAAACGGCCAAGTCCCTGACCCGGCCACAGACCGCAGAGCGGCTGTTCGGCTGGCAGGGCGGCAGCCAAAGGAAGGCGGCAAAGGAAAAAGCCAAACAGAGCAAAAAGTAAAACCAAGCCGGAACTCGGCAAGAGCACAAGCATGTGTGAATTAAATTATTTACATAACAAAAGGCCCCTGGCCAAGCATTCAATGGAGTTTGAATTACAACCCCAGTGGGTTGAACTGCGCGCAATTAACTTGTTTGTTCGGAGCATAAGACAGAAAAAGCTTGAAAGATAAGCGGCCGCCTAGGCCAAGGGCGCTGCAGGTGGCGTGGACAAGTTGGCGGAGGCAGAGGCGCTGGCTGATGGACCGTTCGACTGGCGGGTCTCGGCTTGGTCGGCGTCGGCGGCAGTCGACGCGGTCTCCCGCGGCTCGCTGGTCGAAGCCCGATCGGGCTGAGGCTGGCCGGTCGCTCCGCCATCCGGTGCGACACCCTCGCCTTCCTCGTCTTCGTCATCCTCGCCTTCATCGCGGGAAGCGATCTCCCCCGCCGAGTCCTCACCCTCCGCCGGGTCCAACCCGAACCAGGAAGGTGGCACCTCAGCGCCGTCCTGGTCCTGCTCCGGGATAAAGACGGCGGTGTCAGCGTACTCGGCAAGGGTCGCTGTGCGATTGACAAGCTCGTCGCGCACCGCATCCAGCTCGGGTCCGGCCTCCTGACGGAAGGTGGCCAGCTGGGCCAACTCCACCCCCGGGTACCAGGCCTTGACGAACTCCAGCGCCGTCTGAGTGCCCGCTCGAGCCGCAGCGCCCTTCCAGGCCTCAAACCGTTCAGCCGCCACCTCCAGCCAGTCGGCAGTCCGACTGGGAGTGCGAGGAACCTGAGCGTCCAGCCAGAGCATGGCCAGCATCTGCGACCCGGCGCGCTGAAGACGGCGAAGCAGACGGCGCGCTGGCTCAAGCCGCATCTTGACGGCCAAAAGCTGCTCACCAAGGTTGCGGGGCGCATTCGGCGGAATGTCGACACTCGTCCTCCTCCGCTGTTTGCGTCGTGCCTCGATGGCTTGGCAGATGGCAACGGAGCGATCAAGAAGAAATTCTGTCCAAAAGAAAACCAAGAATTTAGAAGCCGGCCCCCCGAAGCAGTCGGCGACTAAGCAATAAAGAAGAAAGGACATTACCTTCAGCCATGTCCTCAATCACTCCATAGCCATCCGACAGCAACTTTTCCCTCTCGACCCAGTCCGAGCGCTGAGTCTCGAACTCAGCCTTGAGGAGCGTTTCCCCGTCCTTCAGCTGCCGGACCTCCGCCTTGTGCTTCTCCGCCTGGTCCGCCAGTTCCTTCGCAAGCCGGTCTCAGTCCTTGGCGGCTTAACTGCACTCCTGCTCCTTGGCATGGAGCTTGGTCTCGAGCTCGCCGACGCGGGCCCACAGCTCAGCGGCGGCCCCTGCCAAGACAAGAAAGAAACATCAGCATCAACCAAAAACAAGAAGTTACCGGAAGATCCGGCCCGACTGCTCAGCAGTCGGCCCGAATCTCAAGGGCTACACCCAGCGGGTGCGCTTGCGCGCCCCCACAGAAGACTGAAAGACGGCCGTACTCAACTCGGCTCTCGTTCAGGTCGGCAGTCCATTTGGCCAGCAGCCTGTTCTGGGAGTTGAAGGCGGCCGCGCGCAGATTGTGATAGTTCTGCAAGAAGAGCAGCACTTCAACATACTCCTTGAAGTTCCAACCCGCCTGCTCAGCAGTCGGCTCGGAACTCGGGGGCTACACCCAGCGGGTGCGCTTGCGCGCCCCCACTGAAGACCGCAAGAAAAAGCAAAAAGGATAACTCAAGCACGTACCCAGACGGTTGCCTGCATCGCCGTCAGCTCTTTCCCCGCCTGCAGGAGGGTGGCGCCATGGGCCTTGAACGTGTCAAGGACGTCCTGCACCGCAACGTTGAGGACACTCGAGCCGGTCCCTGACGTCCAGTCAGGCGGAGCGGCGCTGGTGGCCTCGACGTCGGGCGCCGACGAGCTCGCAGCCCCAACTTCCACCGGCCTCGGCGCGGAGACCGCCCGCGCTGGGCGCTGGCGCGCAGGGACGCGGGTCGCCACCGCAAAGCTCACCACCATCTCAGCGCTGGATGGCGGCACCTATGGCGCTTCAGGCCGGCTGCCTCCGGGATGATGGGGTCAGCCCCTCCCCTCTCCAGCGCCGTCTGGTCAGCCCCAGCTCCTCTGGTCGGCGCCCGGCCCTCCACCACCGGCGGCTCCGTTTGCTGCGGCTCGGTGGCCTCCGGAGCTCCGCTGCGCTCCGGCTCCTCCACCCGCACCCTGGCCACTGCATCCACCTGCTCCTTGGCCGCCTCGTCGGCCTGCGCCTTGGCCGCTGCGTCGGGCTCCGCCCGCGCCGCGTCTGCCGCTTCCGCCTCTGCCTGAGCCGTGGCGTCCCGCTCATGCTGCGCCTCTCGCGCATTCCTCTCTGCCGCCTCCCGAAGGGTGGCGGCCGGGTCCACGCGGCGGGCGTCTTCGGGTCCGCCTGCCGACCCAATCACCGAGGCGGATGGGGCTCGCGACACAGAAAGCAGAGCCCTACATAGCACGACAAACGAAGATAAGAAATTTGGAAAGAAAAAACCAAGACAGAAAGGATCAAGACGAAAAGCGGCCAAAATACTTACGTAGACACCATCGGACGCTGCTTCAGGCCCTTCCGAATGGTGGCCGCCTTCGCGGCCTCTTGCCGCTTGGTCGCGGCGACTGCGGACTTGGCCTTCTTGGACGGCCGACTGCCGAACATCCCGACGTCGACACGACGCTTCGCCACGCCGGGTGCTCCAGTCGGTGCCGCGGAGGAGCCGGCGCCTGTCCTGCCGGCGCCTGGGGCCCGGCGGGGCTCATCATCTTCCTCGTCGTCGTCCGGCCATTCCCCTATGCCGCTACCTGCGGTCCCGCCTGCCGCATCACCGCCTCCAGCGGCATCATCCTCCTCCAATGCGGCCGCCTCCAGCTCGGGGTCGTCCGTGTCACTCTCTGCGCGGTCCGCCATGTACCGATGGCCTGGATCCGGCGTGTCGATAGCCATCTGGCCTTGGAAGCGCTGCATCATAGCATGGCAGTCAGGCGGTGCGAAGAACTCGGCACGAGCAAAGAAAAAGAATCAGAACTAACCGGAGGAGGCGAATGGGCGCGGCTGTACGGCTCTTTGCCGAACTGCCAGCTCTCCTTGTCGAGCTTGCAGTCAGAGAAGTAATTGAAGCCGGACCACCTCCACAGTCGGCAACGCCTTGGTGGACATCCGGCATGGGTCCCGGCGGCCAATCATGCTGGCGATCAGATGAGGCCGGGCTTGGAGAGGCAGCACCCGGCGTTCGACGAAGGCGGCCAGCAGACCCGACGCCCTGAGGACCTTCAACTCCGTCATCTCTTGGAGCCGGGTGAGGGCGGTGGTGATGGCGGCCGACGACGACTTCGGCCGAAATTTCCAGTTGGTCCGAGGCTTTAGCGGCGGGCCGGCTGCGTAAGCCGGCAGGTTGACGTAGTCCCTCGACTTGTGGACGTTTCGGAAGTAGAAATATGACTTCTGCCAGAGCTTGGCTGACTCCAGCAGAGCGATGGCCGGGAAGCGGATCCTGGAGCCGGTACGCCGCACCGCCACGCAGGCCCCGCACTGAGCCGCCTCTCCTTTGATGGCGGTGCCGAGCTTGAGGTAGAAGAGCTCCCCCCACAGCTCGAGCGTGGACAAGACGCTGAGGTACCCCTCCCAGAGGGTGATGAAGGCGGAGAGCAATACCACCGTATTCGGCGTGAGGTGGTGAGGTTGGAGATGGTAAAAATCAAGAAAAGAGTGGAGAAAGCCGCTAGCCGGCAAGCCGAAGCCGCGGAGGAAATGGGTCCTAAAGACGACGCGCTCATCGTCCCTCGGCGCTGGCGAGATTTCCCTTTCGGGAGGAACACGCACCTCCACGTTCACCATGCGGGGAAGTCGCCACGTCAGGCGGAGGAACTCGAGGTGGTCGTCGTGGACGTTTGAACCGTCCCAATCGCCTCGCGCCATGCTTTTTTGGTTGCCGGATGGCGACGTAGAGAAGTCACGTGAGGCGAGGCCGCAGCGACGCAGAGAGGTCGTGCGGCGGCAAGCAGCGGCAGCACTTCGGCGACGGAGCGGCGTGGCGATGCAGCAACAGCAAGGGAGAAGAAGAAGAGGGTGGAGAACGGGCAAGGTGCGCGTGCGCTCTGCCGTCCCCTCCTCCCCCTACTTATAGGCCCGCGACGGCGGAGCCGAAGAGGCGAGACGTGGGAGGCGTGCGGATTAACTGCGCCCGCACCCCGCACGACCCCGCGTTTCTCGCGCCTTCAACGCGCGCATTCATTGCGCGTGGGGAGGGCAACCGCCCACCTCGGCCGCAGCGGATCCGCACGCGCGCCGAATGTTGGGGAACGTAGTAATTTCAAAAAAAAAATCCTACGCATACACAGGATCATGGAGATGCATAGCAACGAGAGGGGAGAGTGTGTCCACGTACCCTCATAGACCGAAAGCGGAAGCGTTAGCACAACTCGGTTGATGTAGTCGTACGTCTTCACGATCCGACCGATCCAAGTACCGAACGCACGGCACCTCCGAGTTCAGCACACGTTCAACTCAATGACGTCCCGCGAGCTCCGATCTAGCAAAGCTTCACAGGAGAGTTTCGTCAGCACGACGGCGTGGTGACGGTGATGATGATGTTACCGACGCAGGGCTTCGCCTAAGCACCGCTATGATATGATCGAGGTGGATTATGGTGGAGGGGGGCACCGCACACAGCTAAGAGATTAATGATCAATTGTTGTGTCTATGGGGTGCCCCCTGGCCACGTATATAAAGGATGGAGGGAGGAGGAGGCCGGCCCTCATAGGGCGCGCCAAAGTGTGGAGTCCTACTAGGACTCCCTAGTCCTAGTAGGATTCCACCTCCCACATGGAATAGGAAAAGGGGAAGGGAGAAGGAGAAGGAAGGAAGGGGGCGCCCCCTTTCCCTAGTCCAATTCGGACCAGTCCATGGGGAAGGGGCGCAGCCACCCTTGAGGCCTTTCTCTCCTTTCCCGTACGGCCCATTAAGGCCCAATACGAATTCCCGTAACTCTCCGGTACTCCGAAAAATACCCGAATCACTCGGAACCTTTCCGATATCCGCATATAGCCTTCCAATATATCGATCTTTACCTCTCGACCATTTCGATACTCCTCGTCATATCCCCAATCTCATCCGGGACTCCGAACAAACTTCGGTCATCAAATCACATAAACTCATAATACCGATCGTCACCGAACTTTAAGCGTGCGGACCCTACGGGTTCGAGAACTATGTAGACATGACCGAGACACGTCTCCGGTCAATAACCAATAGCGGAACCTGGATGCACATATTGGCTCCCACATATTCTACGAAGATCTTTATCGGTCAAACCGCATAACAACATACGTTGTTCCCTTTGTCATCGGTATGTTACTTGCCCGAGATTCGATCGTCGATATCTCAATACCTAGTTCAATCTCGTTACCGGCAAGTCTCTTTACTCGTTCCGTAATACATCATCCCGCAACTAACTCATTAGTTACAATGCTTGCAAGGCTTATAGTGATGTGCATTACCGAGTGGGCCCAGAGATACCTCTCCGACAATCGGAGTGACAAATCCTAATCTCAAAATACGCCAACTCAACAAGTACCTTCGGAGACACCTGTAGAGCACCTTTATAATCACCCAATTACGTTGTGACGTCTGGTAGCACACAAAGTGTTCCTCCGGTAAACAGGAGTTGCATAATCTCATAGTCATAGGAACATGTATAAGTCATTAAGAAAGCAATAGCAACATACTAAACGATCAAGTGCTAAGCTAACGGAATGGGTCAAGTCAATCACATCATTGTCCTAATGATGTGATCCCGTTAATCAAATGACAACTCATGTCTATGGTTAGGAAACATAACCATCTTTGATTAACGAGCTAGTCTAATAGAGGCTTACTAGTGACACTCTGTTTGTCTATGTATTCACACATGTATCATGTTTCCGGTTAATACAATTCTAGCATGAGTAATAAACATTTATCATGATATAAGGAAATAAATAATAACTTTATTATTGCCTCTAGGGCATATTTCCTTCAGTCTCCCACTTGCACTAGAGTCAATAATCTAGATTACACAGTAATGATTCTAACACCCATGGAGCCTTGGTGCTGATCATGTTTTGCTTGTGGAAGAGGCTTAGTCAACGGGTCTGCAACATTCAGATCCGTATGTATCTTGCAAATCTCTATGTCTCCCACCTGGACTTGATCCTGGATGGAGTTGAAGCGTCTCTTGATGTGCTTGGTTCTCTTGTGAAATCTGGATTCCTTTGCCAAGGCAATTGCACCAGTATTGTCATAAAAGATTTTCATTGGACCCGATGCACTAGGTATGACACCTAGATCGGATATGAACTCCTTCATCCAGACTCCTTCATTTGCTGCTTCCGAAGCAGCAATGTACTCCGCTTCACATGTAGATCCCGTGAAAGTGCGTTATATCAACTAGAGGGGGGGTGAATAGGCGATTTTTATGAATTCTTCACTGAGGAATTTCAGGGTGAGGAAATTCCTAACTGAAGAACTACTTGCAGCGGAATAAGTACTCAGAAGCAATCATAACAGAGCATAAGCATGGTCATCATGATGAAATGAAAGCAAAGCACAGAGTACGGGAAGCGTAAACATAGGATACACAAGATGAAGACAAACAGATTGAAGAAATAGAACTGAGGAAATTGAGAAAATCTTCAGTCTAAGTCTTCAAACACAGATATGAACAAGTGCACAACACAGTTATGAGGAAATGAAGGAGTTGAGGAAATAGAACCAGTAAGCTTGGTGAAGACAATGATTTGGTAGACCAGTTCCAACTGCTGTCTCAGTTGTACGTCTGGTTGGAGCGGCTAGGTATTTAAACCAGAGGACACACAGTCCCGGACACCCAGTCCTGAACACACAGTCCAGGACACCCAGTCCTCACCGTATTCTCCTTGAGCTAAGGTCACACAGACCTCGCCCAATCACTCGTGGTAAGTCCTCAGGTGACTTCCGAACCTTCACAAACTCGATCACTCGGCGATCTACAATTTCCTCTTGGATGCTCTAGACCATGACGCCTTACCGTCTGGAAGAAGCATAGTCTTCAAAGGTAACAAGCGTCGGATCCACGCAGGATCAATCTCTTTAGTGATGCTCAATCACTTGGGGTTTGTAGGTGTTTGGGTTTTTGGGTTTTTCCTCACTTGATGATTTTCGCTCAAAGTCCTCGGAGGATGGGTTGCTCTAAATGACAAGTGTCAATCTATCTCTCGGAGCAGCCAACCAACTAGTGGTTGAAGGGGGCGGCTATTTATAGCCTAGGGAGCAGCCCGACATGATAAGACATAAATGTCCTTCAATGATATGACCGTTAGGTGGGTAGATATTTTGAGACAGCTGGCGCGTAGCACAGCAACGGTCGGATATTTGAGGTTCAAAATCCTCAGGGCTATCATGTTCCTCACAGTGTAGGCAATCCGCACTGGCGAATTCCTAACTCCTCAGTCAGAACAAATTCCTCAGAGACCAGAAGATCTTCGTCTCTGTCACTGAAGAATATGACTGAACTGTATGAGATTTCCAATGGCTTCACTCGAAGGGATTGGTAGGTGTAGGATTTTGAGTTGAGCATCACATGGAAATTTTTCCTTAGTATTTCCTCGACCCCCTTTAACAGTACGGTGTTTCCTATGACTCAAGAAAGAGAAAATGAAACTACGAAAACAAAAGTCTTCACGCTTCATGTTCCTCGAATGAATACCAAGTCTTCAAGGTCACACCAATTTATTCACTTTCAAAGTCTTCAGAAATCCAAAGTCTTCAGTCGAAGAACTTCATTTTTAGGGGTCGACTTTCTCTGTAAATATCAAACTCCTCATAGACTTATAGTCCTGTGTACACTCATAAACACATTAGTCCCTTAACCTATAAGTCTTCAATACACCAAAATCACTAAGGGGCACTAGATGCACTTACAATCTCCCCCTTTTTGGTGATTGATGACAATATAGGTTAAGTTTTCAACGGGGATAAACATATGAAGTGTAAATACTGATATTGAGGAATTTGATTGCAAGATATAGAAGAACTCCCC
The DNA here is from genome assembly GCA_011799875.1 of Thinopyrum elongatum. Classification (NCBI taxonomy): domain Eukaryota; kingdom Viridiplantae; phylum Streptophyta; class Magnoliopsida; order Poales; family Poaceae; genus Thinopyrum; species Thinopyrum elongatum. The sequence continues at coordinate 578,731,573 of CM022302.1, read as the reverse complement.
CTGAAGATGTGCATAGTGAGGATTTTGCTTTTGAAGCAATGCACACTTGAAGAGTAGAATCATGGAGATCTCCCCCTATATCTTGTAGATCATACACGCATTTGACATATGATATGAAGAATTTGAAATGCATGATGAAATATGGTGACTGATGTAATTCAGCATGCGTGCATAAACATTAATGAGGAATAAGCATGCAGAAAAACCACAGCAAAAGTATCAGGCCACCATAGAGTTTTAAGTTTACAACTCGATCCAGCAAAGTCATCAGAAGAACGAGAGTTGTAACTTAGCAAAAAAACGCCCATATAAGATAGACCCGCTTGAAGACTAACTCAAATTTCTCCCCCTTTGTCATCGAATGACCAAAAGGGTTGAAAATGAGGACTAGCGCCCCTGAAGAATATCAAGTTGATAGAGGAGCGCCAGCGTTGTTGGGGTCGTTTGTCGTAGTCGGGCCTGCCGCAGTGTCGTCCAAATCTTCATGTTCATCGGTTTCGCGTGATGAAGAATATGAGCTGGCCACCAAGGAAGGAACTTTGACCTTCTTGTATTTCTTCGGTGGAGGAGCAGACCAGTCAAAATCTTCCTTGAGACCCATTTTCTTCAGATCTTCTTCGCTATAAATGTGAGACAGAACAGCCCAGGTACGGTTGAAGGTTTCATGCAGGTAGTAATGGTTTTTCTTCACTGCAATGTGAGTGACTGTCACATTCTGAAGAATTGAGCCAAATTGATGTTTGACCCACTTGTGATTATGATCGACCTTCTGATGAAGACTTAGGAGAAGTTCACGATCGGTCATCACTCGTGGAGCAGTGGCTTGAGGTATAGGCTTTGAAGCTTTGGTGGCAGAATCTTGAGTTGCAGAGTCATCATTGGTGGAGTAGGATGTAGCTTTGTGAAATTGACCATCCAATGGATGAATGCCTTCATCAATAACAACAGAAGCCTTGCCCTTGTCATCAGCTAAGGAATATGTCCGCTTGAGGACTTCAATCGGGGGCAAGTAGCTGAGGTGATTCTGAAAATCAGCTTTGTAGTTGAGTGAAGACCTTGTTCTGATGAATCTCATAATCCACGGAGCATAAGGCTTCAACTCGAATGGTGACAGTGCGACATTTGCCAGAGTCCTCATGAAGAAATTATGGAAGTTTATGGGAATGCCATGGATGATATTGAAAAGCAGATTCTTCATGATGCCAACGACTTCTTCGTCATTCGAGTCGTGGCCCTTGATAGGACTCAATGTCTTTGCCGGAATGCGATAGACAGTCCGAGGCACATATAGCAATTCCTTCATGAGAAATTGTGTTCTTGGGGCCTGACCTGGCTTCAATGGCTTCATCAGCACTTGTATGTAGTGGTCTGTAAGCTCAGGTTCATTGTAGATGCAACGAGCAGCTTCATGGGGAGGACTGAGAGGCAAGGCATGAAGCAATTCAGTAGCTGGTTCCTTATAGTGAGTGTTTTCAGTCATCCAATCCAGCACCCATGAATTCACATCTTCAGAGTCTCCGGTGATGTGCAGCGTTGCATAAAATTGAAGAATGAGTTCTTCATTCCAATCACAGATGTCAGTGCAGAAATTTAATAGTCCAGCGTCGTGAAGAACACTGAGGACTAGTGTGAAGCTCGGCAGAGATTCCATATCTATGTGAGGAATGTGCGCATGATCGAAGACTTTGTCTTTGTTAAACAGCACTGAGGAATAGAAATTTGCCTGACTGGCAGTCCAGAAACGCCTCTTCCTAATGCGAGCAGAGTCATAGGGGTTGTAATCTGAGAAGAATACGTGCTCGCCGAAGAAATCATCAGCCTTGAATTTTTGCTTCTTTGAGAATGGATCCTTTGGTTTGGGTTGAGGAGTGTCAGTCAGTTGCATCACTACCTCAGGAATCACAATCTCAGGTTCTTTAGGCTGAGGAATTTCATGTTTCTCTTCAGTGGCAGTCTGCATTTTCAATGCTTCAGTAGTAGTAGTTTCTTCAGCACTAGTGGCAAGAATTTCTTCATGGACAGATGGTGTGGGATGAGGTTCTTCAGAGCCCATTGGAACAGTATGTGCTGGGGACTGAGGGATTTGCTGCAATGGCATGAACAGAGGAGAGTTGGGATGCTGACTTTCCCAAAAATCATCATTCATCAATGGAGTAGTACTCCCAATGTCCACGTCAGAATTTTGTTCATCCAATTCCTCAACGCCGGCCTCTTCAGCAGTGAACTGAGGCATGGGCGAGGAGACAATTGGAGTTGAAGGGAATGCGTCCGCTTCAATTTCTTCATCCATCTGCTCTGAGGAAGCAGCAGAGGGAATGTCTTCATCAGATTCACTTGGAATCACATAATCTTCACCAAAAGGAACAAGGTCCTTTGATGGCATGGTTGAGATAGGAACAGCATCAATCGGATTTTCAAACGAGCTGGTCATAGGCTTCATCTTCTTCGGGGCTGAAGAATCTGATGAAGTTGATGCCTTCCTTTTCTTCACAGCTGCACGCTCTGCAGCCTTAGTCTTCTTCACATCTGATGCAGATGGAAGGATTGGAGTTGGAGTAGGCGCAGGAGGAGCAGAGGAATTTGGTTGAATTACTTCAGGCACAACTGATGCAGTTGCCCTGACTTCTTCTTTTTCTTCAGGCACAGCCATTGAAGCTTCAGCTGTCCAGACATTTTCTTCAGGCGCACCACTAGTGGATGCCCTGGTATTTTCTTCAGTGGCTGGAATGCAGTCATCAGCCCTGGTACTCTCATTTTCTTCAGCAGCCTGAATGTCATCAGCGGTGCTGGCATTTTCTTCAGTCGGCTAAGCAGATGCTTCGGCTTGAGGAATTTCTGGTTGCAATGGAGCTGCAACCTTTGAAGTGAATTTTTCAGTCAGTTTTATAAACCTGACTTTGGCTCCCTGCCAATCAACATAGTAAGCATTGAAGTCATCGCTGAGTCCTTTGATTTCAGCCTGTATAGTCACAAGTTCTTCTGGAGACATATTCACAATATTTTTCTTCAGAAAACGCTCCTTCTTGTACTGAGCCTTCTTTACTTGCCTGGCCTTCTCAAATTTCCATTTTTCTTCAGTGATAAAGGTTATCAACATGTGACTTTGACCAGGAGTGAGGTTCAATTCAGGCAAAGGGGTGTTGGGATCCTTATGCCATAGATCAATGAAGTCGAGGATCTTCCTCGGATCCAGCATGAGGGGCACAGCACTGCCTTTGGCACTAGCAGCCCTTTGCTGTCTTTCTCTGATGATTTCTGCGAGTTCTTCATCATCAGCCTCATCATCATCAGAGGACACTTGGAAAGCGACCTGTTTCTTGTGAGGACTTGGTCGAGGACCGCGTCCAGCAGTAGCCTTTTTCTTCAGCAGAGAGGGGCCTATTGAGCAATTTGGTGCAGCTGAGGATCTGGCAGAAGCTCCTGAGGCAATAGAGATGCCTGTCGTCCTTTGACATGAGGTGAGATGCACAGGTGCTGAGGACTTTGTCGGAGCAGCTGAGGACTTTGGCGGAGGAGCTAAGGACTTTGGAGGATCAGGAGCAGCTTGAGGAGTTGGCCGTGAGGGCTTTGAAGAATCTGGCCGTGAGGGCATTGCTGAGGAACTTGGCCGTGAGGGCATTGAAGATGAAGCACTTAGCTTGTGAGCAGGCTTCTTTGACTTGATAGCAGAGGCCTCAGCAGCAGCAGCAGCAGCAGCAGAGTCTTCATTAAATTTCCTCACTGCTTCTCTTGCTTGTCTGGCCAATTTGGCCTGGCGCTTGGCCCATTCCTTGGGAAATTCTTCACCTCGCTTGAGGCTGGTAGGATCAGCTTCTTGGCCAGGTGCCAACGGAGGTCTTGGGCATGGAGGATTTCGAGCAAATTTCTTCATATATTTGGGAGTGACATATCTGTACTCCCTCCATTCCCGTGCCCATCTCCTCTCTATCCCTTGTATGCGCACCTTGCGCTGATTTTTGTCCTCCTTACCAAACTTGGCCTCATCAGGAGTGCAATAGTCCTTGTATATATCATCAGGGATTTCAAAAGCAGTATTGACCCCAGGCCTCTTTCCTCCTTTCTGTGGCTTCTTTCCATCAGCCATTTTCTTCAGATGAGGAATTTGAACAATGGAATTCTCTGAAGAAGTATGCAACTTTTCTTCGAGGAACGCTGCAAATGAGTTAAGTTGATGAGAACCTAGTGATTCAGCAGCGGACATGAGTACCTGTGAACAGAATATAGTTGCGAGGAATATGGAGAGGTCATATGCGTTCTCAGAAGGTTTTTCAAAAAGAACAAGTTTGAGGAATTTGACCAGATGAGTCTTGAAGAATTTCACTAAGCGGTCTTTGTCTTAGGTTCCAGAGTTGTATGGATCGAAGATCCACACAATTGAGGAATCTTGAAGAAAAATTGTTGCTTAGAGAAACAAATCAAGAACAGATGCCATGTGAGGTGTTTAATGTGTGAAGAATTTGAAGAATAAACACCTTTCAAGATTTTGTAGAAATCATTTGAATCAAAGAGGGCAGTAAAAGTAACTTTTAATTACCCTGGACGAAGAACACGACGAACTGAGAGGTGTAGATGTGAAGTTCGTCAGCTCAGATCTTCCACGCCCTAACTTGGCAGAGGAAGACAGCTACGGCAGCGGCGGAGTGAAGAAATCCGCAGCCGGCGCGAGTACGATGGCGACGAGGTCGAGGCAGTGAAGCTCTTCCTCACTGGCGATGATGAAGTAGCGGCGGCGCTAGGGTTTGAGAAGCTCGAGCGTGAGTGAGGTCGAGCGGAGTAAAAGTGAAGTGAGGCAGTGAAGGGAAGGGGTATTTATAGCCACGGTGAAAAACGGTTCGCCCGAAGAAATTTGACGAACGTGCCCCTGACCCTTCTCATTCGCTTGACATGTGTCACCCACGTACTAAGAGGTGGCGATCGTGTGAGATCGTGGGTGAATAGATAAGTGTTTTCGTGAGATTCGGAACAGTTTGAGCGGCAAAACCGAAAATTTCGGATAAGATAAGTTAAAAGTTCCGTTCGCAAATTCTTCAGCTGACAAGCACACAGTGAAGATTTTGAACGAGTTTCAAATAGAACGCACATGAAGAATTTGTGAATAGATTGGGTTAAGTATAGCATAGAGGGGGAAGGGTCCGATCACATTCACTTAGCAGAAAAAAAAGCAACTTGAAGAAATAGCAATAAGTGAATGCTGTAGAGGACATAAACTCACACATATATATATATATATGGCCAATGAAGAAAAACGATGGAACCAGTGAAGACAATGCAAAGTTGAAGAACATGAACAATTGAGGAATTTCAAAACTGAGGAAAAACTCAAATTGAAAATTTTCAACTTTTGTGGTGGCGTGACCCACCGTATAAGAATGATGATTTCAGACACCGCGTACAATTGTCGTAGGGTTCTGAGAATCAAATTCTTCGTTAATTTCTTCATACTCAGAATGTTATTCTTCATTGATTGAAGAAAAACTTTTCTTCATGTGTTGCACATCTAAGTCATCAATTTTGCATAAGTGTTAGGATGAGTGTCCTTTTCAAAGAACATTTGAAGATTCTAAGATATTTAGCTCACACCGCAACTTGCTAAATCTCTTCTCATCCAAGGGCTTAGTGAAGATATCGGCTAGCTGTTCTGCAGTCTTCACATGCTCAATAGAAATGTCGCCCTTCAACACATGATCACGAAGAAAGTGATGACGAATCTGAATGTGCTTTGTCTTCGAGTGCTGAACTGGGTTGTGAGCAATCTTGATGGCACTCTCATTATCACAATAGAGAGGCACATTCTTCACGTTGACGCCGTAGTCCTTGAGAGTTTGCTTCATCCACAGCAATTGGGCACAGCAAGAACCAGCAGCAATGTACTCAGCTTTAGCAGTAGATAGTGATACGCAGTTCTGTTTCTTCGAGGACCAACAGACCAAAGATCGTCCGAGGAAATGACATGTACCAGATGTTGACTTGCGGTCCACACGATCACCAGCATAGTCAGAGTCTAAATATCCAATGAGATCAAAAGCCGAGCCCTTGGGGTACCATAGTCCAAGTGTTGGTGTGTGAGCTAGATATCGAAGAATATGCTTCACAGCCTTATGGTGTGATTCCTTCGGTGTAGCTTGAAATCGGGCACACATGCAAACACTAAGCATAATATCTGGCCTAGATGCACATAAATACAATAGAGAACCAATCATGGAGGGGTATACCTTTTGATCGAAGTCAATACCATTTTCATCAGTGCATAGATGGCCATTTGTGGGCATAGGGATTTTGACGCCTTTGCAATCTTGCATGCCGAATTTCCTCAGTACATCCTTGAGGTATTTCTCCTGAGATATGAATATGCCATTGCGCTGTTGACGAATTTGAAGACCTAAGAAGAATTTCAATTCTCCCATCATAGACATTTGATATTCTTCACTCATCATATATGCAAATTCATCACTATAACGTTGGTCAGTACAGCCAAAGATAATATCATCAACATATATTTGGCACACAAACAGTTCATCATCATAAGATTTAGTGAAAAGAGTTGGGTCGAGTGAACCGGGTTTGAAGCCCTTCTTCATGAGGATTCCTTCAAAGTATCATACCACGCCCGAGGGGCCTGCTTGAGGCCATAGAGGGCCTTATTGAGTTTGAAGACTTTGTCAGGATTCTTTGGATCTTCAAAACCTGGGGGTTGAGCAACATATACTTCTTCCTCAAGCTTACCATTGAGGAATGCACTTTTCACATCCATTTGATATAAAGTGATATCATGATGGTTAGCATAAGCAAGTAATATGTGAATAGCCTCAAGTCTAGCAACAGGTGTAAAAGTTTCATCGTAATAAATTCCTTCAACCTGTGTGTAGCCTTGAGCTACAAGCCGTGCCTTATTCCTCACCACAAGGCCATTTTCATCTTGCTTGTTGCGGTAGATCTAGTTTGTGCCAATGATATTGTGCTTGCGAGGATCTGGATGTTTGACCAGTTCCCAGACGTTGTTGAGCTCAAACTGATGTAATTCTTCTTGCATAGCTTGAATCCACTCAGGCTCCAGAAATGCTTCATCTACCTTAGTGGGCTCTGTGATAGAGACAAAAGCAAAGTGCCCACAAAAGTTAGACAAATGTGAAGCTTTTGAGCGTGTGAGAGGACCTGGTGCTTCAATGTCATCGATGATTCTCTCAATTTGCACTTCGTTTGCAACGCGAGGATGAGCGGGTTGTCGTCGAGGAATTTGATCAGCATTTTCTTCAGCACCATTTTCTCCAGGTGCATCAGCTCGACGTTCTTCATTGTCTGGAATGAATTCTTCAGCAGATTCTTCGGTCGGAATGACATCCTCAGTAGCCTTGAACTTGATAGATTCATTAGGTGCTGGTTCATCTATCACAGAAGGTAGGTGCTCTCTTTGCGAGCCATTAGTTTCATCGAACCGCACATCTACAGTTTCAACAACCTTGTGAAGAACGTTGTTGAAGACTCTGTAGGTGTGCGAGTCCTTTCCGTAACCAAGCATAAAACCCTCATGTGCTTTCGGTGCAAATTTAGAGTTGTGATGAGGATCTCTAATCCAGCATTTAGCACCGAAGACTTTGAAATAACTCACATTGGGTTTCTTCTTAGTGAGGAGTTCATAGGCAGTCTTCTTGAAGAATTTGTGAAGATATACTCTGTTGATAATGTGGCACGCAGTATCAATTGCCTCAATCCAGAAATGATGAGGCGTCTTGTACTCATCAAGCATAGTGCGAGCCATCTCAACAAGAGTTCTGTTCTTGCGCTCCATGACGCCATTTTGCTGAGGAGTATAAGGAGCAGATAACTCATGAGTAATACCAAGTTCATCAAGATAGTCATCAAGACCAGAGTTCTTGAACTCAGTTCCATTATCACTTCTGATGTGCTTGATCTTCACACCAAAGTTGGTTGAAGCCCTCGAGGAAAATCGTTTGAAGACTTCCTGCACTTCATGTTTGTAAGTAACAATGTGTACCCATGTGTAACGAGAATAATCATCAACAATAACAAAGCCATATAGTGATGCATCATTTGTAACAGCTGAATAATGGTTAGGACCAAAAAGATCCATGTGAAGCAATTCAAATGGACGAGTAGTAGTCATGATAGTCTTTGCTGGATGCTTGGCCTTGGTCATCTTTCCAGCTTCACAGGCTCCGCATAAGTGATCCTTGAGGAATTTGACATTCTCAATGCCAATGACATGCTTTTTCTTCGCAAGCGTGTGCAAATTCCTCATGCCTGCATGACCAAGTCGTCGATGCCATAGCCAGCCTTCTGAAGCTTTTGCAAGTAGGCATATGGCTGGTTGTGGTCCTGTAGAGAAATCAACAATATACAAGTCTCCTCTCCTAAAGCCTTCGAAGACTTTGGAATGGTCTGCTTCCATGATCACAACACAACGATACTTGCCAAAGATAACAACCATATCAAGATCACAAAGCATTGAGACAGACATAAGGTTGTATCCTAGGGATTCAACAAGCATGACTTTGTCCATGTGCCGATCCTTTGAGATAGCAACCTTACCTAGACCCAATACCTGACTTTTGCCTTTGTCAGCGAAGATGATATGCTTCAGATGCGATGGAGATAAGGGAGCATCCATCAATAGATTCTTGTCACCAGTCATGTGATTTGTACATCCACTATCAAGAACCCACTCAGTGGCTTTGGGTTGATCATCCTGCAGATGAATTAGTGCAGCTTACGAACTCATATACTTCATCAGTGAAGAATATGACTTCAATTCATCAGATCAATTTCATCAAACAATAGAACAGATAACGAAGTATGAGGACGAGAGAAATGAGAGTTCATTTCTTCATGATTAGCCTGCGTCCTATCAGGCAATTTTTAGGTCTCCAGCAAATTCTTCAGACGTTTGAGCACGTCTGGAGACCTGACCCTGCAGAAGAGATTAGTTCCTTTTCTTCACCACCCACATCTGAAGGGGTGGCAAAGAGTTCATCACTCTGCGAGCTCCATATGAGAAAGGTGGCATAGAAGCTAGTCCATTTCGTTTCACATAAGAGGAGTTAGGATAAGCATATGAATAAGCAGAGAAATTCTTCGAGGACTTATGAATATAATGGTTAGAAGAATAATGCTCATATTCATAGCCCTTAGCTCTTCCCTGCGAAATAGAGTTGTTAGCACGATGATATTCATATGAGGACTTTGATCCTTTTGAGGAATTTGATCCACGTGAGGAGTATGGTCCATATGAAGAATTTGATCTGGGGTTCCTATTCTTCATAGGTGGTGTCATGAGGACATTCACCTGAAGACTTTCAAGGCACCTTTTGGGAACCCAGATTTTCTTCATAGGGGAACCGTTCCTGCAGTTAGTGCCAACATATCTAGCAAATACTTCACCATTCTGATTTTTGAACAGTTTATAGTTGGAGTCAAATGACTCATCAGAAGAATGTGGAGATTCACATGTAAAGCCAGATAGATTAGATGGATCAACTGGAGGTCCGTTTGCAGCAACCCATGAGGTTTTGGGGTACTGCTCAGGCTTCCAATATGTACCATCAGCATTGAGTTTCCTCTCAAAGGCAATACCCTCTTTTGTAGGGTTCCTGTTGAGGATCTGCTTTTTAAGCACATCACAAAGAGTCTGATGCCCTTTGAGGCTTTTGTACATGCCTGTCATGTACAATTCCTTCAGCCCTGCATCATCAGTGATACTAGCAATGTCCTCAGATGAGGAATTAGTGATAGCAGAGACAGTTGAAGAATTTGTAGCATTAGTAGCATTTGAACATTCAGGTGAAGAATTAGCAGATTCACGTTCAATGCATTTCAAACATGGAGGAACAAATTCTTCCTGAGCAGCGCTGATTTGTTGAGCAAGTAATGAATTGCGCTCCTTCTGAAGATCTTCATAACTCACTCCTAGCTTTTCAAGATCTTGCTTTCTTTGAAGAACTTCATAAGAAAGCTTCTCATGATCAGATAAGAGAGTGTTATGATGACTCTGAAGGTTATCAAACTTGGACTGAAGTCTCTGAAGACTTTCAGTCAAAGTTTTGGTGCGGTCCATTTCTTCACCCAACAGGTCATCCCTTTTGTCTAGAGAATTTTGAAGTCTTTCCAAAACCTTTTGTTGTTTAATGGCAATATTAGCAAGCTTGGAGTAGCTGGGTTTGAGGTTTTCATCAGATTCGTCTTCACTTGACTCAGAGGAGGGATATTTGAGTACCTTAGCACCTTTTGCCATGAAGCAATAGGTGGGAGCATAGTCATCGTCGCCATCGTCAGCGGTGTTGGTGTTGCCATGTTCCTCAGTGTTGAAGATGGACTTGCTGATGAAAGCTGTAGCGAGGGCTAGGCTCGCCACACCAGAGTCTGACTCCTCAGATTCCTCCTCTTCCTCAATTTCCTCAGATTCAGCTTTCGAGTCCATTTCCTTGCCAATGAAAGCCCGAGCCTTTTTGGAACTGCTCTTCTTGTGAGATGAAGACTTTGAGGGTTTTGACGATGAAGACTTTGAAGATTTCTTCTTCTTCTTCGAGCCATCGGAACTGTCATCCTTGTACCTCTTCTTCTTAGCTTCCTTAGCCCACTGAGGACAATCATTCATATAGTGACCTGGTTTCTTGCACTTGTGGCATAGCCTCTTCTTGTAGTCACCGTATGAGGAATCAATGCTCCTTGAGGATTTTCCAAAGCGACCACGTCTTGAGAACCTCTGGAATTTCTTCACGAGCAGTGCTAGCTCCTGGCTCAGTTCTTCAGGATCACCAAGGCTACTACCTGAATATTCACCTTCAGATTCAGATACAGCCTTGGCCTTCAGGGCACGCGATCTGCCATAGCTTGAACCATAGAGATCTCTCTTCTCAGCAAGCTGGAACTCGTGAGTGTTTAGCCTCTCGAGGATATCAGCGGGATCAAGTGACATGTAATCAGCACGTTCTTGTATCATCAATGCCAGAGTATCAAATGAGGAATCAAGCGATCTCAGCAATTTCTTCACCACCTCATGGTTGGTGATGTTAGTGGCACCAAATGCTTGAAGCTCATTTGAGATGTCAGTGAGGCGATCGAAGGTTTGCTGAACATTTTCATTGTCGAGTCTTTTGAAGCGGTTGAAGAGATTGCGAAGAACGTCAACACGAGAGTCACGTTGAGTTGAGACTCCTTCATTCACTTTGGACAGCCTATCCCAGATAAGCTTGGCAGTTTCCAAAGCACTCACTCTTCCATACTGGCCTTTGCTCAGATGGCCACATATGATGTTCTTCGCTTGAGAATCGAGTTGCTTGAATCTCTTCACATCAGTAGCGTTCAGAGAAGGTGAGACTGAGGGAACACCATTTTCCACAACATACCAGAGATCGTTATCGATTGCCTCAAGATGCATTCGCATCTTATTCTTCCAGTAGGGGTAGTCCGTCCCATCGAAGGTAGGACACCCCGCAGAGACCTTGATCATACCTGCAGTCGACATAACTAAAACTCCAGGCGGTTAAACCAAAATCACACAGAACAAGGGAGTACCTTGCTCTGATACCAATTGAAAGTGCGTTATATCGACTAGAGGGGGGGTGAATAGGCGATTTTTATGAATTCTTCACTGAGGAATTTCAGGGTGAGGAAATTCCTAACTGAAGAACTACTTGCAGCGGAATAAGTACTCAGAAGCAATCATAACAGAGCATAAGCATGGTCATCATGATGAAATGAAAGCAAAGCACAGAGTACGGGAAGCGTAAACACAGGATACACAAGATGAAGACAAACAGACTGAAGAAATAGAACTGAGGAAATTGAGAAAATCTTCAGTCTAAGTCTTCAAACACAGATATGAACAAGTGCACAACACAGTTATGAGGAAATGAAGGAGTTGAGGAAATAGAACCAGTAAGCTTGGTGAAGACAATGATTTGGTAGACCAGTTCCAACTGCTGTCTCAGTTGTACGTCTGGTTGGAGCGGCTAGGTATTTAAACCTGAGGACACACAGTCCCGGACACCCAGTCCTGAACACACAGTCCAGGACACCCAGTCCTCATCGTATTCTCCTTGAGCAAAGGTCACACTGACCTCGCCCAATCACTCGTGGTAAGTCTTCAGGTGACTTCCGAACCTTCACAAACTCGGTCACTAGGCGATCCACAATTTCCTCTTGGATGCTCTAGACCATGACGCCTAACCGTCTGGAAGAAGCACAGTCTTCAAAGGTAACAAGCGTCGGATCCACATAGGATCAATCTCTTCAGTGATGCTCAATCACTTGGGGTTTGTAGGTGTTTGGGTTTTTGGGTTTTTCCTCACTTGATGATTTTCGCTCAAAGTCCTCGGAGGATGGGTTGCTCTAAATGACAAGTGTCAATCTATCTCTCGGAGCAGCCAACCAGCTAGTGGTTGAAGGGGGCGGCTATTTATAGCCTAGGGAGCAGCCCGACATGATAAGACATAAATGCCCTTCAATGATATGACCGTTAGGTGGGTAGATATTTTGAGACAGCTGGCGCGTAGCACAGCAACGGTCGGATATTTGAGGTTCAAAATCCTCAGGGCTATCATGTTCCTCACAGTGTAAGCAATCCGCACTGGCGAATTCCTAACTCCTCAGTCAGAACAAATTCCTCAGAGACCAGAAGATCTTCGTCTCAGTCACTAAAGAATATGACTGAACTGTATGAGATTTCCAATGGCTTCACTCGAAGGGATTGGTAGGTGTAGGATTTTGAGTTGAGCATCACATGGAAATTTTTCCTTAGTATTTCCTCGACCCCCTTTAACAGTACGGTGTTTCCTATGACTCAAGAAAGAGAAAATGAAACTACGAAAACAAAAGTCTTCACGCTTCATGTTCCTCGAATGAATACCAAGTCTTCAAGGTCACACCAATTTCTTCACTTTCAAAGTCTTCAGAAATCCAAAGTCTTCAGTCGAAGAACTTCATTTTTAGGGGTCGACTTTCTCTGTAAATATCAAACTCCACATAGACTTATAGTCCTGTGTACACTCATAAACACATTAGTCCCTTAACCTATAAGTCTTCAATACACCAAAATCACTAAGGGGCACTAGATGCACTTACATCCCGCCACGACGCTCTGTTTAGAACTGCTCCAACTGACAGCTCCACCGTTCAATATAAACACGTATTCGGTTTGCGATTTAGAATTGTCCGGATCAGTGTCAAAGCTTGCATCAACGTAACCATTTACGATGAGCTCTTTGTCACCTCCATAAACGAGAAACATATCCTTGGTCCTTTTCAGGTATTTCAGGATGTTCTTGACCGCTGTCCAGTGATCCACTCCTGGATTACTTTGGTACCTCCCTGCTAAACTAATAGCAAGGCACACATCAGGTCTGGTACACAGCATTGCATACATGATAGAGCCTATGGCTGAAGCATAGGGAACATCTTTCATTTTCTCTCTATCTTCTGCAGTGGTCGGGCATTGAGTCTTACTCAACTTCATACCTTGTAACACAGGCAAGAACCCTTTCTTTGCTTGATCCATTTTGAACTTCTTCAAAACTTTGTCAAGGTATGTGCTTTGTGAAAGTCCAATTAAGCATCTTGATCTATCTCTATAGATCTTGATGCCCAATATGTAAGCAGCTTCACCGAGGTCCTTCATTGAAAAACTCTTATTCAAGTATCCTTTTATGCTATCCAGAAATTCTATGTCATTTCCAATCAACAATATGTCATCCACATATAAGATTAGAAATGCTACAGAGCTCCCACTCACTTTCTTGTAAATACAGGCTTCTCCAAAAGTCTGTATAAAACCATATGCTTTGATCACACTATCAAAATGTTTATTCCAACTCCGAGAGGCTTGCACCAGTCCATAAATGGATCGCTGGAGCTTGCACACTTTGTTAGCATCCTTTGGATCGATAAAACCTTCAGGTTGCATCATATACAACTCTTCTTCCAGAAATCCATTCAGGAATGCAGTCTTTACATCCATTTGCCAAATTTCATAATCATAAAATGCGGCAATAGCTAACATAATTCGGACGGACTTAAGCATCGCTACGGGTGAGAAGGTCTCATCGTAGTCAACTCATTGAACTTGTCGAAAACCTTTCGCAACAAGTCGAGCTTTATAGACAGTAACATTACCATCAGCGTCTGTCTTCTTCTTGAAGATCCATTTATTCTCGATGGCTTGCCGATCATCGGCAAGTCAACCAAAGTCCACACTTTGTTCTCATACATGGATCCCATCTCAGATTTCATGGCCTCAAGCCATTTTGCGGAATCTGGGCTCATCATCGCTTCCTCATAGTTCGTAGGTTTGTCATGGTCTAGTAACATGACCTCCAGAACAGGATTACCGTACCACTCTGGTGCGGATCTTACTCTGGTTGACCTACGAGGTTCGGTAGTAACTTGATCTGAAGTTTCATGATCATCATCATTAGCTTCCTCACTAATTGGTGTAGAAGTCACAGGAACCGGTTTCTGTGATGAACTACTTTCCAATAAGGGAGCAGGTACAGTTACCTCATCAAGTTCTACTTTCCTCCCACTCACTTCTTTCGAGAGAAACTCCTTCTCTAGAAAGGATCCATTCTTAGCAACGAAAGTCTTCCTTCGGATCTGTGATAGAAGGTGTACCCAACTGTCTCTTTTGGGTATCCTATGAAGACACATTTCTCTGACTTGGGTTCGTGCTTATCAGGTTGAAGCTTTTTCACATAAGCATCGCAGCCCCAAACTTTAAGAAACGACAACTTTGGTTTCTTGCCAAACCACAGTTCATAAGGAGTCGTCTCAACGGATTTAGATGGTGCCCTATTTAATGTGAATGCAGCTGTCTCTAAAGCATAACCCCAAAACGATAGCGGTAAATCAGTAAGAGACATCATAGATCGCACCATATCTAGTAAAGTACGATTACAACGTTCGGACACACCATTACGCTGTGGTGTTCCGGGTGGCGTGAGTTGCGAAACTATTCCGCTTTGTTTCAAATGTACACCAAACTCGTAACTCAAATATTCTCCTCCACGATTAGATCGTAGAAACTTTATTTTCTTGTTACGATGATTTTCCACTTCACTCTGAAATTCTTTGAACTTTTCAAATGTTTCAGACTTATGTTTCATTAAGTAGATATACCCATATCTGCTCAAATCATCTGTGAAGGTGAGAAAATAATGATACCCGCCGCGAGCCTCAACATTCATTGGACCACATACATCAGTATGTATGATTTCCAACAAATCTGTTGCTCGCTCCATAGTTCCGGAGAACAGCGTTTTAGTCATCTTGCCCATGAGGCATGGTTCGCAAGTACCAAGTGATTCATAATCAAGTGATTCCAAAAGTCCATCGGAATGGAGTTTCTTCATGCGCTTTACACCAATATGACCTAAACGGCAGTGCCACAAATAAGTTGCACTATCATTATCAACTCTGCATCTTTTGGCTTCAACATTATGAATATGTGTATCACTACTATCGAGATTTAATACAAATAGACCACTCTTCAAGGGTGCATGACCATTAAAGGTATTACTCATATAAATAAAACAACCATTATTCTCAGATTTAAATGAATAACCGTCTCGCATCAAACAAGATCCAGATATAATGTTCATGCTCAACGCTGGCACCAAATAACAATTATTTAGGTCTAAAACTAATCCCGAAGGTAGATGTAGAGGTAGCGTGCCGACAGCGATCACATCGACTTTGGAACCATTTCCCACGCGCATTGTCACCTCGTCCTTAGCCAGTCTTCGCTTAATCCGTAGTCCCTATTTCGAGTTGCAAATATTAGCAACAGAACCAGTATCAAATACCCAGGTGCTACTGCGAGCTCTGGTAAGGTACACATCAATAACATGTATATCACATATACCTTTGTTCACCTTGCCATCCTTCTTATCCGCCAAATACTTGGGGCAGTTCCGCTTCCAGTGACCAGTCTGCTTGCAGTAGAAGCACTCAGTCTCAGGCTTAGGTCCAGACTTGGGTTTCTTCTCCTGAACAGCAACTTGTTTGCCGTTCTTCTTGAAGTTTCCCTTCTTCTTCCCTTTGCCCTTTTTCTTGAAACTGGTGGTCTTGTTGACCATCAACACTTGATGCTCCTTCTTGATTTCTACCTCCGCAGCCTTTAGCATTGCGAAGAGCTCGGGAATCGTCTTATCCATCCCTTGCATGTTATAGTTCATCACGAAGCTCTTGTAGCTTGGTGGCAGTGACTGAAGAATTTTGTCAATAACACTATCATCCGGAAGATTAACTCCCAGTTGAATCAAGTGATTGTTATACCCAGACATTCTGAGTATATGCTCACTGACAGAACTATTCTCCTCCATCTTGCAGCTGTAGAACTTATTGGAGACTTCATATCTCTCAATCCGGGCATTTGCTTGAAATATTAACTTCAACTCCTGGAACATCTCATATGCTCCATGACGTTCAAAACGTCGTTGAAGTCCCGGTTCTAAGTCGTAAAGCATGGCACACTGAACTATCGAGTAGTCATCAGCTTTGCTTTGCCAGACGTTCATAACATCTGGTTCAGCTCCTGCAGCAGGTTTGGCACCTAGTGGTGCTTCCAGGACGTAATTCTTCTGTGCAGCAATGAGGATAATCCTCAAGTTACGGACCCAGTCCGTGTAATTGCTACCATCATCTTTCAACTTTGCTTTCTCAAGGAACGCATTAAAATTCAACGGAACAACAGCACGGGCCATCTATCTACAACAACATAGACAAGCAAAATACTATCAGGTACTAAGTTCATCATAAATTTAAGTTCAATTAATCATATTACTCAAGAACTCCCACTTAGATAGACATCTCTCTAATCATCTAAGTGATCACGTGATCCAAATCAACTAAACCATAACCGATCACCACGTGAAATGAAGTAGTTTTCAATGGTGAACATCACTATGTTGATCATATCTACTATATGATTCACGCTCGACCTTTCGGTCTCAGTGTTCTGAGGCCATATCTGCATATGCTAGGCTCGTCAAGTTTAACCCGAGTATTCTGCGTGTGCAAAACTGGCTTGCACCCGTTGTAGATGAACGTTGAGCTTATCACACCCGATCATCACGTGGTGTCTCGGCACGACGAACTTTGGCAACGGTGCATACTCTGGGAGAACACTTTTATCTTGAAATTTAGTGAGAGATCATCTTATAATGCTACCGTCAAACAAAGCAAAATAAGATGCATAAAGGATAAACATCACATGCAATCAATATAAGTGATATGATATGGCCATCATCATCTTGTGCTTGTGATCTCCATCTCCGAAGCACCGTCATGATCACCATCATCACTGGCGCGACACCTTGATCTCCATCGTAGCATCGTTGTCGTCTCGCCAACTATTGCTTCTACGACTATCGCTACAGCTTAGTGATAAAGTAAAGCAATTACAGGGCGATTGCATTGTATACAATAAAGCGACAACCATATGGCTCCTGCCAGTTGCCGATAACTCTGTTACAAAACATGATCATCTCATACAACAAATTATATCACATCATGTCTTGACCATATCACATCACAGCAAGCCATGCAAAAACAAGTTAGACGTCCTCTACTTTGTTGTTGTAAGTTTTACGTGGCTGCTACGGGCTTCGAGCAAGAACCGTTCTTACCTACGCATCAAAACCACAATGTGGTGTAGTGATTGCTTTTTGATCTTCTAAAAGAACCCTCTTCATTGAAACCGGTTCAACTAAAGTGAGAGAGACAGACACCCACCGGTCACCTTTAAGCAACGAGTGCTCGCAGCGGCGAAACCAGTCTCGCGTAAGCGTACGCGTAATGTCGGTGCGGGCCACTTCATCTCACAATACCGCTGAACCAAGTAACAACTAGTAACGGCAAGCAATATGTATACACCCACGCCCACAACTCCTTTGTGTTCTACTCATGCAAATAACATCTACGCATAGACCTGGCTCGGATGCCACTGTTGGGGAACGTAGTAATTTCAAAAAAAAAATTCCTACGCACACACAGGATCATGGTGATGCATAGCAACGAGAGGGGAGAGTGTGTCCACGTACCCTCATAGACCGCAAGCGGAAGCGTTAGCACAACTCGGTTGATGTAGTCGTACGTCTTCACGATCCGACCGATCCAAGTACCGAACGCACGGCACCTCCGAGTTCAGCACACGTTCAACTCGATGACGTCCCGCAAGCTCCGATCCAGCAAAGCTTCACAGGAGAGTTTCGTCAGCACGACGGCGTGGTGACGGTGATGATGATGCTACCGACGCAGGGCTTCGCCTAAGCACCGCTACGATATGATCGAGGTGGATTATGGTGGAGGGGGCACCGCACACGGCTAAGAGATCAATGATCAATTGTTGTGTCTATGGGGTGCCCCCTGGACACGTATATAAAGGATGGAGGGAGGAGGAGGCCGGCCCTCATAGGGCGCGCCAAAGTGTGGAGTCCTACTAGCACTCCCTAGTCCTAGTAGGATTCCACCTCCCACATGGAATAGGAAAAGGGGAACGGAGAAGGAGAAGGAAGGAAGGGGGCGCCCCCTTTCCCTAGTCCAATTCGGACCAGTCCATGGGGAACGGGCGCAGCCACCCTTGAGGCCTTTCTCTCCTTTCCCGTATGGCCCATTAAGGCCCAATACGAATTCCCGTAACTCTCCGGTACTCCGAAAAATACCCGAATCACTCGGAACCTTTCCGATGTCCGAATATAGCCTTCCAATATATCGATCTTTACCTCTCGACCATTTCGATACTCCTCGTCATATCCCCGATCTCATCCGGGACTCCGAAAAAACTTCGGTCATCAAATCACATAAACTCATAATACCGATCGTCACCGAACTTTAAGCGTGCGGACCCTACGGGTTCGAGAACTATGTAGACATGACCGAGACACGTCTCTGGTCAATAACCAATAGCGGAACCTGGATGCACATATTGGCTCCCACATATTCTACGAAGATCTTTATCGGTCAAACCGCATAACAACATACGTTGTTCCCTTTGTCATCGGTATGTTACTTGCCCGAGATTCGATCGTCGGTATCTCAATACCTAGTTCAATCTCGTTACCGGCAAGTCTCTTTACTCGTTCCGTAATACATCATCCCGCAACTAACTCATTAGTTACAATGCTTGCAAGGCTTATAGTGATGTGCATTACCGAGTGGGCCCAGAGATACCTCTCCGACAATCGGAGTGACAAATCCTAATCTCGAAATACGCCAACTCAACAAGTACCTTCGGAGACACCTATAGAGCACCTTTATAATCACCCAGTTACGTTGTGACGTTTGGTAGCACACAAAGTGTTCCTCCGGTAAACGGGAGTTGCATAATCTCATAGTCATAGGAACATGTATAAGTCATGAAGAAAGCAATAGCAACATACTAAACGATCAAGTGCTAAGCTAACGGAATGGGTCAAGTCAATCACATCATTCTCCTAATGATGTGATCCCATTAATCAAATGACAACTCATGTCTATGGTTAGGAAACATAACCATCTTTGACTAACGAGCTAGTCTAGTAGAGGCTTACTAGTGACACTCTGTTTGTCTATGTATTCACACATGTATCATGTTTCCGGTTAATATAATTCTAGCATGAATAATAAACATTTATCATGATATAAGGAAATAAATAATAACTTTATTATTGCCTCTAGGGCATATTTCCTTCACTGAGGCCCTATGGTGGCAGGCCCAGGCCTGCGGCGATGTCCCGTCGCGCGCGTGGGCTGGCAGGCCGGCCTGGCCTGCCGGCGCCGTGTGGCACACGAGCAGCGGGCGGCAGGCACGCCACCCGGTGCACTCGACGACTATTTTGAATTCAACGGGCAGCTGGCCTGGCCTTGGCCGGCTCCTGGCAGACGGCTTCTACCAGTCAGATGAAGTAGGAGATACAAGACCTCTCAGAGTAGGAAGCTGCTGAGGCACTCCGGCTTGAGCCGCGGTGCCTCACCAGCTTCGCGGACTACTATCGCAGGGATTGACCACGGGTAGCCTCACCAGCACCCCATAGCATTTCAAGACAACAGGGCAAGCCTAGCCCCTTGCGCCTCCCGGACGTGTGGCCGGCTCCCTTGGGCCGGCTGGCCCAAGGGGCCGACTCCTAGATGGCGGTGTACCCTCAGCAGGCAGCTTTGGGGGAGGCCGGGTCCTAGCAAATGGCCCCTCCTCCTCTTGGAGTTTGCGCCCATTCAATACGATAAGATGGGGCGTGGCTACAGGGTCACCCGTACCCCCAAATCCAAGCGGGGCGTGGCTACAGGGCGGGCTGACCAAGCGGACACCCCTCTGCCAGGCGCGGCACTGTAGCCACGCGGCCCGTGAGGCGGCCCTAGTCAGCAGGACCGTGCTCCCACGACGGGCGGTCGGTACGGCCCGCAGGCAGCGGGCCCTACCTGTCTGTGAGCAAACGGAAGACGGCGCACCTCAAGAAGGCGGCCTCAGTTATAGACCGGCTTCCAGCAGCCGGCCTCTCCCTCTACTCGGAGTCAACGCACCGTCACTCTGACAAGACGGGGTATGGTTACAGTGAGCGCCCGCCAGGCGGCGGACTGTAGCCATGCCTCCCCTGACGAGGCCCTCGTCATCAAGGGCAAGACTACAGCAAAAGGCAATCAGCGTGGCCCGCAGGCGGCGGGCCCCACCTGTCGGCCGAATCCTCGGCAGCCGGCGGGACCCACCAAGCGGCGGGCCCCAGTAGCCGGCGGAGAACCCAGCGCCCATAGACGCTGACATCCGGGTCCTACACCCGGCCCAATTACCATTGTACCCTTGGGGGTTAGGCCTATATAAACCCCCCAGGTTCGCCCATGCAAAGGGTTCAGCTCATCTTCCACACCATTAGACACACACATAGCTAGAGAAGCACCTGGGCTAGCCTCGCCCTTCTCCTTCCTCTAGCAAACAGCTCAAGGAGCAAGCTTGTAGCTACGAGATGGATCATAGTCATCATGCGGAGACCCCGCAGAGCAGGACTAGGGGTGTTATCTCCTCGGAGAGCCCCGAACCTGTGTAAGACTCGTGTTCGTTCGAGATCTCGCTCACTCCCGCTTCCAGGGCCCGACGACGTACTCCTGTCCCCATCCATGATAAGCCACCCCCGGCATATGTCGCAAGATTACCCTGACATACCCAGACATGGGGGATAGTCTTCTGCTTTATCTTGACGACCCATCAGTCCGGCCCATATCAAATAGACCGGACACCCGAGGACCCCCTAATCCAGGACTCCCTCACTCACATTCAGAAAATTATCATCCACCCTTATAAGTGCATTCTCTGACACGGATTGGGCTGGTTGTCTAGATGATAGAAGGTCCACTGGTGGGTTTGCTATATTTTATGGTCCAAACTTAATTTCATGGTGTGGAAAGAAACAGGCAACAGTCTCCAGGTCAAGTATAGAGGCAGAACATGTTGGGGAACGTAGCATGCAATTTCAAAAAATTTCCTACGCTCACGCAAGATCTATCCAGGAGATGCATAGCAAAGAGAGGGGGAGAGTGTGTCCACGTACCCTCATAGACCGAAAGTGGAAGCGTTTGTTAACACGGTTGATGTAGTCGAACTTCTTCTCGTTTCGACCGATCAAGCACCGAACGTACGGCACCTCCGAGTTCTGCACACGTTCAGCTCGATGATGTCCCTCAAACTCTTGATCCAACAAAGTGTCGAGGGAGATGAGTTCCGTCAGCACAACGGCGTGGTGACGGTGATGGTGAAGTGATTCGCGCAGGGCTTCGCCTAAGCACTACGAGAATATGACCGGAGGCGTAAACTGTGGAGAGGGGCGCCGCACACGGCTAACAATTGTTGGTGTGTGTTCTAGGCGCCTCCCCCCTTCATATATATAGGTGGAAGGGAGAGGGAGCAGCCAAGGGGGCTCCCAAGTAGGAGGAATCCTACTTGGGCCCCTAGTCCAATTCGCCCCCCCCCCCCCCCCCCCGTCCCCACTCCCCCCCCCCCCTTCCATAAGTGTCGGAGGGGGAAGGAAAGAGAGGGGGGATAGAAGGAAAGGGGGAGGCCGAATCCTCCCCTTTCCTTCTCCCTTCCCCTCCTTCCTTCTCCTCCTATTTTGGCCTAAATGGGGGCGCACCAGCCAACCAGGGGCTGGTCTGTCCCTCTCTTGGCCCATAAGGCCCATATCTTTGTCGGGGGTGCCCGGAACCCCTTTCCGGTGACCCCATATGTACCCGGTACCCTCGGAACACTTTCGGTGTCTGAATATCATCGTCCTATATATGAATCTTTACCTCTCGACCATTTCAAGACTCCTCGTCATGTCCATGATCTCATCTGGGACTCCAAACAACATTCGGTCACCAAATCACATAACTCATATAATACAAAATCATCATCGAACGTTAAGCGTGCGGACCCTACGGGTTCGAGAACTATGTAGACATGACCGACACACCTCTCCGGTCAATAACCAACAGCGGAACCTGGATGCTCATATTGGTTCCCACATATTCTACAAAGATCTTTATCGGTCGAACCGTTATGACAACATACGTTATTCCCTTTGTCATCGGTATGTTACTTGCCTGAGATTCGATCGTCGGTATCTTCATACCTAGTTCAATCTCGTTACCAGCAATTCTCTTTACTCGTTCCATAATACATCATCCCGTAACTAACTCATTAGTCACATTGCTTGCAAGGCTTCTTATGATGTGTATTACCGAGAGGGCCCAAAGATACCTCTCCGATACTCGGAGTGACAAATCCTAATCTCGATCTATGCCAACCCAACAGACACCTTCAGAGATACCTGTAGAGCATCTTTATAATCACCCAGTTACATTGTGACGTTTGATAGCACACAAGGCATTCTTCCGGTATCCGGGAGTTGCATAATCTTATAGTCGAAGCATGAAGAAAGCAGTAGCAATAAAACTGAACGATCATTATGCTAAGCTAACGGATGGGTCATGTCCATCACATCATTCTCCTAATGATGTGATCCCGTTCATCAAATGACAACACATGTCTATGGTTAGGAAACTTAACCATCTTCGATTAACAAGCTAGTCTAGTAGAGGCTTACTAGGGACTCGGTGTTTTGTCTATGTATCCACACAGTATTAAGTTTCTGGTTAATACAATTCTTGCATGAATAACAAACATTTATCATGATATAAGGAAATATAAATAACAACTTTATTATTGCCTCTAGGGCATATTTCCTTCAGATCCCTCACTAAATTTCAAGGTATAAGTGTTCTCCCTGAGTATGCACCGTTGCGACAGTTCGTCGTGCTGAGACACCATGTGATGATCAGGTGTGATAAGCTCTATGTTCACATACAACGGGTGCAAGACAGTTTTGCACATGCGGAATACTCGGGTTAAAGTTGACTAGCCTAGCATGTACAGACATGGCCTCGAAACACTGGAGACCGAAAGGTCGAACGTGAATCATATAGTAGATATGATCAACATAGAGATGTTCACCATTGAAAACTACTGCATCTCACGTGATGATCAGACATGGTTTAGTTGATTTGGATCATGTGATCATTTAGATGACTTGAGGGATGTCAATCTAAGTGGGAGTTCTTAAGTAATATGATTAATTTAACTTAATTTATCATGAACTTAGTCCTGATAGTTTTTGCATATCTATGTTGTAGATCAATGGCCCGTGCTACCGTTCCCTTGAATTTTAATGCGTTCCTAGAGAAAGCTAAGTTGAAAGATGATGGTAGCAACTACACGGACTGGGTCTATAACTTGAGGATTATCCTCATTGCTGCACAGAAGAATTATGTCCTTGATGCACCGCTAGGTGAAAGGCCTGCTGCAGGAGCAGATGCTGATGTTATGAACGTCTGGCAAGCTCGATCTGATGACTACTCAATAGTTCAGTGTGCCATGCTTTACGGCATAGAATCGGGACTTCAAAGACATTTTGAACGTCATGGACCATATGACATGTTCCAGGAATTGAAGTTAATATTTCAAGCAAATGCCCAAGTTGAGAGATATGAAGTCTCCAACAAGTTTTATAGCTGCAAGATGGAGGAGAACAGTTCTGCCAGTGAACACATACTCAGAATGTCTGGATATCATAATCACTTGACTCAGCTGGGAGTTAATCTTCCAGTTGATAGTGTTATTGACAGAGTTCTTCAATCACTACCACCAAGCTACAAAGGCTTCGTGATGAACTATAATATGCAAGGGATGGAGAAGACAATTCCCGAGCTTTTTGCAATGCTCAAAGCTATGGAGGTAGAAATCAAGAAGGAGCATCAAGTGTTGATGGTTAACAAGACCACTAGTTTCAAGAAAAAGGGCAAGGGAAAGAAAGGGAACTTCAAGAAGAATGGCAAGCAAGTTGCCGCTCCCGGGAAGAAGCCCAAGTCTAGACCTAAGCCTGAAACTGAGTGCTTCTACTACAAAGGGACTAGCCACTGGAAGCGGAACTGCCCCAAGTATTTGGCGGATAAGAAGGATGGCAAAGTGAACAAAGGTATATTTGATATACATGTTATTGATGTGTACCTTACTAATGCTCGTAGTAGTGCCTGGGTATTTGATACCGGTTCGGTTGCTCATATTTGTAACTCGAAACAGGGGCTATGGATTAAACGAAGATTGGCTAAGGATGAGGTGACGATGCGCGTCGGGAATGGTTCCAAGGTCGATGTGATCGCCGTCGGCACGCTACCTCTACATCTACCTTCGGGATTAGTTTTAGACCTGAATAATTGTTATTTGGTGCCAGCGTTGAGCATGAACATTATATCTGGATCTTGTTTAATGCGAGGCGGTTATTCATTTAAATTAGAGAATAATTGTTGTTCTATTTATATGAGTAATATCTTTTATTGTCATGCACCCTTGAAGAGTGGTCTATTTTTGTTGAATCTCGATCGTGGTGATACGCATATTCATAATATTAATGCCAAAAGATGCAAAGTTGATAATGATAGTGCAACATATTTGTGGCACTGCCGTTTAGGTCATATTGGTGTAAAGCGCATGAAGAAACTCCATTCGGATGGACTTTTGGAATCACTTGATTATGAATCATTTGATGCTTGCGAACCATGCCACATGGGCAAGATGACTAAAACTCCGTTCTCCGGAACAATGGAGCGAGCCACTGACTTATTGGAAATAATACATACCGATGTATGCGGTCCGATGAGTGTTGAGGCTCGCGACGGGTATCGTTATTTTCTGACCTTCACAGACGATTTGAGCAGATATGGGTATATCTACTTAATGAAACACAAGTCTGAAACATTTGAAAAGTTCAAAGAATTTCAGAGTGAAGTGGAGAATCATCGTAACAAGAAAATAAAGTTTCTACGATCTGATCGCGGAGGTGAATATTTGAGCTACAAGTTTGGCCTTCATTTAAAACAATGTGGAATAGTTTCACAACTCACGCCACCTAGAACACCACAGCGTAATGGTGTGTCCTAACGTCGTAACCGTACTTCATTGGATATGGTGCGATTTATGATGTCTCTTACCGATTTACCACTATCGTTTTGGGGTTATGCATTAGAGACAGCTGCATTCACGTTAAATAGGGCACCATCTAAATCCGTTGAGACGACACCGTACGAACTATGGTTTGGCAAGAAACCTAAGCTGCCGTTTCTTAAAGTTTGGGGTTGCGATGCTTATGTGAAAAAGCTTCAGCCTGATAAGCTCGAACCCAAATCGGAGAAGTGCGTCTTCATAGGATACCCAAAAGAAACTGTTGGGTACACCTTCTATCACAGATCCGAAGGCAAGATCTTTGTTGCTAAGAATGGATCCTTTCTTGAGAAGGAGTTTCTCTCAAAAGAAGTGAGTGGGAGTAAAGTAGAACTTGATGAGGTAATTGTACCTTCTCTCAATTTGGAAAGTAGCTCATCAGAAAAATCTGTTCCCGTGATGCCTACACCAACTAGAGAGGAAGCTAATGATGATGATCATGAATCTTCAGATCAAGTTACTACCGAACCTCGTAGGTCAACCAGAGCACGTTCCGCACTAGAGTGGTACGGTAATCCTGTTCTGGAAGTCATGTTACTAGACCATGACAAACCTACAAACTATGAAGAAGCAATGATGAGCCCAGATTCCGATAAATGGCTTGAGGCCATGAAATCTGAGATAGGATCCATGTATGAGAACAAAGTATGGACAACTTGCCCGATGATCGGCGAGCCATAGAGAATAAATGGATCTTCAAGAAGAAGACTGACGCTGATGGTAATGTTACTGTCTACAAAGATCGACTTGTCGCAAAAGGTTTTCGACAAGTTCAAGGAGTTGACTATGATGAGACCTTCTCACCCGTTAGCGATGCTTAAGTCTGTCCGAATCATGTTAGCTATTGCCGCATTTTATGATTATGAAATCTGGCAAATGGACGTCAAAACTGCATTCCTTAATGGATTTTTTAAAGAAGAGTTGTATATGATGCAACCAGAGGGTTTTGTCGGTCCTAAAGGTGCTAACAAAGTGTGCAAGCTCCAACGATCCATTTATGGACTGGTACAAGCATCTCGGAGTTGGAATATACGCTTTGATGAGGTGATCAAAGCATATGGTTTTATACCGACTTTTGGAGAAGCCTGTATTTACAAGAAAGTGAGTGGGAGCTCTGTAGCATTTCTAATATTATATGTGGATGACATACTGTTGATTGGAAATGATATAGAATTTCTGGATAGCATAAAAGGATACTTGAATAAGAGTTTTTCAATGAAAGACCTCGGTGAAGCTGCTTATGTATTGAGCATCAAGATCTATAGGGATAGATCGAGACGCTTAATAGGACTTTCACAAAGCACATACCTTGATAAAATTTTGAAGAAGTTCAAAATGGATCAGTCGAAGAAAGGGTTCTTGCCTGTGTTACAAGGTGTGAAGTTGAGTAAGACTCAATGCCCGACCACTGCAGAAGATAGAGAGAAAATGAAAGTCATTCCCTATGCCTCAGCCATAGGTTCTATCATGTATGCTATGCTGTGTACCAGACCTGATGAGTGCCTTGCTATAAGTCTAGCAGGGAGGTACCAAAGTAATCCAGGAGTGGATCACTGGACAGCGGTCAAGAACATCCTGAAGTACCTGAAAAGGACTAAGGATATGTTTCTCATTTATGGAGGTGACAAAGAGCTTGTCGTAAATGGTTACGTCGATGCTAGCTTTGACACTGATCCGGATGACTCTAAGTCACAAACCGGATACGTATTTATATTGAATGGTGGAGCTGTCAGTTGGTGCAGTTCCAAGCAGAGCGTCGTGGCGGGATCTACGTGTGAAGCGGAGTACATAGCTGCTTCGGAAGTAGCAAATGAAAGAGTTCATATCCGATCTAGGTGTAATACCTAGTGCATCGGGTCCAATGAAAATCTTTTGTGACAATACTGGAGCAATTGCCTTGGCGAAGGAATCCAGATTTCACAAAAGAACCAAACACATCAAGAGACGCTTCAACTCCATCCGTGATCAAGTCAAGGAGGGAGACATAGAGATTTGCAAAATACATACGGATCTGAATGTGGCAGACCCGTTGACTAAGCCTCTTCCACGAGCAAAACATGAGCAACACCAAGACTCCATGGGTGTTAGAATCATTACAATGTAATCTAGATTATTGACTCTAGTGCAAGTGGGAGACTGAAGGAAATATGCCCTAGAGGCAATAATAAAGTTGTTGTTTATATTTCCTTATATCATGATAAATGTTTATTATTCATGCTAGAATTGTATTAACCGGAAACTTAATACATGTGTGGATACATAGACAAAACACCGAGTCCCTAGTAAGCCTCTACTAGACTAGCTCGTTAATCAAAGATGGTTAAGTTTCCTAACCATAGACATGTGTTGTCATTTGTTGAACGGGATCACATCATTTGGAGAATGATGTGATGGACATGACCCATCCATTAGCTTAGCATAATGATCATTCAGTTTTATTGCTACTGCTTTCTTCATGTCAAATACATATTCCTTCGACTATGAGATTATGCAACTCCCGGATACCGGAGGAATGCCTTGTGTACTATCAAACGTCACAACGTAACTAGGTGATTTTAAAGATGATCTACAGGTATCTCCGAAGGTGTCTGTTGGGTTGGCATAGATCGAGATTAGGATTTGTCACTCCGAATATCGGAGAGGTATCTCTGGGCCCTCTCGGTAATACACATCATAAGAAGCCTTGCAAGCAATGTGACTAATGAGTTAGTTACGGGATGATGTATTACGGAACAAGTAAAGAGAATTGCCGGTAACGAGATTGAACTAGGTATGAAGATACCGACGATCGAATCTCGGGCAAGTAACATACCGATGACAAAGGGAATAACGTATGTTGTCATAACGATTCGACCGATAAAGATCTTCGTAGAATATGTGGGAACCATTATAAGCATCCAGGTTCTGCTGTTGGTTATTGACGTGTGTGAGGTAGAAACTCCCTTTTGTAGACATGTGTGAGGTTCCATAGGAGGGACCGCAGGCTGGTCGGGTGCAGAAAATCCTGGCGTAGAAGAAGCAGCAGGTTCGGCAGATCCAGCCGATTCCCCCCGCAGCTTCCACGCCAGGAGATGGCACGCTCAATCCCGAGGCGGCAGGCGGGGATGAGGTGGCCTGTACATGCAAGCTGGTTGGTGGAGAGCGCCCAGGCGAGGCAGTGGCGGGCCCTGGTGAAGCAGGCGCGGGCCCTGTCACACACCAGGTGCGAGATGGGGCCACGAGAATCCACGCCAGGTGCTGATCCCGAGGATGTGAATTAGACAAACTGCAACATTATTATCAAGGTTGTTTTTGGTCATTAGATCCATTGTTGGCTGTTAAGGGGG
Source organism: Thinopyrum elongatum (assembly GCA_011799875.1). Lineage (NCBI taxonomy): Eukaryota > Viridiplantae > Streptophyta > Magnoliopsida > Poales > Poaceae > Thinopyrum > Thinopyrum elongatum. The sequence continues at coordinate 578,702,740 of CM022302.1, read as the reverse complement.
GGTACTAAATTTTGGCATTTCAAATGTGTAAATACTTCGTTTCTAGTTAATTGCAACAAAGTTGACTCTTTTTGAAAGAACCGCAGCAGAGTTTTTTCTCCTGACAAAACTACCATTCCGTTTATGGCCTGAATTTTGACATGGCTGATTTGAGGGTACAACTTAACAATGTTGTTGTTGGTCTTAAACCCATTATTATCATGCTTACTTTTTCAGGTGTGCCGAGCCAGTTGCAGAAGGCATATTCGCGAACTTCTCCCTCCTGTTGATTGAGGCCCCGATGGAGGAACCTGATGTGATCGACCTTGGTACCATGTATGACAAAGACAGAACCAAGTTCCCTTTGATGGCTGGCAGCCAAGACGAAGGCGACGAGGACATAGACTGGGACGACCGCCTACATTTCCCAGCCAGGAAGAAGGAGATCGACATCTCGAAGAACCTCCGAGACATCATCCACCTGGAGATCACACTGGACGCCTTCTGCAGCAGCACCTGCAAAGGCTTGTGCCTCGTCTGCGCCGCTAACCTCAACACGAGCAGCTGCAGCTATGGCTCGAAGAAGGAGTTGCATGCCAAGGATGCTAAACGGCCAGGAACCCTCAAAGACTTACTGAAGCCTATGCAGAGAAGATGATGATAAGGCAAACAGTGCATATTTAGGTATCTTGTAACTAGTGAAAGAATTGATGAAGCATCTCAACTCCCGTAACATGGGAGCCCGCGGTTATATATTGATTGAGTGAGAGAGATATCGCGATCATTTACATGGTGCGGTTGAGGAGGATCTCCAACCGTGGAGATAGATTACAAAGGAGGGAGAAGAGATAGAAAGATAAAGATAAAGATTACAACTCTCCTATCATGAAGCACAAGGCTACCTCTATTATGTTACAATATTTCTAACACTCCCCCTTAATCACAACGGCACCAAGTTGAGATTACGACGAAATTCTTCAAACCCTTTCGTGGGTAAAGCCTTTGTAAACCCATCTGCAAGCTGATCCTTTGAAGGAATAAACCGAACATCCAATTGCTTGTTTGCAACTCGTTCTCTGACAAAGTGAAAATCTATCTATATATGCTTGGTCCTTGCATGAAAAACTGGGTTAGCAGTAAGATAGGTTGCACCAAGATTATCACACCACAAACAAGGAGGGTGCACTTCTGGAATATTGAGTTCCTACAATATGGACTGAACCCAAATAACTTCAGCTGTTGCATTTGCCAAAGCTTTGTATTCTGAAGGAAATATGCCCTAGAGGCAATAATAAAGTTGTTGTTTATATTTCCTTATATCATGATAAATGTTTATTATTCATGCTAGAATTGTATTAACCGGAAACTTAATACATGTATGGATACATAGACAAAACACCGAGTCCCTAGTAAGCCTCTACTAGACTAGCTCGTTAATCAAAGATGGTTAAGTTTCCTAACCATAGACATGTGTTGTCATTTGATGAACGGGATCACATCATTAGGAGAATGATGTGATGGACATGACCCATCCGTTAGCTTAGCATAATGATCGTTCAGTTTTATTGCTACTGCTTTCTTCATGTCTAATACATATTCCTTCGACTATGAGATTATGCAACTCCCGGATACCGGAGGAATGCCTTGTGTGCTATCAAACGTCACAACGTAACTGGGTGATTATAAAGATGCTCTATAGGTATCTCCGAAGGTGTCTGTTGGGTTGGCATAGATCGAGATTAGGATTTGTCACTCCGAGTATCGGAGAGGTATCTCTGGGCCCTCTCGGTAATACACATCATAAGAAGCCTTGCAAGCAATGTGACTAATGAGTTAGTTACGGGATGATGTATTACGGAATGAGTAAAGAGAATTGCCGGTAACGAGATTGAACTAGGTATGAAGATACCGACGATCGAATGTCGGGCAAGTAACATACCGATGACAAAGGGAATAACGTATGTTGTCATAACGGTTCGACCGATAAAGATCTTCATAGAATATGTGGGAACCAACATGAGCATCCAGGTTCCACTGTTGGTTATTGACCGGAGAGGTGTGTCGGTCATGTCTACATAGTTCTCGAACCCGTAGGGTCCGCACGCTTAACGTTCGATGACGATTTTGTATTATATGAGTTATGTGATTTGTTGACCGAATGTTGTTCGGAGTCCCAGATGAGATCACGGACATGATGAGGAGTCTTGAAATGGTCGACAGGTAAAGATTCATATATAGGACGATGATATTCGGACACCGGAAGTGGTCCGAGGGTACCAGGTACATATCGGGTCACCGGAAAGGGGTTCCGGGCACCCCCGGCAAAGATAATTGCCTTATGGGCCAAGAGAGAGACAGACCAGCCCCTGGTGGGCTGGTGTGCCCCCATATAGGCCAAAATAGGAGGAGAAGGAAGGATGGGAAGGGAGAAGGAAAGGGGAGGATTCGGCCTCCCCCTTTCCTTCTCTCCCCCCCTCTCTTTCCTTCCCCCTCCGACACTTATGGAAGTGGGGGGTGCGAATTGGACTAGGGGCCCAAGTAGGATTCCTCCTACTTGGGTGCCCCCTTGGCTGCTCCCTCTCCCTCCCACCTATATATATGAAGGGGGGAGGCACCTAGAACACACCAACAATTGTTAGCCATGTGCGGCGCCCCCCTCCACAGTTTACGCCTCCGGTCATATTCTCGTAGTGCTTAGGCGAAGCCCTGCGCGGATCACTTCACCATCACCGTCACCATGCCGTCGTGCTGACGGAACTCATCTCCCTCGACACTTTGCTAGATCAAGAGTTCGAGGGACATCATCGAGCTGAACGTGTGCAGAACTCGGAGGTGCCGTACGTTCGGTGCTTGATCAGTCGGAACGAGAAGAAGTTCGACTACATCAACCGCGTTAACAAACGCTTCTGCTTTCGGTCTACGAGGGTACGTGGACACACTCTCCCCCTCTCGTTGCTATGCATCTCCTGGATAGATCTTGTGTGAGCGTAGGAATTTTTTTGAAATTGCATGCTACGTTCCTCAACAGTGGCATCCGAGCCAGGTCTATTCGTAGATGATATGCACGAGTAGAACACAAAGAGTTGCACCCTGTTTTGACCATCATTAATTGTTCCTGCAACAGTAGGTTTAGGCATAGTATGACGCTTAGTCACAAAAGAGTCAGAACTATTATTTGTACCCTCATGATCAATGCCGGAAAGGGATGGAGGTAAGAGAAGAATCTCTTGACGAAGGAGAGCGCCGGCATTGGGATGAAGATTTTCGAAAGGAAATTTGGTCTCATCAAAAACAACATCTCTTGAGATGTAAACACGGCCAGTAGCAACATCAAGGCACTTGACTCCTTTGTGTTGAGCGTTGTAGCCAATAAAAACGCATTGCTTGGAGCGGAACATGAGCTTGCGATTATTATAAGGACGAAGGTTTGGCCAACACGCGCAACCAAAAACACGGAGAGGAGCATAGTCTGGTTTGACGTGAAGGAGACGTTCTGTGGGGGTTTCATTGTTGATGACGCGACTAGGTAAGATGTTGATGAGATGAATGGCGGTTAAGAAAGCTTCATCCCATAATTTTAACAGTATAGATGCAGCAGCAAGGAGTGAAAGACCTACATCAACGATGTGACGATGCTTATGTTCGGCGGAACCATTTTGTTGGTGAGCGTGAGGGCATGAGACGTGGTGAGAAATACCTATCTTTTGAAAGAAAGAGTTAAGTTTCTCATATTCACCACCCCAGTCTGATTGCATGGCTATAATTTTACAGTCGAATTTTCTCTCAACAAGAGCTTGAAAATTAAGAAAACTTGGAAGACATCAGAACTCTTCTTAAGGAGATAGATCCAAGTGTATTTACTGTAATCATCAATGAAGCTCACATAGTAAGTGTGTCTACCAACAGAAGAAGGGGCTGGACCCCACACATTAGAAAAGATTAATTGCAAGGGTTTAACAGACACACTAGTCGAAACAGGATATGGCAACTGATGACTTTTTGCTCGTTGGCAAGAGTCACAAATAGTTTCACAATTACGCTCACCAACAAATGGGAGATTATTTTTCCTAAGAATTTGAGAAACAATAGAAAAATAAGGATGGCCTAGGAGATTATGCCACCTTTCTGAAGAGACTCTAATGGCTCCGAAGGCTTGTTTATTGAACTTGCAAAGTGTAGGGATTAATGGGTAGAGACCGTTGCTACTTCTTGAGCTTGCGTTGGTTTTTTCCTTGAAGAGGAAAGGGTGATGCAGCAAAGTAGAGATAAGTATTTCCCTCAGTTTGAGAACCAAGGTATCAATCCAGTAGGAGACAACGCACAAATCACTGAATACCTGCACAAACAATCAAACAACTTGCACCCAACGCGATAAAGGGGTTGTCAATCCCTTCACGGTTATTTGCAAAAGTGAGATCTGATAGAGATAGATAAACGATAAAGTAAATATTTTTGGTATTTTTGTTTTGTAGATCGGAAAGTAAAAGATTGCAAAATAGTAGATCGGGAACTTGTATGATGAAAAGTAGAAAGTTATATGATGGAAAATAGACCCGGGGGCCATAGGTTTCACCAGAGGCTTCTCTCAAGATATAAAATAATACGGTGGGTGAACAAATTACTGCCGAGCAATTGATAGAAAAGCGCAAAGTTATGACGATATCTAAGGCAATGATCATGAATATAGGCATCACGTCCGTGTCAAGTAGACCGAAACGATTCTGCATCTACTACCATTACTCCACACATCGACTGCTATCCAGCATGCATCTAGAGTATTATGTTCGTAAAGAACGGAGTAACGCATTAAGTAAGATGACATGATGTAGAGGAATTAACTCAAGCAATAGGATGAAAATGTTGGGGAACGTAGTAATTTCAAAAAAAAAATCCTACGCACACACAGGATCATGGTGATGCATAGCAACGAGAGGGGAGAGTGTGTCCACGTACCCTCGTAGACCGAAAGCGGAAGCGTTAGCACAACGCGGTTGATGTAGTCGTACGTCTTCACGATCTGACAGATCCAAGTACCGAACGCACGGCACCTCCGAGTTCAGCACATGTTCAACTCGATGACGTCCCGCGAGCTGCGATCCAGCAAAGCTTCACAGGAGAGTTTCGTCAGCACGACGGCGTGGTGACGGTGATGATGATGCTATCGACGCAGGGCTTTGCCTAAGCACCGCTACGATATGATCGAGGTGGATTATGGTGGAGGGGGGCACCGCACATGGCTAAGAGATCAATGATCAATTGTTGTGTCTATGGGGTGCCCCCTGGCCACGTATATAAAGGATGGAGGGAGGAGGAGGCCGGCCCTCATAGGGCGCGCCAAAGTGTGGAGTCCTACTAGGACTCCCTAGACCTAGTAGGATTCCACCTCCCACATGGAATAGGAAAAGGGGAAGGGAGAAGGAGAAGGAAGGAAGGGGGCGCCCCCTTTTCCTAGTCCAATTCGGACCAGTCCATGGGGAAGGGGCGCAGCCACCCTTGAGGCCTTTCTCTCCTTTCCCGTATGGCCCATTAAGGCCCAATACGAATTCCCGTAACTCTCCGGTACTCCGAAAAATACCCGAATCACTCGGAACCTTTCCGATGTCCGAATATAGCCTTCCAATATATCGATCTTTACCTCTCGACCATTTTGAGACTCCTCGTCATATCCTCGATCTCATCCGGGACTCCGGACAAACTTCGGTCATCAAATCACATAAACTCATAATACCGATCGTCACCGAACTTTAAGCGTGCGGACCCTACAGGTTCGAGAACTATGTAGACATGACCAAGACACATCTCCGGTCAATAACCAATAGGGGAACCTGGATACTCATATTGGCTCCCACATATTCTACGAAGATCTTTATCGGTCAAACCGCATAACAACATACGTTGTTCCCTTTGTCATCGGTATGTTACTTGCCCGAGATTCGAACGTCGGTATCTCAATACCTAGTTCAATCTCATTACCGGCATGTCTCTTTACTCGTTCCGTAATACATCATCCCGCAACTAACTCATTAGTTACAATTCTTGCAAGGCTTATAGTGATGTGCATTACCGAGTGGGCCCAGAGATACCTCTCCGACAATCGGAGTGACAAATCCTAATCTCGAAATACGCCAACTCAACAAGTACCTTCGGAGACACCTGTAGAGCACCTTTATAATCACCCAGTTATGTTGTGACGTTTGGTAGCACACAAAGTGTTCCTCCGGTAAACGGGAGTTGCATAATCTCATAGTTATAGGAACATGTATAAGTCATGAAGAAAGCAATAGCAACATACTAAACGATCAAGTGCTAAGCTAACGGATTGGGTCAAGTCAATCACATCATTCTCCTAATGATGTGATCCCGTTAATCAAATGACAACTCATGTCTATGGCTAGGAAACATAACCATCTTTGATCAACAAGCTAGTCAAGTAGAGGCATACTAGTGACACTCTGTTTGTCTATGTATTCACACATGTATCATGTTTCCGGTTAATACAATTCTAGCATGAATAATAAACATTTATCATGATATAAGGAAATAAAATAATAACTTTATTATTGCCTCTAGGGCATATTTCCTTCAGTCTCCCACTTGCACTAGAGTCAATAATCTAGTTCACATCGCCATGTGATTAACACCAATAGTTCACATCGCCATGTGACCAACACCCAAAGGGTTTACTAGAGTCAATAATCTAGTTCACATCGCCATGTGATTAACACCAATAGTTCACATCGCCATGTGACCAACACCCAAAGGGTTTACTAGAGTCAATAATCTAGTTCACATCGCCATGTGATTAACACCCAAAGAGTACTAAGGTGTGATCATGTTTTGCTTGTGAGAGAGGTTTAATCAACGGGTCTGCCAAATACAGATCCGTATGTATTTTGCAAATTTCTATGTCTACAATGCTCTGCATGGAGCTACTCTAGCTAATCGCCCCCACTTTCAATATGTATCCAGATTGAGACTCAAAGTCATCCAGATCAGTGTTAAAGTTTGCATCGACGTAACTCTTTACGACGAACTCTTTATCACCTCCATAACCGAGAAATATTTCCTTAGTCCTCTTAGGTAACTAAGGATAACTTTGACCGCTATCCAGTGATCCACTCCTGGATCACTATCATACCTCCTTGCTAAACTCATAACAAGGTACACAACTGGTCTGGTACATAGCATGGCATACTTTATAGAACCTATGACTGAGGCATAGGGAATGACTTTCATTCTCTTTCTATCTTCTACCGTGGTCGGGTTTTGAGTCTTACTCAATTTTACACCTTCTAATACAGGCAAGAACTCCTTCTTTGACTGTCCCATTTTGAACTACTTCAAAATGTTGTCAAGGCATGTACTCATTGAAAAAATCTTATCAAGCATCTTGATCTATCTCTATAGATCATGATGCTCAATATGTAAGCAGCTTCACCGAGGTCTTTCTTTTGAAAAACTCCTTTCAAACACTCCTTTATGCTTTCCAGAAAAATTCTACATCATTTCCGATCAACAATATGTCAGTCACATATACTTATCACAAAGGCTGTAGTGCTCCCACTCACTTTCTTGTAAATACAGGCTTCACCGTAAGTCTGTATAAAACCATATGCTTTGATCACTTCATCAAAACGTATATTCCAACTCTGAGATACTTGCACCAGTCCATAGATGGATCGCTGGAGCTTGCACATTTTGTTAGCACCTTTAGGATTGACAAAAACCTTCTGGTTGCATCATATACAACTTCTTATTTAAAAAATCCATTAAGGAATGTAGTTTTTGACATCCATTTGCCAGATTTCATAAAATGTGGCAATTGCTAACATGATTCGGACAGACTTAAGCATCGCTACGAGTGAGAAAATCTCATCGTAGTCAACACCTTTGAACTTGTCGAAAAAACCTTTTGCGACAATTCGAGCTTTGTAGATAGTAACACTACTATCAGCGTCCATCTTCCTCTTGAAGATCCATTTATTCTCAATGGCTTGCTGATCATCGAGCAAGTCAACCAAAGTCCATACTTTGTTCTCATACATGGATCCCATCTCAGATTTCATGGCCTCAAGCCATTTTGCGGAATCTGGGATCATCATCGCTTCCTCATAGTTGGTAGGTTCGTCATTGTCTAGTAACATGACCTCCAGAACAGGATTACCGTACCACTCTGGTGCGGATCTTACTCTGGTTGACCTACGAGGTTCGGTAGTAACTTGATCTGAAGTTTCATGATCATCATCATTAGCATCCTCACTAATTTGTGTAGAAGTCACAGGAACCGGTTTCTGTGATGAACTACTTTCCAATAAAGGAGCAGGTACAGTTACCTTATCAAGTTCTACTTTCCTCCCACTCACTTCTTTTGAGAGAAACTCCTTCTCTAGAAAGGATCCATTCTTAGCAACGAAAGTCTTGCCTTCGGATATGTGATAGAAGGTGTACCCAACTGTCTCTTTTGGGTATCGTATGAAGACACATTTCTCCGACTTGGGTTCGAGCTTATCAGGTTGAAGTTTTTTCACATAAGCATCGCAGCCCCAAACTTTAAGAAACGACAACTTTGGTTTCTTGCCAAACCACAGTTCATAAGGAGTCATCTCAACAGATTTAGATGGTGCCCTATTTAACGTGAATGCAGCTGTCTCTAATGCATAGCCCTAAAACGATAGTGGTAAATCGGTAAGAGACATCATAGATCGCACCATATCCAATAAAGTACGATTACGACGTTCGGACACACCATTACGCTGTGGTGTTCCAGGTGGCGTGAGTTGTGAAACTATTCCGCATTGTTTTAATTTGAAGGCCAAACTCGTAACTCAAATATTCGCCTCTGCAATCAGATCGTAGAAACTTTATTTTCTTGTTACGATGATTCTCTACTTCACTCTGAAATTCTTTTGAACTTTTCAAATGTTTCAGACTTATGTTTCATCAAGTACATATACCCATATCTGCTCAAATCATCTGTGAAGGTCAGAAAATAACGATACCCGCCGTGAGCCTCAACACTCATCGGACCGCATACATCGATATGTATTATTTCCAATAAGTCATTAGCTCGCTCCATTGTTCCGGAGAACGGAGTCTTAGTCATCTTGCCCATGAGGCATGGTTCGCAAGCATCAAATGATTCATAATCAAGTGATTCCAAAATTCCATCCGAATGGAGTTTCTTCATGCGCTTTACACCAATATGACCTAAACGGCAGTGCCACAAAATATGTTGCATTATCACTATCAACTTTGCATCTTTTGGCATCAATATTATGAATAAGTGTATCACTGCGATCGAGATTCAATAAACCATTTATATTGAGTGTATGACCATAGAAGGTTTTATTCATTTAAACAGAACAACAATTATTATCTGACTTAAATGAATAACCGTATCGCAATAAACATGATCCAATCATATTCATGCTCAACGCAAATACCAAATAACATTTATTTAGGTCCAACACTAATCCCGAAGGTAGAGGGAGTGTGCGATGATGATCTTATCAACCTTGGAATCACTTCCAACACTCATCGTCACCTCGCCCTCAACTAGTCTCTGTTCATTTTGTAACTCCTGTTTCGAGTTACTAATCATAGCAACTGAACCAGTATCAAATACCCAGGGGCTACTATGAACACTAGTAAGGTACACATAAATAACATGTATATCATATATACTTTTTGTTCACTTTGCCATCCTTCTTATCCGCCAAATACTTGGGGCATTTCCGCTTCCAATGACCATTCCCTTTGCAGTAGAAGCACTTAGTTTCAGGCTTGGGTCTAGACTTGGGATTCTTCTCGGGAGCAGCAACTTGCTTGCCATTCTTCTTGAAGTTCCCCTTCTTTCCCTTGCCCTTTTACTTGAAACTAGTGGTCTTGTCAACCATCAACACTTGATGCTTTTCTTGATTTCTACCTTAGCCGATTTCAGCATCGCCAAGAGCTCGGGAATCGTTTTCGTCATCCCTTGCATATTATAGTTCATCACAAAGTTCCAGTAACTTGGTGATAGTGTCTAGAGAACTCTGTCAATCACTATATTTATCTGAAAGATAAACTCCCACTTGATTCAAGCGATTGTAGTGCTCAGACATTCTGAGCACATGCTCACTGGTTGAGCTATTCTCCATGTTATAGGCAAAGTATTTGTCAGAGGTCTCATACCTCTCGACACGGGCATGAGTCTGAATTACCAATTTCATCTCTTTGGAACATCTCATATGCTCTGTGGCGTTCAAAACATTTTTGAAGTCCCGGTTCTAAGCCGTAAAGCATGGTGCACTAAACTATCAAGTAGTCATCATATCGAGCTTGCCAAACGTTCATAATGTCTGCATCTGCTCCTGCAATAGGTCCGTCATTTAGCGGTGCATCAAGGACATAATTCTTCTGTGCAGCAATGAGGATAATCCTCAGATCACGGAACCAGTCCGCATCATTGCTACTATCTTCTTTCAACTTAGTTTTCTCCAGGAACATATCAAAAAATAAAACAGGGGAGCTATACGGGAGCTATTGATCTACAACATCATTTGCAAATACTACCAGGACTAAGTTCATGATAAATTAAAGTTCAATTAATCATATTACTTAAGAACTCCCACTTAGATAGACATCTCTCTAATCATCTAAGTGATCACGTGATCCAAATCAACTAAACCATAACCGATCATCACGTGAAATGGAGTAGTTTTCAATGGTGAACATCACTATGTTGATCATATCTACTATATGATTCACGCTCGACCTTTCGGTCTCAGTGTTCCAAGGCCATATCTGCATATGCTAGGCTCGTCAAGTTTAACCCGAGTATTCTGCGTGTGCAAAACTGGCTTGCACCCGTTGTAGATGAACGTTGAGCTTATCACACCCGATCATCACGTGGTGTCTCGGCACGACGAACTTTGGCAACGGTGCATACTCAGGGAGAACACTTTTACCTTGAAATTTAGTGAGAGATCATCTTATAATGATACCGTCAAACAAAGCAAAATAAGATGCATAAAGGATAAACATCACATGTAATCAAAATATGTGACATGATATGGCCATCATCATCTTGTGCCTTTGATCTCCATCTCCAAAGTACCGTCATGATCTTCATCGTCACCGGCATGACACCATGATCTCCATCATCTTGATCTCTATCAATGTGTCGTCACATGGTTGTCGCGCCAACTATTGCTTTTGCAACTATTGCTATCGCATAGCGACAAAGTAAAGCAATTATATGGTGCTTGCATCATATGCAATAAAGAGACAACCATAAGGCTCCTGCCAGTTGCCGATAACTTTTAACAAAACATGATCATCTTATACAACAATTTATATCTCATCACGTTTTGACCATATCACATCACAACATGCCCTGCAAAAACAAGTTAGACGTCCTCTACTTTGTTGTTGCAAGTTTTACGTGGCTGCTATGGGCTGAGCAAGAACCGTTCTTACCTACGTATCAAAACCACAACGATAGTTCGTCAAGTTAGTGATGTTTTAACCTTCTCAAGGACCGGGTGTAGCCACACTCGGTTCAACTAAAATTGGAGAAACTGACACCCGCCAGCCACCTTTGTGCAAAGCACGTCGGTAGAACCAGTCTCGCGTAAGCGTACGCGTAATGTCGGTCCGGGCCGCTTCATCCAACAATACCGCCGAACCAAAGTATGACATGCTGGCAAGCAGTATGACTTGTATCGCCCACAACTCACTTGTGTTCTACTCGTGCATATAACATCTACGCGTAAACCTGGCTCTGATACCACTGTTGGGGAACGTAGTAATTTCAAAAAAAAATCCTACGCACACACAGGATCATGGTGATGCATAGCAACGAGAGGGGAGACTGTGTCCACGTACCCTCGTAGACCGAAAGCGGAAGCGTTAGCACAACGCGGTTGATGTAGTCGTACGTCTTCACGATCCGACCGATCCAAGTACCGAACGCACGGCACCTCCGAGTTCAGCACACGTTCAACTCGATGACGTCCCGCGAGCTCCGATCCAGCAAAGCTTCACAGGAGAGTTTCGTCAGCACGACGGCGTGGTGACGGTGATGATGATGCTACCGACGCAGGGCTTCGCCTAAGCACCGCTACGATATGATCGAGGTGGATTATGGTGGAAGGGGGCACCGCACACGGCTAAGAGATCAATGATCAATTTTTGTGTCTATGGGGTGCCCCTTGGCCACGTATATAAAGGATGGAGGGAGGAGGAGGCCGGCCCTCATAGGGCACGCCAAAGTGTGGAGTCCTACTAGGACTCCCTAGTCCTAGTAGGATTCCACCTCCCACATGGAATAGGAAAAGGGGAAGGGAGAAGGAGAAGGAAGGAAGGGGCCGCCCCCTTTCCCTAGTCCAATTCGGACCAGTCCATGGGGAAGGGGCGCAGCCACCCTTGAGGCCTTTCTCTCCTTTCCCGTATGGCCCATTAAGGCCCAATACGAATTCCCGTAACTCTCCGGTACTCCGAAAAATACCCGAATCACTCGGAACCTTTCCGATGTCCGAATATAGCCTTCCAATATATCGATCTTTACCTCTCGACCATTTTGAGACTCCTCGTCAAATCCCCGATCTCATCCGGGACTCCGAACAAACTTCGGTCATCAAATCACATAAACTCATAATACCGATCGTCACCGAACTTTAAGCGTGCGGACCCTACGGGTTCGAGAACTATGTAGACATGACCGAGACACGTCTCCGGCCAATAACCAATAGCGGAACCTGGATGCTCATATTGGCTCCCACTTATTCTACGAAGATCTTTACCGGTCAAACCGCATAACAACATACGTTGTTCCCTTTGTCATCGGTATGTTACTTGCCCGAGATTCGATCGTCGGTATCTCAATACCTAGCTCAATCTCGTTACCGGCAAGTCTCTTTACTCGTTCCGTAATACATCATCCCGCAACTAACTCATTAGTTACAATGCTTGCAAGGCTTATAGTGATGTGCATTACCGAGTGGGCCCAGAGATACCTCTCCGACAATCGGAGTGACAAATCCTAATCTCGAAATACGCCAACTCAACAAGTACCTTCGGAGACACCTGTAGAGCACCTTTATAATCACCCAGTTACGTTGTGACGTTTGGTAGCACACAAAGTGTTCCTCCGGTAAACGGGAGTTGCATAATCTCATAGTTATAGGAACATGTATAAGTCATGAAGAAAGCAATAGCAACATACTAAACGATCAAGTGCTAAGCTAACGGATTGGGTCAAGTCAATCACATCATTCTCCTAATGATGTGATCCCGTTAATCAAATGACAACTCATGTCTATGGCTAGGAAACATAACCATCTTTGATCAACGAGCTAGTCAAGTAGAGGCATACTAGTGACACTCTGTTTGTCTATGTATTCACACATGTATCATGTTTCCGGTTAATACAATTCTAGCATGAATAATAAACATTTATCATGATATAAGGAAATAAAATAATAACTTTATTATTGCCTCTAGGGCATATTTCCTTCAGAAAACCCATCTTTTTATCCTCGATGGCAACAGTACAATACGTGCCTTGCTGCCCCTACTGTCACTGGGAAAGGACACCGCAAGATTGAACCCAAAGCTAAGCACTTCTCCCATTGCAAGAAAAACCAATCTAGTTGGCCAAACCAAACCGATAGTTCGAAGAGAATTACATAGATATCAAATCATGCATATAAGAATTCAGAGAAGATTCAAATAATATTCATAGATAAGCTGATCATAAATCCACAATTCATCAGATCTCGGCAAACACACCACAAAAAAGTATTACATCGAATAGATCTCCAAGAACATCGAGGAGAATATGGTATTGAGAATCAAAGAGAGAGAAGAAGCCATCTAGCTACTAGCTATGGACCCGTAGGTCTGTGGTAAACTACTCACGCTTCATCGGAAGGGCAATGGTGTTGATGTAGAAGCTCTCCGTGATCGAATCCCCCTCCGGCAGGGTGCCGGAAAAGGTCCCTAGATGGGATCTCACGGGTACAGAAGGTTGCGGTGGTGGAAAAGTCTTTTCGTGAATGCCTCTGTTGGTTTGGGGATATATGAGTATATATAGGCGAAAGAATTAGGTCAGGAGGTGCACGAGGGGCCCACAAGGGTGGGGGGCGCGCCCTTCGTCCTTGTGGCCGCCTCGTGGCTCCTCCGACTTCATCTCCAAGTCTCCTGGTTTCCTTCTGGTCCAAGAAAAATCATCGCGAAATTTTTATTCCGTTTGGACTCTGTTTGGTATTCCTTTTCTGCGAAACTCAAAAACATGGAAAAAACAGAAACTAGCACTAGGCTCTAGGTTAATAGGTTAGTCCCAAAAATAATATTAAATAGCATATTAATGCATATAAAACATCCAAAACAGATAATATAATAGCATGGAACAATAAAAAATTATAGATACGTTGGAGACGTATCAACCGTCCACGCATCTACCGCGATAGAGAACCCTCCTCATGGCCTGATCCTTGATCAAAAAGAAAAAAGGGTGAAACTCTATGAAGACACCGTTATCAATAGTGATTCTATGAACTGAAGCAAGATGTTTTGATGCATGAGGAACAAGTAGGACATCATTAAGACGAATATCACCATGAGGGGTTTTAATAGTAGATTGACCAATGTGACTTATCATCATACCTTGACCATTTGCTGTGGTGTTGACTTGGTCATGGCCACGGTACTTCTCATGCATGGTCATTCTCTCCATGTCCGAGGTGATATGCTCGGTGGCGCCCGTATCTGCATACCAATTTGTGTCCACTCCATAGGACATATCTGCAGCTGCTGCAACTTTCTTCTTCTATGAATTTTCTTCATAGCGCCAAAGACAATCTTTTGCTATGTGATTAGTTTTTTTACAAATTTGACATTTTCCCTCATACTCATCCAAACCTGAAAAGTTGTTGCCGCCGCCATAGTTGCCACCATAGCCACCACCATATCCACGTTGACGCCCCTGATTGTTGTTGTAGAAGGGAGGCTTGTGGTCATTGTTGTTGTTGTTGTAGTGGTGACCGCGGCCACCGTTGTTGTTGTTGTGGTAGAAGGAACCACCACCGCCGTTGTTGTTGTTGTAGTTGACGTTGCCGCCGCCGCCATTGCTGTTGCTGCCACCACCGCGATACACGCCACCACCATTGGTGGGTTTAGGCGAGCCACGGTTGTTGCCCTTGCCGCCGCCACCACGATTCTTCGCAGCCATGTTGGTCGAGGATTTGAAGCCTCCTGCTCTAGAGCCATGGAAGAGCTCGACCCGCTGGTCGAAATTCGCCACCATGGCAAACAGCTCATCAACGGAAACAGGGTCCGTGCGGACGTCCAAGGCTGATATGATGGGCTGATAGTCCATATCTAGCCCCGCGATGATGAAGGAGAGCAGCTCCTCTTCTCCGATGGCCCTCCCTGTGGCTGCAAGTTCATTTGAAAGCGATCTCATGTAACCAAAGTAAGCAGCAGCAGATTGGGAACCTTTGTGGGCATTGGTTAGAGAGATTCTGATGTTGTTTGCACGGGATTTGGATTGAGAGGAAAACATGTTTGAGAGGGCTATCCAGATCGCACGGGATGTCTCCATCGAGGTGACTTGCACAAGGATTTCTTTGGAGAGGTTTCTCAGCAGATAGGCTACGATCTGCTGGTCTTGGATCAACCAAGGGGTGTAGGCAGGATTTGGAACGGTCTGTTCCTTTCCTTTGGAGTTCTTTGTTGTGATTGTTTTGGAGGGCTCGGGAGTAGTTTCATCAAGGTACCCATACAGACCAGCTCCCATGATCTGAGAGCGAGCCTGGGCACGCCATAGGACATAATTGGTGCGGCTCAAAGGTTCAGAGGTGTTCTTGTTTAGGCCAGAGAAGAAAGCCGAGCTGGAGGAGGACATGGTTGCGGCTTGGTTTTGATCTAGAGGAGGTTTTGATGGCGGCTAGGGTTGATCTGATAGAGAGCTAGATGTGAAGGAAGAAGAAGGCTCTGACTACCATGAAAGAATTGATGAAGCGTCTCAACTCCCGTAACATGGGAGCCCGCGCTTATATATTGATTGAGCGAGAGAGATCTCGCGATCATTTGCATGGTGCGGTTGAGGAGGATCTCCAACCGTGGAGATAGATTATAAAGGAGGGAGAAGAGATAGAAAGATAAAGATTACAACTCTCCTATCGTGAAGCACAAGGCTACCTCTATTCTGTTACAATATTTCTAACAACTAGGTGTGATAGTCTCGACGGAATCAATTCCATGGTAGGATTGCCATGGGCAAGATATGTAGAACCGAAGGCGGCTGGACATAGCCATGTGAAAATGAAAATTCCCAATGGCAAGGAGAGGGGAACAAGACTGCCTACATTTTTTTTTTTGAAATGGAGGCAAAAGCTTTGCCTCATCTCATTAATAAAGAAGAAGAGAGTAACCAGGTCTCAAGAGGGTCATTACTCCTCCACAAATGATAGAAAAACAGAGCCTACTCTCGCGGCTTCAATGATCCCAAATGTTTAGCCCTGGCCAAGACCCAATTTTTGGCCTCTACTTTGATGCCCTCGAACACAGTTGCTGGCATAGAAGATTTCTTCTGGAACACCCCCGCATTTCTCTCTTTCCAAACCTCCCAGGATACGAGCGATATAAGTGAGGATTCGGCCTTTCTTCGGTGCCCACGCCCGAGCACAGTCCTAGCCCACCACTCCTGGACCGTTGGGATCCCTACCCAAGCGATAGTGTCCAGCTCATGCGCATCCAACCAGCATCTCACCGTGTTCCATATGCGGGTGGAGTACCTGCATGTGAACAGTAAATGTGCTGCCGTCTCAGGCTCCCTCTTGCATAGTGCTACTTGTGAGATGCGTTGGGATTTTCCCGAAGAGGAGAGGATGATGCAGTACAGTAGAGATAAGTATTTCCCTCAGTTAAGAACCAAAATTATCAATCCAGTAAGAGAACCACGTAACACCTCGTTAACAGTACCTACACACAAAATAATAAATATTTGCACCCAACGCAAACAAGGGCTTGTCAATCCCTCGACGGTTAATTGCAAGGATCAAATCTCGTAGTGATAAAAAGACAAACAAAAAGACAAAATAAAATAAAGTACATAAAATTGCAGCAAAGTATTTTTGGATTTTAATATATGTTAAAGATAGACCTGGGCGGGGGGCATAGTTTCACTAGAGGCTTTCTTGAACATAGCATACGGTGGGTAAACAAATTGCTGTTGAGCAATTGATAGAAAAGCGAATAATCATGACGATATTCAAGTCAATTGTAACACCCCTGTGTAATGATAGAAAAGAGAATAATCATGGCGATATTCAAGTCAATTGTAACACCCCTGTGTAATGATAGAAAAGCGAATAATCATGATGATATTCAAGTCAATTGTAACACCCCTGTGTAATGAGCTACACTAACCCTCTCTGATTAAGCTAAGTCATTTAGCTAAACAGTGCTTGATCACCTTTGATCCATATCTCATTTCAAATTCCACTTTAAAATCAAATTCAAATTATAAGTGAAATTAAGAAATTCACAAACATGAAAACAAAATTATTCATAGTGTTGCAGATAATCCCTGGATAATTGTCATGGTGGAACCTACATTTTATGAAGAGCTTAAATGCCCTGAAACAATTAAAATAGGGGCCAAAACAATATTTTAAATGCTTTTAAAATTGTAAAAAAAATCCAAACTATTAAAAATATGTGCCAAACTAATTATGGTGAAAATTTTATATTTTATAAAACTAAAATAATATGAAAAGAAAATTGAAAAGAAAAATAAATAAAAGAAAAAGAAAAGAAAGAAGAAAAAGAAAAGGAAAAGGCTACACTGTGCACTGTTGGGGAACGTTGCATGGAAAACAAAAAAATTCTATGCACACGCAAGAACTATCCATGGAGATGCATAGCTACGAGAGGGGGAGAGCATCTTCATACCCTTGAAGATCGCTTAAGCGGAAGCGTTTATCAACGCGGTTGATGTAGTCGTACACCTTCACGATCCGTTCCGATCAAGTACCGAATGTACGGCACCTCCGCGTTTAGCACACGTTTAGCTCGATGACGTCCTCGCCTTCTCAATCCAACAAGAGAGGCGAAGTAGTAGATGAGTTCCGGCAGCACAACGCCGTGGTGACGGTGGTTGTGAAGAACAATCTCCGCAGGGCTTCGCCAAGCACAACGGAAACTATGACGGACGATAAACTAGAGGGGACGGGATTGCCGGCACACGGCTTGGTGAATCTTGATGTGTCTTAGATGCTAGTCTTGCCCCTCTATTTATATGTTGAGCCCTGGGGTCGAAACTTGGAGTAAAAGCCTCCTCAAAGTCGGTTTTGCCCGAAAGGCAAGAGTCCTTCTCGGACTCCAGGACCAGACGCCAGGGTTCTCGGTGTCTGGACCCATACGCCAGGGTCCCTGGCCTCCGCAAAACTGCCTTTTGCACTTACCAAAAGCCCCATGGGTTTTACCCCTTGTCCCAAATAAAGTGTATAATAAACTTTTATCATGAATAAAGTGTATAATAAATCTTTTGATCAACGAGCTAGTCTAGTAGAGGCTCACTAGGAACACGGTATTTGTTTACGTATCCACACATGTATTAAAGTTTCCGGTCAATACAATTCTAGCATGAATAATAAACCTTTATCATGAATAAGGAAATATAATAATAATAACATTATTATTGCCTCTAGGGCATATTTCCATCATGCACTGCTACAGTGCACAGCCCAGCCCACTCCCCCTGTTTCCCCTACCTCCTGTTCACCCCCACGCGGTGGCCGACCGAGGCACGTCCGTGGCCTCGGATGGCCACGTGCCGGCCATCTGGAGGCTCCCCGGCGCCCTCAAGTCGCCGACGACTCCCCTGTCACCAACCCTAACCCCCACTCGCCCCCACTCCTCCCCTCTCGCCCCAGATCTCCTCCCCCTGACGCGCACCCGACGCCCCCGTCGCCATGGCCGCCTCGTAGCCGCGCGCCTCGTCATCCCCACACCTCGCCGGCGTGCCCCCGACCACCGCATGCCTCCTCTACTTCCTCTCCGGCCCCAAGCTCGAGCTCTGCGCCACCACAGCCTCGGGATCGAGCTCCCCTTTGTCCACGATCGCCGGCGCCTTCTCCGTCGACTCCGGCCGCTCTGCTGCTACTAAACCACCGCCGGGCCCCCGTGTGCCTCCCCGGTGAGCTCCCGCTCCTCCTCCTCCTCTGCGTTAGCTTGCCCGCGTCCCGTAGCCGCCACTGCCACCGTCGCTGATGCCCAACGCCACCCCGCTCCGTCGCCCGCCGTAGCTAGGGCCCTCTTCCTCCGCATCCGAGCACGTCGTCGCGCTCTTGGGGCTCGCAGGAGTCCGACGAGCCCTCTGGCTCGCCTCGCCGTGCCCCCCCAGTGTCGCGGGAGAGGCTCGCCGGAGCTACTCCGGCGCCGCCGCCGGCCTGGCGCTGTGTGGGGTCCATCCTGGGTCACTGCCGGTCGCCCCGGTGGGTCTAGTTACTGACGTGTGACCCCCACAGCTAATTTAACTAACTAATATAATTAATTAAATTAAATTAACTAATTAGTCACTGACAGTGAGGCCACACCTGCTAATTAACCTATTGTTAGTTAATTTAAACACTAATTAAGTCCTCTGTCAATGACATGTGGGACCCAGCGGTCAAGTTTGACCTGGACCAGCTTGGTTGACTGCTGACGTCAGCCTGACGTGCTGCTAACGCAATAAAATATTTTTGAATTAATATAAATCTAATAATTTTAGAAAATGTTTAAATCTTTGAAAAATCATATAAAATAATCTATAAGTCAGATGAAAATAATTTATATATGAAAGTTGCTCAGAAAAATATAACGAATCCGAATATGCTATCCGTTCATCTGTCACATGCCTCTAGCATGATGAACATGGATCCTTCCCCTCCGATTCATCTGTCCGATAAATGCCAAACGCCGGGAAAACATTCACAGATGTTTTTCCGCTTCGTCTATAACGTGTAGCACTACGTTAGACCACCTCTAGCACTGCATATTGCCATGTCATGCATCGTGATGCATTTGTTTCATTATATTTATTGTTTCTTCCCCTCTTCTCTCCGATAGACACCGAGACTGACACAGTGATTAGAAAGGGATGCACCCCCAAGCAGAGAGGACGTGGGAACTATGCATGCGGTTCAGCATTCAACCCTTCTCTCGGTTTTGACTTAGTCAAGCAGTTTTGACCATGTTGACCGCTGACTGGGCAGTGCAAGTCAGCAGGGCTCTCAGTTCATTTCGCCCGGCTGCGAGCGCCCCTGATCCCGACCCACACAACAGCAGCAGCCGCCGTGCCCGTCTCCGCTGCACATCCCCCGCGATCTCTCTTTTCCCCGCAGCCTGAACAAAATCGTTCGAATGAAGGATCCCCGGCCACTCCCCATCGGCCGCATCTCCGCCACCAGAACTTCGCCGGAAGAGGCAGCAGCGGGGCGAAGATGGAGAAATCGGCTGCTCTCGACGTCTCTTATCATTTGGTGTAGCGCACGGTCACTGGGGTAGAGGAGATCGATGGCTGCGACGTGTCCCGAGGTGAGCAGTGGAGGAGCTGGACGAATGGCTCGCCGGAGGCCTCCGATTCTGCAATTGAGGAGGAAGACGTGTGAGTTGGTAGCGGTGGGAGGTTCGTAGTACGTGTGGAATATAATTGCGGCGTGGTTCACTGGACGACCGGAATCAAAGAAATTCAGCACCCACACATCTTCTTCGATTCTTCATCCCCTTCTTTGTAATGACACGACCGACCAAAGTCATGGTGTTTCCCTTGGAGAGGGCTTGCCGGATTAGATGAAGAGGACGGTGTAGCAAGAAGTCCAGGTGCAGGACGGCTACAAGCGCGACGCTCGCGTGGGCACTAGGCGATGGCCTCCTACTGGGCATCCCGGCCGCTGCTCAATGTCAAGGCGTGACAAGCGCGAGCGCGTGCACTGGTTTCTCGCTCTCCTACGTCGTCCTGTCCCCGGGCCCAGACAACGTGTTCCTCCTCCTCGGCTGTCGGGCCAGCGCGCCGCGCTTCCATGGCTTCCTCGACTGCCTGGCGCCGGAGATGGGGTGCGGCGACTACTACGGCTGCCCTGCGTGGGATGACTATGGGAGGAGGCCGTCGGGCGCCGCGTACGGGCATGGTTCGGCAGTGCCGCCCGAGTGTTGCGAGGTATCGTGGGGCGCCATCCGAGCGGTGGTTGTGGCTGTGGTGGGGAGGGGCTAGGTTGCGGGGAAAGAAGAGACCACGGCGGAGGTCAGGGACAGTGCGCACGACGCGCGCGGCGGCTGCTGCTGTGCTGTGTGTGTGGGGTCAGGCTCAGGCCTAGTGAATAATTTCGGCCCAATTTGAATTTTTTGGCCCAGCCCAGCTTGTGTTGAGACAAAACCACGAACCCAAGCGCCCTAACCCTACCTAGAATCACCGTTTCCTCTCGGTCCTCCTTTGTGCGGCGCCGCCGCTGCGCACAGGACACATCTCACGCGAGCGCGGCTTCTCCGGCGTCCGGCCGGCCATGGCACTCACTAGCCTCCTCCACGTCTCCTCGCCTCCACCCCATCCACTTCCTGTCCTTTGCTTCTCCAAGGCTGCAGCATGGTGCTCGGCGGCTGCGGCAAAGGAGCTAATGGTGCGCGAGCAGACCAGTTCAACGGAGGCAGTAGCACGGGGCAGCAGCAGCAGCATCATGGAGGCCATCATTAAGGTTGTACTGTCAAGTTCAGAACTAATGTGTGACGGTTATGTTGGACTGATGCAGTTTTTTAATCCCTAGAGCTAATTTTCTCAAGATTATATGATTACTCCTGAGGGCTGTTGTGCTGCTATATTTATGCCCTGCTTGGTTCAAATTTTGTTCAAATTTTAGCTAAATTTTGTCCAAAAATTCAAATTTTGTTTTTTGGAATTTCGTCCGAGATTTTGCCGAAATTCAGCCATCTCGGCCCAGGGCTAAAAAAACACAAAACGAAAATCAAAACATAGGTCAGCATCACATGGCTGAATCAAAACCGAGAGGAGGGTTGAATTCTGAATTGTGTGGTTAGTTTGGGGTATAGGTCTGGTTTTGAAGTTCAGGGTTGAATTTCAAATCGAGTGATTAGTTCAAGGTTGTAATGTGGATTTTTTTTTTCTTTGTAGTGAGCGGATTTGTGCGTGACCTGTGCTCTACCACTATTCTTCTTATAGTCTCTAGGGTTGTCATGGGCAAGATATTCAGTTCGATGAAAAAAAATGTTGGACGACGACGATTAAAGGGAACTAGACCAGTGTCTCATGTTTCGCTGCAAATCTGTTTGGCTGTATTTCTAAAGTTCATGATTCTGATTTGTAGTGCTTCATCTTACTGTCTGAAAGCAGAAGCATGTGGTGCCAGGATGTTATGTCGTACTTCAAAACCTGTAATGATATGGTGAGTAGATTTATATGAGACCTGTGCTTTGTCACTGTATTTTTTACAGGTCAACTCCTGGAGGGGGAATCAAATTAGATTCTACTTTATCACTCTATTTTTATTGTTCAACTCCTTGGGGCCTTGTTTGGTTGTAGAGCAATTAAACCCCTAGTGGAATTAATCAACTAGAGGACTGGGTTGATCCCTGCTTGTCACCCAATCTCAGGGGTGAATCCCTACATTTCACTTAGCAGAAAACCCTGTGCATAACAATTGTGCACAGTGCAACTAGTCATTTGCAAATGACTTGCACATATAGTGTGCACTTCACACACAACAACTCTCAATTTGCAAATGACTTGTAAAGCTAGTCATTTATTTTTGCACTTCACACACAATAGCAACACAGCCGATATTATAGTATCCATGTCGGTTTTGTGACAATTTGAGCAATTCTCGCAAATTAGAGAAATTATGGTCGTCACAATGTCACAAAACTTTGAAACGAGCACGGAAAAACAGCAAAAATGAGGAAATTGACAAGCCTGGCAATCGCGGGCGACCATAGACAGCAAGACAAACACATGAAAATCAAGGTCCGGCTATAGCCTATACAGGAAAGTGAATAACAGAAGTTAGTGAGATTACATAGTTTAGTTACAGAAGTTAAAACAATCACATCAGCTACAAAACAGTCATGAGAGGTACAAGATTATTTGTTGGAACTAACTAAAATATGTCATAGCTTCTGCCCATACAGGAAAGAATACTAACAGTTGTGATCAAAAGAACATTTTACAGCAAAGTGTAATGCTTACCATCATTTGTACCAACTGACATTTGTTTTCATACAAATATGGCAGCTTAAGATCAAGCTAGCGTCTGAAGTGTTTGCATATATGTCAATTTGTGATGGCAAACAGAGTGGGCCAGTAACCAAATGCCTGATCTCATTCCACTGAAAATGAAAATCTGCTAATGAGGCTTGCAAATTCGGTTTGGTGGATACACTGCACTACACTTGTGCTCAAATACACATCACGATGGGAATCATAAGAACAAAATGCATGTACTTTCTGCTCAAATACACATTACAATGGGAACCAAAGCAGAACCATAAGTTCCATCTTTTTTTGCTCATGCTTTGGTACTAGTGTTACTAATTCAGTTGTCAACCGATCCTAAGGTTAACCACCATGGCCTAATTTTTTACAAGATTCTGCTTCCTAGCTTCAGCTGCCGTCTCACTCCAAAAGAACTGACAGATTGACAGTGCCACACATATAGAATGTACATGCCATCTGGACAATGTGTCAACAAATATGTTCCTACAGAATGAAACTTCCAAAAGTTGCATGATAAAAAGAGGAAACCCAAATCCACAATTCTTTGTTGTGGACCATTCAAAGTAATTTGGTCCCTGGATTCTCTGAATGATGAGCAAGTTTCTGCATTCTTTGCAGAGTTGTAAATTGGTCCCTGGATTCAGTGCATAGAGCAGCTCTACCAGACACCAGACAGTTAAGCTCTTCGTAATTCAGAAACCACAGCCAATTCATTCATTCGATCAGTACATCGCTAAACAATTCCAACGAAGATTGCCAGCTCAAGCAAGCATGGTTTTCAATAGCAAAAACTGCACGCGTGATTTTGGATGGAATTCAGTTGTTCACAATTCAGAAAACCAGCTAATCAAACACCACTATAGACGAACTAAGCTGATGAGAACCAACTCCATGGAAGGAAATTTAACCTATTATTACACTATGGAAGAAAAGTTAACCTGATACACTTTGAACACAGTATTAATATCACACACAGTACTACTATCTAGCTATAGGTACCACGAACTGAACTAATGGTGATATAGGCAGCAGCCAGTAGTAGTATAGAGTACAGGTACAGTAGTTTAAAAATGCAGAGCCAAATCTTATAGTAGCTACTGCAACTAGCACTAACAAGCCAAAACCACTTGGCCTGGACATGTACTGGCGAACAGGATGGCTAGCTCTTGCTGGGCTCCTGTGAGGTGAGCCGCGGTGGCACCCCACGTGGATTCTGCCCTAACCAAACAAGGCCTGGGAGATCAAATTACTAAATGGTGAGTCTGCCTCTCATGGAAAGAAAGAGAGCGAGGAGGTACACCTATACTGGTAGTAGAACATCGACATCAAAAGAGAAAACTACTATTGCTGTATTATTAGAACGATGCCGTGTATCAAAACACAAGGGGAAATCACAGCAACTGTATGTTAAGTTACCTACTAAGCTTAGCAGTGGCAAAGTTGCCTGTACTTGCATTTTACAGGTTCTACTTCTAGGTAACAGTACTAGCCTAACACAGGTTTACAACTGAGAAAAGAAAGAAAGAGGCTAGGATTAGTAGTGTGGAGAAATAGTTCAGTGGTTACACGACACTACTAGTAAAAATACTAAACAGGCATGGAACTACTGTTCCAATGCTTGCTTGATGAGCACAACAGAAGAATTCATTCATTGCCTTTTGTCCGTGCGTTTCGAGGCAGCACGCCGCTCGTCTGTCAGGTTCGAAAGAAGGGACCAAGCAACGGTAACCTCTATCTTGCAGAAGCCAAGATCACACGTGTCATGGCTCGTGCCAGCCCTTTTGGGCTCGAAGGAGGACTCGCCTCGCACAACAACATCATCATTATTGTTGTCTTCTTCACCAATCTGAGAGGGCACCACGGAAACCAGCAGCTTTCCTCCCTTGAGATCCACAGAAACGACACGCCTTGAGAGCTCGATAATGCCCGTTGAAGGGTTGATTGGCATCATTCCATCTCGAGAATCGAGTAACAGCATCGTGCCTTCACTCACGGTGGTGATACAGGCGATGACGCGACCCTTGATATGCTCCGGCCACACCCCATCGATGACCTTGATGCTGACAGTAGCCTCGACTGAAGGGACCAGCGGCGCGTAAGCAAACTCGATCGTGCAACGCTTGCAGAGGATACTTGAGCGGATAACATGCTTGGACAGGTAAGTCTGGGGGTAATTGAATATTCTGAAAGCCAATAGCTCGTCTTCTTCAGGCTCCGTTCTGCTCTTCATTTTTAGCTGGAATTCAATCGTGATTGGGTCAATTATCACGACCGCACGAGATGGGCCTGTTAACAGCAGATGCGGATCCTGCAATGCAAAGTGAGAACGGAAGTAGAACAAATTAACAAAACAGACAGATCTACTTAGATACATGGTGCTTGCCTCTTGGGTGAGGATCTGGCAGTTATCCCTTGTGCGGTTGAAGAGAAAGTTGCGATTGTGATCTGCAGAATCCCTGGCCGCGACCAGGCCATGGACGTGCAGCGGCCACTGGAGGCCGTCTTCTAGGTCGTACACTCGGATGTAGTAGATGTTCATGGTACACTCAGGTCTAGCGTGCCGCGGGATGGGTCCGGATGTAAAGCGCATGGGACCAAGACTTGCTGCATTACATGAAGCTAGTTCAGTCAAGTGTGACACACAGATACTTAATTAGATAGCGATGCTAGAGTTTGTTGTTGCCAGTAAACAGCAAGAGCTTCATGTTCATTTCGAAATAAGAAGAACATAGCTTGAACACTGTTAATAACATGGCCTTTGGACTAATAAACAAACCCTCCACTGATGAAAGGCAGTCCGCGCCGCACCACCCAGATCCATGAGTTTGGATTTGTGGTTGGCAAAGTAAATCTAGTTCCCAGACAGATCCCCATTTGCTCCATCTACCTAGTTTCTTGTAATAATCGATTAATACATACATAGAACAACCACGAAAATTTCAAACTGCATCGCTTCACTGTTGCTTCCTCCCTGGCAACAATTAAAAAAAAGAAAAAAGAATGCGAAACAGGGGATAAGTTTACTCTGGTCGTCGAAGGAGCCAAAATCGCCGTCGAAGCGGCTCTCCCACAGCCCGCGGAAGTTGTCGATCTCATCCTCCTCCCGGTAGACCTCCGCCTCCGGTGGCTCCTCCTCCAACCCCTCGCCGGACGGCGACGGAGGAGGTCCGCTGGAAAGCTTCTCCTTCCTCGTACCCTTCATCTTCTCTCCTTTTTTTCTGGCCAGAGCCCCCTCGCTCTCGCCGCCGAAGATATCAATCTCCGCCAAACCGCTGCTAACCATCTCCTCCATCGCCGGCCGGGGATGGAGGAATCAATCCATCGATTTGTTTGGGGGCAGAAGCGAAAGGAGCGCTGGTTATTTATTACTCCGTCCGATAAAGCTTGTCGCGGACGACATTTTGCGAAAACCCCCTCCGGTTTCTTTCGACAAACGACGCAGCCCTCACCGCTTCCTCCCATCCTCTCCCCCACGATTCTGCGACGGCGACGGCGACATCCTCTCCCCCGGCCGCCTGCTCCGTCGACTCGCCGCGCGCCGGCCGCCTTCTCCCCCTCATGTCGCCGCCTTTCTTCGTCCCCTTTTCTGCGAAGCGCGCGATTTGCCGGCTCCGGCGGCGGCGCTCAAGTCCTGGAGGCGGCTGGCACATCGAGGCCGTCGAGATCTGGCGTGTAGAAGACCGCTCATGTCCAGTGTCCCACCTTCATCGCCGAGCGAGCCACCGCCTTCTTCCCCGTCATGTTCATGGCGACGGGCCAGGGGTAGTACGCCAGTCTTCTTCACCCCTCCAGTCTGGCGTCTCGACGGCGTCCACTTCGTCTCGTACCCCGCCAGTCTTCTTCGACGGCGTACAGGCTTCTTCCCCTGCTTCTGCAAGCCCATCAATGGTTGCTGCTGCTGGTGAGATCTCTCTTCAAAATGTGTTGCTGCTGCTGCTGATTTATGCAAACCCATAAGTTGTTGCTGCTGCTGATTTATGCAAGCCCATCAAGTCCTTCAGTCTAAGCCTATGAGTAACACTGCTGGAACCATAGTTTTAGCCCAGCACATGGCCATGAAATGTGTCAAAATGTGTTGTCCCGTCGTCATCGTCAGAACTGAAATGAAATGTGCTCGAACTGGTCAAGCACATGATTCAAAATGTGTTGAATCATGGCCATGTTCAAAATGTGCTTGATCAAACAGTCTAAGCATATGACCGAATATGCACTACTCCTCGAACTGAAATGAAATGAACATGGCCATGATTCGTTCAGTCTAAGCAGCAGTTCAACATTTTGACACTGAAATGAAATGCTCAAGCAGCATAGCTCAGGTTTGGGCCAGATGCTCGAACTGGAAGTTTCTTCCACCTCTTGCTCCATTCATCCATAATGATCTGCTCAGTAGGTTCTGTGGTAGATAAGGTTGCTCTGCCCTGCAGTGGATAACAACATTCTTCTACTGCAGTAGATAAGGTTGCTCCATTCATCAACATTCTTCTAACTGAATTTGCTTACAGAACAAACTACTTTAGTGGTAACTGAACCTGAACCTGAATCTGTACCAATCTTAAAGATCTCCTACTGTAGAACAAATTACTTGGAGTACATTGAACTCACACTGATCAAAATTTGCTGCTATTGTTGCTATGTTGATCACTGTACTTCTTGATCTGCTGTGTTGATCACTACTTCTTGATCTGCTGTGTTTATATGCAGTTACTCCTACTTTAGTGGTAACTGAACCTAAATTCAGTTACCACTGTTGCTGTGTTGATCTGCTGTACTTCAAATGTGCCAGTACTGCGTCCACTTCGTCTCGTACCCCGCGAGTCTTCTTCACCCCTCAATGGTTGCTGCTGCTGGTGAGATCTCTCTTCTCTTGACGTTTCTCTGAATTGGCGATGGCATGTCCTGGTAGTTCCTTGACTTGGCAGTAGAGATTAGCATCAGCATCAGATACCAATCTTTACAGATGCGTGGCACACCTACACAGCTTGAAAGAAAGCACATTTGTTTAAAGGTTTTGGATGAATTTGTTTCTGAACATTTGTTTCTGAGTACTCACAGACTAAATTTATTTCTGAGCATTTGGATTACTGAATTTGTTTAAAGGTAGCAAAGCAGAACTGGTCATCTACTCTACATTCGTCAGAATATGGTGTTTATTTGTTTTTAGAAGAATCTTTGACTAGTTACAAGACATAGTCCTGATCTGTTATTTTTGTCATAACAGGTGCCCTAGGCTCTGTTGGTTTACAAGGTCATGTTGGTTTCTTCAGTGAGGAGAGGAGAGAAGAGATTGCTGCATCTGGAAATGGAGGTCAGCACCATCTACTGAATCTTGGACATAATGACATCATGACTGCATCTATGGAGTACATCCTCTTACTCCCCTTGGTAATTGGATGTTAAGGAGGAAGAGGATGGACTGCACATGAAAACACAAGGAGAAATTTTGTGTGACTTGTCAATGATCATGCAGCAACTTAAACTTGTGTACTCATGACAATTCAGTTTAAACTTGGCCATGATCATGAAGTTTAAACTACCCATGCATATAATCTGAAAATAAACCATTATTTACTCTACATTTACTGAAAATAAACTTGGCCATTATTTATTGGAAATAAAACTGAATCATTCACTTAAACTACTCATGAAACACTTTGCTCTACATTTCAGTTTGATGTACTGCAATTTGATCTACTGAAATTCTGTTTGATTCAGTTTGTTATACTGTGCTCAGGTACTACCCTCTGTTCAACATCATGGATATACCAGTATATTGATCTACTCCAGTAATTTCCTCCATTGCTTCTTGTCCAGTTTGATTTAGTCCAGACATCTCAATTGACATCTCAATTTTGAACATGTAACTTGTATAGAACTGTACTCTGATTTTTTTATCTTATCTTATCTTATCTTAATGTTCTGTCATCAATCTTGCATAGAAATTTCAGTTATAATGCCAAATCAACATCAATCTTATCTTAATGTTCTGTCATCATTATACTCCATTGTCATCATTAACAACAATTCTTTTTGGCAGTACTAAAGATTGTTCCATCAGAAATCAACATCAATGTTGAGAAACTGACAGTTCAGAAACAGAAATTTCAATCATGGCAACCTAAAGATTGTTCCATCATCATTACAAAAATTGACAATAGTCCACTGTAATGTTCTTATTGGAATTACAGAAACAAAATTGACAGTACTTAACACTCCATGTCATAGTGAACATTACAGAAATTGACAGAACACTTATAACTGGTGAAAATGCTACAGACCATGAATGATTTCAGAGATGTTTTCCTTCTCCCATTTTAGACCATAACAGTTAACTGAACATTTTTTTTGTAACATTTCTTCAGAGGACATGATCAATTGTGTTTCAAATTATAGAGCAAGCAAGGTACATGGTGCAATGTAAAGAAATTGTGTTTGAAATTGGAGCTTCTGGAGCACATTTTTTTCACTGGCAACAGCACAAGTAGGACCTTGAGCAAGGTACAGGGCCAAGCCCTGTACTTCTTCTCGGAGTGCTTTCAGAGGAGATACTGGGAGCAGGAGCAAGGTACAGGTCTGGCACTGGAGATGAAAAAGCAAGGAGCCCTGTACTTCTTCTCACCGGCAGCAGCACGAGCAGGGGACCTCCGGCGACAACACACGAGCAGGGGAGCTCCGGGCGGCAACACGAGCAGGAGAGGAGCAGCAACTTGCAGAGGAGCAGCAGAAGGAGCTCGAGCTTGAGTTCCAGGCCCGCGAGAGAGCTTGAGGTCCAGGACGAGCTTGAGGGAGCTCGAGGTCCAGGTGCGGCGGGAGCTCGAGGTCCAGGCGCTCGAGACCCAGGCGCGCATAGGTCCTGGGCGGCGGCGGCGCAGCTCCTGGGTGGTGGGAGGGGATATCGGCGGCGCAGGTCCTGGGTGGTGGAGCACGTCCTGGGCGACGACAAAGCAAGCAATTGGGTGGCGCATGTCCTGGGCGGCGGAGGAGCATGTCCTGGGCGGCGGCGGAGCAAGCGGCGCAGGTCTTGGGCGGCGGAGGAGCAATCAATTGGGCGGCGCAGGTCTTGGGCGACGGAGGAGCAAACCCTGGGCGGCGCCGGCGCAGGTCCTGGGCGACGCCTGGCCCTGGCAACGCGCGCGGGTGATGAGCGGAGGAAGAAGGAAGGAGACGGCCACCTGTTTGTAACAGATTTAAAGCTACGAGGACATTTTTGCAAAATTGGCAGTACCCTACGCTGGCGACAATCTTTTCTGGACGGATGGAGTATTAGTTGAGGGGGTACAACTATACAAGAAACAGGTCTCGGGCCACGATGCTCCCGAAAAAAAGTTTTTTATTATTTATACCATTAGTTGTGTCCACTACTCGTTTTTGCCATTAGTAGTTTCAACTGCTCGAAAATGCCCCCGCTCTTCTAGGCGCATGCTCAAAAATGCCACTAGATCAAAGTATGTTTAGAATATTATATGACCAAAATACCCATGGACAAAAATGTCAGCTCTTCCTCTATCTCACTATAATAAAGTGTGGGTCCCACTCAACCCCCAAATGTGTTCTTATTTTCCTCTAAATTTTTTTGTTTGATTACCCCTGATAAGTGGGCCAGAGAGCTGACATGTGGGTGTAGGGGTATTGTGGTTTGATCAGAGAATAACGGAGTCTTATGACATTTTTGAGCAAATATCTAATGGAACGATGGCATTTTTTAGGTGTCTAATGGCATTTTTGAGCAAGCATCTCACAGAACGATGTCATTTTTGAGCGGTTGTAACTTCTAATAGCAAAACTGAGTGGTGAGATGGTATAAATGATAAAAACCAAAAAAAAATGTCTCGGCCAAGCATCAGCAATGTGTGGAGGCAGCATTGCCTCTGACACGGGCCCCACATGCTTGCCTTTAAACCTTGCTCAAAACCCCATAGTGTATAAAGTTGTTGCAGCCTCTAAGCATGTACCCTGATACGTTCATTTCGCATCATGTTTCCCTACTGTTATTTATAATGTTTTTAGTCAATACAACACTTTTTGGAGTAATTCTAATGCCTTTTCTCTTTTAATATGAAAGGTTTACACAAAGAGGGAGAATGCCGGCAGATAGAATTCAGGGCCTGAAAAAGGTATAGCAGAGATACCTACTTTGCACATCTCCAAATGAGCTAAAATTTCATGGAGAAATATTTTGAAATATATGAAAAATACTGAAAGAAAAATGTACCAGAGGGGAGCCACCAGGTGCCCACACAGCACCAGGGTGCGCCACCCCCCTCCCAGGCGCACCCTGATGTTGTGTGGAGCCCCTGGCCCACTTCTGGCCCCTATCTTTTGGTATATAAGGGGTTTTACCCTAGAAAAAAAAAGAGGAGAACTTTCGGGACGAGGCGAAACTTGAACAGGAGCACTTTTGCTCTCCGGCGAAGCGAATCTGCCGGGGGCACTTCCCTCCAGGAGGGGAAAATCGAAGCCTTCGTCATCACCAACAACTCTTTTATCGTGGGAGGACCAATCTTCATCATCATCTTCAACAACACCATCTCATCTCATAACCCTAGTTCATCTTTTGTATTCAATCTTTGTCTCAAACCTCAGATTGGTACCTATGGGTTGCTAGTAGTGTTGATTACATCTTGTAGTTGATGCTAATTGGTTTACTTGGTGGAAGATTATATGTTCAGATCCAATATGCTATTTAATACCTCTCTGATCATAAGCATGATGATGATTTGTGAGTAGCCACTTTTGTTCTTGAGTACATGGGAGAAGTCTTGTCATAAGTAATCATGTGAATTTGGTATTCGTTCGATATTTTGATGATATTTATGTTGTTGATTCCCTTAGTGGTGTTACGTGAACGTCGACTACATGACATTTCATCATCTTTGGGCTTAAGGGAATGCATTGTGGAGTAGTAATTAGATGATGGGTTGCTAGAGTGACAGAAGCTTAAACCCTAGTTTATGCACTATTCCGTAAGGGGCTGATTTGGATCCATATGTTTAATGCTATGGTTAGATTTATCTTAATTCTTCTTTCGTAGTGGGAGGGGTTAATCATAAGTGGGAGGTTTGTTCAAGTAAGAACAGCACCCAAGCACCGGTCCACCCACATAACAAATTATCAAAGTAATGAACATGAATCAAACAAACATGATGAAAGTGACTAGACAAAATTCCCGTGTGTCCTTAAGAGCGTTTTACATATTATAAGAAACCGTTCCGGCTTGTTCTTTGCTATAAAAAGGATTGGGCCACCTTGCTGCACTTTGGTTACTACTATTACTTGTTACTTGTTACGAAATATCTTGCTATCAAACTATCTGTTACCGCTTATTTCAGTGCTTGCAGAAATTACCTTACCGAAAACCGCTTGTCATTTTCTTCTGCTCCTCATTAGGTTTGACACTCTTACTTATCGAAAGGACTACGATTGATCACCTATACTTATGAATCATCAAGACTCTTTTCTGGCGCCGTTGCCGGGGAGTGAAGCGCCTTTGGTGGGTGGAAATTGGTAAGAAAACATTTATATTACGTGCTGAAATTTATTGCTACTTGTCACTATGGAAAGTAATCCTTTGAGGGGCTTGTTCGGGGTATGTTCACCTCGACTGGAAACACAAATAGTTGCTCCTCTACCTACTACACCTACTGAAAATATTTCATATGAGATTCCTCTGGGTATGATAGAAAAACTGTTAGCTAATCCTTATGCAGGAGATGGAACAACACATCCTGATATGCACTTGATCTATGTGGATGAAATTTGTGGATTGTTTAAGCTTGCAGGTATATCCGAAGATGGAGTTAAGAAGAAGGTATTCCCTTTATCTTTGGAGGGAAAGGCATTGACATGGTATATGCTATGTTATGATACTGACACGTGGGATTGGAACCGGTTGAAGCTGGAATTCCACCAGAAATTTTATCCTATGCATTTGATTCATCGTGATTGGAATTATATATATATAATTTTTGGTCTCGTGAAGGAGAAAGTATCGCTCAAGCTTGGGGGAGGCTTAAATATATGTTGCATACATGCCCCAATCATGAGCTCTCAAAAGAAATTATCTTACAGAATTTTTATGCTCGGCTTTCTCATGATGATCGAAACATGCTCGATTCTTCTTCGACTGGCTCCTTTATGAAGAAAACTATTGAATTCAGATAGGATCTCCTGAAAAGAATTAAACGCAACTCTAAATATTGGGAACTCGACAAAGGTAATGAGTCAGGTATAATACTTGAGTTCAATTGTGTTAAATCTTTTATGAACACCGATGCTTTTCACAAGTTTAGCACTAAATATGGACTTGACTCTGAGATGGTAGCTTCCTTTTGCGAATCCTTTGCTACTCATGTTGATCTCCCTAAGGAGAAGTGGTTTAAATATCATCCACCTATTGAATTAAAAGAAGAACCTACTTGTTTTAAAGAAGAAATAATTATTTACCATGTTGATTCAATCGTGCCTACTGCTTATATTGAGAAACCACCTTTCCTATTAGGATAAAAGAACATGCTAAAGCTTCAGCTGTGGTTCGCAAGAGTTATACAAGAACACCTACACCCTCTGAACAAATTAAAATTGAACCTAATGTTGCTATGGTTAAAGATCTCTTGGTCGATAATATAGATGGGCATGTTATTTACTTCTGTGATGAAGCTGCTAGAATTGCTAAACCATGCCCTAAAGATAAAAACAGACCTGCAGTAGGCATGCCTGTTGTCTCTGTTAAAATAGGAAATCATTGTTATCATGGCTTATGTGATTTGGGTGCTAGTGTGAGTGCTATTCCATTTACCTTATATCAAGAAATTATGAATGACATTGCACCTATCGAAATAGAAGACATTGATGTTACTATTAAGCTTGCAAACAGAGATACCATTACTCCACTTGGGATTGTTAGAGATGTTGAAGTCTTGTGTGGTACGATCAAATACCCTACTGATTTTCTTGTTGTTGGATCACCACAAGATAATTTTTGTCCCATTATATTTGGTAGACGTTTCTTGAACACTATTAATGCTAAGATTGACTGCACTAAAGAAACTGTCAGTGTTGATTTTGGTGGTACTTCTCATGAGTTTAATTTCTCTAAGTTTCGTAGACAACCTCATGTTAAAGAATTACCTAGTAAAAATAAAATTATTGGTCTTGCCTCTATTACCGTACCTCCCACTGATCCGTTAGAACAATATTTGTTAGACCATGAAAATGATATGCACATGAATGAAAGAAATGAAATAGATAAAATATTCTTTAATCAACCACCTATTCTTAAACATAATTTGCCTATTGAAACTCTTGGAGGTCCTCCTCCACCAAAGGGAGACCCTGTGTTTGAATTGAAACAATTTCCTGATACATTGAAATATGCTTATCTTGATGAAAAGAAGATATATCCTGTTATTATTAGTGCTAACCTTTCAGAGCATGAAGAAAAGAGATTACTAAAAACTCTAAGGAAGCATCGTGCTGCTATTGGATATACTCTTGATGATCTTAAAGGCATTAGTCCCACTCTATGTCAGCACAAAATTAATATGGAGCCTGATGCTAAACCACTTGTCGACCACCAACGACGATTAAATTCTAAGATGAAAGAGGTGGTAAGAACTGAAATATTAAAGCTTTTGAAAGCAGGTATAATTTATCCCATAACTGATAGTACATGGGTAAGTCCAGTTGATTGCGTTCCTAAGAAAGGAGGTATTACCGTTGTTCCTAATGATAAAAATGAACTCATTCCATAAAGAATTGTGTCGGCGTACGACACCTATGGGATCGCGTGGATCCCTTTACGGTTCGGCAGGGGGAGCAGTATGCACAAGGAGCAGATCTAACGATCAACGCAAGGGATTTTTACCCAGGTTCGGGCCGCTCGGAAGTGTAAAATCCTACTCCTGCCTTGGTTTATTATGAGTTTTCTTGAACCCAAGCTCCAGGAGCGCTTGCAATGAACAGTACGTTCAAAGAGCAGCTGCGCATGCAGAATGGGCCAAAAGGTCCCCCCGCCTGTAGCTACGCCTTAGGCCTCCTTTTATATGTCCAAGGGGTCACCAACAGTGGCGTACAGTGCATACAAGAGGTGTAAAGTTACTACAGTGCTGTTATGCTTATCACTAACGATTTAGGACAAACGCATTTAATGCTCCGTTTAGGTGTCCCTTAGCTTCTTGGGGATGGAAAAAGCGCTCGTCCCATCAGCACCGCTTGAGGCCATCCACCACCAGTGCCATGCCACGCGCACAGGAGGACCAAAACCCTTTGATAGGTCGGCCGCTGCGCGGAGGTAGTGACACGGTGGCGAGGGCCCTGCCGGGCGTGATCCTTCGCAAGCCTCCCCGGCAAGGACCTTGCCGGGTGCGATTCCCCGCAAGCTTCCCCGGCAAGGATCTTGCCAGGGGGTTCGTCCATTAGGCTCCTATCTTTCGTCTGCTGGCCCGAACGCCTTTTGTTCAGCTTGCATCTTCTCCAGCTATCCCCCCGGCAAGCCTTGCCACCGGTGTGGCTACAACTGCCCGTGCACAAGTATGGGGTTCTAAAGGGCCCAAACTTTAGTACACCGACAGGAGCCCCCGAGCCTAGGCCACACACGGCGCGAGGCGTTGTTGGGCTAGGCCCAAACAGTGCACGGGCGTGTGTGGTGGGAATTTAGCTGTCATGATTATCTTTTTACCGCGCTCCCCCACGGTGCGCATTAAACGCGCGATGTGGGATGCGTGCGCGGGGTGGTCGCAGTCGTGGCGCGCTCACGAAAGCGCATTCACACCGATTAGAAGGGGAATGGCCTCGCGCCTTCCCCATAAAGAGGAATCTGCAGAGGCCCTGCTCATTACCTTTCCCATCGTTCCAATCTGGAAAGCGCTGCCTTCTTCTTCCTCGAGTCCAAAGCAGAGCTCCCCCTTATTCATCCGCCGCCTCCTCACTTGCGCTATCTTCGATCCCCCCTTCCTCCCGCTCCCACAGCCGCAATGCCGCCCAAGACAAGCAGGGGCAAAGCGGTGAAGACCGCCGCCGCGGATGCAGAGGTGGAGGAGAGCGAGTTGGCGAAGATGCGGAAGGAGCACGTCGTTTTCGCCCCGACGCTTGACGCAGGCGCTCTGAAGGACCGGTACATGTGCATGTGGGGGAGGGAGACCAAGGCTCACCCCGCCACACGCGTGCATCCTGTTTCCTCCGGGGACGGCCCAGATAAATTCCCCTTCTTCGTCGCTTATTTTTACTGCGGGCTCTGTCCCCCATTCTCTGATTTCTTCGACGACATCATGTACACATTCGGCTTCCGTCTCCTGGATTTTACGCCGAATGATGTACTATGCATGTCTGTCTTTGCGCATCTTTGCAAAAAAATTGCCATGGTGATCCCCAATACAGCTCTCTTCCGCCACTATTTCACCCCCCGGATTGAAAAAGGGGATGCCCTCTCTGGCTCCATCACCTGGATCCCAAGAGTTGGAAGCAAGGAGGGTTACCCAGGCGGGCAGTACCGTTCAAGGAGGGAGGAATGACGGTCTGAGTGGTGCTGGATCGTGGAGACTGATCCCCAGCCGTTCTGCTTGCCCCGGCGAACCAAGGTGGTCCGTGGCAACGGTTGGAGCGCCCTCGATCCTCAGGATGAGAAGCTCTCCATCGCAGTTACCAGAATCCACCATCTTAAGGCTGCCGGGCTCACAATTGAAATGATCGGCGCCGATTTTCTTCGTCGCCACATCGCCCCTCTGCATAACAAGCGAAGGCCAGCTTGGGAGTTCCGAAGCGCGGTAGACGTCATGAGGTTGCGTCCTGGGTTGAACAACAACCTGACAGTCATGCAGCACGCGGCGCTCTATCACAAGCTGTTCAGGCCCGACGGGAAGTTTCAGCTGCCGGCGGGCGTGATTCCCTTGTTCAACAACTCCATGCTATCCTCGATCATCGCCATGATGCCGGCGTGCAACGCTCACGGCCCCGACGTGACTTGGGTCGAGCCTACCGCAGAGCGTGCACAAGCACTACAAGAAATATGTCAACTTGCGACCATCACTATTGGTCGCTGAATGGTCGTTGTTTTTCATTTGCGACCTTTTTGTGACCAAAAAC
The DNA here is from genome assembly GCA_011799875.1 of Thinopyrum elongatum. Classification (NCBI taxonomy): domain Eukaryota; kingdom Viridiplantae; phylum Streptophyta; class Magnoliopsida; order Poales; family Poaceae; genus Thinopyrum; species Thinopyrum elongatum. Next base: position 578,665,431 of record CM022302.1, on the reverse strand, counting down.
AGATGGTCAAAAGCTAACCGTCTTTAATGGAAATTAACGACCTTCGTTGTGATAAGGTCGTTGAAGGCAACGACCAAAACAAAAGGTCGTTGATCCTACGACCTTCTGTTTTGGTCGCTAGATGTCTGCCCAGGCCACGTCGGATCCGACGTGGCAAGCTGACGTGGCAAAATTGCGACCAAATGAAAAGGTCGTTGATAAGAATCAGCCCGGTCCAGTTCGGTGTTTTACATGGGCCGAGCCCACTAATTCAGCCTTTTTCATGTATATTTTTCTGTTAATTTTCTCTAGCTACATGGGCCGAGCCCAACAATTCGGCCTTTTTAATTTTTGAGATTCATGCAGTTTTTTTGGCCCTCGGTCTTTTTGCAGTCCCTTTCTTTTTTTATAAGACTTTTTCCATTTCATTTTTGAAATTGTTCGATGCTTGTTGGGATGTGGCCTTTTTTGGCCCAATTATTTGTCCAGTTTGGACCAGCCTTTTAATGTTGAGAATTGTTTGGCCCAAGCCGAATTTAGCCCAATCACACACATACATCCAACATTATTTCATTCAAATTAGGAAAACTCCAGGTCAAATTCAAGTCAACCATCATATCACATCACATAACACATCTCCCAGGTTTACATAACACAAAAAATCATCTCAAGAATACATTTCCTTACACAAAAATATAGCAGGAACAAAGAGAATATACAATAAGAAAATGATGGCACATCTGCTACTATCATAACAGTACAATGTACTATTTTTTAGCGGAACAGTACAATGGATTTCATTGCTCTCTCTTATGAGACATGCTCTAGATGCCACAACTTGCCATCCTACAATGAGAGGTATATAACAATGGACTTCATGAACATTAGAGGAGCAAACGCTCAATCAACACCAAGGGCTTGATAAAGCCTTAGCTAGCATGCATTCGAAATTTAGACAGAGGCAATCAATTACAGAAAGTAAATGAGGACCAGACTTTACAATTACAGTACCATAGGACAAATCCATCAGTCCACGAGGCAAAATATGAGTGAATCCAAAAAGAGGCAGAAAGGAATACCTATTTTGATCCAGAGGGGCTCATGAGCATAGCCATCTTCCGTAATAGGTTGGCCCTAACGCACCCTGGATCAGACACGCTGGGAGCTTGTAGCTTGTCCTGGTCATACTGCTATCCTAAGTAATAGGAAAAATCAAAGCAACAGTTTAGACTTGGTGTTAACGAATAGACACTGTAAATCAATAGCATATAAAGCACCAATTTTCTCGGATGCAAGGAGAAGAGGAGCAAAACGACAGAGAGGTGGGACATTTGTCGTACCTATAGATGATATTCGCAGCCAAGGAAGATACATGGGGCCAGCCTTGCATGTGTGCTTGCTTCACCGATGCATGCATCACCATAGCAGCCAAGCAAGTAGGCATCATCAACATCTCCTCACCACTTTCCTGGCAACAGAGAAAGAGTTAAAACAAAATATATTAGACCATAATATGACACCAGAGAGTAACTGTAAATCACAAAGTATATCCACAACACCATAAAATAGTCCCAGACCCTAGTACTATTTGAGTATATCGCATGTAGTTTATTTCCATGAAGTGTTGTGTATGCACGATAAATCCAGAAACAGGAGGAGGATGGCTTATCAACAAACTGAACTTAGAAATGAAACTTTGTAATGCTCAAGTTTCAGCTAATAGGGATTACAGAATTTTACATGGGACAAATTCTTCTAGTTGCACTTATCACAGATAGAAGAGTTTATAGTAAATAAACATTTACAATCAAAGACACAGCCTGGAACATATCAATTTCGAGGTGCAGTTTGTATACAATCGGACATCTCAGGTTGTATACTACTCATGATAATTCCACTGATCTACAGAGTCAAGGGATGCAACTTGTCAATAGCATTTGAGGGGCAGAAGCTAATCCACAATGGCAATAGAACTAACATTCAGAGCATCATTATCGATTTCAAAAGAGCAAGCATGATATTGCATCCAAATGGGTTCTGATGCATCAATGAGTTCCAACAAGACCCTATGGCTCATTTGTTCAAACTATTCCTGATCTCATGGACTGCCAACACATGCACTGCTCATGCATGAATGCATTGTAAATTTGTAATTGTAGCAGAATCTGGAGAGAAATGCAGAGTAAGAGTGGTGCTCTGCTGCTACGTAAAAGAAAGCAGAGGATGCTACTAAAGCAACAACACAAATGGGCAAAAACAACTGCGGCTGCGCTAGCGAGCCGCCCGAGCTGACCGAGTATAGGTAAACTTGGCTCGGAACGAACTCTGCTCAAAGATGAGAATCAAACATTCATCAATGAAGCCAAAAGATGAGAAACAAACATCATTCAGCACCACAATCAACTTTATGTTGCAGACAAGCTAGTTTTATACTTGAAAAATGTCGCATGAATGAATGTACTTGAGATTATTCTAAATTGTTACTGGAGATTAATAAAATATACTTGCCATGCTTCATCCAGAAGACCTAAACTGAAGAAACCTGACTTATAAATTTATGCATCCTACCATTTTAGTTATAGGGAACTTCACTGCCTAGCTGTAGATCAGTGGCTGCTGGAGGAAAGAAGACTCTGGACGCGTTTGGCGCTTGCGACACATAACAATATAAGACCATCAGGTTAAATGAATAAGCATCAGGATTTCTTAATCAAATTTGTTCATATCAAGTTCATGAAACTCAAGAACGGCTAACTCCAGTGATGTTGCCGCTCAATTAGCAGTACAGTTTCATATAAAACTCAAGAAGGTATTTCTTCACTATTATAGAAATATATCATTGTTAATGTAAATGATCTGGAATTCATATACGGATATTACCACAAACACCTATCAGGCAAAATCCCATCGCAAGTGAACTCGAACACGTGCTGGACACACCCAAAAGAAACACCTAGTCGTACAGCTTCGTGTACAAGTCACCTGCGCCCAAAAGAAACACCCAGCCGCCGCAGGCCATGGTTAGACAGCAGCTAGCACAACATAATTAACAGCCAACTAAAGCTTAATGCAAGATCATATTCATAGTTGGCATGCATCAGTACAGGAATCTACAATGTTGGATAAGGTGATAAAGAAAAACAGAAATAGTGGAGTTAGAAACATATGCAGCACAATGATAAAACAGAACAATAGATTTAATGTGCATATATTCTGGTGACTCTGCCAATTGTTACATGATACACTCGTGTGTGTATATTCTGATGAGCCATTACCATCTAGCCAACAACAACATGGACATAATACTAATTACCTACACAAGCCATCATACTCTCCATGAGAAGGCCACGGTTACTCTTTGGAGCAGTATGAGAACGGCAAGCATTGCATCCTTGCCCTTCACTCGAGGCTCCAGGACACAATAACAACATCAACGCCCACCTTTTTTTCTTGAACACACACCTAAACTAGGGACACAGGAAACAGAAAGGCTAAATTGCGCAGAGACCCATCTGGACCTAAATCAACATTTTTTATTTTGTTTATGAAAAAATGCTGCTGATAATATATGCCAACGGTATCTTTACCTACAAATTAGGCAATCAACAGCTTAGGCTAAATGCTACTGAATATATTGTGGAGACGATGAATAAAATTTAGGCAATCAACAGCTTAGGCATGGGGTCCCGGTCGTCGATGGAGAGCGTCTAATGCTCCAAATCAAACAAACAGATATGTTTAGCCAGCCAAGAAGGGAAGCACTAACCAAACAGTGGCAATTTTAGGCGATGAGCTACATGAGGTACAAACTGAGATGACATTCAATCATCCGGTAGCAAAACAAGCTTACTAGCTAGCTAGTACAGTAGAATGTGACCATCCAACATGCACACACGCATCATGCAGGAACATATATGAACATTTTTCTGTAAGGGGGACATCAAGACCTTGTTTTGGAAGGACAAAAGAGCTCTTGAACGAGTTCTGGTCATCAGGTGCTTCTTCACCATCAGGCTCATTTGCTGCTGCTCATCCTCCTACTCCATCTACATGAACAAGAGCAAGTTAGTTTTTTGCATGGCATTCACTTAATAAAACAGTGGGTCAAGCTGAAAATCGGTAATACAGATAAGAGTCCTAGGTTATGTATGTACAGAGTGTAACATCCCCAGATGTTGACCCTGTCATCAGGCTAATTAAATTGCCATGTCATCATCTTTCATTAAGTCAAGATGCCACTTGTCCCAAATCCAACTTCAAGTTCATATTTAAAATAAAGTCAAATCTTTTTTCTTCAAAACAGCAGAACAAAATGTTCATAATATTTCAAATAATCTCAAAGTAATTATAAAATAAAATCAACATTAATTAATTTCCCAATTTGACCATAACAACCAAGAACATTAGCTAACATAATTTAATTAATGCATTTCCATTTGATCAAAATTTAAATGAAGTCCAACACCTACCAAACTTTTTGTGGCAGTACTAGCAAATGCCTAGTATTTGTTTTAACCAAGCTCACATCTTACAAAATATATTTGGTGCCAAAAGAATTACAAAACAGAAAACAAACAGGAAAACAGAAAAATGAAAATACAAAAAGGGAGAAACTCACTTGTGCACTTTGGCCCAACAACACCAGCAGAGCCGGCCCAGCCATTCCCACCTGCTCCCTCGTCCTCCTCTGTGCGTGTCGCCTTGGCTGAGGCCGATCTCGCCGGCGCCGCCGCGTGCCGTCACAGTGGCGAAGGGAGGGGATAAGGGCGACTCCACCCACTCCCTGGCACCCCCTGCTCACTCTCTCCCTCACCCTAGCCCCCACTCTCCCCATCAGATTCCCCTCTCCCTCTCTGCTTCGCTCGCTTGCGCGAGCTCGTCGCCGCTGCCTCGCCGTTAACGCCGCCCGGTCACCATTCGTCTCCCCGTCGAGCCCAGGGGCACCGCCTGCGACATCTCCGTCGGCTACGCCCTCAGATTCGAGCTGTACACCACCGCATCGTCGCAATCGCCACCGTCCCCTACCTTTAGCCGCCGACGTTTGCCGCCTCGACCGGCCGCCTCTCTGCGCTACAAGGCTGTCACCGAGCCTTCTTGTGCTCCCTAGGTGAGCGGCCGCCTCTCCTTCCCCTCTCCCTGAGCTACTGCGCCTCGCTAGCATCCCCCCACCGTGGCTGCAGCTCCGCCGTCCGCCATTGCCATCCGGGGACCCGCATCCGAGCTCCTCCGCTCGAACCGGAGGCACAGACGCGCTCCTGGGATCCCCAGGAGGTCAGCGAGCCCGACCGCGAGCCTCGTCGTGCCCCGAGGCGACGATACCCACCTCGCCCGAAACCACCGCCGCGGCACGCCGACGTAGCAGTCGACTCCGGCCACCCCCGCGCCAACTACGGCCACCATCGGACGCGGCACATCGCGCCCGTCCCGTAGAGCCCAAGAATGCCCTCTACCGTGCTCCGTGCATGTTTTCCGGTGAAATCCCGCGCGTCGCCGCCGTCGGTTTGGTCACCGGTGCGCGTGCCGGCGTTTAAACGCCGGCTGGACCCACGCGTCAGTTAGTTAACTCCTAACCCAGCTATTCCACTTCCATTGACATGTGGGTCCGGGTACTGTAGCGTTTAGGATTAGTGAATAATTAACTACCAACTAAGTGCCTCGCTGACAGACTGGGCCCACAGACTAATTAGTGTATTTAGATTAGTTTAAAACCCTGTTAGACTAATAGTGACTGAGCACTGGGTCCCACTGGACCCAGCTGACTCAGTCAACCTGCTGACTAGGCACCTCCAGTCTATGACAGGTGGGACCCACTGGTCCTATTGACTAGTCAACTGGTCAAGCCGACCGCTGACGTCATGTCTCTATCATGATGATGTCATATTCCTAATTTGGAAATTCTGCTAATTTAGCTAAATCCAGAATAATGTTTAAAACTTTGAAAATCAATGGAAAATAAACCGTAAGTCAGATCGAAAAACTTAAAACATGAAAGTTGCTCAGAACGACGAGACGAATCTGATCGTGCCGTCTGTTTCCATGTCGGAACCTCCTACGTAGGAGAACTCGTAACTCCGAGCCCGAATCCGGCAGATGAATAGTGCACACACACCGGTTAATAAATCCCAGATTAATCCTAAAAATAACTAATATGACCTAGAAGCATCTTTAGGCAACCCTGCACTGCATGTTAGCATAGCACGCTTTGTGATGCATACTTTTGCTGTGTATTTATATTGTTTCTTCTCCCCCTTTCTTCCCGGTAGACTCCGAGACCGCTGACGATGCCCTGATGATCGACTACTTCACCGTCGGAGATTCCTTTTCCATTTGCCGAGCAATCAGGCAAGCACCCCCATTTTGAGCATTCCTATATCGCCTACTCTCTTCTCTCTTATGCTTGCATTAGAACTGTTGCTGCTACTGCTTTACCTATTCTGCTGCATAGCCTGTTTAATTGTAACCTGCTTGTTACCTTCCTGTTATCCTAAACTGCTTAGTATAGGTTGGGTAGAGACCATTAGAGACCCCACTTTACCCCGACTGCCCCGCTGGAGTTCAGAAGACCCGATCATCGGGATTGAAGACCAGACCCTGACACCGCACGTCACTTCCCCTAGATGCTCGACACTACTGGGTTACTATCGAGTGCCGAGGGTGATACCTCGCCAGCACTTCTGATGATAACCTTGTAGGTTAGTTATTCGGGCGTGGTAAGCGAGGGTGATTCCTCCTACACTACCCCCGATAACGACATTGTCGTGCAATCCCTCAAGTGTGGACCTCGAGGGTGATACCTCTTTCGTTCACCTTGACTGAACATCGGGTGGAATCCCATCGAGGGTGACACCTCAGGGTTCCCTTGGTGTAGAACACACAGTTACTTGGAGACCATGACTTTACATTGAACATGTTACTAAAGACGGGTCGGCCCTGAGGGGTACCCGCGCGAGCTAAAAGGCGAAGTGATGAGGATTCGGGTGGACCCGGTGGGTGCCCGAGAGTTGAACACGAGGCGTGGCCGGGCATTCCTAGCCCTTGCCGCAAGTCCTCGAGACGGGGCGACGGGGTCACATCTTTCGTGAGTCTCTGCTCATTACCGCGCGCTCCTAAATCACTATACGGTTTGGATATTTGATCCGAGGGGCCTCTGGCCTGATAGCACTAACCATCACGTGGGCATAGTATGGGCGTTCTGCGTCGTATACATCAGCCGAAGCTCTATTGACGTAAGCGAGGAGCGGCCCGCTTGGATTGGACTGGTTACGCAACCGCGCTTGTATAAGGGGTTGCTAGGTCTGCTTCCGAAGCGTCCTCGCAACGTGCAGGGCGCGCAGGGCGAAGGCCCAAGACCCCTGTGCGCATAGGTTAGTCCGGCCTGCTGACCTCTCTTTAGAGACTAGGTCGGGTTGCGGCGTGTTGCTTAGCCGAGGCCGGGCATGACCCAGTAAAGTGTGTCCGGCCGGAGTTAAGCGAGCGTGGTGGGTAAGTTGGTGCACCCCTGCAGGGAAGAACTAATCTATCGATAGCTTGTCCTACGGTAACGGACACTCGGAGTTGTATCCCAATCGGTACAACTAGAACTTGAGATGATAAATGGATAGTACGGCTCTGGGATTGCTTTCTCGCAGGGAGTCGAGAAAGGATCTCTGGACGAGGTTGATGATACAACTACTACCGCGTTACTTTATGCTAATCTGTCTTCTTCTAATGCTGAAAGACCGATGAAGAGGCTGAAGATGCTAGTCTTCGATAGGACTAGGCTTTCCCCCTCTATTCTGGCATTCTGCAGCCCAGTCCACATATACAGCCTTTCCCTTGAAAATGATGCATCTGTAGTGTAGATCCTTGCTTGCTGAGTACTTCGGATGAGTACTCACGTTTGCTTTATTTTCTTTTTCTCCCCTTCCTTTGTTGTCCCCAGACGACGGAGCCCCTGAGCCGGCCGCCCCCGTCGACGGATACTACTACTACCCTCCCGGTGAGTACTACTACGAGGAGCCGGCTGACGACCAGGAGTAGGATCGGAGGGTCCAGGGCAGGAGGCCTTCGCCTTTCGATCGTAGTATTTTATTTTGCCCCGCCTCTGTGAAGGCTTATCTCTCTCTCTGTAAAATATCTGTACCCAGATATCTAATGCTTCCGCTGACGCTTGTATGCATCAAGCTTATGTATTCGAGCCCTCGAGGTCCTGGCTTGTAATATAAAGCTTGTATGACTTTATTTATGTTTTAGAGTTGTGTGATGATATCTTCAAGTGAGTCCTTAGGCTTGATCATGTGCATTTGCGTGTATGGTTAGTGCATGATTAAGCAGGGGTCGTCACAGGTTGGTATCAGAGCCGACTGCCTTTAGGAACCCCCCTTCCCAACTCTTTGGCCGAAGTTGAGTCTAAAAGCCGAAAACAGTTTTACTAACTTGGCTGTGTGGCTTACGGGCCCACGTCGCCAATTGGGTGGTATTAGGATCTTTTACTCCTCGACCTTTATTCTGGGACTCTGATCACTCTTCTATTCGGGTTTAATAACTTTACTAACGCCGACACTTAGGTTCTCGCAACCGCTTTCTCCCGCAGAGCCCCCTCATTCCAGAAGATGGCGGGTCATCATCAGAAGACTCCGAAGATACTTCCCGAAGTTTTCCGAGACCCTTTACCCACTGCTTTTGCAGTTTACTAACACCGTTAATCCCCGTGGATAACTACACATCCTTGCCCTCTGTACATTCTTCCCCAGTTACTCTGGTTATTACCAGATATCTCGAGATACTCTCCGTTGTCCTGAGAATCCTTTGAACCTACTGCCGGGCAGCTTCTTTCGCACTGCGGTTAATTACTCACAGTACCGGGGATCCGTTCATCCCCAGTTGTTCCTGTGATTCGTAAAACACTTTGAAATATCATCTGATTTCCCGAGAATCCTCTGCAGCCTACTGCTCCTGAAAATTCTTGCTTGCTTACATTATGGTTAGATCCATATGTCTAGTAATTATTGTTGATGTCCCTTGTCATTATCATTTCGATCCTATTGATTCAGCATATGTGCGAATACTAGCAATCATCAGCTCTTCCCTACTAATTCATCCTTCCAGCTCAGACGTCATTTCGGACATGAGTTGGATCTCGTCCAATCAAGCATAGATTGATTGTCCAGATAAGCTTGAACAATTTACTCGTCCATTTGTTCAGGTGATCTAATTGCCACTCCTGGCTTTGGAAATCGTGTTCCCCCTGAACGTTATACCTGGGTTATTCTAGTGTTTCCTTAAACCAATGTGCTTGCCTCCCGTCCTTTCTCGAAGAACTCTCTTTTGTAATCAGTTGATTAAACCTTACCTCACTAATTTTTACGGATCACTTGATTCCTTTTATGGAAAATTATCTGAACGATTCTTTCCTATTCTATAAACCTTATCGGTACCTTCCCCGTTACAAATGCCGTTGGCACTGCAGCATCCTCTACTTTTTGCCGTCCGCTTATCCATCCTGCTTGCATGACACGGAAGGGCAGTGTATGCCTTCCCATATTGACCTGGGACTGACCACTGACCAGGACATGTCACGTAACCATGGATGGAGATCTCTGCAAGATGAAGCACTTAACTTGTCCATCTAATTCTACTCAACCTAATCATCCTTCGATCAGAACTTCTGCTTCTGACTCTTCGTTTGAACCATTACTCCTTTGTACTTAAGCGTTGGATTATTCCGATGTTTCTATAATCTGTTCCCGTTACCTGCTTCCTTCTTCTGGTTGAGTGTCGAAACTCACAATTACATCCTTTGTGGCCTGCCAGTTCCTTTGGTGGGTTATTATTTGATAGTGCCCTCCCACTTCCATAACCATGTCAGTTTCCCCCTCTGATACATGATGCCTTCGGTAAATTGTATCATCAAGCTTTGACTTCGATACCCCTACATTCGAACTCGTATCCCTTGCTTTGGATGATGGTTGCATAGATTTGTAAAAATGTCCCGATGGGTTGAATCTATGCTTCTGCCATCTACATGAACCCGATAATTTTTCGCGGGTCATACTCCTCTGTTATTCCACCAAGTAGTTCATCACGTCCATATAACTTTTAACAGAGCAGTGACTGAAAGGTAATGCATTGGAGAAGTGGGAGTCGACCTTGAACTTTGTGTTCATGCCCATGGAACCGATGTAGAACTTATCATGGAAGCTGCTCGCAAAAATAATAATCCCTTGTTACAAATTCATCTTGTATCTATGAATTGATCCTTTGCAATTGTGGTTCCGACCACATTTCCTCCTTGATTCCATTTCTCGGGTAAGTTAAAATACTTATCCTCTGCAAATCATTTCCCCCGTCCAACTTCTACTCCGATTTACCTTTCGGTATTACCCCTAGTACTTGATACTGGGAAGTTTTATACCGCATCACATCATTCCTAGCCTGATCGGCTATATTTTTATCGTGCCAACTTTAACTGTGCTACCTGGTCCTTATGCCCGGAGCAATTTCCGACGACGAGCAAAGCTTGCGTCAATCTTTCGCATCCTACCATTTCATCTCAAACATCAAGCTTGATTTCGAGCTTGTGACTTAACCGTGGTTTCGTTGGCCTCGAATTACCCTCCAGCTACTTTGATCATCTTACTGATTGATTCCCTCTTCTTAGAATCCCTCGACAAATGTGTCGTGATCAACGTCAACATTTTGGCTTCTTCAGAGATGTCAAATTGGATTCATGGGTAGTAATACCATCCTTGTCCTTCGATGATTTGCGTTAACATCGACAGCATCCTGACTTCCTGCCAACACAGACTTGATCATGTATTGGACATACCTCGAGTTCCTTGTTAATCCTGGAACTGTTTCTTGAGTATTTCTCATGATCTTCAAATCCAATCTTTGCTTGAAACACCATCTTATTGCCACCTCGAAGCATGGCTGTGGTATTCCGAATAACTACAAGAACATTGGAAGCACATTGCCAAATGTTTCTTGATCTATTATCCAAACACCATTGTATGGGTAATATCACCATTTTTTCCTCGTTCCTATATCTAAAAGCTTTTCAATTTGGTGAATTATCATGTATATCATGCTCCGCTTTTCCTTGGTAAGGATATACTCCCAATCCTGGTGTGAAAACACATTTTCCTATCCATTGTTCTGTTGAATCTGATAACCACATTTTCCTTTCCATTGTTTTGTTTAACCTTTCTTGTGGTTTATATGATCTAAGCAGAAATAATTCTCTGCTTAGGTAAACACCTCGGTCTACAACTCTGCCGATGAGACCCTGTCACTAGTGTTGATGACATTCCGGTAACCACCGATGGACGAGAACTTTGCCTATTGGTCCGCCTCGTGCAACGAGCAGGAAAATGGTTATCTTTGTCCCTCGCCCCTGGTACCGACGATGTTACCGACATAACTAACAGACTATCCCCTGACATACCTTGATGTCATGACCATTAAGATGTCACTGTCCTCCCTACTCTCGATCGACACTCACCATAGTTCCATAGGATCGGAACCTAACTCTTCTGTACAACTTTGGTTCCGAAGTTTCCTATGCTCTTGGCTTTATGTGTTATCACGAGCCACCCCTTGAGAGCTGATCTATTCCCGATGCTCTGAACCCTTTTTACAATCTATTCAGGTATCGATCGCTTGTCCATTCGCTTGAACCCTCTTAATATAACCTCTTACCTTGCTCTTGATGTTTCCTTAAGTTTGAACTCGAGAGATACTTCTGCCACATTCCCTGAATTATTCACCAGATAATTAACCCTATAAGGGTCCGTTCTTCCGAAGTTACTTTTACTTCCCCACTTAAATCTCGGGACGAGATTTCTTTTAGTGGAGGAGATTTGTAACATCCCCAGATGTTGACCCTGTCATCAGGCTAATTAAATTGCCATGTCATCATCTTTCATTAAGTCAAGATGCCACTTGTCCCAAATCCAACTTCAAGTTCATATTTAAAATAAAGTCAAATCTTTTTTCTTCAAAACAGCAGAACAAAATGTTCATAATATTTTAAATAATCTCAAAGTAATTATAAAATAAAATCAACATTAATTAATTTCCCAATTTGACCATAACAACCAAAAACATTAGCTAACATAATTTAATTAATGCATTTCCATTTGATCAAAATTTAAACGAAGTCCAACACCTACCAAACTTTTTGTGGCAGTACTAGCAAATGCCTAGTATTTGTTTTAACCAAGCTCATATCTTACAAAATATATTTGGTGCCAAAAGAATTACAAAATAGAAAGAAAAAAAGGAAAACAAAAAATGAAAATACAAAAAGGGAGAAACTCACTTGTGCACTTTGGCCCAACAACACCAGCAGAGCCGGCCCAACCATTCCCACCTGCTCCCTCGTCCTCCTCTGTGCGTGTCGCCTTGGCTGAGGCCGACCTCGCCGGCGCCGCCGCGTGCCGTCACAGTGGCGAAGGGAGGGGATAAGGGCGACTCCACCCACTCCCTGGCACCCCCGTGCTCACTCTCTCCCGCACCCTAGCCCCCACTCTCCCCCTCAGATTCCCCTCTCCCTCTCTGCTTCGCTCACTTGCGCGAGCTCGTCGCCGCTGCCTCGCCGTTAACGCCGCCCGGTCACCGTTCATCTCCCCGTCGAGCCCAGGGGCACCGCCTGCGACGTCTGCGTCGGCTACGCCCTCGGATTCGAGCTATACACCACCACATCGTCGCAATCGCCACCGTCCCCTACCTTTGGCCGCCGACGTTTGCCGCCTCGACCTGCCGCCTCTCTGCGCTACAAGGCTGTCACCGAGCCTTCTTGTGCTCCCTAGGTGAGCGGCCGCCTCTCCTTCCCCTCTCCCTGAGCTACTGCGCCTCGCTAGCATCACCCCACCGTGGCCGCAGCTCCGCCGTCCGCCATTGCCATCCGGGGACCCGCATCCGAGCTACACCGCTCGAACCGGAGGCACAGACGCGCTCTTGGGATCCCCAGGAGGTCAGCGAGCCCGACCGCGAGCCTCGTCGTGCCCCGAGGCGACGATACCCACCTCGCCCGAAACCACCGCCGCGGCACGCCGACGTAGCAGTCGACTCCGGCCACCCCCGCGCCAACTACGGCCACCATCGGACGCGGCACATCGCGCCCGTCCCGTAGAGCCCAAGAATGCCCTCTACCGTGCTCCGTGCATGTTTTCCGGTGAAATCCCGCGCGTCGCCGCCGTCGGTTTGGTCACCGGTGCGCGTGCCGGCGTTTAAACGCCGGCTGGACCCACGCGTCAGTTAGTTAACTCCTAACCCAGCTATTCCACTTCCATTGACATGTGGGTCCGGGTACTGTAGCGTTTAGGATTAGTGAATAATTAACTACCAACTAAGTGCCTCGCTGACAGACTGGGCCCACAGACTAATTAGTGTATTTAGATTAGTTTAAAACCCTGTTAGACTAATAGTGACTGACCACTGGGTCCCACTGGACCCAGCTGACTCAGTCAACCTGCTGACTAGGCACCTCCAGTCTATGACAGGTGGGACCCACTGGTCCTGTTGACTAGTCAACTAGTCAAGCCGACCGCTGACGTCATGTCTCTGTCGTCATATTCCTAATTTGGAAATTCTGCTAATTTAGCTAAATCCAGAATAATGTTTAAAACTTTGAAAATTAATAGAAAATAAACCGTAAGTCAGATCGAAAAACTTAAAACATGAAAGTTGCTCAGAACGACGAGACGAATCTGATCGTGTCGCCTGTTTCCATGTCGGAACCTCCTACGTAGGAGAACTCGTAACTCCGAGCCCGAATCTGGTAGATGAATAGTGCACACACACCGGTTAATAAATCCCAGATTAATCATAAAAATAACTAATATGACCTAGAAGCATCTTTAGGCAACCTTGCACTGCATGTTAGCATAGCACGCTCTGTGATGCATACTTTTGCTGTGTATTTATATTGTTTCTTCTCCCCCTTTCTTCCCGGTAGACTCCGAGACCGTCGACGATGCCCTGATGATCGACTACTTCACCGTCGGAGATTCCTTTTCCATTTGCCGAGCAATCAGGCAAGCACGCCCATTTTGAGCATTCCTATATCGCCTACTCTCTTCTCTCTTATGCTTGCATTAGAACTGCTGCTGCTACTGCTTTACCTATTCTGCTGCATAGCCTGTTTAATTGTAACCTGCTTGTTACCTTCCTATTATCCTAAACTGCTTAGTATAGGTTGGGTAGAGACCATTAGAGACCCCACTTTACCCCGACTGCCCCGCTGGAGTTCAGAAGACCCGATCATCGGGATTGAAGACCAGACCCTGACACCGCACATCACTTCCCCTAGATGCTCGACACTACTGGGTTACTATCGAGTGCCGAGGGTGATACCTCGCCAGCACTTCTGATGATAACCTTGTAGGTTAGTTATTCGGGCGTGTAAGCGAGGGTGATTCCTCCTACACTACCCCCGATAACGACATTGTCGTGCAATCCCTCAAGTGTGGACCTCGAGGGTGATACCTCTTTCGTTCACCTTGACTGAACATCGGGTGGAATCCCAGCGAGGGTGACACCTCAGGGTTCCCTTGGTGTAGAACACACAGTTACTTGGAGACCATGACTTTACATTGAACATGTTACTAAAGACGGGTCGGCCCTGAGGGGTACCCGCGCGAGCTAAAAGGCGAAGTGACGAGGATTCGGGTGGACCCGGAGGGTGCCCGAGAGTTGAACACGAGGCGTGGCCGGGCATTCCTAGCCCTTGCCGCAAGTCCTCGAGACGGGGCGACGGGGCGACGGGGTCACATCTTTCGTGAGTCTCTGCTCGTTACCGCACGCTCCTAAATCACTATACGGTTTGGATATTTGATCCGAGGGGCCTCTGGCCTGATAGCACTAACCATCACGTGGGCATAGTATGGGCGTTCTGCGTCGTATACATCAGCCGAAGCTCTATTGACGTCAGCGAGGAGCGGCCCGCTTGGATTGGACTGGTTACGCAACCGCGCTTGTATAAGGGGTTGCTAGGTCTGCTTCCGAAGTGTCCTCGCAACGTGCAGGGCGCGCAGGGCGAAGGCCCAAGACCCCTGTGCGCATAGGTTAGTCCGGCGTGCTGACCTCTCTTTAGAGACTAGGTCGGGTTGCGGCGTGTTGCTTAGCCGAGGCCGGGCATGACCCAGTAAAGTGTGTCCGGCCGGAGTTAAGCGAGCGTGGTGGGTAAGTTGGTGCACCCCTGCAGGGAAGAACTAATCTATCGATAGCCTGTCCTACGGTAACGGCACTCGGAGTTGTATCCCGATCGGTACAACTAGAACTTGAGATGATAAATGGATAGTATGGCTCTGGGATTGCTTTCTCGCAGGGAGTCGAGAAAGGATCTCTGGACGAGGTTGATGATACAACTACTACTGCGTTACTTTATGCTAATCTGTCTTCTTCTAATGCTGCAAGACCGATGAAGAGGCTGAAGATGCTATTCTTCGATAGGACTAGGCTTTCCCCCTCTATTCTGGCATTTCTGCAGCCCAGTCCACATATACAGCCTTTCCCTTGAAAATGATGCATCTGTAGTGTAGATCCTTGCTTGCTGAGTACTTCGGATGAGTACTCATGTTTGCTTTATTTTCTTTTTCTCCCCTTCCTTTGTTGTCCCCAGACGACGGAGCCCCTGAGCCGGCCGCCCCCGTCGACGGCTACTACTACTACCCTCCCGGCGAGTACTACTACGAGGAGCCGGCTGACGACCAGGAGTAGGATCGGAGTGTCCAGGGCAGGAGGCCTTCGCCTTTCGATCGTAGTATTTTATTTTGCCCCGCCTCTGTGAAGGCTTATCTCTCTCTCTGTAAAATATCTGTACCCAGATATCTAATGCTTCCGCTGACGCTTGTATGCATCGAGCTTATGTATTCGAGCCCTCGAGGTCCTGGCTTGTAATATAAAGCTTGTATGACTTTATTTATGTTTTAGAGTTGTGTTGTGATATCTTCAAGTGAGTCCTTAGGCTTGATCGTGTGCATTTGCGTGTATGGTTAGTGCACGATTAAGCCGGGGTCGTCACACAGAGCAGAGCAGCGGCGAGGGTAATCCAAATCACTGACCAAAACAGTCAAATTTCCGCCAATTCAGCTGGAAGTGGGTCAAATTTGAACTGCAGCTACCTCGTAGTTTGCTCTTTATTTTTTTCAAAAATCATTTCTAGGTACATAAGTATCTATTTAATCAGAGAAACATCAAAAGTTTTCCAAGATTCAACCACTAGCTAGGAACGGTCATGCCCGCTGTTTTGACCGCATTTTGAAACGGGCATAAAAAATTCAAAAAAAAATCAAAAAATTGGAAAACCTTCGCATTGTGTCATTATATGTCACCAAGTTACCATGAAAAATAATAAACTTGTAATAAAGCAATTCTTTTTAAAAAGTGTTCTCAGAAATGAGCTATCATGTGTGAAGATTCATGGCTTTCAACCCAAATGATCAATCTTATGGCCACATTCATGGCATAGTTTGTTAAAATGATATAATATTGTGCATAAGTTTGCATCTTGGAATGGCAAAAAATGTTGCCTAAGGAAGTTTTCATTTTCTTTGGATGAAAAATTCATTTTCCATTTTTTGAGTGCCCAGAATGAGTTTTTTTGTGAATGACCTACCATATATTTGTTGCAAAATTGTACCAAATCAATTTTCTAAAATACTAGTATATATTTAATGCACAATTGACCAAATGATTTGATGTCAAAAGTTTTGATCCACCTCTCGTGAAAAAGACAAATTTTCGCCGATTCAGTAGGAAGCGGGTCAAATTTGAATCGGCGGAAATTTGAACTGCAGCTGCCTCAAAGTTTTCTCTTTATTTTTTCAAAAAATCATTTATAGGTACATAAGTATCTATTTAATCAGAGAAACATCAAAAGTTTTCCAAGATTCAACCACTAGCTAGGAACGGTCATGCCCACAGTTTTGACCGCATTTTGAAACAGGCATGAAAAATTCAAAAAAAAATCAAAAAATTGGAAAACCTTCACATTGTGTCATTATATGTGACCAAGTTACCAGAAAAATAATGAACTTGTAATACAATAATTATTTTAAAAAAGTGTTCTCAGAAACGAGCTATCATGTGTGGAGATCAATGGCTTTCAAGCCAAATGATCAATCTTATGGCCACATTCATGGCATAATTTGTTCAAATGATCTCATATTGTGCACAAGGATGCATATTGGAATGGCAAACAATGTTGCCTAAGGAAGTTTTCATTTTCTTTGGACGAAAAAATCATTTTCCATTTTTCGAGTGCCCAAAATGAGGTTTTTTTGTGAAGGACCTGCCATATATTTGTTGCAAAATTATACCAAATCAGTTTTATAAAATACTAGGCCATATTTAATGCACAATTGATAAAATGGTTGGGTGTCCAAATCTTTTATCCACGTCTCATGAAAAAGATAAATTTCTGCCGATTCAGCAGGAAACGGGTCAAATTTGAACTGCAGCTGCCTTATAGTTTGCTCTTTATTTTTTCTAAAAATCATTTCTAGTTACATAAGTATCTATTTAAACAGAAATAGATGGTTTGGTGGCGATACATCGAGGTTTGGACGGTGGCCCAGGGCCCCAACTCCAAAGCGCGTAAACTCGCATGCCCGCCGCGTGGTCACCACGTGACCGTGGTGTTTCCATGTGTTCTGGGCGGCCTAGGCCTATCTAGTGGGTTGGGCACTCCCCATGTAGGTGCTAGGAAGAAAATGACAACAAAAGAATCTCACGAGGAGACCGAACTATGCTCAAACATGAATTAGCAGCTAACTGTTTGATTAGGGGTACGGGAAATGCACACGGCCAATGGGCCTGAGTTTTGGCTGAGGATGATCATCTACTAGGGAGATTGTCTTGGCAAATTTTCAGCTCAAATGGAGGATCTTAGATGGCACTTGCTTTGCAAAGTACCACATCGGGAAGAAATATGGATGTTGAAGCTGGGCTCAAATGGATAAATGGATTGAGCTAAAATTTTGTGGATTATGGTCATTTGTGCATAGGAAAGCACTGTCAAAAGTTTATACCATTTGGATAACCCTAGCTTGTACTTCCTTCACAAAGCTTCTCTCTGGATAGAAACTTTGGAAATTTGCTGAGGAAGATTTAATGGGTAAATGGAGCTGAATATTGGAATGTGGCAATGAATTGAATATGTAAGATGGCACAAAAAGTTTGAGGACAATAGGAGGTGTTTAGATAGCACTTGCTTTGCAATGTGCCAATCTGGACAGAAAATAGAAATTGAAGCTGGGCTTACATAGATGATTGGATTGTGCTGAAATTTGGTGTAGGGAGTTTATATGGTCAGGGTAATGTCCTGGTAAATTTGTAGCAATTATAAAGCAATATAAAATTTAGTTGCTTCACAAACTGAAAATATTACAAGAAACAAAGATTCGATGGTGAGCTCACATGGATCGTTAGATAGAGCTAAAATTTTGTGTAGAGCTATGAATTTGGTATATAGAATATGTGACAAAAATTCAACTCATTAGGATATTCCTATCTAGTACTTCCTTCACAAATCTTCTAGCTGAACAGAAACTTTGGAAATTTCCCGAGGAATATTTACTAGGCAAATAGAGCTGAATATTGGCATGTGGAAATGATTTGGATGTGGAAGATTGACCAAAAAGTTTGAGGGTAATAGGAGGGGTATAGATAGCACTTGCTTTGTAATGTGCCAATCTGGACAAAAATAAAAATTGAAGCTGGTCTCACATAGATGATTTGATTGAGATGCAATTTGGAGGAGGGTGATAATTTGTGCATATGAAGGCACTGTATAAATTTCATGCCATTTGGATATATAAAAATGGTACTTCCTTCACAATGCTCTCCACTGAACAGAATATTGGGAAAAATATTGAGGGAAAATGGTTAAATTAAATGAGCTAAAATTTGGTGGAGGCAGATTCTATGGGCAGGGTCATGTTCTGGTAAATTTTCAGCAATTATAAAGCAATATAAAATATAGTTTCTTCATAAACTGAAAATATTACGAGAAACAAAGATTGGATGGTGATCTCTCATGGATTGTTAGATGGGGCTAAAATTTTGTGGAGAGCTATTATATGGGCATATAGATTATGTGGCAAAAATTAAACTCATTAGGATATGCGTAGCTAGTACTTCTTTCACAAAGGTTCTAGGTGGACAAATTTTTTGGAAATTTGCCGAGGAAGATTTACTGGGAAAATGGAGCTGAATTTTGTCATGAGGCAATGATTTATATAGGAAACAGTGCCCAAAATTTTTTAGGGAAATCAAGAATATATAAATAGCACTTCCTTCACAAAGTGTTGTTCTGAACAAAATAGGAAAATGAATATTGTTGAATTATTTTTGAACTAGACAAGGAAGGTTTTTTACATATTTGACGAAGATATGACCCAAAGAATTTATGAGATTTTTTTGGGAATTTTGGGAATAACAGAAATATAGGTTGCTTCACAACCTAGGGCAAAAATTGACACATGGACATGACACATAGGCAAAACTGATGAGGTGGCGCCTAGTCATAGCAATCCACCACAACTTACAAGGTTATGACCATCTATATTGGTCGTGATCAGCTAGAAATAAGGCAGCGGACCAGTGATGTCTGCTTTATGACCATTTCATGTAAGGAAATTACGACCTTTCTGACCAAAATGGTCGTTATAGTTTAGGGTTTGGAGCCCTCCGAACAGCTTACAACCAATTGGTCTCAATTGGTCGTAGATTTACGACCATTTCTTTCAGCGTCACTGACAGAAGGTCATAAGTTGACATATTTCTTGTAGTGAAGAGTTCTTCGACAACTTGGCGGAGACGGCCATCCGGGAAGAGACCAACCTTATCCGCCCCACCACTGACCAGGAAGTGGCGTACATCGCCAGCAGGGTGGAGGAGGCAAACCTTGCCGCGGAGGCCGGCAGCGCTGGCTTCGTGGAGGAGGAGGAGGCTGGTGGCGAAGAAGCAATATCGGGGGAAAATCTTGCCAAGCCGTACGAGGCTGTCGGAGAGGGAAGTGGCTCGGTTGCCGGGAGCCCTTCCATCGAGGACGTAACCGAGGAGGAGCAGCATAGAGAGCCCCCGGCCCCGGAAAAGAAGAAGCGCACCCTCTGAAAGGCTGGCTCCGGCGTCCCAATACACCAGGCGTCGTCGAGCGGTGAAGCCCCCCCCCCCAAGAAGGTGACCGGCAGCGCTACACAGCGGCAGGAGGTCCAACAGCAACCCGTGCGGCGTATGAGACGCGTGACCGCGGCAACAGCCGGAGCGGCAGGAACGTCTCATACGGCGGCACAGGCAACCGCGCGCCAACCTTCCGCCTCCGCCACAGCTAAGCGGGCCAAGTCCCAGTCTCCACCCCCTCTCGCGGACGCAATAGCGGAGGCCGACTTCGACATCTCCTGCTTTAGCCCGAAGAGAGAGGAGTAACAATCTTGACATACCTTTTACCTTCTGTTTTTTTGATTTCATTTGACTTATCTGCTTCGCTTTGGCCTATTTCCGCAGGGATATGGAAACCTTGGCACAAAGGATGGCGAAGAGGGCCAAAACCTCAACGGGCGAGGAGCCCCCGGCAAGCGCCCCGGGCGCGTCGGAGCTCATCGTCATCAGTCCGGAGCTCAGCCCTCCATGCAGCCCCCAGCATGAGTCTGATACCCATTTTTCGCTGGTGAGCGTCGCAATATCGATCTCTGGTGCTGACATCTCTGGGCCTGAAGGGGAGGAGAAGCAGCAAGGGGAGCCGCCGGAGGCCACCCCTAACATGCCGCCCCGTCGCCCACAACGTCCAGGGATGGCTCCCCGGCAAGGGTCTCCATCAGCGAGCCCATTCGTGTTGAAGAGGAGCCGGCGAGCACTAGCGCCGGCAGCTCCACGCCAGCAACCGATGTTGTCGGGGGAGGGGCGACCAGCTCCCAACAGCCTAGCACAGGTGGATGATTTGCCTTAGGGCCCTTGTCTTTCTTCTTCTTCTCTTTTTTTCGTTCTTTCTTTTTTTTGTCTTCTTGAACTTCAATCTTGCCCTTATTGGTTCCTTTCCTCAATCTTCATTTCTTCCCTCGATGGAGCAAATGAACATCGACACCGTCATCGAGGAGACCACCAAGGACGCTGCCAAGAGGCCGACAAGATTGCTGCCGACGAGGCCGCCAAGGCCGCACAGGAAGAAGCCGCCAAGAGGCCTGCCGGAGGGCCCGACAAGGAGAGCAGTGACCATACTGACGGGATTCCTACCGCAGGAGCGCCTAGTGCTACGTCAACCACTGAGCCCCCCGCCGCTGACGAGGCTGTTGCCGGGGATCAACCGTCGACATCTGGAGGTCCCCCGGCAAGCAGGTACCTTAAGGTGGGCGGCAACCTGTTCGTCAGCATCCCCGGGGCGGCAAGCATCGGGGCGTCAACTGAAGGCGAAGCTTTTGACGAGGATGTCATTACCACTGCCGGGCTCAGGATCATTGACAAACCACGCGCCAGCGGCAGCGAATCCCAAGAAGAGCAGCTCCGCCAGGCCATGAGCAGCAATTTCCGGAAGCTCCAGGCACTCCACCGCACCCGAAAGGAGGAATTAGACTCCAGGGCAGTGGTCGTTGAGGCCACGGAGGAAGATTTCCAGAGGCGCGTCAAAGAAACGAAGGTCTGGTATGCTGAAGCCTTCCAGGAGCTGATGGTCGGCCGGGAGCAGCTAACTCAAAGCTGGAACGAGTTTCTCCTGAAGCAGTCCGACGCTGAGAAGGTGCAAGAAGAAGCCGCGCAGCGGGCTACTGCAGAGGAGGCTCGCTTGACCCAGCTCCGGGTTGGGCTTGACGCCCAGGAAGAAGATCTTGCTGCTCGTGAGGAGGCACTCGCTACCAAGCTCCACAGCAAGGACGAGGAGATCGAAAAGCTCGTGGTGCAGCAGACCAAGGAGCTGAGGCTGAAGCACCAGGAGACGCTGGAAGCTCTGGTCGCAGACCACGCCAGCAAACTGAAGACAGCCGTCAATGCCGCCGAAGCCGCAAAGGCTGCCGAGGACAAGCTGAGCGACAAGGTTAAGAGGCTGGAGAAGGACCTTGAGGGCCTCGGCAAGGAGCTCTCAATGCTCAAAGATGACAGAGAGAAGACTCTCTACAACTTGGCGGAGATGCAAACTACCGTGTCTGACAAGACCAAGGAACTCTCCTCAGCCAACGAAGCCATTGCTGATCTGAGGCTGAAACTGTCCACGCTGGAGGAGTCACTGAAGAATGGTAGGGCTCACGAGAAGGCCTTGATTAAGGATCTCAAAAATGAGAAGAACCTGCTCAAAAGTGCCGCCGCGAACTTCAATGACTTCGAGAAAGGCGTGAAGATCTGGACCGAGCGCCTCATCGACGTCGCGCAAAAGCTTGCCACTGAACTGTTGACCGCAGGCTTAAAGAACTTCAAGTACTCCTCCGATGTTAGGATATCTGAGAGCGCCAGGCTGACCATGTTCTTCGAGGGCGTCGTCGATGCCCTGAAGCTGTTCCACTCCAACCGAGCAACCCATCTTGCGAACGAATCCCGCAAGCTCTGCCGGGCCATTCTCCTCAAGGTGCTCGTCAAATGGGCGCACAAGAACCCTGGCCTCAACCTCACCAATGTTCTGGACAGCCTGCCGGAGGATGTGGACCTCAAGGCGCTTGAAGAGCTCGTGGCGCCCATCGTCGACAGGGTGAGCCAAACCAAGAGAGTCGAAGGCCAGCGTAGGGACTAGACGATCCACTCCTTCTCGCCACCATTCCATGCAAAAGACACACATTTTTTGTCTCAAGTTGGAACTGTGGCGATTACCAGTGTAATATAACATATTACGGTCGGAACGTATGGATGCTACTTCTCTTGTCCGGTTCCTTTCTGTATGGTATATGCCCTACGCTTTTTCAGAAAACTTGCCGGTGCGCGCACCCTTGCCGCGAGCGCTAGATGCGGGTCTTTAGCAGCCTGCCAGAGGTGTCGCTACCGGCAAGATACCTTAACATTTTCAGCGCGGCCACTTAAACTATTAAGCAGACTCAAAACAGAGTAAGGGCGCAGCCAATCATGGCAAGGTTCCTTTGCGTGTGGCTTTTCCATACAAGAGTTGAAACCATTCAAGAAAAGTAGCCTTAAAGCCAAAGGATTTACTTAAAGTTTTGCAACTTAGCTTTTTGCCGCTGTGCTTTCCAGCAAGAATGTTGCCGTGCTTCCCGGCAAGATGTTGCCGCACTTCCCGGCAAGATGTCAGCCTTGAGGTCGCCCGTTGGTGTCCATACCATCACTCCCCTCGGTAACTTGTACGCGAGGGAACCTTCTGTCCTTTGGGCTGACTCCTTCCTGGATTGACCCCCTGAAACATGCCTGTTTCCTCGAGATCCTCATCAGGGATCAACAGCCTCTTGAGTACATCTGGCGAGATCAAGTTCAAACCGGCCCCACCGTCCACCAGCATTTTCGTTACCTTGAGGTTGCGAATTGTTGGTGAGACCAACAACGGCAAACACCCGACCGCTATTGTACGATCAGGGTGATCCTCAATGTCAAAAATGATAGGCATGTTGGACCATTTCAGTGGTTTCCGGGCTTCAAGTGATGGTTTTGTCGCATTAATCTCGCGTGCCCATTGTTTAAGTTGGCAGTGAGAAGAATGCAACGAAGCGCCCCCGTCAACATACATGGCCTCGATGGCCTTTTGGAACTCGTGCTCGCTGGACTCATCATCTTCCTCGTCATCGTCATCCCCCTCTTCCTTATCACGGCCCCGAGCAGGCCTTTCCTCCTGTTGCTTGGCCTTGCCGCGGCGGCCCCCTCGGCCGCCACGTTTCTTGCCGGACCCCTCAGCACCATCGTGGGCCTTCTCCTTATCCTGCCGCTCGTATTTGGATTTTTGCCTCTCTACAAGCTGTTCGACTTGGCGGCAATTCTGAAGGTCATGGCCCTTGGTGTGATGGATCTTGCAATACTGCTTGTCGGAGCCCTCCGGCCTGTCGACGGCTACCAAGGGTTGACAGGTGGCACACCGAGCAACCTCCTTGCCGGGGGCATCTGTCTTGACCTTCTTGGCAGTGCCGGTGTTGCCGGGTCCCTCGACGGCGAGCACGGCCTTGCCCTTGCGCTTCCTATTACGCCGCCGACCCTTCCTTGCCAGGGCGACGGTGTCTTAGTCTTCAGAATTGATTCCCAGGCCGGCGTCCTCGCCGGGGAATCGCCTCCCTTCTTCAGCTCACGCACACCTGTCAGCCAAAGCATAAAGCTCGGTGACGTCCCTGACCTTGTTAATTGCCAGCTCCTCGCGCATCCTGTGGTTGCACACATTCTGACGAACGCGCTGACGACGGTGACAGGATGAGCATCGGGGATGTTATGCTGTACGCGGCTGAACCTCTGGATGCACTTGCGTAAAGATTCGCCCTCCTTCTAGGGGATGAGAAGCAAATCACTTTCCTGGCCAGGAGCTTGTTGGCCTCCGGTAAAGTGCCAACAAACTCATGACACAGATCTGCCCAGGAAGAAATGGAATTCTCCGGCAAATGCATCAACCACGATCGGACATTGGACTTAAGCGCCAACGGGAAGTAGTTGGCGAGTATCTTGTCGTCTCGGCCCCCAGCGGCCCGCACCGCAATGGTGTAGACGCTCAGGAACTCCGACGGGTGGGTCTTGCCATCATATTTCTCCGGGATCTCTGGTTTAAACGTTCAGGAGCTGGGCCACCGGACCCGCCGCAGCTCATGGGTAAACGCTGGACAACCTACCTCGTAAGGCAAGTCGCCAGGGTCCCCTGGTGTGGGCTGGTCTACAGTAGGCCTGCACGATTGTCAGACTAATAGCGCGCTTCTCGACCCCGCTTGATGGTAGTTCGAGCGTCCTCGAGCTTACATTCCCGAAGAACTTGACGCTGATCGCGGCGAGTCCGCGGATCAGACGACGCAGTGGAATCATCGCCACAGGTGTCGGTCCGCCGGGCTGAGGGCCGCTGCTGCTGTCGTCGTGGAGGGGAGCGCGCTGTGGTCGCATCTCCTCCGGTCTTTTCGCCACCGGCACGCGATGGATCGGTGGACCGCTGCCGCAAAGGCCCTGCTTGCCGCGGCCCATCTCCATTAGTGAAATCGATGAGGCTCTGGATGGTAGTCCTCCATTCTTCGAGTTTTTCCGCAGCAGGAGGGAAATCCAGGAGGAGCTGCGCTCGTGCCAGCGCCTCTGCGGGCGTAGGCGGCGGCGAGAGGTGCGAGGAACGTGAGGTGCTCTGACTTCTAACCATGTTAGAAGGAGGCCCATCAAGATCCCGCGACCGCGCCCCGCTTCCACCGGCGTCTTGGCGTGCTGGCCCCACGCATCTCGGGAATGATGCGCAGGGATCTCCCCTTGGGGACGCCCAGAACCCCCAACGCCACGGTGCTGTTCGCCGCGCTCGACCTGGGAAGGTCACGACGTGCGCGCCGGCGTGGGTGTCTTGGAGGGCGCTGCCCCATCCCTGGAATTCACCGCACCTCCCGTAGGTTGTACGGCTCCGTCTCTAGATCTAGCAGCGTGCGGGTTGTTGTTGCCGCTGCGGACGACGCCGCTCGCCTGGCTATGATCACCAGAACGCCGTGGAGGTGTAGGAGATATGCCCTAGAGGCAATAATAAATGTTATTGATTATCTCCCTGTTCATAATTAGGTTTATGTTCCATGCTATAACTGCTATGGTTCTCGAGTCTGCAAATAAAACGAGGCTCGGAGGAAGACTCATATGCACGTGTGGAATAATAAACGGTAATATGTATTCCTAGTCTGGCCTCTAAGACTAGCTCAAGTATTGCATGATGGTTCTGTTTTCCTGATCATGGGCATGTCTATGCCAGCAATTTTGAGGGCACAGTGTTAGAAGAACATTTGTGTTGAATCGACCCAAATTGATGTTATGCTATGAGTTACATTCGTCACATATTAATGGTTAATAACACAGAGATGGTTAATGTTTGCAAAATTCCTTAGACCATGAGAGTGTCGAGTTTCTTCATACTTGCTTCATGAACTTTGGGGTTTGTTAAACGTCATCCGTAAATGGGTGGCTATTACGGCGGCTTACGGGTTCATGGAAAAGTGTGTCAAGTAACTTGATAGCTCGAGATTGGGATTTGCTCCTCCGACGATGGAGAGATATCTCTGGGCCCTCTCGGTGTTACGGTATCCATTATCGTCTGGCCAGACACTTTGTGATTTGATCACAGGGATGCCGGAACACGGTAACGAGAAAAGAGAACAATACCGGTAACGAGGTAACTGGCATAGTGGACAAGTTGTTGATCCACGGAAATGCCTACATGTCTAACCTCGGGTATTTGTAACATATCGTGAAGCAACAGGAATAGCACACGGCAACAGGAGGTTCACTCGAATATTCATTCGTGTGGGTATAGGGGTCAATATGGGTGTCCACGGCTCCGATGTTGATCATTGATCGGAAGGTGTTCCGTGTCATGTCTATACTTCACCGAACCTATAGGGTCACACGCTTAAGGGTCATCTATCTGCTGAATACTAGACAGGGAGTCTGAGAGAAAATCACCGAAAAGTTACAGAGACAACGGAAGAGTTCCGGAGAGAGAACACTGAAAAAGTTTCGGTAAAACCGAAAAGTTGTTTCGGATAAAACCATTGATCCAAAAAGGTTTCGGCAAGCACCGGGAATGTTTTGGAGGTTGCCAGATTGGTCTGGTAATTTCTGGAATTTTTCTGGAGAAAAAACCGAAAAAAAAGTTTCGGAGCTGCCGGAGTTGTTTACCGGGTAAACAAAGATGGTTTTAAATTAAACCACCATACTAGAAATGTTCCAGAGCGCGTCCAGATAATTTTAGAGGGTGCCGGAAATGTTCTGGGACCTTCTGGAATTTTTCAGAAATAATAGTCGCGGAAAACATCTTGTCCCAGCGTGAGGGGACAAGATCCCACGGATCGTGGGGGCTGTTTTTGGGCTGTTTTTGGGGGGGGCCCCTTTGGGAGCAGCCCCCTTGTGGCTGGACAAAATGTTGGGGGGGCCCCCATGGTGGGGGGCAGCCCCCACAAATGGTGGAGAGTGTTGGGAGGAAGGTGGGGCCCCATGGGGGAACACCATGGACAAGGGAACATGTTTTTCCCTTGTTTGGTGGGAACATGTTCTCCTTGTTTTGTGGGAACATGTTTTCCCCATGTTTAGTGGGCTGAATTTTCAGCCCCCTCCACCCCTTCCACCACTATATAAGGAGGAGGAGAGGTGCTCTCCAACTCCACTCCAACTCTCTCACACAAGCCATGCATGATCTGGCATTCTCTCTCCCTCCCACGAAATAGTTTCGTAGTGCCGAAAGGCTGTCTGGGTTCCGGTGGGAACTAGTTCTGGACGGCGGAGCCCTGCCGGATAGATGGCACCGTATGTGTGCAACCCCGTAGAGAGGTCGTAGTTTCGTCCTTTTGCCCGAGGGGCTGTTCGAGTGTCCTCCCGAAGGGCTGTCCGAGTGACGGTCCGAGTTCTGTGAGTCCTCCCGAAGGGCTGTCCACGACACCGTCCGGGGGACTGTCCGACCGCCTCCCGGAGGGCTGTCCGAGTGGCGGATGAGGGAGTACATCCTCGCGGTTGGGAGGTTGTAAATCCTAGCTGCGGGGATCTGCACCGACGATCGTCATCGACTCTACTTCCGCTGCGCTACGAGTCGGTAACGAAAATGATCAAACCTTGTATGCAGTCTCCATAGTGGTCCTGGGCTGGTGCGTAGGTCGGAAAATTTTTGTTTTCTGCTGCGTTACCCTACAGTGGCATCATGAGCCGTGCTATGCGTAGATGCAGGTTGCGATCTAGAATACATAGAGATGTATGGGTGTTGCACAATATAATTAGGTAGTAGATGAGTTCTATTACTGAAAATTATTTGTGCGGGTAGCAGATGAAATCTGTTACCCGATGTTCTTGTTGCTTCCCTTGAATTTGCGTAGTCCTGATCTTGAAAGCATTGTGGAATCTCACAAAGTTCTGGCAATCCGCGATCCTTTCATGCTGCTCCTGAGTATGCTGATTGACAGATCAACGAAGTGCTAACAGTTCTTTGGGTTCCACTTTAGTCAAAGAAAGATGGATGTTTCGCAGATGAAAGGGCAATGCAGATATGATCTGCACGGGGGTCATGCGTATGACGAAGTTCAGTATGGGGCTCGAGATTTAATTATCTCGTGTTTCATACACCCCGCGTTGTTAATCTAGCGCTTGAATTATCATACTTGATGATGGACGTTGGTAGCTTCGGTTTGTTTCGAAACCTTAGAAGCCACCTAAAACAAGTTTTTGCATGAACCGATTAGAGGCGTCTAACTTGGTTTTGCA
Source organism: Thinopyrum elongatum (assembly GCA_011799875.1). NCBI lineage: Eukaryota > Viridiplantae > Streptophyta > Magnoliopsida > Poales > Poaceae > Thinopyrum > Thinopyrum elongatum. Next base: position 578,637,156 of record CM022302.1, on the reverse strand, counting down.
GGAGGGTTTGCATGTGCATGTGATGTGGTATAGCAGTGCTCATAATAATTTGATTATGTATGAGATGACTATATGATGTAAATTGATTAACATGACCTGCGTGTCATGATTTGGCATGATGGCTGGAGCCATATGATTGCACTTTAAATGACCTGCGTGTCAACCTTGTGTAATGCACTTATTTTATTAGCTATAGGGATAGCAATATTATCTGGTGCATCGACAAGGTGGTGGCAATCTTCGCGAAGGTGAACACCGACGCAAATGCCGAAGACGAAGAAATACAAGACTTCTCCGTCAGAAAGGGCTATACCATATCATGCTATTATGAATTGCCTGAGATGTTTATCCCTTATGATGCACCCTTCTTGATTGCACGGTAGTCGCTTTTATTAGGGTGATCTCTCACAAAAATATCAAGTAGTTAGTGTTCTCCCAAGTGTAGCACCGTCACGGCACCTAACTTTTCGGGGTATCACATGCTAACATGGGTACGAACGATTAGGGATGTGTGAGGCGGGTGAGTTGAGACCTCGCAGCGAGATCACTTGGTTGTCTTGACGTTCAGGCATGAAAGTCATGAGCTCGGAACACACGCATCGAAAGATGAACAAGAGTCACATAGAGATGTGATTGGCAAGTTTGCCTACCGATTGAGATTTTCGTCATCAGTGATGCTACCATCAATGGCGTTGAATTGAAATGCGGATCTTGAATCACTCACAATCAATTATGAGAGATATTGATTTGAGTGGGAGCGCACTGTAGAATTAATTCTTTTAATTCTCAGTGCAATTAATTTTGAACACTGTCTAAGTGTGATTTGCATAATAGTTGTAGAATAATGGCTCGCATTTCCACCTTCCCTTTTAAAATTGAATAGCTGTTAAATATCTGGTTAAAACTTTACGGTTGGTAACGTAATGTGAGGATTGTCCTCAAGAGTGCCGAGAAGGACTTTGTCCTATCGCATACTTTCGGTATTCTCTCGCTTATGCTATGGATCATGTGACTCTCGTCCGTTGATCCAAAAGCTAGAATTCCATTTCCGTCAAGCGCAATATGTTTGTTTCCATGAGACACAAACTTCGAAAGTTTGGATAGTTATGTGATATTCATGGAATCTGAAAATTATTTTCAGAGACAAACAAAGGCTAAAAGATATGAGATATCCAAAGCAATGTTTGTTTGCAAACTATTAGTAAAGGAGTTTACTATGCATTAGACTGATAAGAGAGGGATCCAGAAGAACGCCTATCATATGATGAAAGGTGAATAAAACAACAACTTAAAGAGAAAGAAAGTGTCCGAAGGGTGTTAGTAAGACTTTCACGCCTAGGAAGTCCGGGGCTAACGCCACTCTTAAGTTGTGTGCTTCTTCTGAGAGTAGGAGAAATACTAAAAGTTAAACTGTTAGAAGTATAAAGGCAATGAGAAAGAAGACTGGAATATCCAGCTCATGTATGAATGTCATACAAGTTTTTGATGTATAGAAGGCTGGTCAAAGATATAGTTCTTGGGAATTATGATTAAATTGTTAATCACTGATTCTTGGGTATTGTGAGTTAATCACAAAGATACCCGCTCGATTGCATTCTGTTGCAACTCGATGTAAGAACTACTATGGCCTGAAAGACTAGCCAGGAATGAGGTTTCGGTATACACAGGAAACATAGTAAATGTTACTGTACCTTCCATCGGTGTATTACCGTCTGTGTTTATTTTCCTAATTCAATTAGAGTTTTACACACTCTAGCCCATTGCATAAGTTATCTTGCAAGAAGGTTGTTCATAAGAGAACTTTTGATGTTCGGTGTTATGAATAACATAAGGGCCATACTTTCATTATGAATGAGATGTATGTTATGAATATTGATAATAATACATTACCTCAGTATTAACTTTGATAATTCATTTTAGAGTTTTACACACTCTAGCCCATTGCACAATGTTTGTTGCAAAAGGGTTGTTCATAGAAGAACAATTGCTGTTCAGTATTATGAATAACATGAGGGCCATACTTCCATCATCGATGGGACGTATGTTATGAATATTGATGGTAATATGATACATCCATAACACTGACGCTAAATGTCGTAAGACTAAAAGAATACCACACAAGTGTGGCACTACATTTGGTCACATTGGAGAAGCCCGCATGGAAAATTCCATTATGATGGATTTTGAAGTCGTTTGATTTTGAATCATCTGACACTTGCAACTTTCCTCTGAAAGTGAAGTGACTGAAATACCGTTCACAGGCCATAAGGAACGAGCAACAAACTTATTGGTGATCATACATTTTGATGTGTGTAGTTCAATAAAGGTTGCAAGTAGTGGATTTATCTGTCTTCAGAAATGACTCAAGTAGATATATGGATATTTACTTGATGAGACGTAAGTCTGGATCTTTTGAAATCATTCGAAAGGTTTTCAAATATGAAGTAGAAGTTATTGTAACAAGAAAATTATGTTTCTACAATTCGATTGCAGAAAGAAATATTTGAGTTACAAGTTTAGCGAATGTCTGATGAGTTGTGAAAAGAGTTTCATAACTTACACCTCCCGGAACACCACTGTGAGTGGAAAGTCCGTGAAGATGTAATCGAACCATTTATGACATGGTAAGATCAAAGATGACATAAATAAATTTGCCATTATCCCTTTTAAAGTGATGCTTTAGAGACTGCAGCTTTTACACTGAAAAGAGCTCCATCAGGTCTGTTGAAATGACACCATGGTATGGTACGCCCAACCATGTTATATCTTTTCTTAACATTTGGAATATGGGGCTTGTGTAAAAGGTTACAAACCTATTCCAAATCAGACAAGTGCTACTTTGTAGGTTATCCCAAGTCATTGGGTATTCCTCCCTCACTATACCGAGGCAAATAGGTTTGCCACAAAGAACAGTATGCTTTTTGAGAAAATGGTTCTTTCAAAAAGGTGAGTGGGAGAATAATGCAACTCGACGAGATAACCAGTATCTCCGTCATCAGGTCAAAAGGAAGAGACATTGGAAGTAATTCCAGAGTTTCGTACTGCGACTGATACGGAAGTCTCTACAATAAAATGTATGGACTTCGGTCAAACTTGCAGCTGAACCACGTAGGCAAGGCTCGTGCAAACCTCTCAGGTGCGCAAACGAGATATTGTTGTTAGACAACAATATACCTACGATACACAAGGAAGCGTTGATGGGCCCTGACTCCGGAATTGGCTAAATGCCAATGCAACCTGATTTAGTTTCCACATAAGTGATTCAAGATTAAAACCTTGATACACCTTTCGGAAGACTTAGAGTCTAACGAATATTTATGGAACTTAAAACTGATACGGATAAAAATGTTTTATCCATAAAGCTCGACTTGTTGAAATAACAAGTTCAAAGAGTTGACTACGATGAGATTGTCTCACCGTAGCGATGCTTAAAGTCGGTTCGGGTTGAACTAGCAATTAATACATATTTCAATCATAAGATATGAAACATGGATGACAAAAGGATTTCCATCTGATGGAAATAAAACCTAGGACTTGTATGTGATACAGTCCAAAGTAATTTGTCGATCCAGAGGATGCTAGTAGGTATGCAAACTTCAGAGTTCCAGCGATGGACAGAAGAGAGCAAAATGGAGTCGGAATCTTCGTGTTTTGATGAAATGGTCAAAGGGGTTTGACTTCATCAATGGGTAACGAAGATACTTGTAATTCAAGAAAGTAAGTGGGAGCATAATAATATTTCTAAAAACCTTGTGTGCTTGACACATTGGTAATTGGAAATAAATTTCTTGACACGAGTTAGGACTTCGTTTGAAAATAGTTTTTCGATGAAGTGCTTGGGCTAAAAAGCCTTTATATTAGGCATGATAATCTATGGAGATAGATTTACCTAATGGGGCTTAGCAAAGATACATATTGACAAAATGCTAAAACCTTTTAGCATTAAAAACGTCAAGGAGTGATTCTTGCCGAAGTCACATGGAAAGAGTTTTTGCATGACTCGGTGTCCCAAAACACTGATGAGCAAAATACATGATGGAGATTCCACACACTCTTGTGTTTGGATTAATCATGTATTCCATGGTATGTAAAACAACCAGATATGTCCAATACTCCCAAAGTTGTTGCGAGTATAGATACCAAAGTGATCAAAAGTATTGATCAAGGGACAACAGTGAAAAAGGGTCATTGAGTACTATAGTAGCACTGATGACAAGTTTTCTCGCAAGTAGAGAACATGAAGAGTTCGTTGTAAAAGGTTACATCGATACAGTCTTCATCATTTCTCCATGCGATTTTTGATTTAAATTGATGGTTTTGTGTAACACACAATATGGTGGCACAGTTAGTTGGAATTTGTTCAAACAAGTTACTGTGGCGAATTCTATAACAGAGGCAAAGTATGTTGCCGCTTTTAAAGCGACAAAGAAGATGTTGAATCATATAGTTCATTCATGAACTTAGTATGGTTCCAAGATGGCTTTTGCCAATGGGACACTACTGCAAGTAGTTGCTCCATAACTCAGTCTGAGGAATCCAGGTTCGACCTGTGATTCGCATACATATCAAGCCAAGTCCACACAAAATATGACTTTTGTGAAAGCGTGAAAACGCGAGGATATGCAAAGATACACACGGAGCTGAAGTCGTCAGATCCGTTGAACATTCAGGCTATACCACAAGCGAAGCATATTTACACCGGTGTGCCACAGGTGTAAAGTGCATTAGCATTAACTAGATTATTGACTCTAGTGCAAGTGGGAGTCTGTAGGAGATATGCCCTAGAGGCAATAATAAATGTTATTGATTATCTCCCTGTTCATAATTAGGTTTATGTTCCATGCTATAACTGCTATGGTTCTCGAGTCTGCAAATAAAACGAGGCTCGGAGGAAGACTCATATGCACGTGTGGAATAATAAACGGTCATATGTATTCCTAGTCTGGCCTCTAAGACTAGCTCAAGTATTGCATGATGGTTCTGTTTTCCTGATCATGGGCATGTCTATGCCAGCAATTTTGAGGGCACAGTGTTAGAAGAACATTTGTGTTGAATCGACCCAAATTGATGTTATGCTATGAGTTACATTCGTCACATATTAATGGTTAATAACACAGAGATGGTTAATGTTTGCAAAATTCCTTAGACCATGAGAGTGTCGAGTTTCTTCATACTTGCTTCATGAACTTTGGGGTTTGTTAAACGTCATCCGTAAATGGGTGGCTATTACGGCGGCTTACGGGTTCATGGAAAAGTGTGTCAAGTAACTTGATAGCTCGAGATTGGGATTTGCTCCTCCGACGATGGAGAGATATCTCTGGGCCCTCTCGGTGTTACGGTATCCATCATCGTCTGGCCAGACACTTTGTGATTTGATCACAGGGATGCCGGAACACGGTAACGAGAAAAGAGAACAATACCGGTAACGAGGTAACTGGCATAGTGGACAAGTTGTTGATCCACGGAAATGCCTACATGTCTAACCTCGGGTATTTGTAACATATCGCGAAGCAACAGGAATAGCACACGGCAACTGGAGGTTCACTCGAATATTCATTCGTGTGGGTATAGGGGTCAATATGGGTGTCCACGGCTCCGATGCTGATCATTGATCGGAAAGTGTTCCGGTCATGTCTATACTTCACCGAACCTATAGGGTCACACGCTTAAGGGTCATCTATCTGTTGAACGCTAGACAGGGAGTCTGAGAGAAAGTCACCGAAAATGTTTCGGAGACAACGGAAGAGTTCCGAGAGAGAGAACACCGAAAGAGTTTCGGTAAAACCGAAAAGTTGTTTCGGAATATATTATTTGGTCAAAAAGGGTTTCGGCACCGCCTGGAAATTTTCAGAGGATGCCAGAATTGGTCTGGGAATTTTCGGAGAGAAAAACCGGAAATGTTCCGAAACTGCCGTAACCGCTGTTAATGCTTTCCGCTGATGAAAACCACCGCACCGAAAATGTTTCGGATCATGCCCAGAATAATTTTAGAGGGTGCCGGAAATGTTCTGGGACCTTCTGGAATTTTTCAGAAAAAGTTTCGCGGAAAACATCTTGTCTCAGCGCGAGGGGACAAGATCCCACGAATCGGGGGTTGCATGTTTGGTGGCTTTTTGTCTAGGGAGCATGCATGTTTCATGGAGACATGTTGGTGGCTTGTTGGGGGCCCCCCCCCCCATGGGGAGACAAGGTGTGGGCCGGCCCAAGGGCTGCCATGGTGGTGTCCCCTTGGTGCCCCCCTTGTGTTACCATTATGCCCTTTCATGTGTGACATGAAGCTTGGGTATTTTGGTATTTCAACATCCCACCCACCCCTTGCCTTGGCCTATAAAAGGAGGAGAAGGGGCTGCCATTCTCCCCATCCCTTGCTCTCATACACATGCCAAGATGTTATCTGGCTTCTCTCTCCCTCCCACGAAAAGAGTTTCGTAGAGCCGAAAGGCTGTCTGGGTTCCGGCAGGGACTAGTTCTGGACGGCGAAGCCCTGCCGGATAGATGACACCGTATGTGTGCAACCCCGTAGAGAGGTCGTAGTTTCGATCTTAGTGCCCGAGGGGCTGTTCGAGAGTGCCTCCCGAAGGGCTGTCCAAGTGACGGTCCGAGTTCTGTAGGTCCTCCCGAAGGGCTGTCCGCGACACCGTCCGGGGGACTGTTCGACCGCCTCCCGGAGGGCTGTCCGAAGGGAAGATGAGGGTATACATCCTCGCGGTTGGGAGGTTGTAAATCCTAGCTGCGGGGATCTGCACCAACGATCGTCATCGACTCTACTTCCGCTGCGCTACGAGTCGGTAACGAAAATGATCAAACCTTGTATGCAGTCTCCATAGTGGTCCTGGGCTGGTGCGTAGGTCGGAAAATTTTTGTTTTCTGCTGCGTTCCCCTACAGTGGCATCATGAGCCGTGCTATGCGTAGATGCAGGTTGCGATCTAGAATACATAGAGATGTATGGGTGTTGCACAATATAATTAGGTAGTAGATGAGTTCTATTACTGAAAATTATTTGTGCGGGTAGCAGATGAAATCTGTTACCCGATGTTCTTGTTACTTCCCTACAATTTGCATATTTCTGATCTTGATAACAGTATGGTGGAGTTTCAAAGTTCTGGCAATCCGCGATCCTGATTGATCAACGAAGTGCTAACAGTTCATTGAATTCCACCGTAGTTAAAAGGAAAGATGAAATTTCGCAGACAAAAGGGCAATGCAGATATGATCTGCACGGGGGTCATGCGTATGACGAAGTTTAGTATGGGGCTCGAGATTTTATTATCTCGGTTTTCATACACCCTGGAAAGTTAATCTAGCGACTTGAATTATCATACTTGATGATGGACGTTGGTAGTTTCGGTTTGTTTCGAAACCTTAGAAGCCACGTAAAACAAGTTTTTGCATGAACCAATTAGAGGCGTCTAACTTGGTTTTGCAGGAGGGTTTGCATGTGCATGTGATGTGGTATAGCAGTGCTCATAATAATTTGATTATGTATGAGATGACTATATGATGTAAATTGATTAACATGACCTGCGTGTCATGATTCGGCATGATGGCTGGAGCCATATGATTGCACTTTAAATGACTGCGTGTGGACTGTGTAATGCATTATTTTATTAGCTATAGAGATAGCAATATTATCTGGTGCATCGACAAGGTGGTGGCAATCTTCGCGAAGGTGAACACCGACGCGAATGCTGAAGACGAAGAATACAAGACTTCTCGTCAGAAAGGGCTATACCATATCATGCTATTATGAATTGCCTGAGATGTTTATCCCTTATGATGCACCCTTCTTGATTGCGCGGTAGTCGCTTTTATTAGGGTGATCTCTCACAAAAATATCAAGTAGTTAGTGTTCTCCCAAGTGTAGCACCGTCTACAACACGTATCTTTTCGGGGTGCGCCATGTACACATGAGCACGAACGATTAGAGAGGTGTAAGGCGGGTGAAGGTCAGACCTCACTGCGTGATCACTTGGTTGTCTTGACGTTCAGGCAGGACAGTCCTGAGCTCGGAACACACGCATCGAAAGATGGACAAGAGTCACATAGAGATGTGATTGGCAAGTTGGCCTACCGATTGAAATTCACGTCATCAGTGATGAACCCGTCAATGGCGTCGAATTGAAATGCGGATCTTGAATCACTCACAATCAATTATGAGAGATATTGATTTGAGTGGGAGCGCACTGATGAATTAACTTGTTTAAATTCTCAGTGCAATTAATTTTGAACACTGTCTAAGTGTATTTTGCATAATAGTTGTAGAATAATGGCTCGCATTTCCACCTTCCCTGTTAAAATTGGATAGCTGTTAAATATCTGGTTAAAACTTTACGGTTGGTAACGTAATGTGAGGATTGTCCTCAAGAGTGCCGAGAAGGACTTTGTCCTATCGCATACTTTGGTATTCTCTCGCTTATGCTATGGATCATGTGACTCTCATCCTTCGATCCAAAAACTAGAATTCCGTTTCAGTCAAGTGCAATATGTTTACTTCCATGAGACCCAAACTTCGAAAGTTTGGATAGTTATGTGATATTCATGGAATCTGAAAATCATTTTCAGAGACAGACAAAGGCTAAAAGATATGAGATATCCAAAGCAATGTTTGTTTGCAAACTATTAGTAAAGGAGTTTACTATGCATTAGACTGATAAGAGAGGGATCCAGAAGAACGCCTGTCATATGATGAAAGGTGAATAAAACAACAACTTAAAGAGAAAGGAAGTGTCCGAAGGATGTTAGTGTGACTTACACACCTAGGAAGTCCGGGGCTAACGCCACTCTTAAGTTTGGTGCTTCTTCTGAGAGTAGGAGAAATACTAAAAGTTAAACTGTTAGAAGTACAATGGCAAAAAGGAAAGAAGACTGGAATATCCAGCTCATGTATGAATGTCATACAAGTTTTTGATGTATAGAAGGCTGGTCAAAGATATAGTTCTTGGGAATTATGGTTAAACATGTTAATCACTAATTTTTGGGTATTGTGAGTTAATCACAAAGATACCCGCTCGATTGCATTCTGTTGCAACTCGATGTAAGAACTACTATGGCCTGAAAGACCAGCCAGAAATGAGTTTTAGGTATACACAGGGAACATAGTAAATGTTACTATACCTTCCATCGGTGTATTACCGTCTGTATTTATTTTCATAATTCATTTAGAGTTTCACAAACTCTAGCCCATTGCATAAGGTATCTTGCAAGAAGGTTGTTCATAAGAGAACTTTTGATGTTCGATGTTATGAATAACATAAGGGCCATACTTTCATTGAGAATGAGATGTATGTTATGAATAATGATAACAATATATTACCTCTGGATTTACTTTCATAAATTCATCTTAGAGTTTTAAACACTCTAGCCCATTGCATAATGTTTGTTGCAAAAGAGTTGTTCGTAAAAGCAACAATTGTTGTTCAGTATTATGAATAACATGAAGGGCCATGCTTCCATCCTAGATGGGACGTATGTTATGAATATTGATGGTAATATGATACATCCATAACACTGACGCTAAATGTCGTAAGACTAAAAGAATACCACACAAGTGTGGCACTACATTTGGTCACATTGGAGAAGCCCGCATGGAAAATTCCATTATGATGGATTTTGAAGTCGTTTGATTTTGAATCATCTGACACTTGCAACTTTCCTCCGAAAGTGAAGTGACTGAAATACCGTTCACAGGCCATAAGGAACGAGCAACAAACTTATTGGTGATCATACATTTTGATGTGTGTAGTTCAATAAAGGTTGCAAGTAGTGGATTTATCTATCTTCAGAAATGACTCAAGTAGATATATGGATATTGACTTGATGAGACGTAAGTCTGAATCTTTTGAAATCATTCGAAAGGTTTTCAAATATGAAGTAGAAGTTATTGTAACAAGAAAATTATGTTTCTACAATTTGATTGCAGAAAGAAATATTTGAGTTACAAGTTTAGCGAATGTCTGATGAGTTGTGAAAAGAGTTTCATAACTTACACCTCCCGGAACACCACTATGAGTGGAAAGTCCGTGAAGATGTAATCGAACCATTTATGACATGGTAAGATCAAAGATGACATAAATAAATTTGCCATTATCCCTTTTTAAAGTGATGCTTTAGAGACTGCGGCTTTTACACTGAAAAGAGCTCCATCAGGTCTGTTGAAATGACACCATGGTATGGTACGCCCAACCATGTTATATCTTTTCTTAACATTTGGAATATGGGGCTTGTGTAAAAGGTTACAAACCTATTCCAAATCAGACAAGTGCTACTTTGTAGGTTATCCCAAGTCATTGGGTATTCCTCCCTCACTATACCGAGGCAAATAGGTTTGCCACAAAGAACGGTATGCTTTTTGAAGAAAATGGTTCTTTCAATAAGGTGAGTGGGAGAATAATGCAACTCGACGAGATAACCAGTATCTCCGTCATCAGGTCAAAAGAAAGAGACCTTGGAAGTAATTCCAGAGTTTCCTACTGCGACTGATACGAAAGTCTCTACAATAAAATGTATGGACTTCGGTCGAACTTGCAGCTGAACCACGTAGGCAAGGCTCGTGCAAACCTCTCAGGTGCGCAAACAAGATATTGTTGTTAGACAACAATATACCTACGATACACAAGGAAGCGTTGATGGGCCCTGACTCCGGGATTGGCTAAATGCCAATGCAACCTGAGTTAGTTTCCACATAAGTGATTCAAGATTAAAACCTTGATACACCTTTCGGAAGACTTAGAGTCTAACGAATATTTATGGAACTTAAAACTGATACGGATAAAAATGTTTTATCCATAAAGCTCGACTTGTTGCAATAACAAGTTCAAAGAGTTGACTACGATGAGATTGTCTCACCGTAGCGATGCTTAAAGTCGGTTCGGGTTGAACTAGCAATTAATACATATTTCAATCATAAGATATGAAACATGGATGACAAAAGGATTTCCATCTGATGGAAATAAAACCTAGGACTTGTATGTGATACAGTCCAAAGTAATTTGTCGATCCAGAGGATGCTAGTAGGTATGCAAACTTCAGAGTTCCTGCGATGGACAGAAGAGAGCAAAATGGAGTCGGAATCTTCGTGTTTTGATGAAATGGTCAAAGGGGTTTGACTTCATCAATGGGTAACGAAGATACTTGTAATTCAAGAAAGTAAGTGGGAGCATAATAATATTTCTAAAAACCTTGTGTGCTTGACACATTGGTAATTGGAAATAAATTTCTTGACACGAATTAGGACTTCGTTTGAAAATAGTTTTTCGATGAAGTGCTTGGGCTAAAAAGCCTTTATATTAGGCATGATAATCTATGGAGATAGATTTACCTAATGGGGCTTAGCAAAGATACATATTGACAAAATGCTAAAACCTTTTAGCATTAAAAACGTCAAGGAGTGATTCTTGCCGAAGTCACATGGAAAGAGTTTTTGCATGACTCGGTGTCCCAAAACACTGATGAGCAAAATACATGATGGAGATTCCACACACTCTTGTGTTTGGATTAATCATGTATTCCATGGTATGTAAAAAAAACCAGATATGTCCAATACTCCCAAAGTTGTTGCGAGTATAGATACCAAAGTGATCAAAAGGTGCTTATGCTTATCACTAACAATTTAGGACAAACGCATTTAATGCTCTGCTTAGGTGTCCCTTAGCTTCTTGGGGACGGAAAAAGCGCCCGTCCCATCAGCACCGCTTAAGGCCATCCACCACCAGTGCCATGCCACGCGCCCAGGAGGACCAAAACCCTCTGATAGGTCAGCCGCTGCGCGGAGGCAGTGACACGGTGGCGAGGGCCCTGCCAGGCGTGATCCTTCGCAAGCCTCCCCGGCAAGGACCTTGCCGGGGGTTCATCCATCAGGCTCCTATCTTCCATCTACTGGACTGAACACCCTTTTGTTCAGCTTGCATCTTCTCCAGCTATCCCCCCGGCAGGCCTTGCCACCGGTGCGGCTACAACTGCCCATGCACAAGTATTGGGTTCTAAAGGGCCCAAACTTTAGTACACCGACAAATTGTAACTGGTTATAGGATGGTAATTGATTTTAGAAAATTAAACAAAGCAACTAGAAAAGATCATTACCCCTTGTCTTTTATCGATCAAATGTTAGAAAGATTATCTAAGCATACACACTTTTGTTTCCTTGATGGCTATTCTGGTTTCTCTCAAATACCTGTTTCACAATCCGACCAAGAGAAAACCACTTTTACTTGTCCTTTTGGAACTTATGCATATAGACGTATGCCATTTGGTTTATGCAATGCACCCGCTACCTTTCAAAGATGTATGACTGCTATATTCGCTGACTTTTGTGAAAAAGTGTTGAGGTTTTCATGGATGATTTTTCCGTTTACGGAACTTCTTTTGATGATTTCTTGAGCAACCTTAATCGAGTTTTGCAGAGATGTGAACAAACTAATCTTGTATTGAATTCGGAGAAATGCCACTTTATGGTAAATGAAGGTATTGTCTTGGGGCATAAAATTTCTGAAAGAGGTATTGAAATTGATAAAGCTAAAGTTGATGCAATTGAGAAAATGCCATGCCCTAAAGATATTAAAGGTATAAGAAATTTTGTTGGTCATGCTGGTTTCTATAGAAGGTTTATTAAAGACTTCTCTAAAATTTCTAGGCCTCTTACCAATCTCTTGCAAAAAGATGTTCCATTTATTTTTGATGATGATTGTGTAGAAGCCTTTGAAACACTTAAGAAAGCCTTAACCACTGCACCTATTGTTCAACCACCTGACTGGAACCTGCCTTTTGAAATTATTTGTGATGCTAGTGATTATGTTGTTGGTGTTGTTCTAGGACAAAGACTTGATAAGAAATTAAATGTTATCCATTATGCTAGTAAAACTCTAGACAGTGCTCACAGAAATTATGCTACTAGTGAGAAAGAATTTTTAGCAGTTGTGTTTGCATGTGATAAATTCAGATCCTACATAGTTGATTCTAAAGTCACTATTCACACTGATCATGCTGCTATTAAATATCTTATGAAAAAGAAAGATGCTAAACCTAGACTCATTAGGTGGGTTCTCTTGCTACAAGAATTTGACTTGCATATTGTTGATAGAAAGGGAGCTGAGAATCCCGTAGCTGATAATTTGTCTAGAATTGAAAATGTTCTTGATGACCCACTTCCTATTAATGATGATTTTCCTAATGAACAATTAGCTATAGTAAATGCTTCTCGTAATACTCCTTGGTTTGCAGACTATGCTAATTACATTGTTGCTAAATACATACCACCTAGCTTTACATACCAACAAAAGAAAAAGTTCTTCTTCGATTTAAGACATTACTTTTGGGATGACCCACACTTATATAAAGAAGGAGTAGATGGTATTATTAGATGTTGTATACCTGAGCATGAACAGGACCAAATCCTACGAAAATGTCACTCCGAGGCTTATGGAGGACACCATGCTGGAGATAGAACTGCACACAAGGTATTACAATCTGGTTTTTATTGGCCTACTCTCTTCAAAGATGCTCGTAAGTTTGTCTTATCTTGTGATGAATGTCAAAGAATTGGTGATATTGGTAGACGTCAGGAAATGCCTATGAATTATTCACTTGTTATTGAACCATTTGATGTTTGGGGATTTGATTATATGGGACCTTTTCCTAAATTCAATGGGTACACACACATTTTAGTTGCTGTTGATTACGTTACTAAGTGGGTAGAAGCTATTCCAACTAGTAGTGCTGATCACAACACTTCTATTAAAATGCTTAAAGAAGTTATTTTCCCAAGGTTTGGAGTCCCTAGATACTAAATGACTGATGGTGGTTCGCATTTTATTCATGGTGCTTTCCGCAAATTGCTTGCTAAATATGATGTCAACCATAGAATTGCATCTCCTTATCATCCTCAATCTAGTGGTCAAGTTGAATTGAGCAATAGGGAAATAAAATTAATTCTTCAAAAGACTATCAATAGATCTAGAAAGAATTGGTTTAAGAAATTAGATGATGCATTGTGGGCATATAGAACTGCTTACAAAAATCCTATGGATATGTCTCCTTATAAAATGGTTTATGGTAAGGCTTGCCATTTACCTCTTGAGTTAGAACATAAAGCATATTGGGCAATTAAAGAACTAAATTATGATTTAAAACTTGCCGGTGAAAAGAGGTTATTTGATATTAGCTCACTAGATGAATGGAGAACCCAAGGCTATGTTAATGCCAAATTGTTTAAAGAAAAGGTTAAAAGATGGCATGACAACAGAATTCAAAAATGATAATTCAAAGTAGGTGATCATGTTTTATTATACAATTCTCGTTTGAGATTCTTTGCAGGAAAACTTCTCTCTAAATGGGAAGGACTGTATATATCATCGACGAAGTTTATCGCTCCGGAGCCATCAAAATAAATAACTCCGAAGGGAATAATCCGAGAGTGGTGAATGGGCAAAGAATTAAGCAATATATTTCAGGTACCCCTATTAATGTTGAAACTAATATTATTGAAATAATTACATCGGAGAAATATATAAAGGAGTCCTTCCGGAACACTCCAGAATCCAGAAAAACGAAGAGGTATGTGATACGGTAAGTAAACCGACTCCAAAAATTCCATGAAAATACTTCTCGTCAGTTTTGGAAATTATAAAAAAAATAAGAAAATAAAAGGCAGCTGAGGGGACCCACCTGGTGCCCACACAGCACCAGGGCGCGCCACCTCCCCGGGGCGCACCCTGGTACTGTATGGGCCCCACGTGAGCCTTCCTGGCTCCATTTTCTCCTGGATTGCTTGTTTTGCAAGATAAAAATTCTTTATATTGTCAACGGGCTATTTTGACAACTGTATCGCAGAAATCTCCTCTGTTCTTGTTTCTTGCTATTTTTCTGACAGATCTAGATCTTCATGGCTCCACCAAGCTCCTCCAAGGACAAGTTCTACGAGAAGGTCATCAACCCCTACCTTCCGGAGGTGATGAAACACCCTCAAGCCATTGTGATGCGTGAGGGGGTCTTCACATCCTGGACGTTCAAGGACCCAAGAAGACCGGGAGCATGGAAGATAGGCTCGAAGCGGTGGAGCAAGAGATCTTCAAGTGCCAAGGGATGGTAGAGCGTGGACTAAGCGCCAACCACTCCATGATCATGGAATTTACCCGTGAAAATAGGGTGGATGGCCAATCAATGGGGGATATCGTCTCCAAGCTCAATGAACGCATTGATTATCTCCAAGACCAGATCTATGATCTCCAACACCAAAACTATGAGTATGAAGAAAAATTCAGAGGTATGAGTTTAGCTCCAAGTTTCAAGACTCCGGAGACTCGTCCATCCTATTATGATGGGGAACATATGCCATGGAAACCGGAGGACAAACCCACTACATCATCACCACTATCGACGAAGAAGGAAGCTTGATCACACGGGTATGGGCACTCCCCTTGGCTTGTGCCAAGCTTGGGGGAGGTGCCCCGGTATCATATCACCATCACTTTTATCATCTCTACCTATTTTTAGTTCGATCCTTAATTATTTCATGACTTAGTTGAATAAAAGTTTAGTATGGTCTATTTTCGAGTGTTAGTTTCGTGATCTATCTTTCCATGTAATCGATTTGAGAGTTATATAATAAAGAGTAGTTTGAGTTTTTGCTTCTTTACTTTTTTGTTTCAATCCTAGCAATGAAAATAATGAAAAAGATCATATGCTAATCTTATGGAAAGTAACGACATTACATAAAGAAAAGTATAAGTGGTAAAATTTATTGGAAGTTAACAAGCATAGCATTGGTCAATGACAAGAAAGAATTAATAGGGAAGAGAAGATTCACATGCAAATATACTATCTTGGACATCTTTTATGATTGTGAGCCCCCATTAGGTATTTTATGTCAGATTGTTGACGTTGGACAAGGAAGACAACGTAATGAATTATGTTTGCTTATATTCACATAGAAGTTATATTGTTATAGATACTCCAACATGTGGTGCTTGCCCAATATCTTTGCTAGCCAAAAATCCGCACTGAGTAGAGATACTACTTGTGCATCCAAAACCCTTAAACCCAGTTTCATGTTATAAGAGTCCACTATATCTACCTATGGATTGAATAAGATCCTACAAGTAAGTTGTCATCGGTGCAAAAAGCAATAAAAATTGCCTCTAAATATGTATGAACTTTATTTGTAAGGGAAAATAAGTTTTGTACGAACTTGTGATGGTAAAGAAATAAAAGCGACGGAGTGCATAATAAAGGTTGCTATAACAAGGGGCAATATAAAATGACGTTCCTATGCATTAAGAGATTGTGCATCCAACAACAAAAAACGCATGACAACCTCTACTTCCCTCTGCGAAGGGCCTATCTTTTACTTTTATGTATTTACTTTTTATGCAAGAGTCAATAGTGTTCTCCTCTATTCCTTTTTATTTTTCTCTTTTGCAAGCATCATGTGATGGAGAGATCTAGGCATATATATCCAGTTGGATATGAGTGATCATGAGTTATTATTGTAGACATCACCCTTGAGGTTAACAAGTTGGGAGGCAAATATAAGCCCCTATCTTTCTATGTGTCTGGCTGAAACTTTTTGCTCCATATGTATTGTGTGAGTGTTAGCAATCATAGAAGACTAAATGATAGTTGAGTATATGGACTTGCCAAAAAGGCTCCTACATGTGACCCTTCCTGAAAATATGATGAATTGCAATTGCATTGTTAACTGAGAACATAGTTTGTTAGTTTTCAAGAAAGTTCATGCTTTATACTTTGATATTGTGATGAATTGTTACTTGTTCATGAGAAGTTTATGTTAATACTTATTGCTGTTATGGTAATGATCATGATGCTACTATGTCCATATTTTGTTTTATCGACACCTCTCTCTCTAAGCATGTGGACATGATTATCGATATTGGCTTTCGCTGGAGGACAAGCGAGGTCTAAGCTTGGAGGAGTTTATACGTCCATTTCGCATCATGTTTCCCTACTGTTATTTATAGTGTTTATAGTCAATATAACACTTTATGGAGTAATTCTAATGCCTTTTCTCTCTTAATATGCAAGGTTTACACAAAGAGGAAGAATGCCGGCAGATGGAATTCAGGGCCTGAAAATGCTATAGCAGAGATACCTATTCTGCACATCTCCAAATGAGCTGAAATTTTACGGAGAATTATTTTGAAATATATGAAAAATACTGGAAGAAAAATGTACCAGAGGGGAGCCACCAGGTGCCCACACAGCACCAGGATGCGCCACCCCCCCAGGCGGGACCTAATGCTGTGTGGAGCCCCTGGCCCACTTCTGGCCCCCATCTTTTGGTATATAAGGGGTTTTACCCTAGAAAAAATAAGAGGAGAACTTTCGGGATGAGGCGCCGCCGCCACGAGGCGGAACTTGAGCAGGAGCACTTTTGCTCTCCGGCGGAGCGAATCTGCCGGGGGCACTTCCCTCCGGGAGTGGGAAATCGAAGCCTTCGTCATCACCAACAACCCTCATCATGGGAGGACCAATCTTCATCATCATCTTCAACAGCACCATCTCATCTCATAACCCTAGTTCATCTTTTGTATTCAATCTTTGTCTCAAACCTCATATTGGTACCTGTGGGTTGCTAGTAGTGTTGATTACATCTTGTAGTTGATGCTAGTTGGTTTACTTGGTGGAAGATTATATGTTCAGATCCAATATGCTATTTAATACCTCTATGATCATGAGCATGATGATGATTTATGAGTAGTCACTTTTGTTCTTGAGGACATGGGAGAAGTCTTGTCATAAGTAATCATGTGAATTTGGTATTCGTTCGATATTTTGATGATATGTATGTTGTTGATTCCCTTAGTGGTGTTATGTGAACGTCGACTACATGACACTTCACCATCTTTAGGACTAAGGGAATGCATTATGGAGTAGTAATTAGATGATGGGTTGCTAGAGTGATAGAAGCTTAAACCCTAGTTTATGCGCTATTCCGTAAGGGGCTGATTTGGATCCATATGTTTAATGCTATGGTTAGATTTATCTTAATTCTTCTTTTGTCGTTGTGGATGCTTGCGAGAGGGGTTAATCATAAGTGGGAGGTTTGTTCAAGTAAGAACAGCACCCAAGCACCGGTCCACCCACATATCAAATTATCAAAGTAGCGAACGTGAATCAAACAAACATGATGAAAGTGACTAGACGAAATTCCCGTGTGTCCTCAAGAGCGTTTTACATATTATAAGAAACCGTTCCGGCTTGTCCTTTGCTATAAAAAGGATTGGGCCACCTTACTGCACTTTGGTTACTACTATTACTTGTTACTTGTTACGAAATATCTTGCTATCAAACTATCTGTTACCGCTTATTTCAGTGCTTGCAGAAATTACCTTACCGAAAACCGCTTGTCATTTCCTTCTGCTCCTCGTTGGGTTCGACACTCTTACGATTGATCCCCTATACTTGTGGGTCATCATACCCCCACCATAATATAATATATTTTTTCTCTTATCAACTCACCTCGCTGAACTTGGAGGCCACCAGGATGACAGGTAGGGCCACTAAATTATTTAAATCGAAGAAGAAGCTTGGAGGCAGCCACTTAGCATGGAGGCGACTCCCAACGTTTTTGAGCTTAGAGGCTGGGTGTGCAGTGTATGGCGTCGGTTTCAAAGGCTTGGAGGCGGCCTTTAGAGGCAGCAAAATAGTACATTGCGGATGCCCAATCAAGGCTCCAGATTTTTCTATGATGGACGCTTCCAATTCATTCTTTTCTTTCCTTCCACGCTCTAGCGAACGGCCAGTATACAGCCAGATCTACTTGAGAACGGCATATCTAATATAATCTCAAATGATAAGTGCCACACGTGTGGCACGAAGCACTCTGACCTTGAATTTTTTAAACTAAAGTTGCCATCCAAAAAAATAACTCAAAAAAGAAACTAAAACTTGCCACCCGAAAAGAAGTTGCCATCCTCGTGTTACTAAACTTGCCACAGAAACGTTCGGAGTTGCCATGTGTTCATGCCACACATGTGGCACTTATCAGGGTTCAATATAATTGGTGTAATGGGATTTTTGGGCACATGATCAATCATAACATGTCAATTATTAATTTAAATGATTATATTATACTTTTTTGAGCATCAACAATTTTACTCCTTAATCTGACTCGTCGATGGCTCCATCAACACTTTTTTTAGATCTCTATCAACACTTGTTGATGACTACCTTGACCGTTCTGCATACTGTCATTTGGCTATGGATATAACAAGCCCTGATGGTTGATAGGGAATTTGTTCCACAGAAATTACATCATGATCAAAATAAAGTAGCAGATTGTTTGGCAAGGTATAGCCATTCTGAGCGTACCACAGTTTTGTGGTTACACAGAGGGCCCCCATGTATGGAGGAAATTTTGCCTCTAGAATGTAACTCTATAATTTTGGAATAAAACTCCTTGTTTCGTCGCAAAAAAAAATTATTCCTCATATAATAGACATATCATTTACAACTTGAGAAAGAATAAAGTCAGGGATAGTAATCTCCCAGAATTCAGAGGAGCTAGACATAGAGGAGTGTTTGGCTAAACTATCAGTGACGGAATTAGCAATGATTATATTATACTTAATCCCTACTACTTGTATAAAAGTAGAATTGGTCAACTTAATTTCACTTTGTAAAAAACGGACCAAGATTGAGATTATCATAACTGGACTTAGCGATAGTAGAAACTAGATCGCTTAAAGCATTGAACTTATTCAATCCGATCTCAGTTTTAATAGTTGGCTCAAATATATCTTCTTGTTTATCCAAAATCATACTATATGGCTTTTTAATTTTTAGCATCCAATTCACGTACCTACCTGCAACTCGATCAAACAAAGCATTTATATGTTTCATCATTGATATCTCAGGTAGTGGATGCTTGAGAGTCAGCATCTTCATGAAGTTTGTAACTGAATATGAAGGTTCCGGTATATGGCTCTTATCGAACTCCCCTAAAGATTCTTCGTTACTTCTCATCATCTTAACACTCTCAACCAGATTAGGTTCCGATTTTCCATCAAACTTGGCTAGAATCAATGTCTGACTCTCTGCAATTTTTGCAACGTGTGTCTCCATGCTATGAGTTCTTTTTTCTAAAGCCTAAGCGAGTCCAACAATCTTACCAGTCATTTGACCGAGTAAGCCATCATGATTTTCAGTATGTCAGTAAATGTCTTATTCTGCTCAATTTGAGTAGTTATAAAAGTTTTAAGAGTTTCATCCAAATAACTTCTATTACCATTGCTCGTTCCAAAATTATTATGTACTCCTTGATTAGTTGGATACGGTGGCTTAGTATAATTAGGAACATATGTTTGAATTTTTTTCAATTGGGATTATAGTCATTGCGAGCAATAAAGTTAACATCATTAATATCGGTATCGGTAATGGAGTTCACATTTACCTCTTATGGTGTCAATTGATTCATCAATCCCTTCATTTTTCTTCTTAGCGATGGAATTCACCTTTCTTGTGGTAGACCTCTCCACATGCCATTGGGCATGGTTTTCTTGCATATCATCTAATACTTTCTTGGCCTACGCAATCGGTCTTCCCATAATTATTTCTCATGTAGTTGTATCAAGCATGGTATTTGACATGGGATTAAAAGCATTATAAAATGTATGAAGAATTAACCCCGTGCGTAAATAATGGTGCCCTGGATTGAAACGGGGGCGCCACCAATTTAGATTGTGGGTAACCATTTCTCTACTAGTGAAACCATCTACTCTTGTAGGACATCAGAAGGCTATACTGAACGCGGGTGATAGTAAAGCTAGTACAGTAGTTGGAACCAATTCCTTGGCGGACAACGATGTAGTCACTAAACGCCCATGTGTTGGTTTGGTACTTTCCTAATAACTGAGGTAACCCCATGTACCTGCAAAAAAAGAGGTAACCCCGTGAGATGGAGTAGGGCCAAGGTTGGATGACTCAATCCTGGATTTGACGGTAGTTGGTCGTGGTGTCACAAGGACACATCACCCACATATCTATTTACAAGTCTATTATTATTTAATCATCATACCTATATTTATTTGTCTATTTATGAACCCAAGCACATGTGGTGAAAACATCTTCTCTTGTGTATTCTCTCTTATTGTTTATAACTACTACTATTTTCATTTGTGTTTATGCACTAGCTAATACTGCAGTGCAGAGGTCTAGGGAACAAAGACATTATGTGATACGTTACTTGCTAGAAGTCACCTTCTGCCTGCACCATCACTTCCTGGTTTGATAAAGCCTACGTCTCTAGGGAAGAAGATCCTTTACTACAATCATCACTAGATTTAGGTAATCGGCTTTCATTGCTGGAGGTTGAAGAAATCTGGTCATCTACCCCTCCCCCCCCCCCAACCACCATCTTGGTCGATAAAGAGTGGGAAGTCAAGCAAAGGTGAACCATTGAGCCTCCCCCCAAGATCATAATTAGACTCGCATCGTCATAATTCAGAGCTAAAAACGCAATGACTAATCCATATGGCTGTCAAATGTCGACGATTAATGCATCGTCTATATTACAACCTCTAAGGGTGGAAGTAAGAGGGTTGTGACGCCCCTGCCTCGATCGTGCACTAATCATACACGCAAACATGCACGATCAAGATCAGAGACTCACGGGAAGATATCACAACACAACTCTAGACACAAATTTAAACATAAATCTTTATATTACAAACCAGGGGTCATGGGGACCCGAATACATAAGTCATCACACAAATATTATCTGGGTACAGACATAGTTAGTCAAGTTTGCCTTAAGAAGGCTAGCATAATAGCGAAACTGATCGAAAAGGCGCAGGCCCCCTGCCTGGGGCCTCCGAACTACTCCTGGTCGACTGGCTCCTCGTAGTAGTAGGCACCTCCTGGGATCTCCGGCTCCTGAACTCCGTCATCTGATCATAGCAATCGGATAGGGAAAAAGTAGCAAAGCAACCCTGAGTACTCATCCAAAGTACTCGCAAAACTTACATCAGAGCTATGCTAAGTATGCATCGGTATCAAAGGAATGGGGCTATATCTTTGGACTAAACTGCAGAAATGCCAGAATAGAGGGGAAAGTCCTAGCCTATCAAAGACTAGCATCTTGCAGCAATCTTGCAGCATCGAAAGAGAGTAGAACTCAGTAGCATATAATAACAAGTATATATTAGCAATGCCCTGAGATCCTTCCTCGACTTCCCCATGAGAAAGTGATCCCGAGAGCAGACATAACAGTTTAACAACAACATAGTATCCAGTTCAAGTTGTAATAGATCAGGATATTACTCCGATCGTCCTGTTACCATGGACACAGCTATTTGAATAGATAACTTCCCTGCAGGGGTGCACCACATTACCCAACACGCTCAATTAACTCTGGCCGGACACACTTGCCTGGGTTATGCCCGGCCTCGGATGATCGACATGACGTAGTCCTACCTAGGTTCATTAGAGAGGTCAGCACACCGGTCTAAATCCTAAGCGCGAAGGGGTCATGGGCCGATCGCCCTAAGCACTCCTGCGCGTTGCGAACGCGGCCGGGACCAAGCGCAACTATGGAAGCACCAGCAGAGTAACCAACTCACCCGGGCGTGCGCCGCTCAACTGTGACGTCTGAAGAACTTTCAGAGGGAACGTACATCGCCGAGGGCCCATACCATAATCCCGCGTGGTGGTTAGTGCGTATAGGCCAAGGGCTAACTCAGATCCAACATCCAAATCCGTTAATCGTGTTTGTAGCTCGCAGTGACGATCAGGAGTTCCTGTCCCCTTTCTTGGTAATCCGTGGTCCAGGGACCAGGCCCACCTCTCTCCTAGGTGGTCTCCACCTGACCCGTCGAACCGCCACCATATGGCTCGCGGGTACCCTTGGGGTAACCCGACTGGTTCCATTCTCTCGCGAGCACTCTTGGAGCCGGCCCGACTTTAACAGTTTAAAATTATTGCAGTAATGTAAACATATCCGTGATCCTCACCCAGAGTGATCATGGCCCGATAACAAGCATGGCAAACAGACAAGGTGAAGGGCCACAGATGGATCTTCAGCATCGCTAACTAGGCATCATAGGACAACAGGTAGGCATCAATAGTAGGCTATGAAAAACAGGCTATGCATCAGAATATGAACTATCGGAATAGCAACTGAAGCAATTCTAATGCAAGCATAAGAGAGAAAGAGTAGGCGATATCTGGATGATCAAGGGGGTTTTGCTTGCCTGGAAGCTCTGCTGAAGGCGTTTGGTCGTCGACGATGTTGTCTTACTCAGCGGCATCGTCAGCAGTCTCGGGGTCTATCGAGGAGAAGGAGGGGGAAGAAACAATAAATACAAAGCATACAAATGCAACATAGATGCATGCCATGATAGTTTAATACGCTAGGGGTGCTCTAACGCATCACTAAGTATTTTGGTCAGAGCAGGAAAACATCCGGAGGTGTTTTCCCGGCTCCTGGTGATTATTGGTCAGCTGACCCTGAGGGGAAGGTACCGTGTTTGATGTGTTAGGAGTGATGGCCAAGCATTTTGATTTCATTTTGGATTCATCATATTTTTCTGATTATTTTTCATATATAAATTATTTTCATCTGAGCTACGATTTATTTTATATGATTTTTCAAAGTTTTAAATATTTTCTGGAATTTCCTGGATTATTTTTATTCAAAAAAATAAATAGCAAAAATGCTATGGGTACACAGAAGTGTACCCAGCTATGCAGCACAGTGGCTGACAGTGGGCCCGACCAGCTGAGTCAGCAGGTCAACAGTTGACCAGTTGACTGGTCAATTGGGCCCACTGGTCAGTGGCTGGGGCCTGCCTAGTCAGCCTGTTGACCCAGTCAACGGGGTCAACTGGGCCCGCAGGCCCTACTGGCAGCGACCCAAGGTGGGATCCTGGGGCTAGCCACGTCAGCGATGGCGCCGGAGTTGCTCCGGCGACCAAATCCGCGGCGGCGCACGGCGGAGCAGCTTCGAAAAATGCATAGGGGGGCCATTTTGCGCGCGGAGTGGTTCGTTCGAATGTGGAGTCAGAGCCGCGTCGATCTGCAGCGATGGCATGGACAGAGATGGCCAGTAGCGATGACGGTGGCTCTTGGGCGGACGCCGGAGTTCAGGCGACATGGCAGCGGTCGACAGGGATCGCCGCAGGTCCAACGAAGGGGAGCTACGGGGTCCTAGCGAGGCACTGAGCATGCTAACACGCTCAGTTGGGCACGGCAATGGCTACAGCGACGGCGGCGAGCACTGCGGCGGAGCGGAGCTTCGGCCATGGCAGCAGGGCCGACTACGATGACGAAACCACACGGGAGAGGGAGGGGAAAGAACGCGGGGCTTACAATGAGCCTGCAGGTGCTAAATGGGCTCGAGGAGGGCTTGACGGCGTCGGAATCATCGTCAGAGTTCGTCGGGGCTGAGGAGGAAGACGTCATCTGATCCGGCATTGCGGTGGCTCCCGGCTCGCGTTCGTTGGCGCAGAAGGTGTAGCGGAGCACGTCGAAGCTGGGGGCCACGGTGGAGAGGCGAGGCGGCGGTGGTGGCTACACGGGCGAGCTCACAACGGCGACGAAAACGTCGGCCATGGAGGGGAAGGAAACAGTGGGGCGAGGAGCGAGGGGATAAGGACCGGGGGCTGTCCGCGGTGGAGCTCTTATCCACCCGCGAGCTCCTGTAGCGGCGCGGAGGCGACCATGGCGCGGTTGCGACGGTGCTCTGCCTCGATCGCTCACGCGCGCGCTGACATGTGGAGGAGAGAGAGGAGGGAGACGACCGGGGTGGGCTGGGCCTGGCGCTGTGGACTAAGGCCCAGTGCACAGTGTCCTTTCTCTTTTTCTTTTCTGCTTTCCTTTTTGCTTCTGTTTTGCAATTTCTTTTAGCATTTAACCACTTTTGTAAAATGTGCAACTTGTCAAATTAAATACTATGCAATATTCTGAGCTACCACAAAAAGTTTGGAGGCAAGATGATTTCAATTGAATTTTGCTTAAATGGAAATGGATTTAATGAGCTGTTTTAGCTGCTGTTTTTGGGTCATAGCTCCCAAATGAGCAAACAAGTGAGGTTGTTTTCCTTATCCATAATTACCTATAGATTTTTTGCTAAAACATGAACTATTTTGTGGCCAAGTTTGTGAAACTTTTAATTTCACTTGCAATTTGAATTTCAGTTGAAGTGGAATTTGAAATGAGATATGATTTCCAAAATGATCAAGCATGGTAAGGCAAATTGACTTGGCATAATTTAGGAGGGATCACTGTGGCTTAATGCAAGGGAGTGTTACAAGGGTGGTGCCCGGAGGGACATTGTCGTTGGTAGAAGAGACATGGTGGTTTTACCGAGGCATAGGCAACCGGATGTGAATAAAAACCCTACATCACGCCTATCCTCATTGATCAATCTAAGGATTATAATGGTATTTCTTGCATATGAATACTGGGCTAGCCTTAAGCTTCTGGAACCCTATCCTGCCCCTTTATATGGGTAGGTTTTTTTGGTGGTTTTTCTGCTACCTTTGGGGGGTACGATATGAGACCTTCGGTGGCTACAGGGAACATATATCCCATAACTTTTGAATCCCTGAAATAGCAGTTTCATCCTTATTCCTTACGGGTGTCTACTCGGGTGCAAAAGGGCACAGGACTCGGAAGTCATTGTACACTCAAGCTTGTGATATGGTCAGGTTTCGCCCATATGTTATCCTCCTCCGAGTAGGTACTCGTCACAGAAGTGGTTAGTGTCGTGAGGCAGAGCTTACCAATGATGGGCATCAATGACTTCAACAATGTCGAGGGTGGAGATGGTGGTGTGGAATGTTACATTTGGAGTGGAGATGGTGGTGCAGAGTGGTGGAGGCGCCGGTGCATAAGAAGAGCCGACACTTCCTTGGGCGAAAGGGATGGCCGTGTGGCGGTGGAAGAAGCAGGGCATGGGGAGTGCGAGGTAACAACACCATGGAAGGTAAACAAAAAAAAGGTCTAATGAATGGTCAAAGAACTACTCCCTCCGTAAAGAAATATGAGTGTTTAGATAACTAAAGTAGTGATCTAAACGCTCTTATATTTCTTTACAGAGGGAGTAGAAAATAAATAAATTTGGCTAAAATAGTGTAATATTTGGACGAATTTAGGGCTGCAATTTTGTTGGGTTGTGTATATAATGTGAACTAGATGGGTAGGCACGCTCTGCCGCGCCCGGTAATACATTAACTGGTAGTTTTCCTGCGGTCAGCTAGAACGTTCTATTCTTTAGTGTGCCTTCAGCAAATCATATGAATGGGCGTTTCAATGATCTTTTGCTGGCATAGTCTTTCAAAAACACACGTAATTCACAGCCCACCTGCTAATCGAGCCGATAATACAATGGCAACACTAATGAAAAATGTGGTATATAGAAAGCCATACTGCTATCCGGAAGCATAACCGAGTAAAATAATGGCAGTCTTCAGTAGTACAACACATGGCAAGTAAGCTAAAGTTTTACTGCAGGAAACATCACTACCAGAATGACGTACTATGCCGACGGCCAAGGCCGTCGGCATAGGCCAGTTTCCCGTCGGGATAGGTCTATGCCGACGGCCACCGTCGGCATAGGGCCATCGGCAACATTTGCGTCGGCATAACCTGGGAGGTCGTCGGCATATAAAAGCCGTCAGCATAGCTGCCTATGCCGACGGCTTACGTACGGCCGTCGGCAAAGTTCCACGGCTGACGGCGCCGTCGTCAAGTACGGCCCAACCAGAAGGAGCCACGTGGCACAGCTGTGCCGACGTCTAGGCCGTCGGGATATATTTGAATATATACCGACGGCCTAGCCATCGGCATACCCACGTGGCAGGAAGCACCCAAAGGCCGCCACGTGTCTGCGTGTGGCGACGGCCCAGCCGTCAGCGTATATTCAGATGTATGCCGACGGTCGGCATATCTACGTGGCAGGACGCGCCCAATGGGCGCCACATGCTACCTATGCCGACGGCTGAGCCGTCGGCTTAGTTTAAAAATATGCCGACGGCTAGGCCGTCGGCATAGGTGACACATGGTGCCCGCTGGTAGCTCGACACTACCCTACGCCGACGGCTAGGCCGTCGGCATAGTTTTTGTCGGGTTTTTTTCTGCTCTCTGTTTGAATTCAGTTCAATTTAATTCAAATACACAGCAGATATATATGATGAAATGGACATACACAACACATATAGGTATCATCCTCACAACCAACAGCACCACCACCACAACAACATAAGTATATGCTTACAACCAACACCACCACAATCACATCCTCACAACCAACACCACTAACAAACATAAGCATAATAAAAAACAACATAAGCATATAAGGAAGCACACAAGTCATCTAAAGGAGCATAAAAGACAACAAGTCATCTAAAGTACACAAGTATATCATCACCACCACCGTCACCCACAGGCTTAAGCGCCAGGACGTCCACCACCACCGCCATGGTCGTCACCGCCAAGTCCGCCAAAGCCCAGGTCGTCACTGCTAGCGGCAGTGCTACCGCCAAGACCGCCACCGCCACCGCCTCGGTGGATCAGAGTGACCGGGCTCCGTGACTCGGGAGTGTTGCAAAGACCAGCACCACCACCAACGGATGATCTACCAGTTCCCTGGATGTTTGAAAGACATGTTCAGGGGATATATGATTGTGTTGAATAAATGATAAGCGGTGGTTGAATAGTTTGGGGATATACTAACCACCGTAGTCCCCGGGTGCTGTGCCAGAAACTCCTTGAAGGTAAGCAGCACTGGTTGTGGTCCAGAAGGTGGTGGTGGTGGTTCCATTACAGGAACCGTGCCTGCCGCCATGCCCTCAAAAATGCGCTGCATGCTAATTGACAAAGCAAACACGAATGTCAGAAGAAATGAAAGTGCAAACATGGAAGTGAAATGAAAGGGGCTAAACTAACCGTCATCATGCGAGTGCTGTACTCCTGGACGGCTGCAACTCTCGCGCTCCATGCCATGGTCTCCTGGCGTGTGTACTCCATGTAGGCCTACAATATGACATGATGGAACTCATTAAACATCTCAATGCGGAAAATAAAGTGAGCAATGAAGATAAGAGGGAAAATACTTACAGAGTGCTGCTCGGCTAGGAGGGAGTGTGACTGCGCACTGGTCGTGGTCGTGCTCGTGCGCTGGCTCAGGCTTGGGTCGGTAGCTCGGAGCTGTGTGTAGGAGATAGAAGGAGTGACCACGACATCCAGAACTGGCTGTCGACCATGAGCCTTCGGCCCTATGCCCACCACCACCCTGTTGTCCAGAGTCGCCTTCATGGGGTCAGGTGTGTCAAGATGTAACTCAGATACCCCTCAGAGTAGGCCTTCTTCTTCTGCGCGGTCTTGCCGTAGTCCTTGGCCTCGCCAGGCTGGGGCTTCCTCCGCGTATGGGCGATCTCCCAAGCCTCCATGTGTGAGAACGGCCGCTTCAGTTTCTCCTCCTGAGATCACCAAACAGAGGTTAGTCATTCATAAGAAAGTGACGGTAAATAGAAGAAGAAGAATGTTTAATGTACATAGATATACCTGAAGTGTCTTGTGGACAAAGTGGTTTCGGTTTCCCTGAGCATGTACTCCCTCGTTCCCTCGGTTAGCCTGGTTTTTCTTGCTCTTAGCAGCCCACTCTGCATCCTGCCCGAGCCACAGATCCACCAATGCCGCCCATCCATCGTCCTTTCCATAACACCAACCAGGACACACCTACATAATGAAAGCATAGTGGCATGTCAACACGAAATGATGAAATTTACCACAAACACCGGAATGAAAAGTCTGTTATACTTACGGCCAAGTACTCCTCCCTCTCCAAGGTAACATGCATCCTCCGCGTGTCTTCCTTGGTCATCTTCATCTCAAGAGTGTCGTGATGATATTGCGAGATGGCCACCCAGCGCACCTCGTACTGCATCTGACGGGCCTTCTTCCTCGCTTGGCGTAGCACGATCTTGTCGGTAGTGGACTTGTGCTCCTCAAGAACTCGATAGTATTTCTACAATCATTCAGGAAACCAGAATGGAAGAAGCCATGATTTAAACCATTCGATGATTAACTATGAACGAAACTGAAGACTAGTGCTTCTGAAGAGAACTTACCCAAAAATTTGTGATCACGGCCTTAGCATACGTGGTATGGTCCGGGTGGGGGGCCGCTTCCCAGTGGTCCCAGCTCGTGGCCAAAATCCAGTGCTCAAGCTGCCTGACTGGATCCGGATAGAACAGCCCCGGCCAGTGTTCCTTCAGCAAAACGGTGATGACGCCATTTGGAAGATGGGCCCCTTTAGGAATTATCCAGTTGCTGCAAAAGATAGAAAGAATGAAAATATGAGCATGTGTACAATCAAAAGAATGAAAATATTAGCATGTGTATAAGCAAAAGAATTAAATTATGATTAAGTGGCACTTACTCTTTCCCCTTGGGCTCAATGAGCCACTTCTGCTCCTCGGTAGCAGGAAGGGGAGGTAGCTTTGCATTACCACGCAGCCTCCCCTTGTTGTGGGCAACCCACTCACTGCCACCACCATCCTCCCCACCACCACCATCCTCCTCGCCTGCCTCCTCCTCCTCCTCATCCCCCTCCCCAACCTCCTCCTCCTCATCCCCCTCCTGAACTTCCTCCTCCTCGTGAACCTCCTCCTCCTCATCATCCTAGGCAGATGAAAGTCGTGGATGTCGCCTAGAGGGGGGGGGGGTGAATAGGCGCTTTAAAATAATTATGGTTTAGGCTTGAACAAATGCGGAATAAACCTAGCGGTTAATTTGTCAAGCACAAAACCTACAACAACTAGGCTCACCTATGTGCACCAACAACTTATGCTAAGCAAGATAAACTACTAGGTGATAGCAAGATATATGACAAGAAATAATATGGCTATCACAAAGTAAAGTGCATAAGTAAAGGGCTCGGGTAAGAGATAACCAAGCCACGCGGAGACGACGATGTATCCCGAAGTTCACACCCTTGTGGATGCTAATCTCCGTTTGGAGCGGTGTGGAGGCACAATGCTCCCCAAGAAGCCACTAGGGCCACCGTAATCTCCTCACGCCCTCGCACAATGCAAGATGCCGTGATTCCACTAAGGGACCCTTGAGGGCGGTCACCAAACCCGTACAAATGGCAACCCTTGGGGGCGGTCACCGAACCCGTCAAATTGCTCGGGGTGATCTCCACCACCTAATTGGAGACCCCGACGCTTGCCCGGAGCTTTACACCACAATGATTGAGCTCCGAACACCACCAACCATCTAGGGCGCCCAAGCACCCAAGAGGAACAAGCTGAAGGGTACCAAGCACCCAAGAGTAATAAGCTTCTCAACTTGTAACTTCCACGTATCACCGTGGAGAACTCAAACCGATGCACCAAATGCAATGGCAAGGGCACACGGAGTGCCCAAGTCCTTCTCTCCCAAATCCCACCAAAGCAACTAATGCTAGGGAGGAAAATGAGAGGAAGAACAAGAAGGAGAACACCAAGAACTCCAAGATCTAGATCCAAGGGGTTCCCCTCACATAGAGGAGAAAGTGATTGGTGGAAATGTGGATCTAGATCTCCTCTCTCTTTTCCCCCCAAAATTAGCAAGAATCCATGGAGGGATTGAGAGAAGGCAAGCTCGAAGAAGGTCAACAATGGGGGAAGAACACGAGCTCAAAGGATTAAGGTTCATTGGGGAAGAAGACCCCCTTTTATAGGTGGGGAAAAATCCAACCATTATGCTCACAGCCCACACAGAGCGGTACTACCGCTCATGGGAGCGGTACTACTGCTAGGGCGGTGGAAGCCCTTTGAAAAACAATAGCGAGGAGGCAAAAGGCCAGTAGAACCACCGGAGCGGTACTATCGCTTGTCCTCACGGTACTACCGCTAGGGGTAGCGGTACTACTGCTTGCGAGCGGTACTAAAAAAATACATCCATGCCTACCATCACTAGACTTAATACGAGATTTTGGTCCGGAGCGGAAGTAGCCACGGAAGTAGTCGCGGTAGTACCACTGCAGCCTTTTAAGGGCACCAAAACGGCCACAACTTCTGCAAACGGACTCCGAATTCAACGAAACCAAGTTTGTTGGAAAGCTAATGACATGGGCTAACACAATCTTGATAGAAATAACAATAAGAAGCAAATGAGAAAAGGCCCATAAGAAAATGGTGAGAACCCTTCTGACGACGACATGTACCTAGGGTAGGGTCATAGGCCTGAACTAGACACCCTACCCAAGGACACTACCCTAGAGTCGAAGACATTCGAAAGGCGACAGAAGAAACCGACTTAGTTCGTCTAGAAGTGCAATCCACTCGACCACCTACCTCACTCGGATACCCCAATTCCACTCGACCAAGATAATAGCCACTCGACTACACGAAGGATCACTCGGAGTCAGAAGGCCTAAAGCCACTCAGGATGGCAACGGTCAGGCATTTACTCTGTAGTCTTTAAGATCATTTATAGCTCTTTATAGCTGGCGTTACCAGTAACGCCCTGTCTTGATGAACATTGAACCCTGTGTAATGTGGGACGGGTGGGGTCCTGGCGCACTCTATATAAGCCACCCCCTCCACTGGCACAAGGGTTCGCACCCCCTGTAACTCTCACGCATAATCCAGTCGACCAAGAATCCGGGCACCAAGACGTAGGGTTGTTACTTCTTCCGAGAACGGCCTGAACTCATAAACCTTGCGTGTACAACTTCGCCATAGCTAGGATCTTGCCTCCTCCTACGTACCCCCTACTCTTACTGTCAGACTTACTCCCACGACAGTTGGCGCCCACCGTGGGGCAGGTGTCTTAGCGACTTCCGGCGAGGTTGCAATTTTTCCGATCTCCATCAACATGGTTTCCGGCGGTGGTTTGGCTTTGGGCCGCGAGATCCGTCTCGATGCGCTCGTCTTCATCGCCGACGACTCTGCCTGGCTCCAAGAGGCCCCTCTGGACGTTGAGGCCCTTCCCGTCCACGGAGCGGCGCACTTCCGTGCGAGTGCCTGTGGCGTCCTCCTGCGGCAGCCGTCAACCCAGTATCGGTCGACTCCCACATCATCCTCTCACCCCGTTGTACGCCGCCGCAAGCGATCTGGTCGGTCGCGGCTTCAACGGTGGGTGAAGCACGTGGTGGCTTGCCAGTCGACCACCCCTCAAGTCGCGGCAATCGAGCCCGATGAATTGCTCTACGGACCATACGATTTGTCGACTGGTTTCGCAGATACTCTTTCCGAGTGTGGGAGCAGCGGCCCCGCAGCAGAAGTCCTCATGGTCGACTCACCTCGCGGCCCGCCCGGATTTCACCGCAACGGCAGCGGTGGCGGTGGTGGAGACGACCCGTCATACGTTCATGAAGCGTATGAACCTCAAGCGCTCACTTTGGAGCAGAGAGCAGAGTTGCGCCGGCGCAACACAGAAGCACTCCAAACCCCCATCGTAGGGGAGACCTCCAAAGCTCGGGCCTTGGAGGCCGCGCGCCTAGCCACCTTCGCTGAACGCGCGCGACTGGAGAATCTGCAACATTCACTCGACGAATGCGCTCGCCGGCAGGTTCCCGAATCCAGTCGATGGCACCGACAGTTGTTTCCGCCTGAACCTCAGGTATATCGCACACCGGTCCAGAATCTTGCAGCTGCAACTCATATAGCAGAGTCGATTCAGCCATCCTGTTCAGAGGCTGGTAGAGGTTTGATGCAAATTCGAGCTTTGCTTCGGGCGGCGGGAGAGCAAAACTCAGCCGTTTCCCAGTCACGCAACAGGATCCACAGTAGGTCCGTGGTGGCGGACACAGTCCAGTCGCCTCACAGCCCAAGGTCACCTCTGCGGCGTGAGGGTCGTGGGCACCGCCAGGAGCAGTATCTGGGTCAGAATCACGAGCAGTATGATCATCGACTCGGCCGTGATGACCGCCGTCGAGTGCCTACGCCCGCTCCGAGGGGCGGATCGTATGTGCCCCGGCCGTACGATGACAGGCGACCGTATGGCGATGAGCGAAGGATCCCAGTCGACCCAAGAGAGCCCGGGTTTGATGCAAGATTAGTTCTTGTGCATGGTCTGGTCGATAGAAACCGGGCACACAGAGAAGGACTCAACAGAGATCGTCTGTTTGGAAACAGAGTGCATGTTTCTGGGCCTGAATGTTTCAGCAGAGCCATCAGAGCCGCTGAAATCCCTCCCAACTTCAAGTTGGCGACAGGAGTGAGTAAGTTCACCGGTGAGTCGAAGCCAGACACTTGGCTAGAGGATTACCGAGTGGCTGTGCAGATTGGTGGCGGCAATGATGATGTAGCCATGAAGCATCTCCCACTGATGTTGGAGGGCTCAGCCAGAGCTTGGTTGAATCAGTTGGCTCCTGGTAGTATCTTTAGTTGGGACGAATTGGCCCGAGTGTTTGTCAGGACATTTGAGGGCACTTGCAAACGACCTGCAGGGCTGACTGAATTGTAGCATTGTGTCTAGAAACCTAATGAAACTTTGCGAGATTACATCCAGAGGTGGACCACTCTTCATCATACCATGGAGAATGTGTCAGAACATCAGGCAGTGTGCGCCTTCAAGGAGGGCGTTCGGTACAGAGAGCTTAACCTGAAATTCAGTCGGACGGGGGACATGTCCCTGGCTTGGATGATGGAAATAGCCACTCGGTACGCTAACGGCGAGGAAGAAGACCGACTCCGCAGTGGCAAGAACGAACCAGTCGCCTAGGACACCGGAGGAGGAAATCCCAGTCGGAAGCAGAAGCGCAAAGCTGAACCCACAGGTCCTGGTGAGGCCGCAGTTGTGAACCAAGGGAAATTCAAAGGAAAGCCTAAGGGGCCATGGATCCCTAAGAAAGTGAAGGATCAAGCGGGAAATGATGTGCTTGATTTGTCGTGTCACATACACACCAAGAAAGATGAAGAAGGGAACCTGATTTACCCCAAGCATACCACTCAACAATGTCGACTCCTAATTCAGAGCTTCCGAGAGGGTCAGCCCATTGAAAAGGAAAAGGAATCTGAAAAGGACGAAGATAAAGAAGAGGATGATGGTTATCCCAATGTCAATGCCACTTTAGTGATTTTTGCTGACATTGAGAGCAAAAGTCGACTGAAAGTTATCAACAGAGAAGTAAACATGGTTGCTCCGGGAACGACGACGTATCTAAAGTGGTTAAAAACTCCCATCACATTCGACCAGTCCGATCACCCAGCACACGTCGCTACCCCCGGGCGGCAAGCGTTGGTGGTCGACCCAGTGGTAGGGGGCACTCGATTGACCAAGGTCTTGATGGACGGTGGCAGTGGTTCGAACATTCTGTATGCTGAGACCCTCCGAGGGATGGGCATTCCGA
Organism: Thinopyrum elongatum; assembly: GCA_011799875.1. Classification (NCBI taxonomy): domain Eukaryota; kingdom Viridiplantae; phylum Streptophyta; class Magnoliopsida; order Poales; family Poaceae; genus Thinopyrum; species Thinopyrum elongatum. The sequence continues at coordinate 578,602,861 of CM022302.1, read as the reverse complement.
TGTCCAAACTCAGCGAAAGCAACATGCGATTCCACGGAGTTATCCCGAGGAAGAAGGCCAATTCACTCGGTCAAATCACTCTTGATGTGGTTTTCGGTGATTTAAAGAATTACCGCAAGGAAAAGTTGACATTTGAGGTCATGGATTTTCACAGTGCCTATCATGCTATTTTGGGCAGGCCTGCATATGCTCGTTTCATGGCTCGACCGTGTTACGTGTACCTCAAGTTGAAGATGCCTGGCCCTAGAGGTGTAATCACGGTCACTGGAAATCGGCAGAGAGCAGAAGAGTGCCTCCAGAAGGGCTCAAAGATTGCCGATGAACAGATGGCAGCAGTAGAGATGCAAGAATACCAGAAGAATGTAGATCCGAGTGATTTGTTGCGTGCTAGAAACCTGCTTCAGAGTCCGCATTTCAGTCGTCCGGTGAAACAAAGCCAGTTCACATTCACCCGACCGATCCCAATGCTGTTCCGACTCATATCTCAACAACACTCGACAGCAAATAGGAAGAAGCGCTCATCCAGTTCCTCCGTGAGAACTGGGACATCTTTGCATGGAAACCATTCGACATGCCAGGTGTACCCAGGGGACTGGCTGAGCACCGTTTGCGAGTCGACCCAAAAGCGAAACCCGTTAAAGAGCATCTCTGTCGGTCCGCCATGGAGAATAGGAAGGCAATTGGCGAGGAGGTTGCTTGGCTTCTGGCAGCTGAGTTCATCCGCGAGATATACCACTCCGAGTGGCTCGCCAATGTTGTCATGGTTCCCAAGAAAGATGATTCACTTCGTTTGTGTATCGATTTCAAACACATCAATCGGGCCTGCCCGAAAGATCATTTCCCCTCCCCCGTATCGACCAAATTGTCGACTCGACTGCGGGATGTGAGCGTTTGTCCTTTTTGGACGCATATTCCGGGTACCATCAGATCCGACTGTATGGGCCCGATGGAATAGAAACAGCCTTCATCACCCCATTCGGGTGTTTTTGCTATGTTACCATGCCTTTTGGTCTCAAGAATGCTAGCGCCACATTAATGCGCATGATTCAGAAGTGCCTACTCACTCAGATCAGTCGGAATGTGGAAGCATATATGGATGACATCATGGTCAAGTCACATAAAAGTTCCGACCTACTGACTGACCTTGCTGAAACATTTGCCAACCTGAGAAGATTTGATCTCAAGCTCAATCCATCCAAGTGCACATTTGGAGTCCCAGGCGGAAAGTTACTCGGTTTTCTCATTTCCGAGCGAGGGATTGATGCAAACCCAGAGAAGGTTGGAGCGATTCTCCGAATGAAATGCCCTGTGCGTGTACACGATGTTCAGAGGCTTACTGGTTGTTTGGCTGCATTAAGTCGATTCATTTCTCGTCTCGGTGAAAAGGCATTACCTCTTTACCGACTGATGAAGAAGTCTGACAAGTTTGAGTGGAATCCTGAAGCCGAAGCAGCGTTTGAAGAGCTCAAAGCCCTGCTTTCCACCCAGCCGGTGCTCGCCACCGCAATCAGCAAGAGCCTTTACTGTTGTATATCGTGGCCACTAGACAAGTTGTCAGCACGGTGCTCACGGTCGAGCGGGAGGAAGAAGGCAAGGCCTACAAGGTTCAACGCCCAGTATATTATATCTCTGAAGTCTTGACACCATCCAAGCAAAGGTATCCGCATTACCAGAAGCTTGTTTACGGGATTTATATGACAGCAAAGAAAGTTGCGCATTACTTCGCGGACCACTCAATTTCAGTCGTCGGTGATGCCCCGTTGTCAGAAATCTTGAACAATCGAGATGCCACCGGTCAGGTGGCCAAGTGGGCGATTGAACTCCTCCCGTTAGATATCAAATTCGAGGCCAAAAAGGCAATCAAGTCCCAGGCAATAGCAGATTTCCTGGCCTAGTGGATTGAGCAGCAGCAGCCGACTCAAGTTCACTCGGAGCATTGGACTATGTTCTTTGACGGATCCAAGATGCTGAATGGTTCTGGTGCTGGAGTGGTCCTGGTATCACCAAGAGGCGACAAGCTCAGTTATGTCCTCCAGACCCACTTTGATTCCTCAAATAATGAAGCTGAGTATGAAGCACTTCTGTACGGGTTGCGCATGGCCATCTCTCTCGGCGTCCGTCGCCTGATGGTTTATGGCGACTCAGATTTGGTGGTCAATCAAGTGATGAAGGAATGGGATGTCAGGAGCCCAGCTATGACTGGTTATTGCAATGCAGTAACGAAATTAGAGAAGAAATTCGAAGGGTTAGAGCTCCACCACATACCCCGAATCAAGAATCAAGTTGCAGATGATCTGGCGAAGATAGGCTCCACTCAGAAACCTATTCCCAGCAATGTGTTCTTGGAGCATCTTCACACCCCGTCAGTTAAAGAAGATCCTTTTACAGAAGAGCCCCCACAACCAATAAGCTCAACTAATCCGACTGAGATTGAAGTCCAAGCCGTGGTCGACCTGATCATGGAGGTTTTAGTAATCACTCCCGACTGGACGATACCGTATATCGCATATCTGCTCAGCAGGAGCTCCCAGAAGATGAGGATGAGGCTCGTCACATTGTCCACCGATCCAAAGCCTTCACAGTAATTAGAGGATAGCTTTTCAGAGAAAGTACAATTGGAGTTGCTCAGCGTTGCATTTCCCCAGAAGAAGGTCGACTGATCTTAAATGAAATCCACTCGGGGACCTATGGTCACCATGCGTCCTCTCGGACCATCGTGGCCAAAGCATACCGATCAGGATTTTACTGGCCGCGTGCAAATGAGATGGCTAAGATATAGTCGACAAGTGCGAAGGCTGCCAATTCTATTCAATTATGTCTCACAAGCCTGCGTCTGCCTTGAAGACTATTCCACTCATCTGGCCCTTTGCAGTTTGGGGTTTGGACATGGTTGGACCTTTCAAGACCGGCAGAAGTGGCTTTACTCATTTGCTCATAGCAGTCGACAAATTCACCAAACGGATTGAAACCAAACCTGTCAAGAGTCTTGATTCAAGCACCGCCATTAGTTTCATTAGAGAGCTGATATTCAGATATGGAGTCCCTCACAGCATTATCATGGATAACGGCTCTAACTTTGATTCTGATGAGTTCAGAGCGTTTTGTGCTTCCCAAGGCACTCGTGTCGATTACGCATCTGTCGCGCACCTGCAGTCGAATGGGCAGGCAGAAAGAGCGAATGGTTTGATCCTTCAGGGCTGAAACCCCAACTGATGCGCGATCTCAAGCATGCTGCTGGGGCCTGGGTGACTGAATTGCCATCTGTCCTATGGGGACTGAGAACAACTCCTAACCGGTCGACTGATCGAACGCCCTTCTTCATGGTATATGGAGTTGAAGTTGTCCTTCTGAGTGACTTGCTGCACAATGCTCCCCGAGTAGAACTCTTCTCAGAGGCTGAGGAAAAATAGGCACGCCAAGACGCAGTTGATCTCCTAGAGGAGGAACGTGAGATGGCGCTGATCCGGTCGACCATTTATCAACAGGACCTGCGTCGATTCCATGCCCGAAATGTCAGAGGCCGAGCGTTTCAGGAAGGAGACCTTGTACTCTGAGTACACCAGAAATGGCCCCACAAGCTTGCTCTGGCCTGGGAAGGGCCCTTCATCATCACCAAGGTGCTCGGCAATGGGGTGTATCACCTCTACAACGTTGCCAAGAAAGAAGACGAGCCACGCTCGTGGAATGCGGATATGCTTCGCCGTTTTTATACCTAAACACTCGAATCGATGAGTTGTAGTAAGAATCCTTCAGTTTGCTTATCAAAGACAAGATTTTTGCAGTGTCTTAATGATTGTTATCCAATAAACACATGTGTTCAAATCCCCCAGTGGGTGGCTTAGCCGTGAATCCGATTCGCCTAAGTTTTAAAAACATACTCCGAGTGGAGAGCAACCCTCTCACTCGGGGGCTTAGCTGTGAACCCGATTCGCCTAAGTTTCAAAGACATACTCCGAGTAAAGAGCAACCCTCTCACTCGGGGGCTTAGCTGCGATCCAGTACTCGCTTAAGTCAAAAAACACTCCGAGTGAAGAGCAACCCTCTCGGGGGATTAGCTGCGGTCCCGTACTCGCCTAAGTTAAAAAACCACTCTGAGTGAAGAGCAACCCTCTCACTCGGGGGCTTAGCTACGAACCCGATTCGCCTAAGTTTCAAAGACATACTCCGAGTGAAGAGCAACCCTCTCACTCAGGGGCTTAGCTGCGATCCCGTACTCGCCTAAGTCAAAAAACACTCCGAGTGAAGAGCAACCCTCTCACTCGGGGGCTTAGCTGCGATCCCGTACTCGCCTAAGTTAAAAAACCACTATGAGTGAAGAGCAACCCTCTCACTCGGGGGCTTAGCTGCGACCCCGTACTCGCCTAAGTTACAAAAAACACTCCGAGTGAAGAGCAACCCTCTCACTCGGGGGCTTAGCCGTGAATCCGATTCGCCTAAGTTTTAAAAATACTCCGAGTGAAGAGCAACCCTCTCACTCGGGGGCTTAGCTGTAACCCCGTACTCGCCTAAGTTTAAAAACACACTCCGAGTGAAGAGCAACCCTCTCACTCGGGGGCTTAGCTGCGATCCCGTACTCGCCTAAGTTTAAAAACCATTTCGAGTGAAGAGCAACCCTCTCACTCGGGGGCTTAGCTGCGATCCCGTACTCGCCTAAGTCTAAAAAACACTCCGAGTGAAGAGCAACCCTCTCACTCGGGGGCTTAGCTGCGACCCCGTACTCGCCTAAGTTTCAAAAACATAATCCGAGTGAAGAGTAACCCTCTCACTCGGAGGCTTAGCTGCGACCCCGTACTTTCCTAAGTTTCAAAAAACCACTCCGAGTGAAGAGCAACCCTCTCACTCGGGGGCTTAGGCGCGAGTCCGATTCGCCTAAGTTACAAAGATACTCGGAGCTACGTCACAAGTACAACGTCTGCTCTATCCCGATCCGCAAGGACGATGAGGTGCAGGTTATGTGCTCATGTCCGCAACCCTCTCGTCGGAGCTGCGTCACAAGTACAACGTCTATTCCGAGTGAAGAATCAAGTTCCACTCGGAGTTAAGGAATCTGAAAATAGCAAAGACAAAGCAACCATATTCGAAAGAAAACCAAGTTCGAATAAATCCAGCAAGGTTCAGAACCGCGAATAGAAGTACTCGGGCATCAGGCCCGAAAGAGTTTGACGGTTACAAAATCACTCGGCATTCCGAGGCAAATAAAGGTGAGGCACTAAGTTTGTTCACTCGGCGGGAGGAGGGCTAGCTGGCTCGACGAACTCGTCCAGGTCGATTCCATCAGCAATACGAGTGGCAGCTTCGATGAAGGTCTCCATGAAGGACTGGAATTGAAGCTTCTTGGTATTGGAAACCTTGAGTGCCGCCAGCTTCTCTTCTCTAACTTCCTTGCAATGGACACGGACTAGTGACAGAGCTACGTCAGCTCCACACTGAGCAGATGACTTCTTCCACGCCTGCACTCGACCAGGAATTTCATTGAGTCGAGCCATCAGAGACTCGAGGTCATTATGGAATGTCACACTTGGCCAGAGCTCCGTGTCAATCCGCGATAATGCCACTTTCAGTCGAGCAAGATAGTCTGTGACGCTGGCGAGGCGAGATTCCAGTCGCAGCACATTCATCGCAGCTTCGTCCTTGACAGGGGAGTTAATGGGGTCCAGATTCATCTCGATCCGCCCAATCTCTTCCTCGAAGTTTTGACAAAATTCTGCACACACAAAAAAATGGTGAGTCGACAGTTATGTGATGAGTCGACAGTTGCAAATCAGTCGGACAAAGGAAAATACCTTCGAGCATAAGGAACATCTTCTTGGCAAGTCCCCCCAGATAAGCCTCCAGTTCGTCCCTCCTCCGAGTGAGATCTCCGACTTTGTCAGTCAAGGTTACCTTGTCCTTCTTCAGCTACATGACTTCTTTGTTGGCTTCATCAACGCCAGTCTTCAGCTTGGCGTTTTCTTCTTCTAACTTGCCGACTGAAGCCAGCTTCTTTTCGGCAAGTTCAGTTTTCTCCCGCGCCGTCTTCTGCGCTGCTGCAAGGTCGAGGTCCTTCTGCTCCAAAGCCTGCTTCATTTTGTCTAAAGAAATAACATTCTTCAAACGAGCTTGGAGTTGTCTGTTTTCACTACGCACATCTATTCGAGTGGAGTCACTCGGTTCAAAAGGCAAAAAGGAAAGATGACAAGACAAACAGTCTATAAGTGGTTACCTCCCATGGCAGTTGCTTCATCCTTAGCCTTCTGCAAATTCTTCTTGGCCAGTTCCAGATCAAGGTTGAGCTGAGTTTGTTTCTTCTCCAATTCAGCAAACTGAGCCCCGAACTCACAAGATCTCTGCAGTCAACGAATAAGACACGTCAGTCGGCAGGAACAAAGATTGATTGCTTCCGAGCGATAAGATACAAGTTCAAGTCATCATGGCAAAAAGAGTTCTAAGACCACTGCCGAATCAAACATTCGACAGTAGTCTCGGGGACTACACCCAGTGGGTGCACTTGGCGTGCCCCCAGTGGTTCGATTTTCCACTCGACATGGTCTGTCCAGTCGAAAAAAAGGCAACATTTGTTCTCAGACCACTGCCGACTACCCGCAGTCGACCACGGTCTCGGGGACTACACCCAGTGGGTGCACTTGGCGTGCCCCCACTGGTCCAGATCCCACTCGGCACGACCTGTCTGGACCGAGTGGAAGAACTATAAAGAGACATTTGTTCTCAGACCACCGCCGACTACCCACAGTCGACCGCGGTCTCGGGGACTACACCTAGTGGGTGCATTTGGCGTGCCCCCACTGGTCCGGATCCCACTCGGCACGACCTGTCTGGACCGAGTGGAAGAACTATAAAGAGACATTTGACAAAGACCCCATCAAATCAAACATTCGACGGCGGTCTCGGGGACTACACCTAGTGGGTGCACTCTGCGTGCCCCCACCGATTCAAGGATACACTCGACACGACCTAGTCGACTCAAGTGGAAGAATTATTCAGCAAAAGTTAAAGCACCCACTGGGTGAATGGATGCAAGGTGGAGACTCACGATAGATGCACATTAAAGGTTTCAAAGCGTTCATCCACGGACATCTTACGAATAATAAAGCAGCAGTTTTTCAAGTACCATATCCTAACAGAGCAAAGATCAAGCTGAAAGATCAGTCGGAAATCAACTCACCTGGAAATTGGTTTGAAGAGCAGAGCTGGCATCGTAGGCAGCCTTGCTAGCCTCTTGCACCACCTTCATTTGCTCCATCATAAGAACTGCTTGGCGTATAGCTTCCTTAGCAGCGCTCACTTGGTCCTCTGGGACATGATGGGTGACAAAGAGCGAAGTTGGTGGAATAGTCGAAGCAGCCAGGGGATCTGAAGCATGGAGTTGCACAGACGGAGCAAGGACTTGGGCGGTCGACGCCGAAGGATGATCGGTCGACACAGGATCGGCAAAGGAAACAGAAGCCCGAATTGGATCTCCAGATTGCTGGATCACTGGTTCTGGTGCTGATGTCGACTGAGGTACCTTGCTGGCAGGCGCCCTCCTGCTCGAAGTCCTGCCCTTTCTTCCCATGGTCTTCTGAGCCACATCTTCATCGTCGTCTGGAAGGTCAATGACATTTGGTAGCGCTGCAAAAGACCCGACCATAAGCATTCAGTCGACCGACAGTACAGTCGACAAAGTGAGAGCAAGATTGTGGAGTTGTACCCGCTTTGGAAGTGGCCGCGTCTTCGGTTTCCTCGTCATCTTGATCCTTGTAAAGGTCCATGGAGGTCCCAGAAGTAGTAGCACTGAAAATTTCAGAATTCACTCGGCCAAGCAAGGGAACGAGTCAACAATAACGTAGCAGTTCTCGAGCAAAGCGAAGAGGGAAAGCAAAAAAATGACGCAGAAGTGACGGCAACATCACCTTGATCTTGGGCAAAGCCTTCCGAGATTTCGGGGGGATGACCTTGGGCTGCTTGGCGGCCTTTTCAGACTGTTCCGGAGTCGGAGTCCGAGTGCGTTTTTGCGTTTGTGTGCTTGGAGGGGCTGCCTTACCACGACCGCTTGCAGGATCTTGAGATTGTTTGGATCGACGTTCCAAGCGAGGCGGTGAGTCATCCTCCTCACTATCGTCTGAGTCAACACTGTCATCTTCACTGTCGTCGGGGGATTGCCAGTCACCACTCTCGTCTGCGCTCTCCGTTCCCTCCTGGACTTGCTCCCCGTTTGGCATCGAGTACATCTCAGTATAAATCTACAAGATAGGGAGTTAAATAAGCGTCCATCATATTCAAGGGCAGTTGCAAGTCAGAATAGAAAAGCACTCGGTAACAAGGGTCGGACCTTGTCCGGCTCATTGTCGGCATCGAATGGTGCAACTCTTCTGGACCCCCTGGGGTTGTCTTTGTTTCCAGTAATGCTCCGCAGCCACTGTGCCACCATCTCCTCGGTGACCTCCTCTGGATGGACCCGAGTGGTGTTGCCAGGGCCCGAGTACATCCACATTGGATGATCGCGGGCTTGGAGAGGCTGGATGCGTCGACTGAGAAACACCTCCAACAAATCCAAGCCAGTCACGCCATCACGGACTAATTGAACTACCCGGTCGACTAAAGTTGACACTTCTCCTTTCTCAGCTGGAGTCACGGTCAATGAAGAGGGTTGGCGGACTCGGTCCAGGGAGAAGGAGGGAAGACCAGTCGACTGACCAGGAGTCGGAACATCTTGGCAGTAGAACCAGGTCGACTGCCACCGCCTAACCGATTCGGGAAGGGTCATAGGAGGGAAAGTACTCCTACCCCTCGTCTGAATCCCTAAACCCCCGCACATTTGGATCACGTGCGTCTTTGCGTCAGTCGGATTTGCCTTCTTCATAGTTTGAGAACGGCAAGTAAAGATGTGTTTGAACAAACCCCAATCCGGTCGACAGCCCAAGAAGTTTTCACACAGAGAGACATAGGCAGCGAGATATGTGATGGTGTTGGGAGAGAAATGATGAAGTTGGGCACCAAAAAAGTTCAGAAAACCCCGGAAGGATGCGGGGGCAGAGTGAAACCACGATCGACATGAGTTGCGAGGAGGACGCACTCACCCTCCTTCGGCTGAGGCTCGGTCTCGTTCCCCGGTAACCTCCAAGATTTGTGGGCAATCAAGCCCGCGCCATCCATGTCTTCCAAATCTTCCTTCTGGATCGTAGATCGAATGTGGCACCCCGGCTCAGAGTAAAACGGAACGCCCCGTATTCGAGCCCAAGAACAAGTCTTCTGGAATACGGCACTGTTGGCATAGAACAAATCAGCTCTTTATTACAATGGATATGGTTACAAAGGATACAACGATTACATCGGCACGGCGACACTACGCCTGCCCGGGGTAGCTCTATGCTAACAGCGGAGCAACTCACTCCTGGCAGCGAAACAACGACGACGATGATGGACTCCACTCCGCAGGGACTCTGGCTAGAATGCGTATTCCTAGGCCGCAAACTCGAAATCCTCAACAAGCAAGCAATCAAGGCATGACCTGCAAACTGGCATGACACGCCAGGTGAGTACTTTGAATGTACTCGCAAGCTCACAGCAAACATCAGCATTAAGTCAAGACAACATCATAGCAAAATAGTTACTGAAGTAGATGCAGTAAGGTAGCGCATATTAAGTAGTTTAATCCAAACTCCGATTAACCTCAGGATCCAATCCGAACCTGCTCCAAGTCCAAACCAAATCATGTGGTCATCCGACCACTCATCTCATGGCCATCCCATGGCTAACATATCATATCCCTGATGCCATCTGCACCACAAGCCTGATAAACTTACTCTCTTCCAGGTTGCCTCACAACCCTCAAAATACTCATGATCCACCTAGTACTTCCGATCTTACGACAAGTTCTTCCATCATTACTATCTCTACTCCGGCTGACCCTCTAAAGACGCCTGGATGGACTGTCCAATACTGTGGACACGGCTATTCGAATAGATTTTACACTCTGCAGAGGTTGCGCACTTTACCCACATCATGGAGCACTGACCTCGCGATCCCATTCGGGTGGACCAGCGTTGCTTCAACGAAACCTGCCTGACCCGTGACTCTCCCATCGTACCACCGGCAATCATACTCCCTCGGAGTCAAGCCCTGGGTGGCCCCTGTGTCACCTCATGACACCTGCCACCGTCGTGGCCAACAAACTGTCCCAAACGGGGACCTGGTACCATATAACTCAACTTGGCTCACAAGGTTATCGCCGCCTACCAGGCCAGGGTAGCGAGCGCGCATAACCTTCCCTGTCGGGCGGTACCGGTGAAAGAGCACGCGATCAGACCAAGTCAAGGCCGTCCCATACCGGCAAATGTGGCTGCACGGATAAATCCGGACAGGTGACTCAGGAACAACCATGACGTATCTAATCCCTGAAGAGTCTCTGTCATGGCTGACACTCCGACATCATGGTAGTCCAAGTCAAAATGATATCTGGCTAGAAATCCGGTAACCAGTATGCGAACTGCTGGATGAAATCCGAAATAATCATAGACAGTGATCTCAACATCATAGTATCAACAAGTGGGTAAGCTACTAGTCAGTAATAATCCGGTATTCAACATGGTAGTCACCTATCCGAGAATTTACTCCAGCATGGCATAATCCAATCCATATCACAAATGATCATACATGCTGGTAAAGTAATCAGTCTAACTATGATATTGCAATGCAATAATGCAAATGAGGGTTGTGGCTTGCCTGGGGGTTGTGGCTTGCCTGGGGGTGAAGGAATCATCGGGAAGAAGTGCGGAATGGCCGCGGAAGGAGTTGCCGAAAATAGTCCTCTCTCGGAGGCGCTGTTTACGGGCAAGGGAAAAATGATCATTTCCACTATGTGAACACCTAGTGAAGATAACATCAACAGAACGGGCTCGAAGAGATGAATAAGTAGGCTTTGGATTCACCTCGATCGGAGTTGCGGTTGAAGAATTACGACTTGACGAAGATCAGGGACCAATTAGTAAAAATACATTCTGCAAATAGGTCCCTGCCTACAAAAACAGATTGTGCCTTCTGGGAAATACGCCTCCGCAGTAGTGAAAACGTACTCCGGTGGAGTACGCTTCCACTTAGCTGACATGGCGGGCACGGGGTCAACGTGCTGAGGATGACACGCGGGGCCCACGGTTGACCTCTCTCTCTCTCCCATCTCCCTCTTCCTCCTCCCAACAGAAGAAGCAGAGGAGATCGGGCAGGGCGCGACTGGCAAGGGGAGCCGCTGCCCCGGTGAGCTACTCCAGCCGGCGAGGGGACCGACGGGCCCGCCGGCATGCACCGCATCCGGGGAGGGGCATGGCCGAGCGCGGGGAAAACGGGAGACGGCGGTGGGGGCGGCTCTGACCGAGCGTGACCGGCGAGGGCCACGGCGGCTCCGGCCGTTTCCGGCCAAAGTGAGACCACTGGAGGCCTCGGTAGACCACGCCATACTCGCCTGGGCTAGGCACGGGCGTCGGGGAGGTTTGAAGTGGCGGCGCTGCGCGGAGACAGAGAGCGGCGGCGGCGGTCGACCCTCGGGGGTGCGAGGCCACGGCAGCTCCGGGGACGAAGCGAGGAGATGGAGAGGCTCACCGGAGTGCAGGGGAATCCTCTGGTGAGGTCTAGGCAAGAGGGAGGGACCGGGGTGCTAGAATTTAGGCCGAGCCCGACGGCGGCCATGGCGGCCAATAGCGGCGAGGAGAGGTTCTGGAGCTCGTTGGAGCGGGTGGGAAGGGCTAGAGGAGCTCGGTGAGGAGGCTGGTGAGCTCGGGAGGGGCTCGGGCGGCCTATTTATAGTCGGGCGATGCGGGTGGCCGAGCACGGCCGCGGTGACGCGTGCACCGGCGTCCCGGAGCTTCGGGAGCATGTGGCAAAGAGGGGAGAGGCATCCAGAGGGGTCACGGAGGGGTGGAGAGGGCTCAGGCGAGCTCGGGAAGGCTCGGGAGAGCTCCGGCGAGTGGACACCTCGACGACCGCGTCTGTGGGTCACGGGTGCGGCTGCCGCACCGCGTAGGAGGAGACGTGAGAGGGGAAGAGGGGTCCAGGGAGAAGAGGACGGCGAGGGGGAGCTGTTGGACACGACGAGTCGCGCGAAACCGACGAGCAGAGGAGGGGCCCGAGCTGGCAAATGCGCAGCTCGCGTCCATGGCATGACAGGGCGGCGGTCACCGTGTGGCCACGGCGTTGCCAGGCCCCACTCGATGCCAAACATTGTCCAGTGTGTAGTCCTTCCAATACACAGTCTCATGGAGGTGATGTCTCGGTGATAGGAACTGTTGTTAGATGGGAGTGTTCATCTGAAGTTTGCTGTAGCAAACTTGGGCATGAAGCTGTGATGAGAAGAGAAGTGATAAGAGCCAAACAAGATGTCTGGGAGGTTTAGGGTAATAAGAACTACAATCCTGTGAAGTTTGGAGAGAAATGGACCAAGATTTAACATAGTTGCTTTGCAACTGTCCAATCTGGTCCAGAAGCTTAATCTTGATGTGCCACTCACATGGAGTAGCTAGTTGGGCTGAAATTTGGTATAGCATGGTGATTTGGTCATATGAAGATCCTGTAAAATTTTCATACCATTTGGACAAGCCAAAATGGTACTTCCTTCACAGCTATCCTCTCTGACCAGAATCTTAGAAATATTCTAGGGAATTATTGGGAAGATGAAATGAGCCCAAATTTTGTGGAGATAGGTTAGATGGGTAGGAGAATTCTCTGGTCAATTTTCAGCAATTATGGAGCAATATAAAATATAGTGGCTTCACAATGTGAAAATCTGACCAGAAACCAAGATTTGAGGCTGTGCTTACATAGATGATTGTATAGGGTTGAAACTTGGTGGAGAGTCATCATTTGAGCACGTGAAGATGCTTGCAAAATTTCAACTCATTTGGATACTCCTAGATAGCACTTGCTTCACAAAGCTTCCAGTTGACCAGAAACTTTGGAAATTAGCCAAGGGATATTCAATATCCAAATAACGTTGAATTTTGGCATGTGGCAATGATATGGTTAGGAAATAGTGCACAAAAAGTTTGGGGTCAAACAAGTAAATAGAAATAGCACTTCCTTCACAAAGTGCCATTTAGGGCAGAATAGGAAAAGAATATTTGTGGAATATTTTTGAACATGGCAAGGAAGGGTTTTGACATATCTGAGGAAGATATGTCCCAAAGTATTTATGAGAATTATTTGGAAATTTTTGGGATGATGGAGATATGGGTTGCTTCACAACCCAGGACAACAGGGTTATTCCTTTAATGGACAAAACGAATATTCCCAAGAAAAAGAATATTGGGATTGGTCCGAGATGAAAATGACATGGTCTTGAGATGGTTTTTAGGTTGGCAAGCCACTAGGGAAGAAGAATGAAGGGTGATCCCTCCAGGTTGCAAAACTACTAAGCCACAGAAAAACGAATCCGGACCAAAATCAAAAGAAAAAGAAAATGGGCAAAATCCAGGGTGTTACAAACCTACCCGCCTTAAAAAAATCTCGTCCTCGAGATTTGGTTGCTCAGGGATCAAACATGAATATTTCCACTTGAGGAAACCGTTTCCAACTCGGGTTTCCTTTTTACCTTTGTATAATGTTCCCACTGAGTTTCATATGACTCGCCTTGCTTCGGGGTGGTTTGCTTCACTGGACCCTTTTTCTGGCAAATCTTACCTCATATGCTATTCTGACGCCAATCCTTTTATGTCTGCTATCCTGTCTGAGGCAATGAATTATCCGGACCGAACTATGTGCCCTGATCGTAAATCCGAGGGTGGTTCCTCATGGACGTGTCCTGATGAAGTCCAATATGGACAATCGTTCACTGAATTGTGAACAGATTCTCTTGGTGGACACGGAATCTTTTACTCATTGCATTGGGTCACTTCAAATGGCTGTGTGTCCTCCAGGTTCAAAGCAGTACTGTAAATCGTACCGTTCTCTTGGCGGAATCTGACTTCTCGCACGGATTGCTGGATCATCTTGGCTATCTTCACTGTCTTGGGTATACGGCTTCTATCAAATATTTTACTGTCACCTGTCATGACCAACATAAAGGTGTACGGTGATATTATCCATAGACTTGACTGACAGTGGTCCTGGCAGCAGAATCTTGTTCACGGCAGGTTAGTCTTTAACTGATTCCCATCCGTGAGGACACATGCTTCGAGACTGTTGTTCACCTTTCTGATTACTCAGTCTGTCGGCATCTCTATATGGATGGTAGCCCATGTAATGCTTTGACATGGTTGCTGAATTTGAACTGCTGAGTTAATCTTTCGGCTGACCTGACCAGCTTGGTTGCCCTCTTCTGACAATTCTGAGCATACCTGGTTGGCAGAGTGGGTTGTCTTGGTACGGAATCCTTGTAAATGGAATAGACCCTGTGGGTGTGTACCCATGGTGACTGGTATCGAACCAGATTATCTAGAGTATTTGTACCATGTTGATCTTGCAACCATTATCATACCTGTTTGGACAACCTTGCTTTTTCATTATAGTTCTCTTTGCCTCGATCCTTAGCTGAAAGAACTTGGCCTAATATGCTCTTCATTCGTGTGACCATAGGTGTTGTCACGTGCGATATTCTGGCAGGCATATTACTTTACAAGATGTAGCTGTAGGGTAACGACTGTCTGAACCCTTGGATAAAACTGGCAAATAAACCAGTAGCCACCAGAACGGTCTTTACAACTCAGATCTGGGACATTACTGGAATAACTCAACCCCGACTCAAGACGGCTGAAAAGCAGCTCAGAGCATGAGACGGTGTCGATAAGAAGAAAGTAGCAGTTCCCTAAGATGGCCGAAAAACAGCTCAGAGCATAGGGTCACTGCTACGGAGAGAAATTCAACAGCTGCCCGAGACGGCCGAAAATCAGCTCAGAACACGGGCCAGTTGTTGACAAGAGAAATAAAAGTCGGCATCCACCCCGGACGGCTGGAAACAGCTTAGAACATAGGCGTGGTGCCGTCACCAAAGAAAGATGGGCAAGGGTTCATCCGCGTCCCATACAGCTCACTATTATGCATGCAGGTATGAGCATAATAATTTGAACATACCGGAATAACACAAAACAATGCTATAGAGCATATATCAGATGGTCAGCTTGCTCCATAGGTTGTTGGTCATCACACTGAAGTGTATAACTGGCGTTCTCTTCTTCTTACATAGCTCATGCAATAGTCAGATCCTCACCGGTCTGGCATCATTGTATGAGTAACCCATATGACCTTGGCAGCATGTGCACCATATCTATGGAAACATGTGTAGTTGGGAACTTGCTTTCCGATGCAGACTTGTGTCTGAAGGAAATATGCCCTAGAGGCAATAATAAAGTTGTTATTTATATTTCCTTATATCATGATAAATGTTTATTATTCATGCTAGAATTGTATTAACCGGAAACTTGATACATGTGTGAATACATAGACAAAACAAAGTGTCCCTAGTATGCCTCTACTTGACTAGCTCGTTAATCAAAGATGGTTAAGTTTCCTAACCATAGACATGTGTTGTCATTTGATAAACAGGATCACATCATTAGGAGAATGATGTGATGGACGAGACCCATCCGTTAGCTTAGCATAATGATCGTTAAGTTTTATTGCTAAAGCTTTCTTCATGACTTATACATATTCCTCTGACTATGAGATTATGCAACTCCCAAATACCGGAGGAACACCTTGTGTGCTATCAAACGTCACAACATAACTGGGTGATTATAAAGATGCTCTACAGGTGTCTCCGAAGGTGTTTGTTGGGTTGGCATAGATCGATATTAGGATTTGTCACTCCGAGTATCGGAGAGGTATCTCTGGGCCCTCTCGGTAATGCACATCATATGAAGCCTTGCAAGCAATGTGACTAATGAGTTAGTTGCGGGATGATGCATTACGGAACGAGTAAAGAGACTTGCTGGTAACGAGATTGAACTAGGTATGATGATACCGACGATCGAATCTTGGGCAAGTAACATACCGATGACAAAGGGAATGACGTATGTTGTTATGCGGTTTGACCGATAAAGATCTTCATAGAATATGTAGGAGCCAATATGAGCATCCAGGTTCCGCTGTTGGTTATTGACCGGAGATGTGTCTCGGTCATGTCTACATAGTTCTCAAACCCGTAGGGTCCGCACGCTTAACGTTCGATGACGATTTGTATTATGAGTTATGTGATTTGATGACCGAAGTTTGTTCGGAGTCCCAGATGAGATCACGGACATGACGAGGAGTCTCGAAATGGTCGAGAGGTAAAGATCGATATATTGGAAGGCTATATTCGGACATCGGAAAGGTTCCGAGTGATTCGGATATTTTCGGAGTACCAGAGAGTTACGGGAATTCGTATTGGGCCTTAATGGGCCATACGGGAAAGGAGAGAAAGGCCTCAAGGGTGGCCGCGCGCACCCCCATGAGCTGGTTCGAATTGGACTAGGCAGGGGGGCGCCCCCTTCCTTCCTTCTCCTTCTCTCTTCCCCTTTTCCTACTCCATGTGGGAGGTGGAATCCTACTAGGACAAGGGAGTCCTAGTAGGACTCCACACTTTGGGCGCGCCCTATGAGGGCCGGCCTCCTCCTCCCTCCCTCCTTTATTTACAGGGACAGGGGGGCACCCTAGAACACACAAGTTGACAATTGTTTTAGCCGTGTGCGGTGCCCCCCTCCACAGTTACACACCTCAGTCATATCGTCATAGTGCTTAGGCGAAGCCCTGCGCCGGTAACTTCATCATCACCGTCACCACGCCGTCGTGCTGACGAAACTCTCCCCCGACCTTAGCTGGATCTAGAGTTCATGGGACGTCATCGAGCTGAACGTGTGCTGAACGCGGAGGTGCCGTACATTCGGTGCTTGATCGGTTGGATCGCGAAGAAGTTCGACTACATCAACCGCCTTATTAAACGCTTCCGCTTTCGGTCTACAAGGGTACGTAGACACACTCTCCCGTCTCGTTGCTATGCATCTCCTAGATAGATCTTGCATGATTGTAGGATTTTTTTTTGAAATACTACGTTCCCCAAAAGTGGTATCAGAGCCAGGTCTATGCGTAGATGTTATTTGCACGAGTAGAACACAAAGGAGTTGTGGGCGCGGGGGTATACATATTGCTTGCCATTACTAGTTGTTACTTGATTCAGCAGTATTGTGAGATGAAGCAGCCCGGACCGACATTACGCGTACGCTTACGCGAGATTGGTTTCACCACTGCGAGCACTCGTTGCTTAAAGGTGACTGGCGGGTGTCTGTCTCTCTCACTTTAGTTGAATCGGTTTCAATGAAGAGGGTTCTTTTAAAAGATCAAAAAGCAATCACTACACCACGTTGTGGTTTTGCGTAGGTAAGAACGGTTCTTGCTCAGCCCGTAGCAGCCACGTAAAACTTGCAACAACAAAGTAGAGGACGTCTAACTTGTTTTTGCAGGGCATGTTGTGATGTGATATGGTCATGACATGATGCTATATTTTATTGTATGAGATGATCATGTTTTGTAACAGAGTTATCGGCAACTAGCAGGAGCCATATGGTTGTCACTTTATTGTATGCAATGCAATCGCCATGTAATTGTTTTTACTTTATCACTAAGCGGTAGCGATAGTCATAGAAGCAATAGTTGGCGAGACGACAACGATGCTACGATGGAGATCAAGGTGTCGTGCCGATGACGATGGTGATCATGACGGTGCTTTGGAGATGGAGATCAAAGGCACAAGATGATGATGGCCATATCATATCACTTATATTGATTGCATGTGATGTTTATCCTTTATGCATCTTATTTTGCTTAGTACGATGGTAGCATTATAAGATGATCTCTCACTAAATTTCAAGGTACAGGTGTTCTCCCTGAGTATGCACCGTTGCGAAAGTTTGTCGTGCCGAGACACCACGTGATGATCAGGTGTGATAAGCTCTACGGGTGCAAGCCAGTTTTGCACATGCAGAATACTCGGGTTAAACTTGACGAACCTAGCATATGCAGATATGGCCTCGGAACACTG
Organism: Thinopyrum elongatum; assembly: GCA_011799875.1. Lineage (NCBI taxonomy): Eukaryota > Viridiplantae > Streptophyta > Magnoliopsida > Poales > Poaceae > Thinopyrum > Thinopyrum elongatum. The sequence continues at coordinate 578,584,884 of CM022302.1, read as the reverse complement.
AGACCGAAAGGTCGAACGTGAATCATATAGTAGATATGATCAACATAGAGATGTTCACCATTGAAAACTACTCCATCTCACGTGATGATCGGACATGGTTTAGTTGATATGGATCACGTGATCATTTAGATGACTAGAGGGATGTCTATCTAAGTGGGAGTTCTTAAGTAATATGATTAATTGAACTTTAATTTATCATGAACTTAGTCCTGATAGTATTTGCATATCTATGTTATAGATCAATAGCTCGCGTATAGCTCCCCTGTTTTATTTTGATATGTTCCTAGAGAAAAACTAAGTTGAAAGATGATAGTAGCAATGATTCGGACTGGGTCCATGATCTGCGGATTATCCTCGTTGCTGCACAGAAGAATTATGTCCTTGATGCACCGCTAGGTGACAAACCTATTGCAGGAGCAGATGCAGACGCTATGAACGTTTGACGAGCTCGGTATGATGACTACTTGATAGTTTAGTGCACCATGCTTTACGGCTTAGAACCGGGACTTCAAAAACGTTTTGAACGCCACGGAGCATGTAAGATGTTCCAAGAGTTGAAATTGGTATTTCAGACTCATGCCCATGTCGAGAGGTATGAGACCTCTGACAAGTACTTTGCCTACAAGATGGAGGAGAATAGCTCAACTAGTGAGCATGTGCTCAGAATGTCTGGGTACTACAATCGCTTGAATCAAGTGGGAGTTAATCTTCCAGATAAGATAGTGATTGACAGAATTCTCTAGACACCATCACCAAGTTACTAGAACTTCGTGATGAACTATAATATGCAAGGGATCACGAAAGCGATTCCCAAGCTCTTCATGATGCTGAAATCGATGAAGGTAGAAATCAAGAAAGTGCATCAAGTGTTGATGATTGACAAGACCACTAGTTTCAAGAAAAAGGGCAAGGGAAAGAAAGGGAACTTCAAGAAGAACAGCAAGCAAGTTGCTGATCAAGAGAAGAAGCCCAAGTCTGGACCTAAGCCTTGAACTGAGTGCTTTTACTGCAAAGGTACTGGTCACTTGAAGCGGAACTGCCCCAAGTATTTGGCGGATAAGAAGGATGGCAAAGTGAACAAAGGTATATTTGATATACATGTTATTGATGTGTATTTTTACTACTGTTCATAGTAGCCCCTGGGTATTTGATACCGGTTCGGTTGCTAAGATTAGTAACTCGAAATAGGAGTTGCAGAATAAATAGAGACTAGTTGAGGGTGAAGTGACGATGCGTGTTGGAAGTGGTTCCAAGATTGATATGATCATCATCGCACACTCCCTATACTTTCGAGATTAGTGTTGAACCTAAATAAATGTTATTTGGTGTTTGCGTTGAGCATAAATATGATTAGATCATGTTTATTGCAATACGGTTATTCAACCTACTATGGTCATACACCCAATGTTAATGGTTTATTGCATCTCGATCGTAGTGATACACATATTCATAATATTGATGCCAAAAGATGCAAAGTTGATAATGATAGTGCAACATACTTGTGGCACTGCCGTTTAGGTCATATTGGTGTAAAGCGCATGAAGAGTCTCCATGCTGATGGGCTTTTGGAATCACTTGATTATGAATCATTTGATACTTGCGAACCATGCCTCATGGGAAAGATGACAAAAAATCCGTTCTCCGGAACAATGGAATGAGCTAATGACTTATTGGAAATAATACATACTGATGTATGCGGTCCGATGAGTGTTGAGGATCGTGGCGGGTATCGTTATTTTCTGAGCTTCACAAATGATTTGAGCAGATATGGGTATATCTACTTAATGAAACACAAGTCTAAAACATTTGAAAAGTTCAAAGAATTTCAGAGTGAAGTGGAGAATCATCGTAACAAGAAAATTAAGTTTCTACGATCTGATCGCGGAGGCGAATATTTGAGTTACGAGTTTGGCCTTCATTTAAAAACAATGTGGAATAGTTTCACAACTCACGCCACCTGGAACACCACAGAATAATGGTGTGTCTGAACGTCGTAACCGTACTTTATTAGATATGGTGCGATCTATGATGTCTCTTACTGATTTACCATTATCATTTTGGGGTTATGCATTAGAGACAGCTGCATTCACGTTAAAAAGGGCACCATCAAAATCCGTTGAGACGACACCGTATGAACTGTGGTTTGGCAACAAACCTAAGCTGTCGTTTCTTAAAGTTTCGGGATGCGATGCTTATGTCAAAAGGCTTCAACCTGATAAGCTCGAACCCAAATTGGAGAAGTGCGTCTTCATAGGATACCCTAAGGAGACAATTGGGTACACCTTCTACCACAAGTCTGAAGGCAAGATTTTTGTTGCTAAGAATGAAACATTTCTAGAGAAGGAGTTTCTCTCGAAAGAAGTGAGTGGGAGGAAAGTAGAACTTGATGAGGTAATAGTACCTACTCTCAATTTGGAAGGTAGCTCATCCGAGAAATCCATTCCCGTGATGCCTACACCAACTGGAGAGGAAGCTAATGATAATAATCATGAAACTTCATATCAAGCTGCTATAGAACCTCGTAGGTCAACCAGAGCACGATCTGCACCAGAGTGGTACGGTAATCCTGTTCTGGAAGTCATGTTACTTGACCATGACGAACCTACGAACTATGAAGAAGCTATGATGAGCCCAGATTCCAATAAATGGCTTGAGGCCATGAAATCTGAGATAGGATCCATGTATGAGAACAAAGTGTGGACTTTGGTGGATCTGCCCGATGATCGGCGGCCCATAGAAAATAAATGGATCTTCAAGAGGAAGACGGACGGTGATGGTAGTGTTACTATCTACAAAGCTTGAATTGTCGCAAATGGTTTTCGACAAGTTCAAGTGTTAACTACGATGAGATTTTCTTACTCGTATCGATGCTTAAGTCTGTCTGAATCATGTTAGCAATTGCTGCATTTTATGAAATCTGGCAAATGGACATCAAAACTGCATTCCTTAATGGATTTCTTAAAGTAGAGTTGTATATGATGCAACCAAAAAGGTTTTGTCGATCCTAAAGGTGCTAACAAAGTGTGCAAGCTCCAGCGATCCATTTATGGACTGGTGCAAGCATCTCGGAGTTGGAATATATGCTTTGATGAGTTGATCAAAGCATATAGTTTTATACAGACTTGCGGTGAAGCCTGTATTTTCAAGAAAGTGAGTGGGAGCACTACAGCCTTTCTGATAAGTATATGTGAATGACATATTGTTGATCGAAAATGATGTAGAATTTTCTGAAAAGCATAAAGGAGTGTTTGAAAGGAGTTCTTCAAAGAAAGACCTCGGTGAAGCTGCTTACATATTGAGCATCAAGATCTATAGAGATAGATCTAGACTCAAAACCCGACCACGACAAAAAATAGAAAGAGAATGAAAGACATTCCCTATGCCTCAGTCATAGGTTCTATAAAGTATGCCATGCTATGTACCAGACCAGTTGTGTGCTTTGCTATGAGTTTAGCAAGGAGGTACGATAGTGATCCAGGAGTGGATCACTGGATAGCGGTCAAAGTCATCCTTAGTTACCTAAGAGGACTAAGGAAACATTTCTCGGTTATGGAGGTGATAAAGAGTTCGTCGTAAAGAGTTACGTCGATGCAAGTTTTGACACCAATCTAGATGACTCTGAGTCTCGATCTAGATACATATTGAAAGTGGGAGCAATTAGCTAGAGTAGCTCCGTGCAGAGCATTGTAGACATAGAAATTTGCAAAATACATACGGATCTGAATGTTGCAGACCCATAGACTAAAATTTATCTCACAAGCAAAACATGATCACACCTTAGTGCTCTTGGGTGTTAATCGCATAGCGATGTGAACTAGATCATTGACTCTAGTAAACCCTTTGGGTTTTGGTCACATGGCGATGTGAACTATGGGTGTTAATCACATGGCGATGTGAACTATTGGTGTTAAATCACATGGTGATGTGAACTAGATTATTGACTCTAGTGCAAGTGGGAGACTGACGGAAATATGCCCTAGAGGCAATAATAAAGTTGTTATTTATATTTCCTTATATCATGATAAATGTTTATTATTCATGCTAGAATTGTATTAACCGAAAACTTGATACATGTGTGAATACATAGACAAAACAAAGTGTCCCTAGTATGCCTCCACTTGACTAGCTCGTTAATCAAAGATGCTTAAGTTTCCTAACCATAGACATGTGTTGTCATTTGATGAACAGGATCACATCATTAGGAGAATGATGTGATGGACGAGACCCATCCGTTAGCTTAGCATAATGATCGTTATGTTTTATTGCTAAAGCTTTCTTCATGACTTATACATATTCCTCTGACTATGAGATTATGCAACTCCAGAATACCGGAGGAACACCTTGTGTGCTATCAAACGTCACAACATAACTGGGTGATTATAAAGATGCTCTACAGGTGTCTCCGAAGGTGTTTGTTGGGTTGGCATAGATCGAGATTAGGATTTGTCACTCTGAGTGTCGGAGAGGTATCTCTGGGCCCTCTCGGTAATGCAGATCATATGAAGCCTTGCAAGCAATATGACTAATGAGTTAGTTGCGGGATGATGCATTACGGAATGAGTAAAGAGACTTGCCGGTAACGAGATTGAACTAGGTATGATGATACCGACGATCGAATCTCGGGCAAGTAACATACCGATGACAAAGGGAATGACGTATGTTGTTATGCGGTTTGACCGATAAAGATCTTTGTAGAATATGTAGGAGCCAATATGAGCATCCAGGTTCCGCTATTGGTTATTGACCGGAGATGTGTCTCGGTCATGTCTACATAGTTCTCGAACCCGTAGGGTCCGCACGCTTAACGTTCGATGACGATTTGTATTATGAGTTATGTGATTTGATGACCGAAGTTTGTTCGGAGTCCCGGATGAGATCACGGACATGACAAGGAGTCTCGAAATGGTCGAGAGGTAATGATCGATATATTGGAAGGCTATATTCGGACATCGGAAAGGTTCCGAGTGATTCGGGTATTTTTCGGAGTACCGGAGAGTTACGGGAATTCGTATTGGGCCTTAATGGGCCATACGAGAAAGGAGAGAAAGGCCTCAACTGTGGCCGCGCCCCCCCCCCCATGGGCTGGTCCGAATTGGACTAGGAACGGGGGGGCCCTTCCTTCCTTCTCCTTCTCTCTTCCCCTTTTCCTACTCCATGTGGGAGGTGGAATCCTACTAGGACTAGGGAGTCCTAGTAGGACTCCACACTTTGGGCGCGCCCTATGAGGGCCGGCCTCCTCCTCCCTCCCTCCTTTATATACAGGGGCAGGGGGGCACCCTAGAACACACAAGTTGACAATTATTTTAGCCGTGTGCGGTGCCCCCCTCCACAGTTACACACCTCAGTCATATCGTCGTAGTGCTTAGGCGAATCCCTGCGCCGGTAACTTCATCATCACCGTCACCACGCCGTCGTGCTGACGAAACTCTCCCCCGACCTCAGCTGGATCTAGAGTTCGTGGGACGTCATCGAGCTGAACATGTGCTGAACGCGGAGGTGCCATACGTTGGGTGCTTGATCGGTTGGATCGCGAAGAAGTTTGACTACATCAACTGCGTTATTAAACGCTTCCGCTTTCGGTCTACAAGGGTACGTAGACACACTCTCCCGTCTCGTTGCTATGCATCTCCTAGATAGATCTTGCGTGATCGTAGGAATTTTTTTTGAAATACTACGTTCCCCAACAGTGTCCTGACTGCTTCTTGTCTTGCATCGGAAGATGTCCATGTGTCGTATTGATGAAGACACAGGCATCTTGCGTTGTAAGCTTCTTTGGTAACTTAAGGTTACCGCTGTCGGTTACTTGTTGTATGCAACAGGGTATTCGGCTATCCTTCTTGCAGAACACCAAGTTCATAGCACATGCTGGCTTGCTTCCAAGACATAGCAGAGTTCAAATTGTACTCATAGCAGACTCAAACCTTGTATATATGAATCATACCTTTGGCACGGAATGCATTGTGGATCATGTACACAATTTGCCTTCTTGCTGATGCGATCATTACTGCTGTGAAGATTGCACTGATGTATACTTGGTGCTGATAACCAATCCAGCTAGGATATCATTTATATTCAGGCCAGATATTCCACAGACTGCTGAAAATTCCATATTGCTGAGCTGATCTTCCACATGACTGTCTCTTCACTGACTCTTTGGGTTCAGGGTCGGTGAGCAACTTCCATAAGGTGAAAATAAGGTAACACCAAGGGCCCAAATAAAACAAAAGAAACGACTAAAACAAAAACACACAAAGCAGCAAGATCACACACATAAGTAATAACACATTCTACAGCTATTCACAGCAATAATATACATTCCTACTTAAGCACACAAATTTCGCAAGAACTCCGGTATTACGACCTAATATGCTGTGGCGATGTGCACGAAAGTGAATCAATGTGTGGAAGAAAGTTGGTGTAAACAGGGCTACACCAAATGCGAGCTTAACACCGGTTCCATCTGGACGGACACGGTGGTGAGGACGAACTTGGTGATCGGGGGTCGGAACACAGAAGTCATGACCACTTCATCATCAAACGTACGGAAGAAAACCGTACACGTCCAAAGAATAGGTGGCGGAATAAAGTAGTGGTGGAGTGAAAGGCTTGCAGACATTGCCCTTTTCTGATAACAAGGATCAGTAAGGGTTGCCAAAGCGGCTAGTGGAATGGCATGATCCGGGATAGAACTTGTCTATCATCGAAACGATAGGAGTGTCGGAAGAGAATAGGTTGGTGTGGTACCGGTGCATCAATCCGACAAGGTATCGACACCACCAAGCACCTTGGCATCACTCCACTGGGACGAAGATGACACCACACCAAGGAATAAATATGCAAACTGGAGAGCGCAGGTAGTGAATCGAAACCGATGCCACCTACACTCACCAGATCCATCGTTAGTAATAAAATATCTAGTCTATATGTATGCTATGCACAAACAAATGCAACAAACAAGTGCAGCAAACCAACTGGATCCTATACTACCGGTTACTAACGCTCGCACCTAGACCGCGCGTCCTATAGCCAGACCTGCTCTGATACCAACTTCGATGGCACCCCGGCTCAGAGTAAACCGGAACGCCCCGTATTCCAGCCCAAGAACAAGTCTTCTGGAATACGGCACTGTTGGCATAGAACAAATCAGCTCTTTATTACAACGGATATGGTTACAAAGGATACAACGATTACATCGGCACGGCGACACTACGCCTGCCCGGGGTAACTCTATGCTAACAGCGGAGCAACTCACTCCTGGCAGTGAAACAATGACGACGATGATGGACTCCACTCCGCAGGGACTCTGGCTAGAACGCGTATTCCTAGGCCGCAAACTCGAGATCCTCGACAAGCAAGCAATCAAGGCATGACCTGCAAACTGGCATGACACGCCAGGTGAGTACTTTGAATGTACTCGCAAGCTCACAGCAAACATCAGCATTAAGGCAAGACAACATCATAGCAAAATAGTTACTGAAGTAGATGCAGTAAGGTAGCGCATATTAAGTAGTTTAATCCAAACTCCGATTAACCTCGGGATCCAATCCGAACCTGCTCCAAGTCCAAACCAAATCATGTGGTCATCCGACCACTCATCTCATGGCCATCCCATGGCTAACATATCATATCCCTGATGCCATCTGCACCACAAGTCTGACAAACTTACTCTCTTCCGGGTTGCCTCGCAACCCTCAAAATACACATGATCCACCTAGTACTTCCGATCTTACGACGAGTTCTTCCATCATTGCTATCTCTACTCCGGCTAACCCTCTAAAGAGGCCTGGACGGACTGTCCAATACCGTGGACACGGCTATTCGAATAGATTTTACACTCTGCAGAGGTTGAGCACTTTACCCACATCATGGAGCACTGACCTCGCGATCCCATTCGGGTGGACCAGCGTTGCTCCAACGAAACCTGCCTGACCCGTGACTCTCCCATCGTACCACTGGCAATCATACTCCCTCGGAGTCAAGCCCTGGGTGGCCCCTGTGTCACCTCGTGACACCTGCCACCGTCGTGGCCAACAAACTGTCCCAAACGGGGACCTGGTACCATATAACTCAACTGGGCTCACAAGGTTATCGCCGCCTACCGGGCCAGGGTAGCACGCGCGCATAACCTTCCTTGTCGGGCGGTACCGATGAAAGAGCACGCGATCAGACCAAGTCAAGGCCATCCCATACCGGCAAATGTGGCTGCATGGATAAGTCCGGACAGGTGACTCAGGACCAACCATAACGTATCTAATCCCTGAAGAGTCTCTGTCATGGCTGACACTCCGACATCATGGTAGTCCAAGTCAAAATGATATCTGGCTAGAAATTCGGTAACCAGTATGCGAACTGCTGGATGAAATCCGAAATAATCATAGACAGTGATCTCAACATCATAGTATCAACAAGTGGGTAAGCTACTAGTCAGTAATAATCCGGTATTCAACATGGTAGTCACCTATCCGAGAATTTACTCCAGCATTGCATAATCCAATCCATATCACAAATGATCATACTTGCTGGTAACGTAATCAGTCTAACTATGAAATTGCAATGCAATAATGCAAATGAGGGTTGTGGCTTGCCTGGGATGAAGGAATCATCGGGAAGAAGTGCGGAATGGCCGCGGAAGGAGTTGCCAGAAATAGTCCTCTCTCGGAGGGGCTGTTTACGGGCAAGGCAAAATGATCATTTCCACTGTGTGAACACCTAGTGAAGATAACATCAACAGAACGGGCTCGAAGAGACGAAGAAGTAGGCTTTGGATTCACCTCGATCGGAGTTGCGGTTGAAGAGTTACAACTTGACGAAGATCAGGGACCAATCTGTAAAAATACATTTTGCAAATAGGTCCCTGGTTTAAAAAACAGATTGTGCCTTCTGGGAAATACGCCTCTGCAGTAGGGAAAACATACTCCGGTGGAGTACGCTTCCACTTAGCTGACATGGCGGGCACGGGGTCAACGTGCTGAGGATGACACGCGGGGCCCATGGTTGACCTCTCTCTCTCTCCCATCTCCCTCTTCCTCCTCCTGACAGAAGAAGCAGAGGAGGCCGGGCAGGGCGCGACCGGCGAGGGGAGCCGCTGCCCCGGTGAGCTACTCCGGCCTGCGAGGGGACCGACGGGCCCGCCGGCGTGCACCGCATCCGGGGAGGGGCACGGCCGAGCGCGGGGAAAACGGGAGACGGCGGTGGGGGCGGCTCTGACCGAGCGTGACCGGCGAGGGCCACGGCGGCTCCGGCCGTTTTCGGCCGAAGTGAGACCACTGGAGGCCTCGATAGACCATGCCGTACTCGCCTGGGCTAGGCACGGGCGTCGGGGAGGTTTGAAGTGGCGGCGCTGCGTGGAGACAGAGAGCGGCGGTGGCGGTCGACCCTCGGGGGTGCGAGGCCACGGCAGCTCCGAGGACGAAGCGAGGAGATGGAGAGGCTCACCGAAGTGCGGGGGAATCCTCTGGTGAGGTCTAGGCAGAGAGGGAGGGACCGGGGTGCTAGAATTTAGGCCGAGCCTGACGGCGGCCATGGCGGCCAATAGCGGCGAGGATAGGTTCTGGAGCTCGTTGGAGCGGGTGGGAAGGGCTAGAGGAGCTCGGTGAGGAGGCTGGTGAGCTCGGGAGGGGCTCGGGCAGCCTATTTATAGCCGGGCGATGCGGGTGGCCGAGCATGGCCGCGGTGATTGCGTGCACCTGCGTCCCGGAGCTTCGGGAGCACGTGGCGAAGAGGGGAGAGGCATCCAGAGGGGTCACGGAGGGGTGGAGAGGGCTCAGGCGAGCTCGGGAAGGCTCGGGAGAGCTCCGGCGAGTGGACACCTCGACGACCTCGTCTGCGGGTCACGGGTGCGGCTGCCGCACCGCGTAGGAGGAGACGTGAGAGGGGAAGAGGGGTCCAGGGAGAAGAGGACGGCGAGGGGGAGCTGTTGGACACGACGAGTCGCGCGAAACCGACGAGCAGAGGAGGGGCCCGAGCTGGCAAATGCGCAGCTCGCGTCCATGGCATGCCAGGGCGGCGGTCACCATGTGGCCACGGTGTTGCCACGCCCCACTCGACGCCAAATGTTGTCCAATGTGTAGTCCTTCCAATACACAGTCTCATGGAGGTGATGTCTCGGTGATAGGAACTGTTGTTAGATGGGAGTGTTCATCTGAAGTTTGCTGTAGCAAACTTGGGCATGAAGCTGTGATGGGCAGAGAAGTGATAAGAGCCAAACAAGATGTCTGGGAGGTTTAGGGTAATAAGAACTACAATCCTGTGAAGTTTGGAGAGAAATGGACCAAGATTTAACATAGTTGCTTTGCAACTGTCCAATCTGGTCCAGAAGCTTAATCTTGATGTGCCACTCACATGGAGTGGCTAGTTGGGCTGAAATTTGGTATAGCATGGTGATTTGGTCATATGAAGATCCTGTAAAATTTTCATACCATTTGGACAAGCCAAAATGGTACTTCCTTCACAGCTATCCTCTCTTACCAGAATCTTAGAAATATTCTAGGGAATTATTGGGAAGATGAAATGAGCCCAAATTTTGTGGAGATAGGTTAGATGGGTAGGAGAATTCTCTGGTCAATTTTCAGCAATTATGGAGCAATATAAAATATAGTTGCTTCACAATGTGAAAATCTGACCAGAAACCAAGATTTGAGGCTGTGCTTACATAGATGATTTTATAGGGTTGAAACTTGGTGGAGAGTCATCATTTGAGTACGTGAAGATGCTTGCAAAATTTTAACTCATTTGGATACTCCTAGATATAACTTGCTTCACAAAGCTTCCAGTTGACCAGAAACTTTGGAAATTAGCCAAGGGGGGTTCAATATCCAAATAATGTTTAATTTTGGCATGTGGCAATGATATGGATAGGAAATAGTGCACAAAAAGTTTGGGGTCAAACAAGTGAATAGAAATAGCACTTCCTTCACAAAGTGCCATTTAGGGCAGAATAGGAAAAGAATATTTGTGGAATATTTTTTAACATGGCAAGGAAGGGTTTTGACATATCTGAGGAAGATATGTCCCAAAGTATTTATGAGAATTATTTGGGAGTTTTTGGGATGATGGAGATATGGGTTGCTTCACAACCCAGGACAACAGGGTTATTCCTTTAATGGACAAAAGGAATATTCCCTAGAAAAAGAATATTGGGATTGGTCCGAGATGAAAATGACATGGTCTTGAGATGGTTTTTAGGTTGGCAAGCCACTAGGGAAGAAGAATGAAGGGTGATCCCTCCAGGTTGCAAAACTACTAAGCCACAGAAAAACGAATCCGGACCAAAATCAAAAGAAAAAGAAAATGGGCAAAATCCAGGGTGTTACATCGAATCCAGTCTCTCTGGATCCAACCAGGCGGCAGACCGGACCTCGACGATGACCCCCGACTCATCTTCTTGCCCTTTGCCGTCGCCGTCGCCTTCTTGGCGCGCTCCAGAGCCACCGTCTTGTCCTTTCCCATCGCGGCGGACGGCGTACGGGCAGAACGGCGGCGGCGAGAGTGGAGGAGGATGCGGTGGAGAAGCAGAGGAAGAAGGGAGAGAGAGAGAATGAGGTGCACTGTGCAAACGCATCGGCCTCGGCGGCCTTATATTGACCTATTTTCGAGTGACTGACTCGTGGGCCCGAGCAATCCTGTCAAATCCCGCAACAGTCGCGTGCCCGATACGTGGCGAAAAAAGTGGCACGAAGATCAAGGCGTCCCTATCTAACCACTCTAATTACTGCGCGCGCTCCGTCTCACGCGCTTCCCCGAAATTTCGAATCCCGCTGGATCCGGGGACTGCAGAGCAACCCATCGCGCCAAAGATTTCATTCCATATCAACACTCGAAGATTGTCGGTATAAGTTCACTCGACAATGGCCTCTGAATGGACCAAGGCGACTGAAACCAGATTGAAGCTTCAACATGATTCGCAGACTCGGACAAAATTCCTCTGAAGCATGGAATCGAGTCGGAGTCAACTTCAACTCTTTCTTCACTCGGACCTCAATCCATTCGGGGGCTAATGTCGATGACATATACCTAGGGTAGGGTCATAGGCATGAACAAGACACCCTACCCAAGGACACTGCCCTAGAGTCGAAGACATTCGAAAGGCAACAGAAGAAACCGAATGAGTTCGTCTAGAAGTGCAATCCACTCGACCACCTACCTCACTCGGATACCCCAATTCCACTGGACCAAGATAATAGCCACTCGACTACATGAAGGATCACTCTGAGTCAGAAGGCCCAAAGCCACTCAGGACGGCAACGGTCAGGCATTTACTCTGTAGTCTTTAAGATCATTTATAGCTCTTTATAGCTGGCGTTACCAGTAACGCCCTGTCTTGATGAACATTGAACCCTGTGTAATGTGGGACGGCTGGGGTCCTGGCGCACTCTATATAAGCCACCCCCTCCACTGGCACAAGGGTTCGCACCCCCTGTAACTCTCACGCATAATCCAGTCGACCAAGCCTCGGGGCACCGAGATGTAGGGCTGTTACTTCTTCTGAGAAGGGCCTGAACTTGTAAACCTTGCGTGCATAACTTCGCCGCAGCTAGGATCTTGCCTACTCCTACGTACCCCCTACTCTTACTGTCAGACTTACTCCCAAGACACCTTCCTCGAATAAGACCGGTAAAACCTCCAACACCGAAAACGCAATAGAAGAAGCATATGAAATCCGTTTTCGATGTACTAGAGCTTATCACGAAGATAATCACAAGCTCTAAAACCTCAAAAAGAGAAAATACAAATAAGAATCAAGAAAGATGATGCAAGGATGCAATGGTTTGAGCTCTCGACGAACGATACGATCAAGCTACTCACTTGAGAGCCCCCCTTGATAGTACGGCTATCGATCCTATAACCTGATCTCCAAACTATCACCATGAGACTGGTAAAATAGAAAACCTATCAAGGGCAAACCTTTTCCTTGCACGAAGTCCACTTGAGCTAGATGATGTCGATCTTGACTCCCTCAAGTTGGACCACCTTTCTTGATTGCGTTCGCTCGATGAAGACTAGTTGATTGCTCCCCCATACTCCACTATGGGTGAGCCACTCTTTGGCACATCTTCACAAGTCCATTGACACCACAATGGGCGGCAAGCTTCAAGGATGATCTCTTCATGATGCTCCACTTGAACTTGCACACCGCAAACTTGATGACGATCACCACTCGATGTCATCCTCCATGGGTTGTATGAGATCTTCCTCTTGATGCAAACCCATGGAAACAAACCTAACCCCACATAGAACTCACATGTAGATCATGGGTTAGTACACAAAGCATAATGGACAATGATTACCATACCATGGGATCACTTGTTCCCTCTCGGTACATCTTCTACGTTTTGTGAGTTGATCAACTTGATTCACTCTTGACTTAGTCTTGATCAACCTTGAACCTTTCCAACTCTCTTCATTTGGATGATGCCTTGAAGGTAAGCATGAATGACCACACAATCTTCTTCTTCAAGACATGCTTGCATTAAGCTCAACTCTCACATGACCAATTTTTGGATAATTCCTTAATAGCACCTTGGTCAATACGTAAACTCCTTGAAACCAACACATGGACTTCAAGAAATGCCTATGGACAAATCCTTCAAATATAACTCAATGCAACCATTAGTCCATAGAGAATGTCATCAATTACCAAAACCACACATGGGGGCACCGCATGTCCTTTCAATCTCCCCCATTTTGGTAATTGATGACAATCACTTTCAAGAGAGTTTATATAAGGAATTATGCATCACCATGCAATGCATTGCAACAACCAATAATGCATGCGTATGAGATGCAAATGCTTAGGAACAAAACCAAAGCAAGAAGAAATAACTCTCTAAACTTCTCCACAAAACTCTCTGAAACTTCTCCCCCATTGGCATCGATTGCAAAAATGGGCGAAAAGCTTAGAAGGCCAATATAATATGTGTTCCTCCAAAAATTGTGTATTGCTCAAAATATGAGTGGAATACAATACCTATATCCAATGATGAATAGTTGGAGGAAGACAAACTATATTGAGGATCCAAAGATTGCAAAGGGATGATATGGCACAAAGGCATACAAAGAATGAAGTTAGCACTCAAAAGATGCCAACTGAAACAATCCGACAATGGATCCTACAAGCCACATGGATACAAGATATTATGATATGAGCGAAGGAGTGTTCTAAAGAACATAGAGAAGCTCCCCATGATTTGTGCAATATTTAGTTTTGTATTTGGGTACAACATGCACAAAGTAGGATCATCACTCCCCCAAAATCAATAGAAACACACAACAAGTGCAAGTGAGCATATAGGAAACTAAGCCTAGCACTTGCAACAAACACATGGTTGAGCAACATGTAAAAGAGGCAACTTAGGAATAGGCTCAACCAAAACTGATGTGTGTGAGTCAAGGCAATGCACTTGAGAATACTAATGGACGGATGAGCATTAAGCATCAATATAGTCTTGAATGAATGAGATACACGGTGCAAAGCCTGTCATTCCCACACACAACTAGCAAATGGGTTCACAAGCTCACTAATAAGCATATAAAGAACCTATGCTTGTGACAACCCGTGGTGAAGATATAAAAGGAAGCTTCGTTAAGAGGAGGGAAACCAATTGAATTGGCAAAAGCCTCATCATGACAAGCAAGAGGAAAACAATCTTCACCACAAAAGAGTGCAATAAGATGCAAAGATATAAGATCCGCACTCAAGACAAATCCTTTCACGGAGCCACCTAGGAAATACAAAGGAAAGAAAGGTGGACGTGAAAGAATAAGGATATCCACTAAAGATGTAACTTCTCTCAAGTGTATATGCACACAAGAAATGGTTACTCAAGGACAGAATAGGATACCCAAACGGAAGTCATAAAATATACGGATAAGATCTTTGCTTGAAAAGCATATAGCGCATGGCTTAATATTATCTTATAGTATATAAATGAGATTCAACCAAACGAACATCAAAGGCATCACAACTATCAAAAGAGATCATTGTTGAGATGCTTTGAGAAGGGAAACAAGTATCACAAGAACTAATCAAGAAATTCATGCCATGATGCAACCTACACAAGGTTGTATGTAAGAAATGTATGCATGAGTAGATACTTGTTACCGAGATAGCATTGGAAGGATGTAGTAGATACCAATTGAATGTAAACGATAGTAGTTCATTGAACGTCCTAGCTTGACTCCAATAAGCACATGGTGACACCACCTTCCTTTTGAATGAGCCGAGCATCCAATGCATCTCTAGTTATTCCTAGAACAACACCACAAACAAAATGGTACCCAAACTCAGTGGGACCAAAGAGTTAGCAAACCAACAATACATATGACTAACTCCACATCATATAGATATGAAATAAAATTTCATGCACATCTTAGCCAATTAGAGACTTGGTGGAGTTTCCCTTATATATTGGGTCAAAGAAAGAAAGCATGCCAAAGAAACTACATGAAGTTAATATGCATGTTCAAGACTTTCAAGAACCAATAACAATTGGCAAAGAAATACCAAGTGAAGAAAAGATACCAAATGAATAAATCATCACTTGGAGGATATCACTTGAAAGATTCATCAAGGAATGAGATATCCATTGAAACACACAAAAGGAGAGATATCGAACTCCCAAAAGAGAGTTCCAATCAAACCAAGCCCTCTACTAAGTTTCATGATGGCACAAAGTACCAAAAAGAAATGGCTTGCCTTCCACCAACACACACTTGATAAGGATCACAAGATGAGAGTTTTATAGAAAATAGGATAGCTCCCCCAAGATTAGTGCATTATATATAATTTGCATTTGAATACAAAATGCACAAGGTGGGATCACCACTTTCACTATATCTAGAAAACGCTAGGCAAGATCAAGAAATTAACAAGATCCACAAGTGGTATGGAAGACAATGGGAGTTGACACAATCCTTGGCAAGAGATAAGGGAAATAAAAGCAAAGGCCAATGTAAAGATGATCAACAATTTCTACCACACAAATGATTAAAAATTGTCAGGAGACAAGAAGCATTTGGAAATGATTCCCGGTGGTAGATTTCAAAGATATCCATCATCATCTTCACACCAAATACAAAAGCAAATTGCAACTTGTAGAGCTAACATGCCACCTAGGAACAAGATAATTTACAATATCAATTCTAGGAGACAATATCTCAAATGTACACATTTTCTAGGCTTGTAATTTGCACATAGAACATTACTCCCCCATAATGTGATACCAAAGAAAACTTCACAAGAGGCAATAAGAATCCAACAAGAGATAATTAATGGACTATTTAGAATTTGAATTTCTCATGAGAAGACATACCACATAGTGACTAGATAATCTTGTAATATCAATACTAGATGGTATTCCTCATGTACACACACTTATAGGATTATGAGGTGCACAAGGCACATCACTCCCCCACAATGGGATATTCCATTAATCTCTCACACGAGCCAACTAAGATACAAACACGAGGCATAAAGGCTCAACGCACGACACACACGTACATGATGTGCAAACCAACATACACATACTTGATTTATCAAGATAAGCAAACTGGAGGCACAACATATACAAACACATGCAAGGAACAAAACCAAAACATGCAAAGGGGCAAGTAACTTTCAATGTAAACAATTTAAGCATGAGTTACCGCAAGGAGGAACATTGGATATAAGATAGAAACTTGATAATCCGAATGACTTGGCTTGAGACAATATGAATGATGAAAATCCCCTTAATTCTTCATAATGTAGCCAAGTCTCCAATGCCCTCCGACAACACCTATTGATCAAGTTTGAGCTAGTTGGTCCCCAACCAAGTTGGGTCCTAAGAGGTTAGTCACAATAGGCTTGGCTACCCAAATGGTTCTTTTCTTGACACCACTTTGAGTACCAACAAATTTGGCAAACACATTGCCAACCTTATCCTTCCCAAGAGAATACATATCATCAATTAGAATAGGGTTGGATAAGGTACCATCCGTGCATGAAGAAGCGACGTGACCTTTTTCACGACATAGGTAGCAACGTCTACTCTTTACTTTATTCTCACTTGATTTCTCAACTTGAGAAGCATTTGCTTGAGTCTTCTTGGGAAGAGGCCATTCTTCAACTTGAGGTTGAGCATGAGAATGAACTTGTGGCCGCTTCCCTTGTTGCTTGTCACTAATGGCCTTCTTCTTCAATGGGCAAGATCTAACATGATGCCCTTCAATCTTGCACTTGAAGCAAATAATCTTGGCCGAATTCTTGACTTGTTTTTGGCCCTTCTTCTTGTTCATATTGGACTTCTTCTTCTTATTGGAGTTGAATCCAAGTCCACCTTTGTCATTGGGGGATTTTTGCACACTCAAGATATTGTTGAGTGTGGACTTCCCTTCACGACACATTTCCAAGTCTTTCTTTAATGAAGTGACTTGGGCATTGAGCTCTTTGATTTCCTCTACATGGTTAGTCTCAACACAAGTACTAGAGGAAGTATAAGCTTCATCGTTAGAGCAACAAGGCAAGGAGAGAAATTCATCACAAGATGTACTAACATTGTGAGTAGATGAATTACAAGGACTAGCATATGGCAATATAGCATTTTGACTTGAAGTAGTGCTAGTATCCACATGAGGCTCACTAGATGTTACCTTAGCAATCATGGCCTCATGAGCTATCTTTAGCACATTATGTGATACTAGAAGATCATCATGAGAGCTCGAGAGCTTTTCATGGCTTTCTTCTAATTTCCCATAATTGCTAGATAGCAACTCAAGTTGAGCCCGTAGCTCAACATTCTCCTTCAAAATGGACGCTTCACAAGTAATAGAGTTAGTAGCACAAGCATAATCATTAACAACAAGAGGAGAGGACAACTTGGCAAGCTCTTTTAAATAAGAAGCTTCAAGTTTGAGCATGACACTCGGTGAGTTTGATGAGCTCACCCTTGATGACCCTTGAGCCATTTTCGAGGTGCTCAAAACCTCAACGAGTTTAGCATGAGCAACTTCAAGCTTAGCATTTTTAGTTTTGAAATCATCGGCCGCCTCAAGTGCTCTATCATGAGATTCCTTTATTCTAGATCATTCTAGAGCAAAGGTCTCCTCAAGAGATTCCTTGGTGGTTTGTTCAAGTTCAAGAGCTTGAGAGAGGTCCGCGATCTCATTAGCGTAATCATGCTCATGACCTTCCATTTTATCAATGGTGACCTCATGCTCCTCGAGATGAGATTCCAACTCCTTAATGTATTTCTTGCCCTCAATGCCAATAGACATGATTTCCATGAAGTTGGAACGAGCAATTTTATTCTTATGAAGAACTTTAAAAATCATTTCTCCCTTAATTTTTAAGGAAGCAACATTATCATTCTCTTCATCATTATCCTCGTCATCATTAGCATTAACATCATCATCAAGAGACATATTGGGGTTCAAAGTAGGAGATACCTTTGAAGCCTTAGCCATAAGGCAAAAAGCAATAGATGATGATGTAGGATCCCTTGAAGCACCATTTAAGACTACATCTTGTTCCATGGAGTGTTGAGTTTCCTCTACATTGTTAGCACAACAACTCGAGGAAATAGATACATTTTTATCATGGAAACAAGACATAGCAAGCATATCATCATGAGATTTGAGCAAGCAATTTCTACATGATATGCAAGGACTATCAACACAAGCATGTGAAACATGTAAGGTGCTCGAAGTGTTAAAGTCCAAAGAAGAAGCATTGCAATAAGAAAGTGATGAAGGATAATCAACAATAAGCCCACTATCATCATTGCAATGAACACCACTACTCACCATGTCATTACCTTGTGGCAAACCACATGTAGGTGAAGTAGAAGAAGTTGAGAACACTATATGACCGGAGGTGGAGGGAGGAAAATTATCCTCAAAAATCTTGGACACACCATATTTATCTTTAAGCTTTGTCCACAACTCATGAGCATCCCGAAACGGCATGAGTTGAAATATAACTACATTGCTCAAAGCATCGAAAAGCACATTAGAAGCTTGAGCATTGAGATAAGAGTTTTTCTCATCCTCTAAAGATAATCTTTGGGGATCCTTTGGAGGAGAAAAACCCATATCTACAACTCGCTCTAAATTTGGGTCCATGACCCTAAAGACATTAAGCATGCGAATTACCCAAACATCAAAATTTATGCCATCGAAACTAAGAGTGTCAGAGAATCCTAATCCCCTAGTCGACATCCTTACTCTCTAGGTGGTTAAGCCTGACAAAGAGAGACAAGGCTCTGATACCAATTGAAAGATCATGGATGTCGCGTAGAGAGGGGGGTGAATAGGCGCTTTAAAATAATTACAGTTTAGGCTTGAACAAATGCGGAATAAACATAGCGGTTAATTTGTCAAGCACAAAACCTACAACAACTAGGCTGACCTATGTGCACCAACAACTTATGCTAAGCAAGATAAACTACTAGGTGATAGCAAGATATATGACAAGAAACAATATGGCTATCACAAAGTAAAGTGCATAAGTAAAGGGCTCGGGTAAGAGATAACCGAGCCACGCGGAGACGATGATGTATCCCGAAGTTCACACCCTTGCGGATGCTAATCTCCGTTTGGAGCGGTGTGGAGGCACAATGCTCCCCAAGAAGCCACTAGGGCCACCGTAATCTCCTCATGCCATCGCACAATGCAAGATGCCATGATTCCACTAAGGGACCCTTGAGGGCGGTCACCGAACCCGTACAAATGGCAACCCTTGGGGGCGGTCACCGAACCCGTCAAATTGCTCGGGGTGATCTCCACAACCTAGTTGGAGACCTCAACGCTTGCCCGGAGCTTTACACCACAATGATTGAGCTCCGAACACGACCAACCGTCTAGGGCGCCCAAGCACCCAAGAGGAACAAGCTCAAGGGTACCAAGCACCCAAGAGTAATAAGCTTCTCAACTTGTAACTTCCACGTATCACCGTGGAGAACTCAAACCGATGCACCAAATGCAATGGCAAGGGCACACGGAGTGCCCAAGTTCTTCTCTCCCAAATCCCACCAAAGCAACTAATGCTAGGGAGGAAAATGAGAGGAAGAACAAGAAGGAGAACACCAAGAACTCCAAGATCTAGATCCAAGGGGTTCCCCTCACATAGAAGAGAAAGTGATTGGTGGAAATGTGGATCTAGATCTCCTCTCTCTTTTCCCCCAAAAACTAGCAAGAATCCACGGAGGGATTGAGAGAAAGCAAGCTCGAAGAAGGTCAACAATGGGGGAAGAACACGAGCTCAAAGGATTAAGGTTCATTGGGGAAGAAGACCCCCTTTTATAGGTGGGGAAAAATCCAACCGTTATGCTCACAGCCCACACAGAGCGGTATTACCGCTCATGGTGGCGGTACTACTACTAGGGCGGTGGAAGCCCTTTGAAAAACAACAGCGAGGAGGCAAAAGGCCAGTAGAACCGCCGGAGCGGTACTACCGCTCGTCCTCACGGTACTACCACTAGTGGTAGCGGTACTACCGCTAAGGGTAGCGGTACTACTGGTTGCGAGCGGTACTAAAAAATTACATCCGTGCCTACCATCGCTGGACTTAATACGAGATTTTGTTCCGGAGCGGAAGTAGCCGCGGTAGTACCGCTGCAGCCTTTTAAGGGCACCAAAACGGCCACAACTTCTGCAAACGGATTCCGAATTCAACGAAACCAAGTTTGTTGGAAAGCTAACGACATGGGCTAACACAATATTGATAGAAATAACAATAAGAAGCAAATGAGAAAAGGCCCATAAGAAAATGGTGAGAACCCTTCCTCGAATAAGACCGGTAAAACCTACAACACCGAAAACGCAATAGAAGAAGCATATGAAATCCGTTTTTGATGTACTAGAGCTTATCACGAAGATAATCACAAGCTCTAAAACCTCAAAAGGAGAAAATACAAATAAGAATCAAGAAAGATGATGCAAGGATGCAATGGTTTGAGCTCTCGACGAACGATACGATCAAGCTACTCACTTGAGAGCCCCCCTTGATAGTACGGCTATCGATCCTATAACCCGGTCTCCAAACTATCATCATGAGACCGGTAAAATAGAAAACCTATCAAGGGCAAACCTTTTCCTTGCACGAAGTCTACTTGAGCTAGATGATGACGATCTTGACTCCCTCAAGTTGGACCACCTTTCTTGATTGCGTTCGCTCGATGAAGACTAGTTGATTGCTCCCCCATACTCCACTATGGGTGAGCCAGTCTTTGGCACATCTTCACAAGTCCATTGACACCACAATGGGCGGCAAGCTTCAAGGATGATCTCTTCGTGATGCTCCACTTGAACTTGCACACCGCAAACTTGATGACGATCACCACTCGATGTCATCCTCCATGGGTTGTATGAGATCTTCCTCTTGATGCAAACCCATGGAAACAAACCTAACCCCACATAGAACTCACATGTAGATCATGGGTTAGTACACCAAGCATAATGGACAATGATTACCATACCATGGGATCACTTGTTCCCTCTTGGTACATCTTCTACGCTTGGTGAGTTGATCAACTTGATTCACTCTTGACTTAGTCTTGATCAACCTTGAACCTTTCCAACTCTCTTCATTTGGATGATGCCTTGAAGGTAAGCATGAATGATCACACAATCTTCTTCTTCAAGACATGCTTGCAATAAGCTCAACTCTCACATGACCAATCTTTGGATAATTCCTTAATAGCACCTTGGTCAATATGTAAACTCCTTGAAACCAACACATGGACTTCAAGAAATGCCTATGGACAAATCCTTCAAATATAACTCAATGCAACCATTAGTCCATAGAGAATGTCATCAATTACCAAAACCACACATGGGGGCACCGCATGTCCTTTCAATCTCCCCCATTTTGGTAATTGATGACAATCACTTTCAAGAGAGTTTATATAAGGAATTATGCATCCCCATGCAATGCTATTGCAACAACCAATAATGCATGCGTATGAGATGCAAATGCTTAGGAACAAAACCAAAGCAAGAAGAAATAACTCTCTAAACTTCTCCACAAAACTCTCTGAAACTTCTCCCCCATTGGCATCGATTGCAAAAATGGGCGAAAAGCTTAGAAGGCCAATATAATATGTGTTCCTCCAAAAATTGTGTATTGCTCCAAATATGAGTGGAATACAATACCTATATCCAATGATGAATAGTTGGAGGAAGACAAACTATATTGAGGATCCAAAGATTGCAAAGGGATGATATGGCACAAAGGCATACAAAGAATGAAATTAGCAATCAAAAGATACCAACTGAAACAATCCGATAATGGATCCTACAAGCCACATGGATACAAGATATTATGATATGAGTGAAGGATTGTTCTGAAGAACATAGAGAAGCTCCCCATGATTTGTGCAATATTTAGTTTTGTATTTGGGTACAACATGCACAAAGTAGGATCATCACTCCCCCAAAATCAATAGAAACACACAACAAGTGCAAGTGAGCATATAGGAAACTAAGCCTAGCACTTGCAACAAACACATGGTTGAGCAACATGTAAAAGAGGCAACTTAGGAATAGGCTCAACCAAAACTGATGTGTGTGAGTCAAGGCAATGCACTTGAGAAGACTAATGTACGGATGAGCATTAAGCATCTATATAGTCTTCAATGAATGAGATACACGGTGCAAGGCCTGTCATTCCCACACACAACTAGCAAATGGGTTCACAAGCTCACTAATAAGCATATAAAGAACCTATGTGTAGCGACCCGACCCGAAATCGGTCAAGTCTCTGTGTAGCTGTACCATCCCAAGATCATGCTGGCACACACAGTACATTGATGAAAAGATTCAAAGTTCAATCACACCTGAATTTATTACACGGTTCTCATATCGAGTCTTTATTACATCATAATAAATTCGGCCGAAGGCCAACTCATGAGAAATAAACTAAAATAAAGCTGCGAAAGCGTAGACGATAAGCGAGTCCATCCGACTCCATAGGGCAATCACCGAGCGTGGATCGTAGCCTCACTCCTGGTCGGAAAACTCCTCTGCAACATGAGACGTTGCAGCCGTGTAGGTCAGCATTTTGAATATGCCGGCAAGTCATGAAGAGAGAACAACAATAATATCACTAACACTATATGCAGTTTGGCTGTGGGGCTCTAAGTTTTATGTTTTTGCGAAAAAGCCAATTTTTCCCTACAACAATAAGGACTTGCTTGCAATTACTACAAAATATTGGTTGTTATTGAGATGGTTCCGCCAACCAATGTCTCATTCCCAATTATTAAATATCCCCTCAATTAATTTATTTGTTCGGTGTTGAGATTTCCGAAATACTCCAATTCCAGAGGCTCAGTTGTCCGTAACCGGGGACACGGCTAATCGATTAGGTTTTCACTCTACAGAGTCTTGTGCACTTTACCCACAAGAATCGTTCCCTCCTTTTATGTCCTCGCACTGCCTGGTGTTTGAAGACGGGACGAACAAAACAGTGTCTTCCGTAGAGTTCCTCTGGGCCACTGCCGGTGCCCATCCAATCCTACCGTTCTTCTACATCTCGTAGCACCGTCCGGCCAGAGTCACGCCTAGGGTCGACCAAGCCAGAGCCCATAATGGCTTGCGGCTGCACAGGTAAGCTTCCGGTCAAGGTGTATTCATCCGTCTCTTCGTGGCTGGGTGAAGCTCTCCGCAAGATGTCATGGCGCTTCTCCATGCATCCCGGCCATCCGCTGGTTGCTCCAGGGTGCCCATCAATTCCGTCCTCCACCCAGTAGTGAATTTTGAAGTCCATCTTGAGCTTGAAGTCATGGGGTTGTCATCATCTTGACTCTCACATCTCCCTTATGAAACACTCAACCAACCCCGTCTACAAAAGCATAGCAATCAACTACATCGTCCCGGGCATTGGTAACAAGGGGAATTGGGTTCAACCTACCACATGATACTACTCAAGACTTGATTCAATTTTCTCCTACTGCATGCATGGTGGGGAGGAATGATTCTAATGCAACAAATCATAGGTATTGTAAAACATGATCAAATGACTTGCCTGGCTGACGGTCTTCGAACGCTAGTGACTCGTGATAGCAAGCTTCGCACTCCGGGAATTCTATTCGAAGCAAACAATAAACACATAAGCATACAACGGTATAACATAACAGCAAGCTAAAGTAAATCACACAAGCAATCATACCAAAACCAAAGAAAGCTCGAAGAACTCAAACAAGGTTTTCATTACTTCAAGCAACAACTAGAAAATAGTTTTATCCTACTAAAACCTTTCTTAACAGAGCCAAAATAAGGTTTTTTGTTTAATGACAGAAAGAAAAACAGCAAATAAATTTATTGCAAAAAGAAACGCATTAAAAGCTATTATAAAGCTCCTTTTATGCCTAAAACAAAACTAGTAAGAAAATAAGATAAAACCTTTTATTTTTCTGTAAATAAAAGTTCACCCTCTGTAACTACAGAAACTAATCTGAAATAAAATATAACATAGGTAAAAATATATTTTTAAAATAATTAAAACAATAGAAAACAGCAAATAGTTGAAATAAGTAGAATAGGCTTGTTTTCATGTAAAACTAATTTTAATGAAAACTATAAATACCCAAATAATTCCCACTGCTAGGAAAGGTCAAAACAAAGCAGTGGCAAAAAGAATCATTAAAAAAAATTAATCCTAGCTCATTTTATAGCAGAAATACTAATCTGACTAAAACTAAAATAAAACAATTTTTAAAAACTAAAACATGGCCAAAACTATTTTATACAGAAACTTTAGGAAATTTTCAAACTAGCAAAAAAAGAATCAACTAAAAATAATAAATAACCTAATAGTTATAGCTTTTACAAAACTGAAACTATTCTGTTAAAAACAGAAACTAAAACTAAAACTAAACGGCTAACGGGCCGAACAGGTGGGCGATGTGGAACTAAACAACGCTCGGGCGAAACTTAACTACATATGCGGCTAATAAATTAAACCGACCGGTTCGATCTAAAAAAACCGTAACTTAAAAAAAACCGTACCCCTTCGGGGTTCTAATCTCGTGCGTTGATGCGAGATCTAACGGCAGAGGGGGGCTCGGGCTTACAGTGGACGGCGGCGACGGACGGAGACGACGGCGGCGGCTCGGGTGTGGTCGGTGGCGTAGCTCCGGCGGTCGGGGAAGGCGGCGGAGATGTCCGGGCGATGCGGCGGAACGAGGGGAGTTCGGGGGTGGTCTCGGTGGTGGTTGAGGACGACGGAGACGAGCGGAACGAGCTCGTCAAGCTCCTGGTGAGCTACAGCTCCGGCGATGGCTCGGTGGTGGTCGAGCGGTGGCGTTAGTGGATCCTGGGCGGGTAAACGATGTCAGGAGGGTGCGCCTGGTCGAGGGAAGTGGATGGATGGAAGGAGGGATTGAGGGGATGCTCACCGGCGTCGGGCGAGGCGGTGGACGGTGGCGACAGCAGCAAGATCCAAAGGGCGAGAGCGTGGGCTACGGTGCGAGATAGGGTAGGGTTTTAGGGGGGTTCGGAAGAGGAGAGCGAGGGGAATATATAGGGCATAGCCTTGCGGAAGGGGGCGGCTTCGGAGCGCGATCGCGGGAAGATCGCGGCGACGGGCGCGCTCCGGTCGCGCTCTGGTTTGGCATGGCATGGAGGAGGGGAAAGAAAGGGGTGGGGCCGGCGCGTCAGTGAGAGGGAGAGAGGGGAGTTGGGTCGGGCGACCGAAGGGAGAGGGAAACGAGCAGGGCAGGCCGGCTCGGTGCGGTCGCTGGGCTGGCGGTCTCGCTGGTGGGCCGCGGCACAGGCGCTGCTGGCTGGGCCGGTTGGCCTGGCCAGCTCGGGGTTTTCTTTTCTTTCTTTTTTTGACAGAGAAAAAAAATAAAAAAATAAATAGAAATATAATATATTTATATAGGACATATATATATCAAAATTCTCAGAAAAAATAAATCCTAAAAGATAAACTATTTTTCAGAGGCAAAATAAAAACTTTATAAAAAACATTTTTTTGAAAATTCCAAATAGAACTCAAATTTGAATTCAAAACTTTTGGCATAAATTTCTTCTGACATTTTGGAGTGTCATGTTAGCTCCTCTCATACTTTTGCACAAGTATTGGTCAGGTATTTTTGAAATAAATTTCAATGCCAATTTGAACCCAATTTCAAATGAAACTCAAAATGCCTCTGAAATTTTCAAATGCCACTCAAATTCAAACAACATGCATAGATGCTTAGCTAAAATTGTAAAACATTCCAATTTGAAAATTTGGGATGTTACACTATGCTTGTGACAACCCGTGGTGAAGATATAAAAGGAAGCTTCATTAAGAGGAGGGATACCAATTGAATTGGCAAAAGCCTCATCATGACAAGCAAGAGGAAAACAATCTTCACCACAAAAGAGTGCAACAAGATGCAAAGATATAAGATCCGCACTCAAGACAAATCCTTTCATGGAGCCACCTAGGAAATACAAAGGAAAGAAAGGTGGACGTGAAAGAATAAGGATATCCACTAAAGAAGTAACTTCTCTCAAGTGTATATGCACACAAGAAATGGTTACTCAAGGAAAGAATAAGATACCCAAACAGAAGCCATAAACTATACTGATAAGATCTTTGCTTGAAAAGCATATAGCGCATGGCTTAATATTATCTTATAGTGTATAAATGAGCTTCAACCAAACGAACATCAAAGACACCACAACTATCAAAAGAGATCATTGTTGAGATGCTTTGAGAAGGGAAACAAGTATCACAAGAACTAATCAAGAAATTCATGCCATGATGCAACCTACACAAGGTTGTATGTAAGAAATGTATGCATGAGTAGATACTTGTTACCGAGATAGCATTGGAAGGATGTAGTAGATACCAATTGAATGTAAACGATAGTAGTTCATTGAACGTCCTAGCTTGACTCCAATAAGCACATGGTGACACCACCTTCCTTTTGAATGAGCCGAGCATCCAATGCATCTCTAGTTGTTCCTAGAACAACACCACAAACAAAATGGTACCCAAACTCAGTGGAACCAAAGAGTTAGCAAACCAACAATACATATGACTAACTCCACATAAATATGTGCATATAGATATGAAATAAAATTTCATGCACATCTTAGCCAATTAGAGACTTGGTGGAGTTTCCCTTATATATTGGGTCAAAGAAAGAAAGCATGCCAAAGAAACTACATGAAGTTAATATGCATGTTCAAGACTTTCAAGAACCAATACCAATTGGCAAAGAAATACCAAGTGAAGAAAAGATACCAAATGAATAAATCATCACTTGGAGGATATCACCTGAAAGATTCATCAAGGAATGAGATATCCATTGAAACACACAAAAGGAGAGATATCGAACTCCCAAAAGAGAGTTCCAATCAAACCAAGCCCTCTACTAAGTTTCATGATGGCACAAAGTACCAAAAAGAAATGGCTTGCCTTCCACCAACACACACTTGATAAGGATCACAAGATGAGAGTTTTATAGAAAATAGGATAGCTCCCCCAAGATTAGTGCATTATATATAATTTGCATTTGAATACAAAATGCACAAGGTGGGATCACCACTTTCACTATATCTAGAAAACGCTAGGCAAGATCAAGAAATTAACAAGATCCACAAGTGGTATGGAAGACAATGGGAGTTGACACAATCCTTGGCAAGAGATAAGGGAAATAAAAGCAAAGGCCAATGTAAAGATGATCAACAATTTCTACCACACAAATGATTAAAAATTGTCAGGAGACAAGAAGCATTTGGAAATGATTCCCGGTGGTAGATTTCAAAGATATCCATCATCATCTTCACACCAAATACAAAAGCATTGCAACTTGTAGAGCTAACATGCCACCTAGGAACAAGATAATTTACAATATCAATTCTAGGAGACAATATCTCAAATGTACACATTTTCTAGGCTTGTAATTTGCACATAGAACATTACTCCCCCATAATGTGATACCAAAGAAAACTTCACAAGAGGCAATAAGAATCCAACAAGAGATAATTAATGGACTATTTAGAATTTGAATTTCTCATGAGAAGACATACCACATAGTGACTAGATAATCTTGTAATATCAATACTAGATGGTATTCCTCATGTACACACACTTATAGGATTATGAGGTGCACAAGGCACATCACTCCCCCACAATGGGATATTCCATTAATCTCTCACACGAGCCAACTAAGATACAAACACGAGGCATAAAGGCTCAACGCACGACACACACGTACATGATGTGCAAACCAACATACACATACTTGATTTATCAAGATAAGCAAACTGGAGGCACAACATATACAAACACATGCAAGGAACAAAACCAAAACATGCAAAGGGGCAAGTAACTTTCAATGTAAACAATTTAAGCATGAGTTACCGCAAGGAGGAACATTGGATATAAGATAGAAACTTGATAATCCGAATGACTTGGCTTGAGACAATATGAATGATGAAAATCCCCTTAATTCTTCATAATGTAGCCAAGTCTCCAATGCCCTCCGACAACACCTATTGATCAAGTTTGAGCTAGTTGGTCCCCAACCAAGTTGGGTCCTAAGAGGTTAGTCACAATAGGCTTGGCTACCCAAATGGTTCTTTTCTTGACACCACTTTGAGTACCAACAAATTTGGCAAACACATTGCCAACCTTATCCTTCCCAAGAGAATACATATCATCAATTAGAATAGGGTTGGATAAGGTACCATCCGTGCATGAAGAAGCGACGTGACCTTTTTCACGACATAGGTAGCAACGTCTACTCTTTACTTTATTCTCACTTGATTTCTCAACTTGAGAAGCATTTGCTTGAGTCTTCTTGGGAAGAGGCCATTCTTCAACTTGAGGTTGAGCATGAGAATGAACTTGTGGCCGCTTCCCTTGTTGCTTGTCACTAATGGCCTTCTTCTTCAATGGGCAAGATCTAACATGATGCCCTTCAATCTTGCACTTGAAGCAAATAATCTTGGCCGAATTCTTGACTTGTTTTTGGCCCTTCTTCTTGTTCATATTGGACTTCTTCTTCTTATTGGAGTTGAATCCAAGTCCACCTTTGTCATTGGGGGATTTTTGCACACTCAAGATATTGTTGAGTGTGGACTTCCCTTCACGACACATTTCCAAGTCTTTCTTTAATGAAGTGACTTGGGCATTGAGCTCTTTGATTTCCTCTACATGGTTAGTCTCAACACAAGTACTAGAGGAAGTATAAGCTTCATCGTTAGAGCAACAAGGCAAGGAGAGAAATTCATCACAAGATGTACTAACATTGTGAGTAGATGAATTACAAGGACTAGCATATGGCAATATAGCATTTTGACTTGAAGTAGTGCTAGTATCCACATGAGGCTCACTAGATGTTACCTTAGCAATCATGGCCTCATGAGCTATCTTTAGCACATTATGTGATACTAGAAGATCATCATGAGAGCTCGAGAGCTTTTCATGGCTTTCTTCTAATTTCCCATAATTGCTAGATAGCAACTCAAGTTGAGCCCGTAGCTCAACATTCTCCTTCAAAATGGACGCTTCACAAGTAATAGAGTTAGTAGCACAAGCATAATCATTAACAACAAGAGGAGAGGACAACTTGGCAAGCTCTTTTAAATAAGAAGCTTCAAGTTTGAGCATGACACTCGGTGAGTTTGATGAGCTCACCCTTGATGACCCTTGAGCCATTTTCGAGGTGCTCAAAACCTCAACGAGTTTAGCATGAGCAACTTCAAGCTTAGCATTTTTAGTTTTGAAATCATCGGCCGCCTCAAGTGCTCTATCATGAGATTCCTTTATTCTAGATCATTCTAGAGCAAAGGTCTCCTCAAGAGATTCCTTGGTGGTTTGTTCAAGTTCAAGAGCTTGAGAGAGGTCCGCGATCTCATTAGCGTAATCATGCTCATGACCTTCCATTTTATCAATGGTGACCTCATGCTCCTCGAGATGAGATTCCAACTCCTTAATGTATTTCTTGCCCTCAATGCCAATAGACATGATTTCCATGAAGTTGGAACGAGCAATTTTATTCTTATGAAGAACTTTAAAAATCATTTCTCCCTTAATTTTTAAGGAAGCAACATTATCATTCTCTTCATCATTATCCTCGTCATCATTAGCATTAACATCATCATCAAGAGACATATTGGGGTTCAAAGTAGGAGATACCTTTGAAGCCTTAGCCATAAGGCAAAAAGTAATAGATGATGATGTAGGATCCCTTGAAGCACCATTTAAGACTACATCTTGTTCCATGGAGTGTTGAGTTTCCTCTACATTGTTAGCACAACAACTCGAGGAAATAGATACATTTTTATCATGGCAACAAGACATAGCAAGCATATCATCATGAGATTTGAGCAAGCAATTTCTACATGATATGCAAGGACTATCAACACAAGCATGTGAAACATGTAAGGTGCTCGAAGTGTTAAAGTCCAAAGAAGAAGCATTGCAATAAGAAAGTGATGAAGGATAATCAACAATAAGCCCACTATCATCATTGCAATGAACACCACTACTCACCATGTCATTACCTTGTGGCAAACCACATGTAGGTGAAGTAGAAGAAGTTGAGAACACTATATGACCGGAGGTGGAGGGAGGAAAATTATCCTCAAAAATCTTGGACACACCATATTTATCTTTAAGCTTTGTCCACAACTCATGAGCATCCCGAAACGGCATGAGTTGAAATATAACTACATTGCTCAAAGCATCGAAAAGCACATTAGAAGCTTGAGCATTGAGATAAGAGTTTTTCTCATCCTCTAAAGATAATCTTTGGGGATCCTTTGGAGGAGAAAAACCCATATCTACAACTCGCTCTAAATTTGGGTCCATGACCCTAAAGACATTAAGCATGCGAATTACCCAAACATCAAAATTTATGCCATCGAAACTAAGAGTGTCAGAGAATCCTAATCCCCTAGTCGACATCCTTACTCTCTAGGTGGTTAAGCCTGACAAAGAGAGACAAGGCTCTGATACCAATTGAAAGATCGTGGATGTCGCGTAGAGAGGGGGGTGAATAGGCGCTTTAAAATAATTACAGTTTAGGCTTGAACAAATGCGGAATAAACATAGCGGTTAATTTGTCAAGCACAAAACCTACAACAACTAGGCTGACCTATGTGCACCAACAACTTATGCTAAGCAAGATAAACTACTAGGTGATAGCAAGATATATGACAAGAAACAATATGGCTATCACAAAGTAAAGTGCATAAGTAAAGGGCTCGGGTAAGAGATAACCGAGCCACGCGGAGACGATGATGTATCCCGAAGTTCACACCCTTGCGGATGCTAATCTCCGTTTGGAGCGGTGTGGAGGCACAATGCTCCCCAAGAAGCCACTAGGGCCACCGTAATCTCCTCATGCCATCGCACAATGCAAGATGCCATGATTCCACTAAGGGACCCTTGAGGGCGGTCACCGAACCCGTACAAATGGCAACCCTTGGGGGCGGTCACCGAACCCGTCAAATTGCTCGGGGTGATCTCCACAACCTAGTTGGAGACCTCAACGCTTGCCCGGAGCTTTACACCACAATGATTGAGCTCCGAACACCACCAACCGTCTAGGGCGCCCAAGCACCCAAGAGGAACAAGCTCAAGGGTACCAAGCACCCCAGAGTCATAAGCTTCTCAACTTGTAACTTCCACGTATCACCGTGGAGAACTCAAACCGATGCACCAAATGCAATGGCAAGGGCACACGGAGTGCCCAAGTCCTTCTCTCCCAAATCCCACCAAAGCAACTAATGCTAGGGAGGAAAATGAGAGGAAGAACAAGGAGGAGAACACCAAGAACTCCAAAGATCTAGATCCAAGGGGTTCCCCTCACATAGAGGAGAAAGTGATTGGTGGAAATGTGGATCTAGATCTCCTCTCTCTTTTCCCCCAAAAACTAGCAAGAATCCATGGAGGGATTGAGAGAAAGCAAGCTCGAAGAAGGTCAACAATGGGGAAAGAACACGAGCTCAAAGGATTAAGGTTCATTGGGGAAGAAGACCCCCTTTTATAGGTGGGGAAAAATCCAACCGTTATGCTCACAGCCCGCACAGAGCGGTACTGCTAGGGTGGTGGAAGCCCTTTGAAAAACAATAGTGAGGAGGCAAAAGGCCAGTAGAACCACCGGAGCGGTACTACCGCTCGTCCTCACGGTACTACTGCTAGGGGTAGCGGTACTACTGCTAAGGGTAGCGGTACTACTGCTTGCGAGCGGTACTAAAAAAATACATCCGTGCCTACCATCGCTGGACTTAATACGAGATTTTGGTCCGCAGCGGAAGTAGCCACGGAAGTAGCCGCGGTAGTACCGCTGCAGCCTTTTAAGGGCACCAAAACGACCACAACTTTTGCAAACGGACTCCAAATTCAACGAAACCAAGTTTGTTGGAAAGCTAATGATATGGGCTAACACAATCTTGATATAAATAACAATAAGAAGAAAATGAGAAAAGTCCCATAAGAAAATGGTGAGAACCCTTCCTCGAATAAGACCGGTAAAACCTCCAACACCGAAAACGCAATAGAAGAAGCATATGAAATCCTTTTTCGATGTACTAGAGCTTATCACGAAGATAATCACAAGCTCTAAAACCTCAAAAAGATAAAATTCAAATAAGAATCAAGAAAGATGATGCAAGGATGCAATGGTTTGAGCTCTCGACGAACGATACGATCAAGCTACTCACTTGAGAGCCCCCCTTGATAGTACGGCTATCGATCCTATAACCCGGTCTCCAAACTATCACCATGAGACCGGTAAACTAGAAAACCTATCAAGGGCAAACCTTTTCCTTGCATGAAGTCCACTTGAGCTAGATGATGACGATCTTGACTCCCTCAAGTTGGACCACCTTTCTTGATTGCGTTCGCTCGATGAAGACTAGTTGATTGCTCCCCCATACTCCACTATCGGTGAGCCACTCTTTGGCACATCTTCACAAGTCCATTGACACCACAATGGACGGCAAGCTTCAAGGATGATCTCTTCGTCATGCTCCACTTGAACTTGCACATCGCAAACTTGATGATGATCACCACTCGATGTCATCCTCCATGGGTTGTATGAGATCTTCCTCTTGATGCAAACCCATGGAAACAAACCTAACCCCACATAGAACTCACATGTAGATCATGGGTTAATACACAAAGCATAATGGACAATGCTTACCATACCATGGGATCACTTGATCCCTCTCGGTACATCTTCTACGCTTTGTGAGTTGATCAACTTGATTCACTCTTGACTTAGTCTTGATCAACCTTGAACCTTTCCAACTCTCTTCATTTGGATGATGCCTTGAAGGTAAGCATGAATGATCACACAATCTTCTTCTTCAAGACATGCTTGCAATAAGCTCAACTCTCACATGACCAATCTTTGGATAATTCCTTAATAGCACCTTGGTCAACACATAAACTCCTTGAAACCAACACACAAATCTTTCAAATATAACTCAATGCAACCATTAGTCCATAGAGAATGTCACAATTACCAAAACCACACATGGGGGCACCGCATGTCCTTTCAGCAGATGGTACCTCACTAGAGGAGGGTACCTCAGTAGAGGAGGGCCTCGAAGAGGACACCCCTAAGTCGGTGAGGGAGCGTTGTTTCTGGCCCCGACCCTGTCATTTACTAGGGGCTCTCCCCCCACCCCCTCCACCTCTAGGGGCACCTCTCCCTCGACCTCCCTGTGAGGAGTCATCCTCAAGTAGTCGGGGGGAAGAGTACGGGGTCGACCACTCCGACAAGTCATCGTGGTGAGCTTCGATAGGAAACCCGTGCCGTCGGCCTTCCCCTTGCCCATGTTTAGCGAATCTGCATTGAAAAGAGAATAAACAATTAGTACATTAATAATGAAGAAAAAGCATAATAATAAGGAATAAAAAACACATTAATAAATAAGCATAAAAAGGCATATTAACAAACCATAGAAAAAAAAGACATGAAACGTACATCTGCTAGAACCCATACGAATCATCACTGTTGTAACCGATTCCTCGATCGGTCTCATCATCAGTATCACGCATATCATCTTCATTGTCTGACGGAGGTGGAGGCTCTTCCTCGTCGTCAGCGTCTTCGTTTAACTTTTCTAGCATAAGTATGTCATTTTTATTAGAGTTAATTACACTTTTGGTATATAAACTTGCACTCGATGTACAGATTCATACATAAACTTGAAAAATGACACAAACCGGTCCTACAACTTGTGTTTCGGGTATATTTAACTACATTTCCATTTGTTGCGGTTAAGTCTCCGTTAAACACTGCACATCAGTTGGCACAGGCTTCATAGTTACGTGTGGCCCCGCACGTTAGTAGCAAGGAAAGAAAGAGAAACATAATAAAAAATAATGCAGCCAGCCAGATTCGAACCGAGGGCGTAAGTGCTAGCCACTGCGCACCCTAATCACTCCTGCTAATTTGTAGATATCTTTGATATTTATATTGTTTACAATAATAATTGATTTAAGCCAAAACACGTTCTGCACGAGGGTTTCAACAATTTTTTTCTTTATTTCGTTTTGTCCCTCGAAGGACCCAAAAATCGGTTTCCTGAAAATCTTAAAAAAAGGTATTTTTTTCTTTCGAAATTAAAAAATGAATTCAAAATTTAGTGTAAAATAAAAATTTATTTAACCCCCTATCTAACAAACTGAGTTGCCCGTTCTAGGTATCAGCTCACAATGTTTGTATGAGAAGGGTGTGGGTTCGTGATGTTGCTAACACACGTCGTCCTTTTTTAAGAGTTATTCAATGCTAAAAAAGTCTAGCTTTCTCCCGCAAAAAAGAAAAAAAAGAAAAAAAAAAGTCTAGCTTTGCATATGAGCTGTTATGGTTCACGCCTTATCACTTGGACAAAAGTGGCTATGTCAAAACATGTGCATATGAGCATCTGACCTTTTGAATTCCATGAATTTACTTATTTTTTAATGATAGCAAAAACATTAAGGGCTCACGGTCGACTGAGAAATAATGGTGATGAGAGATGCACTCACACAGTAAACCCTGTGGAACACACATTTTTTATTTATTAAATCAGTTTTGCTGATAATAAAATATATAAATAACGTTATATCTCTTAACATTAACAAGAAATAGCAGGTGGTGCTATGGCCATTGCCTGATGCGTGCGACGCAACGTCTTGAGTTTGAATCCTAAAAAAATTATCACTTCAAATTTTTGAATGGAACAAAAAAAAGGTAATCAAGAAGGAAAAAAACATTGTTGAAACCACCGTTTGACACATATTTTGTGCCTCAAATCAATTATTATTAGGGATGGCAATGGGTAGGGTATGGGCGGGTACGACCCTTTTCTACCCAAACTCAAACCCAAATCTTTTTTCTATACCCACCTACTTCACTATCCATGGGCACAAATTGGTACTCATGCCCATACCCATCGGGTATCCTATACCCAATGGGTATCCGGTGGGTACAATGTATAGCGTTGACATGACAAAAGTAAGATGAGAAAAGGGTCTAAATTCAGGGACCCATCCATCACAATCAGGTTTGCACTTACATCCAAAGTTCACAATGATACCTTAAAAAATAGGCAAAAAAATTTTTGAGGACAGTTTGTGCTTACTGTATGCCATATGATACTGAAAGACATATATCCAGAGAACTGAAACTTACTAAAAGACAAATTCAGAGAACTAAAACTGCAAATTTATGCGTACATATGTTCAGGACTAGAAAAATACTCACCTCTTCCCTCGAACTAACATTGCTCAGCTTCTCCACTCGAAGTGATCTTCGTTGTCTTTGACCTCTGCTAGCCATGATCGCTAGAGGAGCAGAGATCGCTAGAGGAGCAGCAAAAGAGTCGTGGCCGGCGGCAAGGATGTATGGCTAGCAAGCTGACCTAGCCAACGACAAGGAATGGCGGCCAGGAAGAGGCCCTAGCCGGCAGAAGGAAGGGCGGCCAGGCAGTAGCCCTAGCCGGCGGCAAGGATGGGCCGCCAGCGAGCTGCCCCTAGGCGACGGCAAAACTGGACGGCGACGGCCAAAGTACTTAGCACTTAGACTACCCATAATGGGAATAACATAGGTGGTAACATCACACATACCTAGACAAAATAGATGACGTGGCAAGTAATAAATGAAGAAAGAGAGGCATGTGGTAACATAGCTAGTTACTACTAGTATGAGTAACATCACACATATCAAGATAAGATGAGTTTATAGCATAATAAATAAAGTGTTGCATGATACCACACATATGTTACTCCCCACTGCGGAGGTAGTAACATAGACTAATAACATATGCATGTTACTAGTCTAAGTTACTTCCCATTGTGGCTAGTCTTAGCACTAAGGGACTGGTAAAGTGGGAAAGGATTAGGAGTTAAGTAGAAGTAGGGGAGATGAAGAATTGATTCGAAGATGCAGATTGGAGAGCAGTGGGGGCCTCGGTTGGGGATGAATCGACGAGGATTCAGTAACTCAGCTCTTGATTGCTTCATCTTTCGAGGTCGAGGAAAAGCAGAGGAGATAACTACTGTAGGTATACGAGGGGTCTTGTGGGATTGACGGCTATGGGCCTGTTGTCCATGCGCTAGTTAAGAACTTAAGATAATTATTTATCCACATATTATAGGGTTTAATTAATTTATTTATTTATTTTCTGGGTATTCATTGGGTTACCCATGCGTATAATTTCATACCCATACCCTACCCATGCATTTTGGCGGGTATGGATACCCATACCCATGGGCATGAAGTGGTAGAAAGTCTCACCCATGCCCACTGTTTTCGGGTAGGGTACCCACGGGTACCCATTCTCTTTCTTTCCTTGCTACTGATAGATGGACCCACATGCAGGTAAGTAGAGTCTACTGTACTTAACGGAAAGTTAACGGCAACAAATGGAAATGTAGTTAAATGTAGCCGAAATACAAGTTGTATGGTCGATTTGTGTCATTTTTCAAGTTTACGTATGAAACTGTACATCGAATGCAAGATTATGTATCAAAAGTGTAATTAACTCTTTTCATTAACAATGGTATCACCATCATTCCGTGCATCATCATCGTTTGGATCCACTTTATCATCACCCAAGCCGTCAGCATCATCGTTTCTGACCACATCATCATCAGGTTGCTCTTGATAGAACACTCCCTCGTATGTCATGGGGTTAATGTTGTAGTAATCGTCATCGTTCGGGTCCGATAGCTTACCATGTGGCGACACCTTGAACACAACTTCCCAACCCTTTAGGTACTCTTTCGGGCATGGGTAAGGCAGGTAATAAACTTGTGTGGCTTGGGTAGCCGCAATAAAGAGATCGGCTCCGGCATACACGGTTGATGGTTTAACTTCGACGAAACCAACGGAAGGCGTATGTCTCAACCCCTCTACTGGGTCAAACCATCGGCATTTGAACACAGGGAGACTTAGGGTTTCGCGCCCACGGCTGAATGTAAGCTCGTATATTTTTTCTACCATTCCGTAGTAGTCAACTAAATTTTGACCTTGCATGTACACTCCGGTATTTATAGTCTTGGGATCAGGCCGGCTGTTCTGGTGCTCCTCTGTATGGAAGCGATACCCACTCACATCATACTTTTCACATGTCTTGACCCGAGGGTCAAAACCCATGGAAACCCATCTCAATTCGTCATCCATGGATATATTCGGATCTTGTCCCTACAAATTTAATTGAAATTGTTGGGTGCATTAGTTCGGTAAACTAATAAATGTTGAACTAGGTATTTAATAGGGGAATGTGAAAGTTTACTTTCTCCATGAACCAAGCAACAAAATTTTTCCTTCCAGGGTTTCCATGTCGGAGAAGAGTAAGTTCCTCCGCCTAAGTAGGAGGAATCATTCCCGTCCACTCCTCACAAATGAATTGACTAAAAGAAGAAAAGTGGTGTTAGACCAGGACTAAGTGAACATAGAACATGATGTTGTGCAAGACATAAAGGAATGGTGTAGTGGTATTACCTCATCCACAGATCCTCAACTTCCTTGATGTTGTGCAAGACGTAGAACATGAGGTCCTCCCACTCTTGTTGTGGCATGTTATAAGATTTCGAACCCCCAGTCCTGCCACCTTGCCCGCTGAATAGATGGAGCTTGGGTTTATACTTGGGCTCTTCTATATTGTATTGAGGCACCTTATTATGCAGAGTGGGAACATGGTCTGGATAGTACGATGTCCTGAGGTCTGACACCTCCTCTAGGATAACTGCCTCAGCTATGGAAGCTTCAATCTTAGCTTTGTTTCCACATTTGTGTCGGAGATGCTTGTTCTGTCTCTCAGGGCCGTACTGCCAATGATTCTGCACAGGCCCCCCCAACAATACCTCGTTCGTGAGGTGCAAAATGAGATGTGTCATCGGAGTAAAGAAGCATGGCGGAAAGATCTTCTCTAGCTTGCATATCAACTCCGGTGCCTTCTTATGCAATTGTCTAATCACCATGGGACATACTTCTTTAGCACAGAGCGTGCGAAAGAAATGGCTTAGCTCCGCAAGCACTCGCCAAACATGCTCGGGGACATAACCTCGAACCATCACCGGCATTATCCACTCAATCCATATATGATAGTCATGACTCTTGAGCCCGGTCACTTTGCCGCTTGAAAGATTGACTCCCTTACTTATATTCGATGCATAACCATCAGTGAACTTCACTATGTGTTTGAGCCACTTCAATACCTCCATCTTTTTTGGCTTTTTAAGTACGAAGTCAGCATCTGGCTTGAACCAGTTTCTTCGACCACCTGTGGGAGGCTTCATGTTTAGATGTGGTCTATCACAAATTTTTTATTGATCGGCTCTAGCTTTAGCGTTATCCTTCGTCTGATCAGGAATGTTGAGGATCATGCGGAAAAGGGACTCTGCGACATTCTTTTCGGTGTGCATCACATCGATGTTGTAAGGAAGTTTCAGGTCCTTGAAATAGGGAAGCTTCGTGAAGGGGGTAATGTGAGTCCAGTTGTGCGTCTCACCATATCCCTTGAAGCCTTTGCCTTTGCCTTGGCCTTGGCCTTGGCCTTCTCCTTTGGCTGTGG
The DNA here is from genome assembly GCA_011799875.1 of Thinopyrum elongatum. NCBI lineage: Eukaryota > Viridiplantae > Streptophyta > Magnoliopsida > Poales > Poaceae > Thinopyrum > Thinopyrum elongatum. Next base: position 578,545,884 of record CM022302.1, on the reverse strand, counting down.
CTTTGCCTTTGCCTTCGCCTTCGCCTTTAGGCTTGAGAGCTTTTAGCTGAGCAAGAACAACTGCCCCCGAAAAAGTTGGAATCTCGTTTACTTCATGGACAACCCGGCCTTTCATGAAGTTCTTCTTGTCTTCCCTGTCTGGATGGTCTGGAGGGAGGAACTGTCGACGCAGGTCAAATGCTACATACTTGCCACCCTTCTTCAGCCAAATTAAACATAGAGCCTGCATGCACACTGGGCATGGCATCTTCCCACTTGTACACCATCCGCAGAAAAGGGCATAACCGGGAAAGTCATGCATGCAATAGTGCAACCAAACTTTCATCAAGAAATTTCTCTACAGATCCCGGTCGTATGTCAACCTCGGGAAGTACCAAGAATGGTGCAAATCATCCACCAGCGGCTGCATAAACACACTCAAATTCTTCCCCGGGTATTCAGGCCCCGGAATGATGAGCGACAAGAACATGGTCTTGCGTTGCATTAGGGCACCGGGAGGGAGATTGAGCGGAATAACAAACATGGGCCAGCAGATGTATGCATTGGATGACATACCATATGGATTGAACCCATCACCTGATATGGCAATTCTGACATTTCCAGCCTCGGCTGCTTCCTCGGGGTATTCTTCATCGAACGGCTTCCATGCTTCGCCTTCTGATGGATGTACGATTTAATTTGGATGGTACCTTATACCTTCCTTGTGCCACTTCATCATTTTGGCAGACTCCTCCGTGATGAAAAGGCGCTGCAGTCTTTCTATGAAATGCAGATACCGAAGAACCTTTGCAAGGATGCCTAGCTGCCTCTTGTCACCATCCTCACCGACCACCTAAGGTACCGAGAGGAACCGCACTCCCTACAGTACTTGTTATCCGCATACTCGTGCCTAAACAAAAGGCAATTCTTCGGATAAACATGTATTTTCTCATAATCCATAGAGAGTGCCTTCATGAGTTTCTTCGTGGCATACATGCTTTTCGGCAGTTCATGACCCTCGGGGAGGCTGTAAGCCCATACTCCCAGAAATGCTTCGAAGCATTTCTGGCTACAGCCGTACTTAGCCTTGACTGCCATCAGTTGCGAGATGGCATCCAGTTGAAAGACTTTGGCACCCGCATAAAGAGGTTTCTTTAACGAGGCCAAGATCTCCAAGAAGGCCTTTGCGGTTGCCTCCGGCTCATCCGGTTCATTCTCTGAAGGTGTCGCATGTGCCATCTCTGCAGCAATGACATCATCTAGCATGTCTCTGACCCCGTCATCCGCATAACCACCGATGCGTTGTCGCATCACCTCCTGTCTACCACGCTCCCGCTCGGCAAAGTTTATCGGCGGCATGTCAAAGTATGGCATATATCCGTGCGTGCGAAGGTGCTCAAACATGTCCTTCTGATTTTTACGGAGACGTCTTTCACATTTCGCACAGGGGCATTATGGGATAATTCTCATTGGACGATAGAATATCTCCTTCAAAAATACATCAGTTCTCGTGACCCACTCTGGTGTAACTCGATTCCGGTGGATAAAACCACTGTACATCCACAGATTATCTGCCATCCTCCGCTTTATTGGGAGCCACACAACAAAATTAAGGATTCATTTAAATTAATCACATCAAATTTTTATTTTCTATCATGTTGACGGCATTGAATCCACCTACATCTCTAATAGGTAAAGATAGGTCCTAATCCCACCCGAGGATGTGTAGATTGAGTACGTTCTCCATGCTCTACCCTGTTCCGAGACAAAATTTCAGCAGCACCTCCCCGCTGTTCTCCAAATACATGTCTTCGCAATAAGCCGAGAGAATGTGCATCCGGAGAACAACGGGGAGGCGCCGCCGAAATCCTGTCTCGGAACGGGGTAGAGCATGGAAAGCGTACCCAATCTACACATCCTCGGGCTGTCCGTGGAAAACGTTGGACAATCCAAAAAAGTTGTGGTGATAAATATGCAATTGAATGCATATTTACCAATGCAACCCTTTCGGACGGGAGACGCCTAGGTTACGCGACTTGACATGAAAATAAAATCTAGTGACACGAAAAAAAATGGAGGAGGAGATGGATTTGTAGCTCACCCTCGGCTGTAGAGGATGAAGTCGAACAGCGGCGGGATGATCAGGGACCAACAGCTCCGACGACAATGACTCCACGGAGATGCAACACAAGAAAGTCTGTAAATTCAAACAAGATAGAGTGAACAATTTAGATCATCATGATATTTCAAATCCTTACTTTTCTCACGTGTCAAACTTTTTTCTTCACATTCATACAACAGTAAATATAGTACCAACAAAAGAAACAATTGAAACAACAAAGTATTTATAGTACCAACACATTCATACAATAGTAAATATTGATAGTACCAACATATATGCAATAGCAACAATAGAGTCATTTCTTCCATCAATCTAACAATTTACCTAGCACCATCAACAACCAATCCATCTAACAACATCCATTCATCCATTCATCTAGCATCATCTAACGAACATTAACAATCAACTAACAACATCAACAATCAATAGGCAAAAAAAATTAACCTACCATCATCTCTTCATCTAACAACATCAACAATCAAATTTTTATCTCCAAATTTTAACATCCGTCTATCTATCTACTTCACAAAACATCTATCTATATATCATATGGAGTATGTATAAAAAAACTACATTTTTATCTAACTAATCTATCCATCTATATATCAACAACGTTTTTATCTATCAACTAACCTATCAACAATCAAATAGCTATCCAACCATATCATCATCAATTTATACAGCCAAGTGGTGATCAATTTTGAAGGTTAAATATATTTTTTTGCAAGAAATGGGCTCACCTTCTCTGTAATCGAAGAGGAGGAGGTGTGCAGGGGAGGTCGAGGGACCCCGCCGTCCACCACCACCAAGTGGTGCGGCCCGGGCGGACAGGGCGGGGCCGGTGGTGTTGGTGCTGCCAGAGCAGCGCGGGCGGCCCGAATCCGGAGCAGGCGTGGGCGGCGTCGGTGGCCTCGCTGCGACCCTGGATCCTCGGGTGCGGCCGGTGGGCAGAGACAAAGAGAGGGTGGGGCGGCGGCACGGGTGGGGCGGCGACGCGGGTGGTGCGGCGGCGAGGATGGGGCGGCGACGAGGGTGGGGCGGAGGCGCGGGTGACGGAGGCGCGGGTCGGGCGGAGGGTGGGGCGACGACGAGGGTGGGGCAACGGCGAGGGTGGGGCGGCGGCGAGGGTCGGGAACGGGCGGCGGCGCTGGTCGGGATCGGGCGGCGGCGCGGGAGAGAGGGAGGGGAAATGAGTGGAGGAGACAGCGGCCGCGAGTGGATAAGGGGCACATATGCCGACGGCTTAGCTGTCGGCATAGGTATTTTCCTTTTTTTCTTCAGCACGTGCCACGTCATCGATCCGGGGCATGTATGTCGACAGCTTAGCCGTCGGCATAGGTATCTTTTTTTATTTCTTTCTCACAATTTCTTTAGCATGTGCCACGTCATTGATCCGGGGCATATCTATGCCAACGGCTTTGCCGTTGGCATAGTCAAGATATGCCGATAGTTAGGCCGTCGGCATAGATAAGACCCTCAGTAAATTTTTAGTACCACCCCGCCCGGAGACAAGCAACATGACCAGTTTAAATACTCGGAAAATCCAGACGAAGTAAGCTCCGGTCTTCATTACACTCATGTTAAGGAGATGAACCATTACTGTGAATCTTCAGTGCCCGGAAGCACTGAAGATTCACAGTGATAGGCCATCTTCCTAATGATGGATGCCGGAGCTTTTTATTAATTCAATTATTACTATTTTTGAGTTTGCCGTCTGTGTGAGGGTGGCCGACGTGATTTTTATTAACCCACCGCAAGATTCCCTCTGTGTCTGCCCAACGTGGCCGTTTCCCCCCTTCGTGCGACGGCGGCAGCGACGTCCGGGAGGGGGTTCACACTACGGAGCCGCGTGCCGGGTGCTTGCACCTGCCACCACACTTCCAGACATGTAAGAGGGCGCAGCACAAGACCTGGCGCATAGCTACCCCCCCCCCCCCCCACCAAGTACCCCGTCCCGTCTAACCCTGGCACTATTAACCGACGGATCTAGGCCTTTGACTTTTGCCAGACGGGGTTTGACCGATGGACATTTTCACTGGCTGTGATAGGACCAGGCCTATAGGTACCACTTCGGATAACGGTCCGGGAACCAACCCAACGCAAGATTCCCTCCGCTGCCTGTGTCCACTCGCCCTCGACTGGCGTTCCCGCACCGTCGTCACCGCGGCGGCAGCAACGTCCGTGATGGGCGGTCACAACTACGGAGCCGCGGTGGGATGCTTGCACCTGCCATCACACTTCCAGACATGTAAGAGGGCGCAGCGCAAGACCTGGCCGCATAGCTACCCCCCCAAGTACCCCGTCTCGTCTAACCCTGGCACTATTGACCGGCGGATCTAGGCCTTTGACTTTCGCCGGACGGGGTTTGACGATGGACATTTTCACCTGGCTGTGATAGGCCATCCCAAAAGGTACACTTAGGATCAAGGGCGGGCACAACCCACCGCAAGATTCCTGGGTCTGCCCGACGTGGCCATTTCCCCCCTCGTGCGACGGCATGGCCGCGACGTCCGGGGGCGGTCACACGGAGCCACGTGCCGAGTGCTTTGCACCTGCCACCACACTCCAGACGTGTAAGAGGGCGTAGCGCAAGACCTGGCCTCATAGCACCCCCCCCCCCCCCTCCAAGTACCCACTCCGTAAACCCTGGCACTGTTGACGCGGCGGATCTAGGCCTTGACTTTCGCCGGACGGGGTTTGACCGATGGACATTTTCACCTGGCTGTGATAGGCCAGCCCATAGGTACACTTCGGATCAAGGTCCGGGCACAACCCACCGCAAGATTCCCTCCGTGTCTGCCCGACGTGGCCGTTTCCCTCCTCCGTGCGACCGCGCCAGCGACGTCCGTGAGGGCGGTCACACTACGGAGCCGCGTGTCGGGTGCTTGCACCTGCCACCACACTTCCAGACGTCTAAGAGGGCGCAGCGCAAGACCTGGCCGCATAGTACCCCACCCCCCCCCCCAAGTACCCCGCCCCCGTCTAACCCTGGCACTATTGACCGGCGGAGTAGGCCTTTGACTTTCGCCGGAAGGGGTTTGACGATGGACATTTTCACATGGCGTGTGATGGCAGCCCATAGGTAAACTTCGGATCCAGGTCCGGGCACAACCACAAAAAGTTCCCTCATGTCTGCCCGACGTGGCCGTTTCCCCCCTCCGTGCGACGGCGGCAGCGACGTCCTTGAGGGCGGTCACACTACGGAGCCACATGCCGGGTGCTTGCACCTGCCACCACACTTCCAGACTTGTAAGAGGGCACAGCGCAAGACCTGGCCGCATAGCTATCCCCCAGGTACCCCGTCCCGTCGAACCCTGGCACTGTTGACCGGCGGATCTAGGCCTTTGACTTTCGACGGACGGGGTTTAACCGATGGACATTTTCACCAGGCTGTGATAGGCCAGCCCATAGGTATACTTCGGATCAAGGTTCGGGCACAACCCACCGCAAGATTCCCTCCATGTCTGCCCAACATGGTCGTTTCCCCCCTCCGTGCGACGGCGGCAGCGACGTCCGTGAGGGCTGTCACACTACGGAGCCGGGTGCCGGGTGCTAGCACCTGCCACCATACTTCCAGACGTGTAAGAGGGCACATCACAAGACCTGGCCGCATGGCTACCCCCCAAGTATCCCGTCCCGTCTAACCCTGGCACTATTGACCGGCGGATCTAGGCCTTTGACTTTCGCCAGACGGAGTTTGACCAATGGACATTTTCACCTGGCTGTGATAGGCCAGCCCATAGGTACACTTCGGAGCAAGGTCCGGGCAAAACCCACCGCAAGATTCCCTCCGTGTCTGCCCGACGTGGCCGTTTTCCCCCTCCGTGCGACGGCACGCAGCGACGTCCATGAGAGGGGTCACACTACGGAGCCGTGTGCCGGGTGCTTGCACCTGCCACCACTCAGACGTGTAAGTGGGCGCAGGGCAAGACCTGGCCGCATAAGTACCCCCCCCCCCTACCCCCCCCCCACCACACCCCCCCCCCCCCCCCCCCCCCCAAGTACCTGTCCCGTCTAACCTGGGCACTGTTGACCGACGGATCTAGGCCTTTGACTTTCGCCGGACAGAGGTTTTGACACGATGGACATTTTCACCGGCTGTGAATAGGCCAGCTGATAGTGTACAGACTTCGGATCAAGGTCTGGGCACAACCCACGCAATGATTCCCTCCGTGTCTGCCGAGTGGCCGTTTCCCCCTTGGTTGGGCGGGTATGGCAGCGACGTCCGTGAGGCGGTCACACTACGGAGCCGCGTGCCTGGTGCTTGCACCTGCCACCACACTTCCGAAGAGAGGGCGCCGCCCAAGACTGGCCGCATAGCTACCCCCCCCCCCCCAGATACCCCGTCCCGTCAACCCTGGCACTGTTGACCGGCGGATCTAGGCCTTTGATCTCACCGGACGGGGTTTGACCGATGGACATTTTCACCTGGCTGTGATAGGCCAGCCCATAGGTACACTTCGGATCAAGGTCCGGGACACCCCATTGCAAGATTCCCTCCGTGTTCTGCCCGACGTAGCCGTTTCCTTCTCCGTGGACGGCGACAACGACGTCCGTGAGGGGGGTCACACTACGGAGCCGCGTGTGGGTGCTTGCACCTGCCACCACACTTCCAGATGTGTAAGAGGCCGACAGAAGAAGACCTGTCCGCATGCAACCCCCCCCCCCCCCCCAAGTACAACCAGTCCCCATCTAACCCTGGCACTGTTGACCGGCGGATCTAGGCCTTTAACACACTCGCCGGAAGGGTTTGGACCGATGGGCATTTTCCACTGGCTGTGACAGGCCAGCCCCATAGGTACACTTCGGATCAAGGTCTTGGCACAACCCACCGCAAGATTCCCTCCGTGTCTGCCCGACGTGGCCGTTTCCCCCCTCCGTGCGACGGCGGCAGCGACGTCCGTGAGGGCGGTCACACTACGGAGCCGCGTGCTGGGTGCTTGCACCTGCCACCACACTTCCAGACATGTAAGAGGGTGCAGCACAATACCTGGCCGCATAGCTACCCCCCCCCCCCCAAAGTACCCCGTCCGTCTAACCCTGGCACTGTGACCGGCGGACTAGGCCTTTGACTTTTGCGGACGGGATTTGACCGATGGACATTTTCACTCGGCTGTGATAGGCCAGCTCATAGGTACACTTCAGATCAAGGGTCCGGGCAACAACCCATCGCAAGATTCCCTCCGTGTCTGCCCGACGTGGCCTATTCCCCCCTCTGTGCGGCGGCTGCAGCGACTCCCGTGAGGGCCGTCACACTACGGAGCCAGCGTGCCGGGTGCTTGCCTGCCACCACACTTCCAGACGTGTAAGAGGGCGGCAACGCAAGACCTGGCCGCATAGCTACACACCCCCCCCCCCCCCCCAAGTACCCCGTCCCGTCTAACCCTAGCACTGTTGACCGGCGGATCTAGGCCTTTGACTTTCGCCGGACGGGGTTTGATAGATGGACATTTTCACCTGGCTGTGATAGGCCAGCCCATAGGTACACTTCGGATCAAGGTCCGGGTACAACCCACCGCAAGATTCCCTCCGTGTTTGCACGACGTGGTCGTTTCCTCCTCCGTGCGACGGCGACAGTGACGTCCGTGAGGGGGGTCACACTACGGAGCCGCGTGCCGGGTGCTGCACCTGCCACCACAATTCCAAAACATGTAAGAGGGCGCAGCGCAAAGACCTGGCCCTAGTACCCCCCCCCCCCCCCACAAGTACCCCCGTCCGTCTAACCCTGGCACTGTTGACCGGCGGATCTAGGCCTTTGACTTTCGCCGGACGGGGTTTAACGATGGACATTTTCACCTGGCTGTGATAGGCCAGCCCATAAGTACACTTCGGATCAAGGTCCGGGCACAAGCCACCGCAAGATTCCCTCTGTGTCTGCCCGACGTGGCCGTTTCCCCCCTCCGTGCGACGGCGGCAGCGACGTCCGTGAGGGGGGTCACACTACGGAGCCGCGTGCCGGGTGCTTGCACCTGCCACCACACTTCCAGACGTGTAAGAGGGCGCAGCGCAAGACCTGGCCGCATAGCTACCCCCCAAGTACCCCGTCCCATCTAACCCTGGCACTATTGACCAGCGGATCTAGGCCTTTGACTTTTGCCGGACGGGGTTTGACCGATGGACATTTTCACCTGGCTGTGATAGGCCAGCCCATAGGTACACTTCGGATCAAGGTCCGGGCATAACCCACCGCACGATTCCCTCCGTGTCTGCCCGACGTGGCCGTTTGCCCCCTCCATGCGATGGAGCCGCGTGCCGGGTGCTTGCACCTGCCACCACACTTCCAGACGTGTAAGAGGGCGCAGCGCAAGCCCTGGCCGTATAGCTACCCCCCCCCCCCAAGTACCCCTTCCCGTCTAACCCTGGACTATTGACCGACGGATCTAGCACTGTCAAGATTCTTATAAAAAATATAAAACTTGTCAAAATATTTGTAATTATCAATTGTTTGTGATTTTAATAAAGTATAGGGGCCTATATGGAAAAGAACATGAGGTCACATTACTAACATACTCGAAAACAAATACAAACTACATATTCATAATCTATGAAAAATTCTACACCAAATTGATATATAATTTATGTATGTTTATGTTTAGATAAGGCACATTTAAGTTAATCAAATTTTAATTTACAAAAAAATAAAAAAATAAAAAGATAATACAATGTTATGCCGACGGCAATCGGCATAGCTATGCCCCCCGGATCGATGACGTGGCACGTGCGGCGGATCGATGACGTGGAATAACCCTATGCCGACGGCCGCCGTTAGGGCTGTCGGCTTAAATATGACGGCGTCAAACGCCCATCATCCACAGGGTCACCGGGCCCACGTCTATGCCGATGGCTCAGATATGCCGACGGTAGTTGTAGGCATATTTCCCGATATGCCGACGGCCACTGTCGGCATATGTTGATATATGCCGACGGCCTCTGTACACCGACGGCTTGCCCTAGGCCGTCGGCATAGCTCCACCTATGCCGACGGGGGCCGTCGGCATATGTTAGGCCGTCGGGATTAGGCCGAATTCCGGTAGTGCATGTCCCAGGTGCACAAGTGCAGAACGAACAATGGATAGAATCTTACATGACATGTTGAATGTCGGATGCATCAAATTGTAGGAAATTAACAGAATAAAAAGGTGAAATAAAAAAGCAGGACATCATTGAGATGAGACAAAGTAGAAGCTCCCCGTCTCATCACCATAGTATTTCTCTCATTTCACTTGAACAACATAATCCTTCAGACAGATTTCTGACGCATCATTTGCACTATGTGGCAATATTCTTCTTCATTTCGTATTACCTTGTCTGCTAACAAAATTGAAAATGAACTATGATTCTCATGCTACATTTGGGAAAAAGAAGAGACATGATCCCAACTTAGCATAGAGAGTACCTTCAAAGAAAAAAACTAAGCACAGAGAGCTGATAGTCGATAGTCACTGTCTCAAATACTCCCTCCATATCAAAATATAAGACGTTTTTGTATGCTAGTATGGCCTACAAAAATTTCTTATATTTTGGTACAAAGGTAGCTAGTACTAACTAACAGAAATTAGCAGGGCACAAATTACCAACAAAAAACAAAAGGCACCAATCTAGGAATGGAGACCGACAGGCTTGCTAATTAATTAGTTCCTAATTAAAAGATCAGATCACATCCCTCAGTGCCATATATACAGATGGACAGCTACACACAAAAGATCATGAGCTGATCCTAACCACCACCAGTAGCATTAGTTAATAAACTATGAAGGCCGTCTAGAAAGCTAAAAAGACCAAGACCACTGTCGAACCATCAGAGCCTCAGAGGAACCTAAAGTGTAACATTTAATAATCGATAAAATTCTTATGAATTAGCAATTCTGGCGCTCACACTGGGCGCAGGGATGCCGACCGGCGGACCGATGGCCGGCGCTCTTCGCGCACTGCAACGGGCGCCGGCTTACTCTCCGGGCGGCGCTTGCAGGCAATGCATGGTTGAGATATGTGAAGCCAAACCCCAACGCCACAGTACTGCACCAACTCTGTGAGCTCTGGGAGGTAGCTGCGAGCATCACGCTACGCGAGGGAATGCCGGACAACCTGCGCTAGAAGTGGACCTCTGATGGCAAGTACACGGCGGCCTCGGCATATCACAAAATGTTCCAAGGAGCCATCCCGACCAACGACAAGGAGATCATCTGGTCGGCCAAGGCGGCGCCGCGTGCCAAATCCTTCGCCTGGATTCTGCTGCGGGTCTGCTGCGGGGAAAATGTCTGACGGCGGACAATCTTCAGCGCCGACAGATACCGCACGATCCGGTCTGCCCTCTGTGCCGCGCGGCGCCTGAGACGGCGCACCACCTCATCGCGGCCTGCCCGTTTTCTATGCAGGTCTGGGCAAAAACGGCGCACTCTTTGGGCATCCCATTCTCGGACCTGGCGATGCCCACTGGTACCCGTCTGCGGACGCGCTTCAGAAACCAGTCGCGATCGCTACCGCGTGCCAACAGGGCTACTTGGAAGGCCACCTGCTTGTTGGTCTCCTGGTGCATTTGGAAGGAGCGGAACGACAGGATCTTCAACGCTAAAACCTGCACGGCGTCTCAAGTTCACTCGAGAATCATAGACGAGGCCAGAGTATGGGTACAGGCGGGTTTAGCCCCCATGGCAAGCTTCTTTGAGCCGCCTTGAGTTTCTGTTTCTTGGCCAGTGTATTTAGGCGAGGCTGCTGGCGCCTTGCATGGATCTGCCTCTTTTTCTCTCTTCCCAGTTCTCTGTAACTGTTTACTTCTCCCACTACACCAATGAAAATCAGCACCATGCTGCTTTTTCGTCAAAAAAATTCTTATGAAAAAAACATCAAGATAAGAGAAGCATCTACCCAATATATGGAAATCCAAGTCCGTGCCAAACATCAAGAAATGAAAAAACAAAAGATGCAGAAAACATCACCCTGGAGCAACCAACTACATATGAATGATATTGATAGATGCTTGCATTGGTTGGGATGTGCACAACATCGTTCCATGTTGATTTGTCAGCATACTTATCAATTAGGAAATCTCCATAACCCCAAAAAAACAGAGTTAGAACAACTTTGAGCAACCTGTTGTTCAGTTATCACAGTTGCAACTTGCATGAAGCCATATGCTCAACAGAACCAGATTATCCCACAACTAAAACTCCAGCATCATAGTAAGTCTCTGGGTAAAAATTGATCAAACATTTCACAATATTGTGAGTAGTTGCCACAGTTCAGGATAGTGCTACACTTACCTGGCAACAGAATTAACACTAAAAGTATACTCTAATAATTAAGATTCAGGTTATTCCAAGAATAGCACATGATCTAACATCATGCACATTGATTAACCAATGAAACATATAAATGGCTATAAGCCTATTGCCACCATAGCTTCGTTGAGTTTCATCCTTATTATGGCCACACTGGTTTGCCCCATACTTCAAAACTTGCATACTCTGAAACACTAAGAATATAAAACAGCCAACACACACCAAGCAAGGTTACACTGAATTACAAAATAGCAGTCGTGCGGAGACAAACGATTCCTTTCAGAATAGAACTCTGATATCCTATCTTCAATCTTCGAAACCACTATATTCTTCAGAAAGAGTATAAATATCCATATTTAGAAATAGAACAATCATCAGCTTAACAGTGGACTATAATGTCATATTTTTCAGTTCGCAAAAGTTTCACATCTAATCTACTATACATACTCACATAGAACAATAAATGTACTATATGTATCCAAATAACAGTGAATAAATGTGCTTTTTCTTCAAGGTTGCATGTCAAGAATATAATTATTGTGATTTCATTTAATTACTGATCTGTTTGCACACGCAGCTAATACACAGCCAAGCATGCATACACTTTTGTTAAATCAAAGGATCGAGGGTCGCTTTTGCATTTCTGTTTCTTTGTTTATGCACTTTCTGCATGATTGACAAACAATCACTCATCAAAAGATCATGAAAAGAAGTATGTACGCTCACCTTGCAATCAGCCAACCTAATATGATGCTTTCATCAGTGGACAAAACCAACAGCATGGTCTGTATCCGAGGCGACCACACTTTGGCATGAATCAAATTCGCATCCGCCGATTCTGAGGAAGGGACTTTGAGCAGCTGGAGGCGCCACCAGGGAGAGGAAAACGTGGAGGGTGGCAGATGGGAGGAGAAACTGGCTGCTGGGATGCGCCAGTCTGCAAGACGCGGCCGCGATGGAGACGACATGGACGGCAAGCGGAGATTAATGGTGGAGACTGCCGGGAGGACGCAACATCTGTGATTTGGGGAGACAAAGAGAGACTAAAGGGACTGGAACCTCATTCAAAAAAGGGGGATCGGAACCTGCAGCCTAGAACCTCGTACAAAAAAAAAGGAATTGGAACCTGCAGCCCGCCTCCACGGACGAAGACGAAGATATCCAACTACAACCAAGACAAAGAGAAGAGAAAATACAACCTGCTGCGGAGCAAAAGAAGCCGACACGGCGGGCGTGGATCCGGCAGGCGGCCATCCAGAGGCATGGCAACCCACTCCCATCAGCGACGAAACGACAGGGCAGCCCTCCCCCACGGCCACATCGACAACGAAGCACGGCAGGAATGTCCGCTGCTCCTCTCGCTCTCTCCCGCAAGCGCCGCCAGAGAAAGAAGATCTGATGTAGAGGAAGAAGAAAACGCCAGCAACAGATCCGGACCCGACGAAGAAGCAAGCACCGAAGACCCCGACGAACCCACCAAAGCCGCAGTCGAAACCACACCCAACCACAAAGACCCACGCCGCCACGCCTCAGAAAGAACCAGCGCCGCCACCCACCTCGCCCAGACAGAAAGAGAAAAGAAGAGGACGCGACCCCAGCGGCAAAAGGAAAGGATGGCACGTGCACGCGAACGAACAGACAAGCGACACGGATACCTAGCAGCGAACCGACGCAGCGAAACGGGCCAACTACAGGCTTACAACGAGGGCCCACCCCGCAGCCCAAAAGCATCGATCAACCAGGAGGCTCTCCATCGAGGGAGCTTAGAGTTTTCGGTGATGTGTGGTATCAATAGTTTTCGTTTTTTAAAACATGTTTGTGTCTTTTTAATAAAATTCGTCTCACAAATTTCACCTGAAGTGAAAGTGAAATTGTATACTAGTTGCCCCGTGTTGCCTAGAGAACTCATGCCTGTCGAGTGTAAAATAACCCAAGGTTGCAAAATCTTTGTGTTCTTTTAATTGAATGGTGGCGAGTTGAGCCTGATCTCGATATCCTTCAGTTCCAAGATTGATCTAGCTATTTGCTTTCTTTGTTTCTTTTTCTTCAGTGAGATGAAATGCACTTATGCACACAGACACAGTGGTCAACAGAGTAAATTAGTTTACATACACAACAACGGCTCTCTTGGCCACTTATGTAGATTTAAAAACAAACTGACACCTAAAATACGGATTTTTTTTTTTGGGGGGTACAATATCTAGAACCCAAAACAGAGAGACAACAGAACAATGGCGTTACTATCGGTAGTAACATGAAACCACACAGTTTTTCCCCTTGGGAATGCACCTACGGTAAATTTGACCCCTAAAATGAGCTCTCCCACTTACCTATTTACAAGTTCTCCAGCTCCGCTTGCTCAGTAAATGCTCCCCCCCAATCTATTAACTACAGAATTACAGTAATGCCGTTGCTGTACTTTTGTAACGAGGAATCCATTGTTGTACTATCATTACAGCATTACAAGTTGGTCTACACCATCAGACTCGCTAATCTGTGCACCTCAGATGGATCTAGTCTAGGGTGGAAATGCATCGGCTCCAGCAATCATCACCCCAAGCTTGCACAGAAAAATAACTCATGTCAGTCAGTCAGTTCCTTGCATATACAATCATACAGATGCATGGAACAATAACAGCATCAAAAACAGCAGGAAAGATTCAAAAATTACCTGCTTCAGATCATTCAACACATGGCACACCTTACTTGGCAGGCCTTCACTTTCGATGTCCTGCATCCACGGAAAATAAAGTTAGCTCACTCACAGGCAATCTCAGATATTAATAAGCTGGTGTGCGGAAAGCAAAATGATCTGACCAAGATTACACATCTCACCTTCAAACCTGCAAAGGCTTTGCACACTTGAGACAGCACAGCCGGGTTTTTAACATCTGCTAGTTTTCTAAGAATCGCATATGGATACTTGAAAAGCTGCACAAGAAAATTGAACTTACTGTTAGAACAAACCATGTAAATGCGTTAAATCGGGGGCGTACAAGCATGTATATGCTACCGCAGAGGCTTGTTATATTGAAGTATACATGCACTTGGTTCACAGAACTAGAAATGTAGCAGACCTGCATCAGTCTTTGCATGATGTCATCATGTATTGGTAGCTCAGACAAATCAGCATCAACAGGAAAATCTTCAGGGAAATCCTTACATATCTGCCATCAAATGATTTGTGTTCAACAAGTTATAGCATCTGTGATTCATAGTGTATCAATTATTGAATAGATACCAAGTTACCAGCTAGTGGGACCCATGCTATACAGTAGTAATTTCAGGGCAATGATAAGTAAAACTAAATACAGGACCAGGCAGGGGCATGGCAGAAAAGAATCAAACGATCGAGGGGTTGGGGTCAAGGATTACCTTTTCACTGGCGAGGAGAAGGATAAGGCAATTGTGGAAGTTGGGGAGCTGCTGCCAATTAGCAGAGAAGTGAATCCCGATGAGACTGTTGATCTCAGTGAGCGTCACAGCCGCTGCCACTTTCTTCTGCTGCCCAATAATTACTGGCAGTGCTTCTTCCTCACTGAACTTGAGCGTAAGAAGGTCTCCATCACATCCTTTGAGCTCCCAGTTTATATTGCTGATTGAGACATCATCAAAGGCATCGCGGCTATGCCTAGCCCAACTGTGGATTTTTCGATGCAACGGTTTCCCTATTTTCTCAACAGTATCACTCTCCAATGTTGTTTCCACCAGTTGTTGCACATCCCTAATTCGTAGGGTCTCAGACAGCATGATCATTGTCCATTGCAATGCTTTTCCTCTCTCAGTAGTTTTAGACTTGTAATTTTCCGGGTTGAAATCGAACAATTTGCTAAATATGCTAGGAAAACAGTGGCGCCCCACAGTTATATCGGCACTGCCATCATAGTAACAGAATGTAAGGTATGAGAAATCACAAATGAAATGTATCGTTTGTCTAGTAAACTGACAGGAAGGGGTATTACTTACACAGCTGAACTGTATCCTGAGTCGTACGGAAGGATACGGTATGGAAGCCACTTGGGCCACTCCGGGGTCACTACATCGTTGAACAAATAGAATTTGGGATCAGAATTATGATCTGCACTTCGAGGACGGAAGCCCAGGAAATACAAGTCCGACTCTCTAAACAAAATCTCCACGGAATCTTCTCCGTTTCCTCTGAGTATTTCAACAATGTGGAATGTGTCTCGGCCATCAACAAGGGGTGGTGTGACTGGATGCCCCCCTAAAATCATCGAACATATCAATAGCATCCTCTGGAAACGCTTCACCATCAGGCGGTGGAAAGACGCCTTGGTAACACCTAGTCCGATGCAGAACCTTGGTACATCCTGCAACCAAAATGTGCGACCGGTCAATCAGAGATAGTAATAATAATAATAACAACTAACTGTACTTATGAGATGACATGAATTAATATTCAGATGGACCAACAATGGTATAAATTCATACACGAAGGGGACAGTTAATAGCTAGCAACAGAGGTCAGGATAAAACAATCTGAACGACATGGATTACTTGGGAGAACCACACTATAGCGGCGAGTGAGTGAGTGAAAGGGGGGAAAAGACGAACCAGATCGAGTAAACCCCAAAAAACAGGGGCTTGACACTATCCATCGGATTGGAAGGCGAGAATTCGACTCTAGGCTAGGGGACTCAAGACTTGCACCATCTGCTGCTCATCGGATGCCCTCGCCCCCGGGCAGCGGATTTGTTTTTCTCCCCAAAGACGGCGTTTTCTGACCCAAGAACATATATATCTATATAAAGCGGATCAGGTCGCTAGTACCTCAATGATGCTCTGGCGATGCTGGCGCGCGCGGCGCGCTGCCTCCGTTGCAGCTTTGGCTACATCAACAACATGAGCGTCGGCGGCCAACACCTCCTCCTCGGCGCCTGCCTCCTCTGGGTCCTCGGCGCCTGCCTCCTCTGGGTCCTCGGCGCGTGCCTCCTCTGGGTCCTCGGCGCGTGCCTCCTCGGCACCGGCGTCGTCGCCCAGGACCTCTGCGGCGATATCGCCTTCCGTGCCGCCGTCGGAGGAGCGGCGCGGGCGTGGGGTCTCCATGTGGGGAACACGACGAGGGCTTCTTGGTGACTGTTTTTTCTGGGTAAAGTAGTACAGTAGTAAAGAGATGGTGAGATGCAGGGGAGAGATCACGGTTGAAGTTACAAGCAAATCAGGTTGTTCGTGGATGATGGTTATGCAAGCAAATCACCTGGACGGGGCGGCGGAAGCGCGGGGCGGCGGAGCGTCGCCGGGGGAGCGCCTCCTCGGAGGGGTTCTTCTTCTTCTGCGGCAGGTCGAAGTTCTCCATGGCCGGAGCAGAGGCGGCAGCGCGAGCGAGATAGGGTTGGGTTGGTTGTTCGTGAGCACCACCTGTTGCCCCTGCCTCCGCCGCGATGGGATCGAGCTAGAAGTAGGAAAAGGGGAGGACCGCCGCGGTGGGTTGTAGGGAAAGGGGGGAGGAAGGGAATGGCGGGCTGCGCTTCGGTGGATTAATGCACCTGCTTTTTGTGTGCATGACATGTGGGCCCAACAGGTGACTGGCCCACATGTCAGGGACCCAAAGGTCCGGGAATGGCAAGTTGCAGCCCTTTGTTTATTAGTACATTTCTTTACTTGGCTCGCTATTGGAGTTTTTCTGATCCATCCGTGCTCGTGCTCCCGGTACGTGGCAAACATCCGAACCATCTTCGCTCGTTTCTTAACTCGCTCCCGGTACGTGGCGAATGCTTAGCCGACGTCGTGAAATTACGGCAGTTCCGGCGCCCGTCCCTCTCCCTCCTGATCCAAGACAAGAACCGCTCCGTCACCGTCATTTTACTCGAGCCACTCGCACCCGAGGCGTCGCCGTCTGCCTCCGAGTCCAGCGCGGGCGCCCGTCGATAGTGGTCAACCATGAGACCATGTCCTGGCATGACGAGAACAACAAGAGCTGGAACATTAACGTGTAGTTTACTTCATTCGTGAGCTATGTAATCTCCATCTCGTTTGATAAGGAGGCGTTGTTGTAATCATGGTGAACATCATGGTCCGTTCTACTACTAGAACTGATTGGTAGTCATTAGTTAATCGATCAATATTAATTTACGCCGGCACCTCCACCTCGATGCTGTTGTGGAATGGCGCGGCCGAAAGCAAGATCAAGAATCCGAGAGTTTTTTTTTTTTAAACAACATCAACTTTATTAATTAGAGATAACGGTTCCATCGTCTATAAGAAGATATACAATATTTTCCATGGGCTCCTCAATCCAATCCCTAGTCATGGAACATTTAGCCATTCTAGCAAGCTCATGGGCTACTTTGTTCGCTTCTCTATTACAATGCTCAAAACTAGTAAGAGAAAAATCACAAGCCATAAGAAAGCAATCCTCGAAAATTGCAGCCGCCACTCCTGCAGAATGACCTCCGTTCTTCGTTGTGTCAATGACTTCCATGTTGTCAGAATTGATGATGAGACGATTACAACCCGCCTTTTGAGCCAGCAATAGTCCAAATCTAAGTGCTAACGCCTCCGCTGTCAGCGCATCCGCGCTCAAGAATCCGAGAGTTGAGCAGCATGAGGTCCAAGTTCAGCACGCAAATTGCTTCCTCGAGCCTAAGAGGATTGCCAAGTCGGCCATGCGGCACTCGCCCGTCGTCCCAACGCGGGCACCTGACCAGTGAAGTCCGCAGACTCTCGTTCCCCTCTCATCTACTGTACACGGGCGACTGAGAGGCGATTTTTTTTCCGGCACCGGCACCGGCGACTCCTCTTCCCCGAGGGCCTCGTGCTCGTCGGCGGTGGGGGAGTCGCTGGATCCGCTGCCCGGACCTGTATAGCCGTAGACTAGGGTAGTCTTCTAGCTTGGGTTGGCCGGCCGTCATGGCAGGGCCCAATAAGGTTGCTCCGGATTTCGATCCGATGCGACGGTCTCCGTTGTCGTGGGCGTTGGATCTGCGAGCTTGGGTCGATGTGCGAAGTCGGCGTCGCGGCGGCGGTGGCTTCGCGGCTGTTTTGGTTCTCCAGCTTCGCCGTCGTGGTGGTGTGTGCTCCAGCGCTGCTATGGAGCTGAGGAGATGTTGTACAGGGGCTGGGCCGGCGTGCGGCGTCTGCTATGGCGTCGACGGCGGTGGTCTCCAGATGCTGGCTGTTCCGGTTCTGGGTTTGAAGGCGTTGACGGGCAGTGCCGGTGTTTTCCGTCGACAGCGTCGACCGGATGCGGCGGTGCTGCGGTTCGGGAGGCTCGGGGTTCATCCCTGGCCGATGTGCCACAGCGACATGGGCCTCGCCGTCTGCGGCGGGGAGTTCAAGAGGTCCACAAAGCAGCTCGGCTGCGAGGAAGCTCTCCTGGATTTGGGCTTTGTGGTTTTCGTCGTCTTCTCTGTTGGTGTCTCCGGCGACGGCAGACGGCGACGGCAGATGCAGGCGTCGGTTGTGGGTGGTCTGCTCAGGGGTCTCCAGGGAGCTGGATGTTATTTTCTGTTTCTTGGGGGTCCTTTGTGCAATTTGTCCGGACAGCTGGTCCTTATGGGCTGTTCTTGGTGCTGCGTGTGATGTACCTTCTTCCTTTGCTATATGAATGCCCACGTGGTCTTTCAAAAAAAAAAAAAACGCGGGCACCTTCAGGCCCGCTTACGTTTTCTCTGCGTTCCTTGCAGCGGAATACTAATAATATTACTAGCCAGCCGATGAATCAGAGCTCAGAGCCCGCTGACAAAAGAGCCTCGCGCGGCCGGAGGACATGGGGCGACTTGATGCATCGTCGGGACCTGTTCCGTATTCAGATACGTAGATGAAAGAGGAGGTATAAATTATTACAATCTCGTACTGTATATTTTATTTGTTTTGGAAAAGAAATAAACGCTTTTGGGGAGAGAAAAATGGAGAGCCGTTAGATCCTCCGCGGGGACGCTGGGAGCACGGATGGGCGTACGAGACGGGAGCAGGCAAATCCCGTCCGTTACTTTCTGACCCACAAATTTGCTCCGGTATCTATCTGTGGATAGGGAGACTAGTCCACGGACATGGATGCCGAAGCCGGCCATCCAACACTGTCCGCACACATTTCAAACCGGATTTCAAATTAGCAGACAAAATTCATGCAAACCGGCTGATATTCATCAAAGGTTGGATAGAAAATAGTCCAAATCACCTATATATAGCATGCAAATAAGTCTAGTACAACAATATCTCAAATTTGATGTCCAACAAGTTTTTCAATAACGGATCATGTCGTCCCACATATGCTATTCTTTCAACTTCATCCAACAATGCGTGTACGTAAAAGGTCGTCCCTATATCCTGTGGTACATCACGGCGGTGTATACAGGCCACACAATGTGTAGAGCCACATTGAGTGAATGAATGATTTAATCAACAAGTTGAGGAAGAAGCAGCAAAAAACTTACGATCTCCTCCTCTGTCGCGTGCAACGGTCACCTTGCCTCCAGCTGAGCAACGACGTGAAAAAACTTGGTGTTTGTCTGGATGGCGTACCATCGATATGATAACGACCTCACATCGCGTTCTTGGATGATATGCATGTCGTAGGGTGAAGAATTTAAGCGTGAGGACTTTGTATTTCGTAGTATCTTTTCTCTTATTTTGCGTCACTAGTAAGTGGGCACGGGCAATGCACGTCTTTGCCAAAATATATTGTAGTTGAACATATCATAGTTCAAGAAAAATTTCGATACCATTTCGACTGACGGTGTCCTGAACTAGGGGTACTAAATTGTACGGCCCGCCGTCCATGGGCCGGTCTTGTGGCCTGCCGATCACTAAAGTAAGGATTACCGAAGCTATAAACCTCGACGTGAAAGATGCAAACATCCGAAGACTTGGCGTGTACTTCAAGGATTGCTCTGTAACCGGCACATTGACAACCGACCATGTTTGATAATGATGAACGGTGGCTGATACGTCTCTAATGTATCTATAATTTTTTATTATTCCATGCTATTATATTATCAACCTTTAATGTTTTATATGCATTTATATGCTATTTTATATCATTTTTGAGAACTAACCTATTAACCTAGTGCCAGTGCCAGTTGTTGTTTTCTGCTTGTTTTTTGTTTTCCAGAAAATCAGTACCAAACGGAATCCAAACGCTACAAAACTTTTTAATGATTTTTTTCTGGATATAAGAGACCATAGAAACTTCGGGAGGAGACCAGAGGATGTACGAGGAGACGGCAAGGCAAACCGGTGCGCCCTGTTACCTCGTGGGCCCCTCGAGGCTCCGTCTGACCTAATTCCACTTCAATAAATTCTCAAATATTGGAAAACCAACAGAGAGCCATCCGAAATAACTTTTCCGCCGCCGCAAGTCTCTGTTCTTCCGTGATCCCATCTGCAGGCCTTTCTTGGCACTCTGTCAGAGGGGGAATCGATCACAGAGGGCTTCTACATCAACCTTGCTGCCCTATCGGTGTGTGAGTAGTTCACCACAGACCTACGGGTCCATAGCTAGTAGCTAGATGGCTTATTCTCTCTCTTTGATCTTCAATACAATGTTCTCCTCGATCTTCTTGAAGTTCTATCTGATGTAATCTTCTTTTGCGGTGTGTTTGTTGGGATCCGATGAATTATGGGTTTATGATCTGAATATTCATGAGAAGTAATTGAGTCTTTTCTGAACTTTATTATGCATGATTGTTATACCTTTGTATTTCTCTCCGATCTATCCGTTTGGTTTGGCCAACTAGATTGATTTATCTTCAGTGGGAGAGGTGCTTTGTAGTGGGTACAATCTTGCGGTGCTCTATATCCCAGTGATAGAAAGGGACAAGACATGTATTTGTATTGTTGTCATTAAGGGTAAAACGATGGGGTTTATTCATATTAGTTGAGTTACTTTGTCTATGTCGTGTCATCTTGCTTAAGGCGTTACTCTGTTTTTATTAACTTAATATACTAGATGCATGCTGAATAGCGGTCGATGGATGGAGTAATAGTAGTAGATGCAGGCAGGAGTCGGTCTACTTATCTCGGACGTCATGCTTATATACATGATCATTGCCTTGGATATCGTCATAACTATGTGCTTTTCTACCAATTGCCCAACAATAATTTGTTTACCCACCGTATGCTATGTGTTCGAGAGAGAAGCCTCTAGTGAAAACTATGGCCCCAGGGTCTACTTTAAATATAAAAAGAAAACCAAAATACCTTACTGCAATTTTTTTTGTTTTGCAATTTATCTATCTACCACTACAAGATTTAATCTTTGCAAGTAACAAGTTCAAGGGGATTGACGACCCTCTTGCCCGCGTTGGGTGCAAGTATTTGCTTTTGTGTGTGCAGGTGTTGTACACGAGGCGTTGCGTGATTCTCCTATTGGTTCGATAACCTTGATTCTCACTGAGGGAAATACTTATCTCTACTGTACTGCATCTCCTCTCCTCGAGGAAAATCCCAACGTAGCTCACAAGTAACAGTGGCTTTGCCACAAATATCATGTCAGCTCTATATGATCACGCAAAGCAATATGATGATGAACACAGAAGTCATGTGACAGAGCGGTGGAAGTTGCATGGCAATATATCTCGGAATGGCTATGGAAATGCCATAATAGGTAGGTATGATGCATGTTTTGAGGAAGATATAAGAAGGCTTATGTGTGATAGAGCATATCATATCACGGGGTTTGGATGCACCGGCGAAGTTTGCACCAACTCTCGAGGTGAGAAAGGGCAATGCACGGTACCAAAGAGGCCAGCAAATTGCGGAAAGGTAGGAGTGCGTATAATCCATGGACTCACATTAGTCATAAAGAACTCATATACTTATTGTGAAGGCCTATTAGCCCTCGAACCAAAGTACTACTCGCATGCCCCTAGGGAGGAGGTAGGTAGGAGTTAACCATCACACACCCCCGATTATAACAACACTCAAGGATTTCATTTCAGACATAAAAATGCTCAAACCTCCCCACCATGCCATGACCAACACTTAGATGAGAAGTTAATAACAAGCTTTAATACCGATATTTCTACTAACCAATGGTCGTGAACCAATATCCTTTCATATTATGACATCGATACAATTAAACCATACATTTCATATTTATTGATCTACATGAAAGTTTTTATTGTATCCCCCTTGAATACCTATCCTTTTTGGACTAGTCTTATAACACGTGCATATTGCCATTACTATTTATTAGACTCTCAAAAAGATTTAAGTGAAGCATGACAGTGCAATCATTTCTATAAAATATAACCACCGCCGTGCTCTAAAAGATATAATTGAAGCACTAGAGCAACTGCCTAGCTCAAAAGATATAAGTGATGCACATAGAGTATTCTAACAAATCACGATAAAAGTGTGTCTCCCTCAAAAGGTGTGTCCAGCAAACAATGATTGTGGCAAACTAAAAAGTAAACAAAGAAAAGAAAACTATGGCACAAGACGCTCCAAGTAAAAATCATACCATATGATGAATAAAAATATAGTTCCAAGTAACATACCGATAGATTGTAGACGAAAGAGGGGATGCCATCCGGGGCATCCCCAAGCTTAGATGTTTGGGTCTTCCTTGAATATTACCATGGGGTGCCTTGGGCATCCCCAAGCTTAGGGTCTTGCCGCTCCTTTTATTGTTGGATGCACAAGCTCTTAATGCAAAGGAACGTCACGTTATATTGCCCCTTGTGATAGCAACCTTTATTATGCAGTCCGTCGCTTTTATTTATTTACCATCACAAGTTCGTACAATGCTTATTTTCCCTTGCAATAAAAGATCATACATATTTTAGGAGCAATTTTTATTGCTTTTTGCACCGATGACAACTTACTTGAAGGATCTTATTCAATCCATAGGTAGATATAGTGGACTCTCATGACATGAAACTGGGTTTAAGGGTTTTGGATGCACAAGTAGTATCTCTACTTGGTGCGGATTTTTGGCTAGCAAAGATATTGGTCAAGCACCACATGTTGGAGGATCTACAACAATATAACTTCTATGTGAATATGAACAAACATAATTCATTACGTTGTGTTCCTTGTCCAACATCAACAATTTGACATAAAATACTTAATGGGGGCTCACAATCATAAAAGATATCCAAGATAGTATATTTGCATGTGAATCTTCTCTTCCCTTATAAACTTTTTCATGAATTGCATCATTGACTAATGCTATGCTTGTTAACCTCCAATAAATTTTACCACTTATACTTTTCTTTATGTAATGTCATTACTTCCATAAGATTAGCATATGATCTCTTTCATTATTTTTATTTCAAGGAATCACACTTATCATATCCAATGATCTAATTGAAAGTTTTTATTATATCCCTCTTGAATATTCATCACCTTGGGACCACATTCATATCTTGTGCAAATTACCATTACTATTATTAACTCTCAAAAAGATATAAGTGAAGCATGAGAATTAATGACAAACTACTCCAAAATATATAAGCGAAGATCAATGAGTAGTGAAACAATTAAGTAGCTATGTGAGGACTCTCTCTCATAAAAAAAATTCAGACCTTCATATTTTATTCAAACAGCAAGCAAAACAAAGACACAACAAAGTATAGCACACATTATGTGAACAAGTAAAAACTTGGGTTCAATCGAGACTAACCGATAGTTGATGAAGAAAAGTGATGGGATGCCTACCGGGGCATCCCCAAGCTTGAATGCTTGATACATCTTGGAATATTAACTTGGGGAGCCTTGGGCATCCACAAGCTTGAACTCTTGTGTCTCGTTAATTCTTCTCATATAGTAGTTTCCCTAAGTTTCAAAAACTTCATCCACACAAAACTTGACAAGAACTTGTGAGATATGTTAGTATAAATCCACTCAAAACCTCGACATTCTCTACTGTAGCAAATCACTAAAATTATAATTAACATTATACTAAATGCCTCTGCATATTTAATACTCATATCCTCAAATAGAATCATTAAACAAGCCAACATATGCAAACAATGCAAACATAACAGCAATCTGCCTAAACAGGACAATCTGTAAAGGATAATTAAGAATCTATACTTAGATAACTCAAAAAATTCTGACAATTTACCACACTAGAAATAATTTATCAAAGTTGACTGTATCAAAATTTCAAGATTTTATCACATTCTGACATTTCTGGGCAATTTAATCAATAGCAGCAAACTTTCTGTTTTGAAACAGCAACTCATGAACTTGCAAAATAAGCATGGTAAATGCTATACTTGACATTTTTATTGAAATAAAAGATACAAAGCATGATTATTGATAATAGCAAGCAAATATCAACAAAATAAAATGATGCTCCGAGAAAAACTCATATTATGTGATGAATAAAAATATAGCTCCGAGTGAGGTTACCGATAGTGTTGAAGACGAAAGAGGGGATGTCTTCCGTGGCATCCCCAAGCTTAGACGCTTGAGTATTCCTTGAATATTACCTTGGGGTGCCTTGGGCATTCCCAAGCTTAGGTTCTTGCCACTCCTTATTCTCTTCATATCGATATCTCACCCACAACTTGAAAACTTCAATCACGCAAAACTTAACGGAACTTCGTGAGATATGTTAGTATGATAAAAATAAATCATCCACTTAGGTACTATCAAGACAAGATTCATAATTGTTCTCACACAATGCCTACTGTACCCTACAATTTATACAATTTATATTGACCAATATAAGCCATAGAAACTATAAAACAAGCAAACTATGCATTGAAAACAGAATCTGTCAAAAACAGAACAGTCTGTAATGATCTGAACAATGACCATACATATGTAACTCTAAAAATTCTAAAAAATTAGGACAACATAGGAAATTTGTATATAAATCATGTGCAAAAAATTCAGAATTTTTCGATGCTCTAGTGATTTATGGTAATTCCAGAACTGGGCACAAAAGTTTCTCTTTTTGCACAGAATCAAGTCAACTATCATCCACACTATCCCAAAGGCTTTACTTGGCACTTTATTGAAACAAAAGCTATAAAACATGATTTATACAGTAGCTTAATCATGTGGACACAAAAAAACAGTAGGGGTAAATGTTGGGTTGTCTCCCAACAAGCGCTTTTCTTTAATGCCTTTTAGCTAGGCATGATGATTTGAATGATGCTCACATAGTAGTAAAGAATTGAAACATAACGGGAGCATAATGAATCATATGTTCCCCTCTCATAATAATTTTCAGTAGAATTATGAAGGGATTCATCAATATATCTATCACATAAAGTATTCTTTTCATGATCACCAAGCATAGAATTTTTATTACTCTCCACATAAGCACATTTCTTCTCATCAATAGGAGTGGGAGTATCATATGAAACTCGAATACTATAAATTGTTTCCACATTAAAAGAGTAATGTTCAGTAAAAGGGTAATCATAAATATGAGAAGTTTTATAAATATAATCATCACTACTTTTGATAACATAAGTATCATCACAATAATCATCATAAGTAGGAGGCATGCAATCATCATAACAAATTTGATCATTCAAAGTAGGGGGGCTAAAAAGATCATCTTCATTAAGTATAGCATCTCTAAGCTTGGGACAAACATCAATTGCAGCAAATAAATTCTCAAACATGTCATTCTCATCAAACATAGCATCCCCAAGCTTGTGGTCTTGCATATCATTATCATAATCATTCTTATCATCAATAGCATGAATGGCACCAATAGTATAACAAACACTATCATCATACTCTTCCAAGCAAGTGCAAAAAAGATTTTCAAGATCATAGGAGACATCATTATCTTCCCTATCATAATCATCACAACAAGTAGTAGGAATCATAAAATCATACTCAATATCATCATCCTCCACAATCATATTTGATTCATTTTCATGAGGCACAATGGTAATAGGAGCAACATTACTTGGGAGAGATACTGATACGTCTCCAACGTATCTATAATTTTTTATTGTTCCATGCTATTATATTATCTGTTTTGGATGTTTTATATGCATTAATATGCTATTTCATATTATTTTTGGGACTAACCTATTAACCAAGAGGCCAGTGCCAGTTTCTATTTTTTTTCCTGTTTTTGAGTTTTACAAATAAGGAATATCAAACGGAGTCCAAACGGAATAAAACTTTCGCGATGATTTTTCTTGGATCAGAAGAAACGTACCAAACCTAGAAAGGAGGGCAGAAGATCTGCCAGCAAACCACAAGCCACCAGGGCGCGCCCCCCTAGGGCTTGTGGCCACCTGGGAGACCCCCTTACCCCCTACCTTGGCCTATATATTCACATATATTCCACAATAAATCAGGGGAGCCACAAAAATACTTTTTCGCCGCCGTTCTATCCGATGTAATATTCTTTTGCGGTGTGTTTGTCGAGATCCGATGAATTGTGGGTTTATGATCAAATTATCTATGAATATTAATTGAATCTCCTCTGAATTCTTATATGCATGATTTCATATCTTTGTATATCTCTTCGAGTTATCAGTTTGGTTTGGCCAACTAGATTGGTAGTTCTTGCAATGGGAGAGGTGCTTAGTTTTGGGTTCAATCTTGCGGTGTCCTCACCCAGTGACAAAGTAGGTGAAAAGATCGGTATGGTTGACTAGAGGGGGGGGGGGTGAATAGACAACTACCAATTTTTAGCTTTTCTTAACAAATTAGGTTTAGCAACAAATAGGTTGTCTAGATGTGCAACTAGGTGAGCAACCTATATGACGCTAACAACAATAACAACAATAAGTGCAAGCAAGAGATACAACACAATAAAAGCTTGCACAAAGTAAAGGGAAGAAATAACCACAAGTGGAGCCGGTGGAGACGAGGATGTGTTACCGAAGTTCCTTCCCTTTGGGGGAAGTACGTCTCCGTTGGAGCGGTGTGGAGGCACAATGCTCCCCAAGAAGCCACTAGGGCCACCGTATTCTCCTCACACCCTCACACAATGCGAGATGCCGTGATTCCACTAGTGGTGCCCTTGAAGGCGGCGACCGAACCTTTACAAACAAGGTTGGGGCTATCTCCACAACTTGATTGGAGGCTCCCAATGATACCATGGAGCTTCACCACAATGGAATGTGGCTCTGAGGTGACCTCAACCGTCTAGGGTGCTCAAACACCCAAGAGTAACAAGATCCGCAAGGGATTAGTGGGAGGAATCAAATTTCTCTTGGTGGAAGTGTAGATCCGAGCCTTCTCAACCAATCCCTAGAAAATCAACAAGTTTGATTGGCTAGGGAGATAGATTAGGCGAAAATGAGCTTTTGAATGGCAATGGAGCTTGGGAAGAAAGAGGTCAACCTTAGGAAGAAGAAGAAGACCCCCCCTATATAGAGAGAGACAAAAATCCAACCGTTTTCTGCCCTGTGCCCGCAGCCAAGCGGTACTACTGCTCCTAGGAGCGGTACTACCGCTTAGGCGGTACTACCCCGCACAGGCCTAAAATACACTGGGTGTACCCACGGTAGTGCCGCCGGAGCGGTACTACCGCTGCCCCTAGCGGTACTACCGCATAGGGGTTTTAGTCCTGGAGAGGTAGCAGTAGCAGAGGGTGCCAGGGCTGCAGTACCGTGCGAGGCGGTACTACCGTCCTAGTGCCGCTCTAGTACCGCTTAGCGCAAAGTGGAAACAAAAGCTTGCACAGAGGAAACCCCGCAAGCGGTAGTGGCGGCGGTAGTACGGGCGGTAGTGCCACCAGAGCGGTACTACCGTGCTACTACCATTAAATGCAGACCGGCAACAGAGAGTTGCACGCTCGGGGTAACCCTAAGCGGTAGTGCCACAGAAGTACCCAACAGTACTACCGCATAAGTGGTACTACCATGGGCACTAGCGGTACTACCGCTTGCAAGCCACTGAAAATCCATAGAAAACATATGGAAACGCTCTAGAGAAGGGAAAGGAGGCTGTGGGTGCATATGGGGCCGTGTACGTGTCGATTCCACCCATACCTTTCCAAGGCGGACCCCCTCTTAATAGTACGGATCTCCTATGACTCAAATCCACCAAAAAGAAATCATCGGAAAATAACCGTCTTCACTCTTTACCATCGAGGGGTGATAAACCATCTCGTGCCTATTGAAATAGTCTCTGAAAAGGTCCATGCACACGATTAGTCTGCAAAACGCATCGTCATCAATCACCAAAACTACTAGGGTAAAATATGCCTTAACAATGTCCCCCTTTTCGGTGGATTGATGACAACACGGGATTTGCACAAAAAGATATAAGAGATAACTAGGCAAACCAACAACCTACAAAATATAGACAGGCTCCCCCTAGATGTGTGCACTATTTGAGTATGCCTTTGGAATGCAAAGTGCACACACTAGGATCACCACTCCCCCTATATTTTTAGACAGGCAAAACTTGCAACAACAGAATATACAACGCTAAGCAGGATTGCAATAAGAACAATAAGCATAATCTCACTCACATAGGGTCATAATAAGGATAACTAGGGTAACATATGTCTTACACCATATGATAGAGTCTCACACCAAACCAAAGCAAACGAAGAAAAAGAGTTCACAAGCAGAAACTCAGAAGCAAAAAGAACCAAGCTTGTGACTCGACAACACCCTGCAGAAAGCAAATGCCCCGGTCCTAGACTCTCTCCCCCTTTGGCATCGAGACACCAAAAGGGCAAAGAGTGACACTACGCGCCAACAGGTGATAGCACTAATCTCCTCCCATGGTCTCGTCGGAGTCCTCATCCCCAGACTCCTTGTCAGACTCCTCCTCTGAATCTTCAGTATCCTTAGACTCCTCCTCCTCGTGCTCCTGCTCCGGAGCGGGTGCAGATGTGCCGGCGTTGGAATCATCCGAGTCAGACCAGCGAGAATATGATGAAATCCACTTTTCTTCAGGAATAATGACTCCCTCAGAGCCGCTCTGAACAACAATATCAAGCTTCCTCATGATGGCCTTCCTCTGCTGACGTGCCTTCTTGGCATCCACATGTGCCAAGTACATCTTGTGCTGAACATCCATCTGAAGACAAAACAGCTTCTTCACCTTGTTCTTGAGCTTGGCAGCCCAACCAGACGAACCAGATGAGTGCTCGGGGTCGGGCACATAGTCAGGATCCTCCACATCCTCCTCAGTAGCAGGTGGCACGTCCGCAACCCGACGGGTGGGAGCCCAGAGCTCCTTCTGGCGCAAATTGATCAACTCATGAGGAGTCAGAGGCCCGGTCTCAAGCTCCTTCCCAGGGAACATAGCAGTCCAAGTGCTCACAATGAGTCTGAAGATGAAGGGAGCATAAATCGGCACGTGATCACCATAGGTTGCATTCACAAGCTCCTTCCACATGACATGAGAGACATCCAAAATAGCTCCCGTGCCCTTCTCAGAGAGGCACAACAATAGCATATCCACCAAGTGTCCATGCACCATGTCCAGGTTGCCAAATCGAGGAAAGAGAGTGTACCGGAAAATGCGATGCATAATATCAAAGAAGGGTTTCAGCTCCTTCTTGGTTCCCTTATCTGTCTGAGTGATGGCCATGTGAGGAAGCAGATTGTCCTTGTGAGTAGGTCCACCCTCATGGTGAGGGCGCAGACCAAGGGGCTTCTTCAGCCCCTCATCGGGATAGCCCAGAAGTCCCATGAACTCACCCCAAGTTGCACGAAGCTGTCTACCGTGAGTCATCCAAATCATAGTCCTCTCCTCATTTGTCCCAAACCAAACGGTTGCAAAGAATTGAGCAACCAACTCTGCATCAAATTCATAGTTGAAGGTCATGATGGGCACAATGTTGAACTGCATAAAAAGGTCAAGAGCTTCTCCAAAGTATGCACGGTCCTTTTCCAAATGCTCAATGTTGATGGACTTGGGCTTGACAAACAGATTTTTCTTGGCCTTGATCCTGTCAAAATACACCAATGATTGATCCTTGTTCCAGAAGGGACGGCTCACAAGAGTTGCGTCTTGAGGGCGACAATAGGGGTTCCTCTCGCGGTACAGCCAATACTCATTTTGCTTCATTTCAGATGCAGTCTTGACTGGAGACTTCTTCTTGTGAGCAACAGACTTGACACTAGACTTTCCTTTGTTCCTGGCTGACTGACGATGAGCAGGTGGTGGAGTTGGGGCAGCCTCTTCTTCTTCTTCTCCCTCAGAATGGACAGGCCTGGCGTAATGGATGCGCCCACGCTTGGTTGGAGGATTCGCATTCTTGCGACAAACCTTGGAGCTACTACCACATGAAGGGACACAAAACCGCAAGGGAAAGCATGAATACAACCTATGCATAAGCCAAGGAGAAACAAAAGTGAGAAAGGAAGGCTTAGGTGAGCATTCTGGAAGCTGGGGCCTCGAGCGGTAGTACCGCGGATCTGGGGCGGTAGTACGATCAGAGCGGTAGTACCGCTCTGGGAACTGACGCACGACCTTCCCAGATCCGGTAGTATCGTAGGTCACAAATTCAAAAATGCTCCACTAAAACTTCAATCCTCCTATCTAGCAGTCATTCAACGTCCTACTCAAGCCCTGATTTAGCCAAAAAAATCAAGAAACCAACATGCATTGCCCTAGAAACCTAGATTCAAAAGATAGAACCGCAGGAACAACGGACGCGGGCAATACCGGGTTCCATGGCGAGAGGAGGTGGTGGGCAAGGACTCCACCGGACAGAATCGCTGAAGACGGCAAGGAATCGGCCAGCCAGAGCGGCGGCCGGGGCAGTTCTTCGTCACCAGTGAGAGAGAGAGGCGTGGGGAGGGAGAGTGAAAGGGTATGGGGGAGTTAGAACTCCCCTTGCCCGCACACTTAACCCCCACAGCGTCCCGCTAAGCGGTATTACCGCAAGGAGAAGTGGTAGTACCGCCCCGGTACTACTGCCGGGCAGGAGGCCCCAGTAGTACCGCTCGAGCGGTAGTACCTCTTGAAGCGGTAGTACCGCTCTCTCATAGCGGTAGTACCACCGGCAGGGAGACAGAACAGCCCAGAAATTAAAAGATGGCTTATGCAAAACTAGGGTGGTTGAAACATAGCGATAGGCTTGGGATGGAGACTCAAAAAGGACAGCACAGGGAAGAGATACTCCAAGTTCAAAAGACAAATAAACCAAGGGCAACTTGGAGTAACTCAAAGCACAAACAACACCCTAAGGAAACTACTCGAACAAGCACCTCTCAAGAGAGGGCAGTGGCCGAGGCCACCTATGTTTGAGTCAATTGTATGGCACCGCGAAGATTTTAACCTTGGGCCCATGACCAAAACTCGTCTTTGAAGCACAAGTACCATCAAGAATGGCTAATGTGAAAGAATGGGTTAATTTTTGCATAATAGGGGGAGGGAGAGTTCATTGAGAGAACAACACTCCCCCTAAATCCATGCCTACATCTAGAACAAAATATAATGATGAGTGTGGTGGGGTGTGCCTAGATTCAAGCCACATTACTCAAATCAATGATATTTAGCTCATGCCTTAACTCACGAAATCTTGCTTCATCTAGAGGCTTGGTGAAGATATCCGCAAGTTGCTCTTGAGTGTTGATGTAGATGATATCAATATCTCCCCGCTTGATGTGGTCCCTAATGAAATGATGACAAATGTCAATATGCTTCGTCTTGCTATGTTGCACCGGGTTGTGAGAAATCTTGATAGCACTTTCATTGTCACATAGAAGAGGCACTTTGTCACAAGTGACACCGTAATCCTTTAAAGTTTGCCTCATCCATAGCAATTGTGCACAACAACTTGCGGCGGCCACATATTCGGCCTCGGTGGATGAGAGAGACACACAATTTTGCTTCTTGGAAGACCAACTTACCAAAGAGCGACCAAGGAACTGGCACCCTCCAGAAGTTGACTTCCTATCCACACAATCTCCCGCCCAATCTGAATCTGAGTAACCCATGAGATCAAAGCTAGCTCCTTTGGGGTACCATAAGCCAAAGTTTGGGGTATGAGCCAAATTTCGAAAGATTCGCTTGACCGCCATAAAGTGACCACTAGTAGAAAACAGGGCTTTGGTCCAGGCCTGCCCAGCCCATTAGTCCCGGTTCAGTCACGAACCGGGATCCATGGGGGCATACGTCCCGGTTCGTGCGCCCAGTGGGCCGGCCGGGCCTCGTGGGGCATTGGTCCCGGTTCGTCTGGACCCTTTTGTCCCAGTTCCAGACACAAACCGGGTCCAATGGGCCTCGCTCCTGGCCCACATCCATTGGTCCCGGTTCGTGGCTGGAACCGGGACCAAAGGGTGGCCTTTAGTCCCGGTTCCAGCCACGAACCGGGACCAATGTTGTGCCTATATATACCCCCTCGCCCGCAAGCAGAGCACTCCACTGCTCTGTTTTTTCTGGCCGGCTAGGGGAGGGCTTTGTGGTGCTCTAGCTCACCTCCTATGCACATGAGGTGTTCGATGAAATGCCCGAGCCACACTACTTAAGCTTTCTTCTCTCCAAGCTCGATCTCCAAGCTCCATTTTCCTCAAGATTTGTCTAGGTTTAGCGGTCCGTCACGTCCCGTCCCCGTCTTCACCGCCGTCGATCGCCCGCGCCGATCTCGTCGTCGGCACCACCGTGGTGAGCCTCTTGTTCTTATCTTCTTTCTAAAAGAGAAAAATTCTTACTTGTATGATTTAGATAGATACTTGTATAATTTTCTTACTTTTATTATTGTTTGTTATTATATAGTGCGATGGTTTTGGTATCCGCCCCCGTCGGCCCTCGTCCTGTCTATGATTCAGATGTGGTATATATTATATTTTATAACTATTTGGTTCTTTTATTGTTTATGACAATTATGCCGACCAACGTGACATAGATTTTATTTATCTAGGAGGTATGTGAACCGGAAATTCCAACCGACCCTATTGTTGAGAGGTTAAATTTAGTTGAAGAAGAAAACAATTACTTGAAGGAAAAAATAAAAAAAATTGAGGAGGAGAAGATGATATTGGAGTTGCATGTTGCGGATGTCGTCGATGATCACAAGATCAAGATGGATGCAATGCGCTTCAAGATTAGAAAGTATAGAAAATATGCCATTCATACCGAGGCTTGGTATCATTATGCCATTGGATCAATTGTTACCTTGGTTGCGATTATGATCGCATTTGTTGTTGCATTGAAATGTTTTACATAGTTTCAATGTATGGTTTAATTAGATGCTCTGGAGAGCTATATGTTGTTCAATGAGAACTATGTATGTACTTTGGTTTTAATGTGATGATGAACTTCTATTAATTTGGTCACTTATCTATTCATGATGTTCTGTAATGGTTTTTGACACACTTAATTATATATAATGCACGCAGATGAACTGGCAATGGACGTACGGTGACAGACACACCTCCGAATACATTAAGGGCGTGCATAATTTTCTCGAAGTGGCTGAGGTGTAACACCCCCGGTGATTAGCAACAGTAATCACTTTTGATAATGACATGTTAGCATGATCAACAGTGCATAATCATCATTAGCATCACATTGCATTTCAACTCCTAAGTCAAATTCAAAATTTAAATGAAAGTGGAATATGAAAGTTGTCCAACATAGGAGCTAAAATGTCCGATAAATAACAAATATTCCAGAGGCTATTCTAAAATTGAAACCAACATCATTGGAATTGGATAAGTGACTCGAACAACCTCAAACAGTGGATAAAGATAATATTTAATAACCATTTATTAAATCTGAAATAAATATGGAATTATGTTTTGTCCAAACTAATTTTAGGTGTTAGGGAATAATGCACTAGTATTTATGAACTAGGTCTCATGTTTTACAAAAACCATTTTGAGGCCTGACTATTTACTAAACTGAGAAAGGAGAATAAAGAAAAAGATAAAAGAAAAATGAAACAGAAAAGAAGAAGAAGGACCCCCCCCCCTCCGGCCCAACTGGGCCGAAGCCCAGCCGGCCGGCCCACCCGCGCCCCCTAGCCTATACCCCCAGGGACGCCCGAACCCTAGCGTCACCCACCCCCATTCCCCTCGCTCCTCTCCCCCCCCCTCGTCTGGATCGGGATCTCCCGATCCCGTCCGCCCCGTCGCCTACGCCGTCGCCGACGCCGCCCCGTCGCCGCCTCCCCCTCGTCAGCCCCCACCTCCCGATCCAGATCGGGATCGGGATCGCGGGAACGGCCCCGTCGCCGACGCCTCTCGCCGACGCCGCCCCGCTCCCGCGCCGGTCGGCTAGCGCCGACGCCGCCGCCACACCGACGTCGCCCTGTCCTCTCCTCTTCCCCGACCAGCCGCCTGGCGCTCGGTCGCCCCCTCCCTCGACTGGATCCGGATCGGGGCAAATCCCCGATCCCGTCGCCCGCGACGACCTCGCCGCCGCCCGGAGCCCGCGCCTCCCCGCCGGCCTGCCTCCCCGTCGCCGTCGTCCCCGTCGACCACCCCGACCTCCCGCTGCCCCGTCCCTACGAGCACGGTGAGGCCTCGGGCCTCTTCCCCCCCTCTGCTCCCGCACCTCGCCGCGCGCACCGCGCCCCCGTGCCGCCGCTCACCGCGCTGCGCGCATGCTCACGCGTCGCCGCGCCCCGGCTCGCGCCCGACCGCGCTGCGCGCGCCCCGCTCGCGTCCACTCCAGCCGCCGCTGCCGCTCGTCCTCTCGCCTCTGCCTCCGCTCGCCGCGGCCACCCGCGCGCGCGCGCGCCCCCACACCTCGCCCGCGTCGCTCGCCGTGGCCCCGCGCTCACCACCGACCCGTCCGGCCGCGCCTCGCCGGCGCCCGTGGCCAGCGCCCGGGCGCACCCTGGACGCGCCCGCTCGGGCTGCGCCTGCGCCGCGCCCGCACGCCTGTGAACCCCCCCCTGGGCCACTGCCCAGTGGGGCCCAAACCCCCTGTGACGCTGACGAATGGGGCCCACGGCCCAGAAACGTTTTAGGAAAAATAATAAAAATAAAAATAAATAAAATAATTAATTAAATAATTAATTAGTTAATTAATTAGTTAATTAATCCTGATTAGGTTAATCTAATTAACTAATTAGTGTTAATTAATCAGTAATTAAATTAATTAAATCTAATTAACCTGACAGCCTATGACAGGTGGGACCCACCCTGTCAGGTGGCTGCTGACGTCAGCATGATGTCATGCTGACGTCATCAATCACTGTTTCGGATAATGTTGAATTAAATAATTAATTAAATTTCAGAAATTAATAAAAACTTTAGAAAATCATATTAAATAATCCGTAATTCCGATGAAAATATTTTATACATGAAACTTGCTCAGAACGACGATACGAACCCGGATACGCCCTCTGTATTCCCGTCGGATGCCCGCAACTATAAGAACGTGGAACAATTAGACCGATTTCAGTAAATGAATAGTGCCCAACTTTAATTAAATAAATCCAAATAAATTCCTAAATTAACTAAATCGTTTAGTTAGGCAGTAGAACACCCCGGCATATCATTTAGGCATGTCATACATATTGTTTGCATTATTGCCGTGAATTTATTGTTTCTCTCCCCCTCCTTCTCTCTCGATAGACGCCGAGACCGACGACGCTGCACCAGGTTACGACTACTCTACCGACGAGCAGCCCGTTGACGACCTCCCTCTCTTGCCAGAGCAACCAGGCAAGCCCCCCCCCTTGAGCATTCCAGATATCGCCCATTCTATTCTCCTGCTTGCATTAGATTTCGCTACTGTTAATGTATGCTCCTATTCTGATGCATAGCCTGCTGTTGTAACCTGTTCATTGCTACTTTACCTGCCTATGATAAACTGTTTAGTATAGGTTGGTATGAACCATCTGTGACCCCACCACCTTACTTTGTCGCCCCTGCTTGTTCATCGATGACTCGATCAACGTGATCGTCGATCAGAGACAGACGCCTCACTTCACACCCCCCCCTTAGTTGTACGACTCTGCGTAGTAACTATCGAGTGCCGAGGGTGATACCTCGTAACGCAGTCCTGATGAATACTCTGCAGTGTAGCTGTTCGGTCGTGGTCATCGAGGGTGATTCCTCCTTCTCCACTTCCGACACGACTCTGTCGTGCAACCCTCAGTGTGAACCTCGAGGGTGATACCTCATACGTTCGCCCTGATGATTTCGTAGAGTGGAATCCGCTGAGGGTGATTCCTCGGGTTTCTCCCTTGATGTTATGACCACACGATTACTTGACCTCTGTTACAGGCGGGTCCACCCTGGTGGGTACCCGCTGGGGATCTATGATTTCGGGTGTGCCGGAAGGGCACTCGAGTGTGACATTGTGGCGGAGCATCAGAGACTCTGATTGTCTCCGCTTGATACTAATTGAGCCTATTGGATTTGGGTGTGTGATCTGAGTGGGTCGACGTGCCCTATACGCACTACCACCACGCGGGATAATGGTTATGGGGCCCTCTGCGATGTACGTTTCGCCGAAAGCTTATCAGACGTCACGATTCACCGTGCGGGCTGATCGTCGGGATTGGGCTGGATACTTCACTGGCGAGTTCAGTGTCGCGCCTGCACCCCGGCCAGCCACGCAACGCGCAGGGTGCCCAAGGCGATGGCCCGAGACCCCTGGGTGCATAGGTTAGTCCGGCGTGCTGACCTCTCTGCTGAGCCTAGGTAGAGCGCTGCTTCGTGTTGATCTTCCGAGGACGGGCATTACCCAGCAAGTATGTCCGGCCAGAGTTGATCGAGCGTGTTGGGTAACAGTAGTGCACCCCTGCAGGGATGAATCTTCTATCGATAGCCGGTCCTACGGTAAAGGACGCTCAGTTTGTGTATCCCGATCTACTACTTAAACTGGATACTTGTTCCTTAATTGAAGCTTCGGGATTACTTTCTCGCTGGGAGTCGAGGAAGGATCTTTGAGCTGTACTTCAACATGTTTGCTAAATAAAATGCTATTCTACTCTCTTCTACTGCTGCAAGATGATGGCTTTGAGAAGATGTTTGAAGATGCTAGTCTTCGATAGGACTAGGCCTTTCTCTCTATTCTGGCATTTCTGCAGCCCAGTCCACATATACAGCCTTTTCTCCATTGATAATGTTGCATATGTAGTATAGATACTTGCTTGCTGAGTACTTCGGATGAGTACTCACGGTTGCTTTATTTTCTCTTTTCCCCCATATACCCCACCTTGATGATACACCAGACGATGGAGTCCAGGAGCCAGACGCCACCACCGGAGCCTACTACCAGGCGGGTCCAGAGGGCACGTACTACTGGATCGAGCCATCTGACCAGGAGTAGGATCGGAGGCTCCCAGGCAGGAGGCCAACGCCTTTCGATCTAGTGTCGCTGTTTGTGCTAGCCTTCTTAAGGCAGAACTTGTCTAACTATGTCTGTACTCAGATATTATTTGTATGACTAACTTATGTATTCGGATCTTCGGATCCCTGGTCTGTAATATTGTGGACCTCCGTTTATTTGTGTTTAGAGTTGTGTTGTGATATCTTCCCGTGAGTCCCTGGGCTTGATCGTACACGTTTGCGTGTATGATTAGTGTACGATTGAACCGGGGGCGTCACAAGTTGGTATCAGAGCCGACTGCCTGTAGGAAGCCCCCCTCCAAATTCCTTGGCCGAAGTTGAGTCTAGAAACCGAGAAACTAAATTACTAACTTGGCTGTGTGGCTTACGGGCCCACGTCGCCAACTGGGTGGTATTAGGATCTTTTATTCCTCGTCTATACTCTGGGACTCTAATATCTCTTCTATTCGGGTTAAATAAATTTTACTAACGCCGACAATTAGGATCTCGTAAATCCCGTCTACCCGGAGAGCTGGATATCTGTGCAATTTCCCCTGTCATTGATCTGATTAGTCTGATAATCATTTTCCTTTCCATTGTTTTGTTTAACCTTTCTCTCCGAGTTGTGTTAAACTTCTCATTGTCATTTGACAAATCTGAATTTCCTCTGTTTCAGATGGACCGTTTGTTTCCACCGCGTCCTACGACACAGCTTGTGCTTCGCACTTGGGCTCGTAATACCCCTGGGTTTCCAGCTGTCCTGATCGCTCTCATGACCAGACTTGGCTACCGCTGGTACCCTGAGTACATGGTTTACGAGGATTACCGCGAGTTTAATCAGGAGCAGTACCATGCTGATGTTCGTATCTATGATCGGCAGAATGACTCAGACACCGAGCTGCACCTTTTCCACGGTATCGGCGTGACGATTGAGATGGCAGTACATGATGCCGCCTACTCTGCTGTCGCACGTCTTCGAGGACAGTTCAGTGGTATCTTGGATGACTCTGAGTTCCGATACATTCCGTATGCCCCTGCTGGAGATGCTACAGGATACTACACAGCTATCTGTGCCCCGTACGAGCCTCGCCGATATGACCACCGCGTTCTGATTCAGTGCACTCAGGCTCTGGATCGCACTGTTCGGGCTCTTGCCGTCGAGTTGGTTGCCACTCGAGCACGTCTTTACGATGCTATGACGCAGTTGATGCCCGCTGTTCGTGCAGGGATACATCCGGAGCACATCCTTTACCCGCGCAGGACTCAGATGTATGCTGGTATTGACTGGCCTGCTGTTGGAGGTCACACACCTACACGTGGACCTCTTCTTACAGTTCGAGACCGGGTTCTGCATCAGAGTGCACATGGAGCACAGGATCCTTCCGCGACGAATATTCGTCGTCCGCACTCGCAGTTACCCCGCTACAGTGGTTTTCTCCGACGTTGATGTAGCCTTTGCTATGTCTCGTTGTGTACTTCCTTACCGCGTGCCTGCGCGCCGCCTAGTATGTCTAGCTTTTAATTTGCGCCGTTATGCTGTCCGCATGTACCCGACTTTGTGTATGGATCTGTATGTCTTAATCGACTACTGTTATGTATCTATTACACTGCTTAAGGTATTGTCGTGTTACATCATACTTGTCGCTAAACACTCGCAATTGCTTTTACTAAAACTACCCCCTGTTGATACGTAGCAGGATGGTTAGACCAGGTGGTCGTGGTCGTGGTCGTACCCCTGAACGTCCACCACCACCAGACTATATGGCAGCTATGATGCAACAGTTCGAGCTCAACCGCCAGTTCATGGTTGGAATCATGGCTCAGTTTCCGCATCAGAACAACCAGAACCAGAACCCAGCTTCAGTAACTTTGACAGAGTTTACGCGACTCAACCCAACGCAGTTTCGCAACTCTGACAAGCCCCTGGATGCCGATGACTGGCTCCGCGACATCACTCACGAGATGGAGTCTGCTAATGTCGCCCCCGCCAACTTTGTCACCTTCGCGGCCTTTTTCTTAAAGGGCCCCGCTGCTCAATGGTGGGACACACACAAGCGTACTCTGCCTGTTGGAACAGTCATCACTTGGTATGAGTTCCAGGCTGCTTTCCGTACACGTTACATCCCTCAAGCAATTATGGAACGCATGAAGACCCAGTTCCGCAACCTCACTCAGGGCAATAAAACCGTCGAAGCTTATCAGCGGGAATTTCTTGATCTCTCCCGCTATGCTGAAGAAGACATCGCCACAGATGCTCGCAGATAGGAGAAGTTCCGTAATGGACTACACCCTGACCTCAAGCTTGCACTAGCTGCTCAAGACATCAATGACTTCTCAACTCTAGTGAACAAGGCTATTCTCGTTGAGACCGCTCAGATGGAACACAAGGACTCGCAGAAGCGCTATCGTGATGCTGGCTCATCTTCGGGCTCAGCACCGAAGCGTAGAGTTTGGATTCCCAACAACGCGTTCCGTCCCAATACCTCTGCGCCAAAGAACAATGCTGCACCACGTCTGCCTCCTCCACCACCGAGGCCGTCAAAGGCTCAAGCTATTCAGAACCATGCCCCTCTTCGTCCTGAAGATGGTTTGTGTTTCAAGTGCCGCAAACCAGGCCACCAGGCTAAAGACTGCCGCCAGACTCAGAATCAGTTAGATTTTCCTCGTGCTGGCCGTGGATATGGTCGTGGCAACAATCAGACCCGCAACTATAATACTGGGTCTGCTTCACGTGGTCGTGGTCAAGCTTACAACATTGACATTGAAGAAGTCCAGGATCAACCTGCTACTGTGATGGGTACCCTTCTTGTTAACTCAGTACCTGCTTCTGTATTATTTGATTCAGGAGCATCGCATTCATTCATGTCTGAAGCATTTGCATTATCTCATGACATAACATTCGAAAAGATGAACCTGCCAATAGTTGTCCGTACCCCTGGAGGCCAATGTCAAACCACTATGATGGCACATAATGTCCCTGTTGAAATCGAGGAATTTGAATTCCTAGCTTCCCCTATTATCCTGAAGTCTTCCACCATAGACCTCATACTCGGAATGGATTGGTTGAAAGCTCACATTGCTTCGATCAATTGTGCCACTAAAGTCGTCCAACTTCTTCACCCCACCGATGAGATAGTGAACTATACCGCCCGCATTACTCGAGACGCTGAAGCTGAGATATATTTTATGAATGCTTTGAACGCCTCACCTCTAGAAGGGATCGAGAACGTTCCTGTCGTTCGAGATTTTCCAGACGTCTTTCCGGAAGAACTTCCAGGAATACCCCCGGCTAGAGCTGTCGAGTTCGTCATCGACTTGAAGCCTGGCACCGTTCCTATTGCCAAGCGACCTTATAAGATGCCTCCGCATCACCTTCTTGAGCTTAAGGAAGAAATCGACAAATCACTTAAGAGTGGTTTCATCCGCCCCAGTTCCTCTGCTTGGGGAGCACCCTCACTCTTCGTTAAGAAGAAGGATGGAACTAACCGATTGGTTCAGGATTACCGGCCCATTAACCAAGCCACAATCCAGAATAAATACCCACTGCCCCGGATCAATGATCTTTATGATCAACTCGCTGGATCATCGGTGTTCTCTAAACTCGACTTGAGGTTGGGTTATCACCAGATCCGTGTCCGTGAAGAGGACATTCCCAAGACTGCATTCGTCACTCGTTATGGCTCCTATGAATACACCGTCATGTCATTTGGCCTAACGAATGCCCCAGCTACGTTCTCCCGTCTGATGAATTATATATTCACGGATTACCTCGACAAATTCGTCGTGGTATATCTAGATGATATTCTGGTCTATTCTAAGAATAAAGAGGAACATGCTGAACATCTCTGCCTTGTTCTAGAAAGGCTCCGAGAACACCAGTTGTATGCCAAGTATTCCAAATGCGAATTTTGGCTTCCTGAAGTAACTTACCTTGGACATGTGATTTCCAAGGATGGGATTGCTGTTAACCCCGAACGAGTTCAGGCTATTCTCGACTGGACTCCCCCAAAGAATGTTAAGCAAGTCAGAAGTTTTCTCGGACTCGCTAGTTATTGCCGTCGATTCGTTGAGAACTTTTCCAAGATTGCAAAACCATTGACAAATCTGCTTCACAAAGGTGTTAAATTTGAGTGGACAGAAAAATGTCAAGAAAGCTTTCAGACACTAAAAGATAAATTGACATCTGCCCCAGTACTAGCACCCCCGGATTCCCAAAAGGATTTCGTGATATACTGTGATGCATCTCGTCAAGGATTAGGCTGTGTCCTAATGCAAGAGCGCAAAGTGATTACTTATGCCTCCCGACAATTGCGTCCTCATGAAGAAAATTATCCCGTGCATGATCTTGAACTTTCTGCGGTTATCTATGCCTTGAAGCTATGGCGACATTACCTTCTCGGTAACCGTTGCGAGATATACACGGATCACCAAAGCTTGAAGTATTTATATACTCAACCAGATCTGAACCTTCGTCAACAAAGATGGCTCGAGACAATAGCCGATTATGATATGAATATCTCATACACCCCTGGCAAGGCAAATGTAATGGCCGATGCTTTGAGTCGCAAGTTCTATAGTAACAATCTTATGGTTCAAGAAACACAACCTCTTCTCCATGAAGAGCTTTGCAAGTTGAACCTCCATATTGTCCCACAGGGTTATCTCAATACCCTGGTTGTCGAACCAGATTTAGAACACGGCATTAAGGTTATGCAAAGGTATGACACTGAAGTTGAAAAGATCAAGCGATACCTCGAGAAAGGAAAGCCGTCGGAATTCCATCTTGATGCAGATGGGATCCTATTTTTCCAACACCGTCTCTTCGTACCCAAGTTCAAGAATGAGAGGGAAAACGTTATGAAGGAAGCTCATGACACTCCCTTGTCCATTCACCCTGGTAGCACAAAGATGTACCGTGACATTTGTCAAAGATTCTGGTGGCCTAATATGAAGCGAGACATTGCTCGTTATGTTTCTGAGTGTGACGTTTGCCGCCGCGTTAAAGCCCAACATCAAAGGCCCGCAGGAACTCTGCAACCCCTGGAAATTCCTGAATGGAAATGGGACAAGGTCCAAATGGATTTCATTACTGGTTTTCCCAAATCCCAGAAGGGTCATGATGCTATTTTTGTTGTCATTGACCTATTCTCTAAGGTTGCCCACTTTCTGCCTGTTAAGGAGACAATCACTGCTAGCCAGTTAGCAGACTTGTATGTTTCCCGGATTGTGTCACTCCACGGTGTTCCGTTGGAGATCAGTTCTGATCGTGGCAGCCTCTTCACCTCCAGATTCTGGAATAGTTTCCAAGAAGCTATGGGAACTCATCTGTCTTTCAGCACCGCTTTTCACCCTCAGTCACAGGGTCAAGTTGAACGAGTTAATCAAGTGCTCGAAGATATGCTTCGAGCTTGCGTCATCTCCTTCGGTAAGAAATGGGAGGAATCTCTCCCGTATGCCGAATTCTCTTACAACAATAGCTATCAAGCTAGTCTGAAGATGGCACCGTTTGAAGTTCTATACGGTCGTAAGTGTCGAACCCCTCTGAATTGGTCAGAAACTGGGGAACGCTCACTCGTCGGACCGGACATTATTCGGCAAGCTGAAGAACAAGTCCGTATTGTTCGTGAACATTTGAAGTCTGCTCAGTCTCGTCAGAAGAGCAACTATGACCGTAAGCACCAGGAAATAGTCTATCAACCTGGCGAGCAAGCTTACCTCTGCGTCACTCCGTTGAAAGGCACTCATCGGTTCGGAATCAAAGGCAAGTTAGCCCCTCGCTACATTGGCCCGTTCCGTATTCTTGCCCGTCGAGGAGAAGTGGCATATCAGTTGCAATTGCCGCCAAACCTTTCTCAAGTACATGACGTCTTTCATGTATCCCAACTCCGCCGCTGCTTCAAGGATCCTATTCGAGCTGTGGATCATGAAGTGCTTGAATTACGGGAAGATCTGTCTTATCCAGAACATCCCATCCGTATTCTTGATCAAGCTGAGCGTCGAACACGTCAAAAGTCAATCAAGTTCCTCAAG
The DNA here is from genome assembly GCA_011799875.1 of Thinopyrum elongatum. Lineage (NCBI taxonomy): Eukaryota > Viridiplantae > Streptophyta > Magnoliopsida > Poales > Poaceae > Thinopyrum > Thinopyrum elongatum. The sequence goes on along the minus strand of CM022302.1, from coordinate 578,502,379 downwards.
GTTCAGTGGTCAAATCATTCTGAAGATGAAGCCACTTGGGAACGCGAGGATCGTCTTCGCGAAGAATACCCCTCTTTCTTTCAGTCTTCCTCTTAATTCTCGGGACGAGAATTCTTAATAGATGAGGAGAGTTGTAACACCCCCGGTGATTAGCAACAGTAATCACTTTTGATAATGACATGTTAGCATGATCGACAGTGCATAATCATCATTAGCATCATATTGCATTTCAACTCCTAAGTCAAATTCAAATTTAAATGAAAGTGGAATATAAAAGTTGTCCAACATAGGAGCTAAAATGTCAGATAAATAACAAATATTCCAGAGGCTATTCTAAAATTGAAACCAACATCATTGGAATTGGATAAGTGACTCGAACAACCTCAAACAGTGGATAAAGATAATATTTAGTAACCATTTATTAAATCTGAAATAAATATGGAATTATGTTTTGCCCACTCCAGCCGCCGCTGCCGCTCGTCCTCTCGCCTCTGCCTCCGCTCGCCGCGGCCACCCGCACGCGCGCGCGCCCCCACACCTCGCCCGCGCGCTCGTCCGCATCGCGCGCCGTGGCCCCGCGCTCACCACCGACCCGTCCAGCCGCGCCTCGCCGGCGCCCGTGGCCAGCGCCCGGGCGCACCCTGGACGCGCCCGCTCGGGCTGCGCCCACGCCCGCCCCGTGTGGCCGTATGGGCCACTGCCCGGTGGGCCCTGCCCCCCCTGTGCCGCTGACAGATGGGGCCCACCCCCCTAAAAACGATTTAAAAGAAATAGAAAATAAAAATAGAAATAAATAAAATGATTAATTAAATAATTAATTAGTTAATTAATTAGTTAATTAATCCTGATTAGGTTAATCTAATTAACTAATTAGTGTTAATTAATCAGTAATTAAATTAATTAAACCTAATTAACCTAACAGCCTATGACAGGTGGGACCCACCCTGTCAGGTGGCTGCTGACGTCAGCATGATGTCATGCTGACGTCATCAATCACTGTTTCGGATAATGTTGAATTAAATAATTAATTAAATTTCAAAAATTAATAAAAACTTTAGAAAATCATATTAAATAAACCGTAACTCCGATGAAAATACTTTGTACATGAAACTTGCTCAGAACGACGATACGAACCCGGATACGCCCTCGGTATCTCCGTCAGACGCCCGCAGCTATAAGAACGTTGAACAATTAGACCGATTTCGATAAATGAATAGTGTCCAACTTTAATTAAATAAATCCGAATAAATTCCTAAATTAACTAAATCATTTAGTTAGGCAGTAGAACACCCCGGCATATCATTTAGGCATGTCATACATATTGTTTGCATATTTGCCGTGGAATTTATTGTTTCTCTCCCCCTCCTTCTCTCTCGATAGACGCCGAGACCGACGACGCTGCACCAGGATACGACTACTCTACCGACGAGCAGCCCGTTGACGACCTCCCTCTCTTGCCAGAGCAACCAGGCAAGCCCCCCCCTTGAGCATTCCAGATATCGCCCATTCTATTCTCCTGCTTGCATTAGATTTCGCTACTGTTAATGTATGCTCCTATTCTGATGCATAGCCTGCTGTTGTAACCTGTTCATTGCTATCTTACCTGCCTATGATAAACTGTTTAGTATAGGTTGGTATGACCCATCTGTGACCCCACCACCTTACTTTGTCGCCCCTGCTTGTTCATCAACGACTCGATCAACGTGATCGTCGATCAGAGACAGACGCCTCACTTCACACCCCCTTAGTTGTACGACTCTGCGTAGTAACTATCGAGTGCCGAGGGTGATACCTCGTAACGCACTCCTGATGAATACTCTGCAGCATAGCTGTACGGTCGTGGTCATCGAGGGTGATTCCTCCTTCTCCATGTCCGATACGCCTCTGTCGTACAACCCCTCAGTGTGAACCTCGAGGGTGATACCTCTTACGTTCACCCTGATGATTATGACCACACGGTTACTTGACCTTTTTCACAGGCGGGTCCACCCTGGTGGGTACCCGCTGGGGATCTATGATTTCGGGTGTGCCGGAAGGGCACTCGAGTGTGACATTGTGGCGGAGCATCAGAGACTCTGATTGTCTCCGCTTGATACTAATTGAGCCTATTGGATTTGGGTGTGTGATCTGAGTGGGTCGACGTGCCCTATACGCACTGCCACCACGCGGGATAATGGTTATGGGGCCCTCTGCGATGTACGTTTCGCCGAAAGCTTATCAGACGTCACGATTCACCGTGCGGGCTGATCGTCGGGATTGGGCTGGATACTTCACTGGCGAGTTCAGTGTCGCGCCTGCACCCCGGCCAGCCACGCAACGCGCAGGGTGCCCAGGGCGATGGCCCGAGACCCATGGGTGCATAGGTTAGTCCGGCGTGCTGACCTCTCTACTGAGCCTAGGTAGAGCGCTGCTTCGTGTTGATCTTCCGAGGACGGGCATTACCCAGCAAGTATGTCCGGCCAGAGTTGATCGAGCGTGTTGGGTAACAGTAGTGCACCCCTGCAGGGATGAATCTTCTATCGATAGCCGGTCCTACGGTAAAGGACGCTCAGTTTGTGTATCCCGATCTACTACTTAAACTGGATACTTGTTACTTAATTGAAGCTTCGGGATTACTTTCTCGCTGGGAGTCGAGGAAGGATCTTTGAGCTGTACTTCAACATGTTTGTTAAATAAAATGCTATTCTACTCTCTTCTACTGCTGCAAGATGATGGCTTTGAGAAGATGTTTGAAGATGCTAGTCTTCGATAGGACTAGGCCTTTCTCTCTATTCTGGCATTTCTGCAGCCCAGTCCCCATATACAGCCTTTTCTCCATTGATAATGTTGCATATGTAGTATAGATCCTTGCTTGCTGAGTACTTCGGATGAGTACTCACGGTTGCTTTATTTTCTCTTTTCCCCCATATACCCCACCTTGATGATACACCAGACGATGGAGTCCAGGAGCCAGACGCCACCACCGGAGCCTACTACCAGGCGGGTCCAGAGGGCACGTACTACTGGATCGAGCCATCTGACCAGGAGTAGGATCGGAGGCTCCCAGGCAGGAGGCCAACGCCTTTCGATCTAGTGTCGCTGTTTGTGCTAGCCTTCTTAAGGCAGAACTTGTCTAACTATGTCTGTACCCAGATATTATTTGTATGACTGACTTATGTATTCGGATCTTCGGATCCCTGGTCTGTAATATTGTGGACCTCCGTTTATTTGTGTTTAGAGTTGTGTTGTGATATCTTCCCGTGAGTCCCTGGGTTTGATCGTACACGTTTGCGTGTATGATTAGTGTACGATTGAACCGGGGGCGTCACATGAGGCAAACAAGCAGAATGGTTGTATGTGTTGTCCATGCCCTATATGTGGGAAAACGAAGTCTTATTCTGACCGGAAAATCCTTCACACCCACCTGCTTTATAAGGGTTTCATGCCACACTATAATGTTTGGACCAAGCACGGAGAAATAGGGGTTATGATGGAAGACAGCGAAGAAGAAGTGGACGATGACAACTATGTGCCCCCTGAATACGGTGATGCTGCAAGGGGAGAAGCTGAAGATCAATAGGAACCAGACGATGTGCCCGATGATGATCTCCGCCGGGTCATTGTTGATGCAAGGAGACAGTGCGAAAGTGAAAAGGAGAAGCTGAAGTTCGATCGCATGTTAGAGGATCACAAAAAAGGGTTGTACCCCAATTGCGAAGATGGCAACACAAAGCTCGGTACCGTACTGGAATTGCTGCAGTAGAAGGCAGAGAATGCTGTGCATGACAAAGGATTTGAGAAGCTACTGAAAATATTGAAGAAGAAGCTTCCAAAGGATAACAAATTGCCCGACAGTACGTACGCAGCAAAGAAGGTCGTATGCCCTCTAGGATTGGAGGTGCAGAAGATACATGCATGCCCTAATGACTGCATCCTCTACCGCGGTGTGTACGAGGATTTGAACGCATGCCCGGTATGCGGTGCATTGCGGTATAAGATCAGACGAGATGACCCTGGTGATGTTGACGGCGAGCCCCCTAGGAAGAGGGTTCCTGCCAAGGTGATGTGGTATGCTCCTATAATACCACGGTTGAAACCTCTGTTCAGAAACAAAGAGCATGCCAAGTTGATGCGATGGCACAGAGAGGACCGTAAGAAAGACGGGAAGTTGAGAGCACCCGCTGACGGGTCGCAGTGGAGAAAAATCGAGAGAAAGTACCAGGCTGAGTTTGCAGGTGACCCAAGGAACGTATGGTTTGGTTTAAGCGCCGATGGCATTAATCCTTTCGGGGAGCAGAGCAGCAATCACAGCACCTGGCCCGTGACTCTATGTATGTATAACCTTCCTCCTTGGATGTGCATGAAGTGGAAGTTCATTATGATGCCAGTTCTCATCCAAGGCCCTAAGCAACCCGGCAACGACATTTATGTGTACCTAAGGCCATTAGTTGAAGAACTTTTACAGTTGTGGAATGGAAAAGGTGTACGTGTGTGGGATGAGCACAGACAGAAGGAATTTGACCTGCATGCGTTGCTGTTTGTAACCATCAATGATTGGCCTGCTCTCAGTAACCTTTCAGGACAGACAAACAAGGGATACCACGCATGCACGCATTGTTTAGATGACACCCAAAGTATATACCTGGACAAATGCAGGAAGAATGTGTACCTGGGGCATCGTCGATTTCTTCCGACCAACCATCAATGTCGAAAGAAAGGCAAGCATTTCAAAGGCGAGGCAGATCACCGGAAGAAGCCCGCCATGCGTACCGGTGATCACGTACTTGCTATGGTCAATGATTTACAGGTAATCTTTGGAAAGGGTCCTGGCGGACTATCTGTTCCGAATGACGCTGAGGGACGCGCACCCATGTGGAAGAAGCAATCTATATTTTGGGACCTACCCTACTGGAAAGACCTAGAGGTCCGCTCTTCAATCGACGTGATGCACGTGACGAAGAACCTTTGCGTGAACCTGCTAGGCTTCTTGGGCGTGTATGGAAAGACAAAACATACACCGGAGGCATGGGAGGACCTGCAACGTTGGCACAAAAAAGACGGCATGCCTCCAGAGCAGTATGAAGGTCCTGCCAGCTACGCTCTTACCAAAGAAGAGAAGGAAATCTTCTTTGAATGCCTGCTCAGTATGAAGGTCCCATCTGGCTTCTCGTCGAATATAAAGGGAATAATAAATATGGCAGAGAAAAAGTTCCAGAACCTAAAGTCTCATGACTGCCACGTGATTATGACGCAACTGCTTCCGGTTGCATTGAGGGGGCTTCTACCGGAAAACGTTCGATTAGCCATTGTGAAGCTATGTGCATTCCTCAATGCAATCTCTCAGAAGGTGATCGATCCAAAAATCATACCAAGGCTAAGGAGTGATGTGGTGCAATGTCTTGTCAGTTTCGAGCTGGTGTTCCCACCATCCTTCTTCAATATCATGACGCACGTCCTAGTTCATCTAGTCGACGAGATTGTCGTTCTGGGCCCCGTATTTCTACATAATATGTTCCCCTTTGAGAGGTTCATGTGAGTCCTAAAGAAATATGTCCGTAACCGTGCTAGGCCAGAAGGAAGCATCTCCATGGGCCATCAAACAGAGGATGTCATTGGGTTTTGTGTTGACTTCATTCCTGACCTTAAGAAGATTGGTCTCCCTCAATCGTGGTATGAGGGGAGACTGACTGGAAAAGGCACGCTAGGAGGGGACTCAATAATATGTAGGGACGGGCATTCTTGGTCTCAAGCACACTACACAGTTCTATAGAACTCTACCTTGGTGACCCCGTATGTCGATGAACACAAGAACATTCTGCGCTCCAAACACCTGGAGCAGTGTGACGACTGGATTACATGTGAACACATCAGGACTTTCGGCAGTTGGTTGGAAACACGTCTCAGAGGTGACAACACTGTTTCTGATGAGCTGTACTCGTTGTCCAGAGGACCATCTTCGACTGTATTGACTTACAAAGGATACGAGATAAATGGGAATGCATTTTACACGATCGCCCAAGATCAAAAGGACACATATTATGGTTACATAGTGGACATATGGGAACTTGACTACGGACATGATTTTAAGGTCCCTTTGTTTAAGTGCAAATGGGTCAATCTGTCAGGAGGCGGGGTATAGGTAGAGCCACATTACGGAATGACAACAGTGGATCTGAACAATCTTGGGTACACAGACGAACCATTTGTCCTAGCCAAGGATGTGGCGCAGATTTTCTATGTGAAGGACATGTCTACCAAACCGAGAAAAAGAAAAGATAAGGAAGCGAATACATCATACGATGAGCCAAAGCGCCACATAGTTCTTTCAGGGAAAAGAGACATCGTGGGAGTGGAGGGTAAGACAGACATGTCTGAAGATTATGAAAAGTTTCATGAAATTCCTCCCTTCAAAGTCAAGGCTAACCCAAGTACCCTGTTAAGCGATGAAGAATATCCATGGTTACGGCGCAATAAGCAAAGGACACAAGCGAAGAAAAAGTGAAGATAGATGAAGTCAGAAAGGGTTGAAAATTGATGATGTGGCTTTGAATGGTTCATTTTGAGCACACAAAAAGTCTGGAGTTCAAATAAGTTCAAAAAAATGAAATCCCTTTGTAACAGATGAGTTTTCGTCCGAAACCCTGATACTTCGAAAGAGATTGTCCATTTTGTACACGAAGTGCATCCAGTTTTTGCCGTAAACCTCTCAACTTTTTAGCACATGCTATGTGGGTGACATGATGATATCATGCCAATTTTCAACCTCTTCAGAGTTCATTTGAAGTGCTTTTCAATTTCAGGGTCATTTAGCTCAAAAAAATTAGTAAATGCATGAAAAATAACATATGAAGTCAGAAAGGGTTGAAAATTGATGATGTGGCTTTGAATGGTTCATTTTGAGCACACAAAAAGTCTGGAGTTCAAATAAGTTCAAAAAAATGAAATCCCTTTGTAACAGATGAGTTTTTGTCCGAAACCCTGATACTTCGAAAGAGATTGTCCATTTTGTACACGAAGTGCATCCAGTTTTTGCCGTAACCCTCTCAACTTTTTAGCACATGCTATGTGGGTGAAATGATGATATCATGCCAATTTTCAACCTCTTCAGAGTTCATTTGAAGTAGGATTTCAATTTCAGGGTCATTTAGCTCAAAAAATTCGTAAATGCATGAAAAATAACATATGAAGTCAGGGGTTGAAAATTGATGATGTGGCTTTGAATGGTTCATTTTGAACACACAAAAAGTCTGGAGTTCAAATAAGTTCAAAAAAAGTGAAATCCCTTTGTAAGAGATGAGTTTTCGTCCGAAACCCTGATACTTCGAAAGAGATTGTCCATTTTGTACACGAAGTGCATCCAGTTTTTGCCGTAACGCTCTCAACTTTTTAGCACATGCTATGTGGGTGAAATGATGATACCATGCCAATTTTCAACCTCTTCAGAGTTCATCTGAAGTGCTTTTCAATTTCAGGGTCATTTAGCTAAAAAAAATCAGTAAATGCATGAAAAATAACAGATGAAGTCAGAAAGGGTTGAAAATTGATGATGTGGCTTTGAATGGTTCATTTTGAACACACAAAAAGTCTGGAGTTCAAATAAGTTCAAAAAAATGAAATCCCTTTGTAACAGATGAGTTTTCGTCCGAAACCCTGATACTTCGAAAGAGATTGTCCATTTTGTACACGAAGTGCATCCAGTTTTTGCCGTAACCCTCTCAACTTTTATGAAACTCTAATAGCAAAAATAATAAACTAAAAGAATGAACTAGAAAACTTTAATGAAACTCTAATAGAAAAAAGAATGAACTAGAAAAATTGAATGAAACTCTAATAGCAAAATGAATCAACTAAAAAGCTTTTATAAACTCTAGTATTATTGAAACTAAAATTATATAAAATTTATGCAACTAAAATTATCAAAGTATTTTCTGTTCAAAACATTAAAAGCAAAAAGAATTTTCATAAAGAACTTTTTTTGTTAGAAACTTTAATAGCAAAAGGAATTATCATAAAGTTTTTTTTGTTAGAAACTAAAATAACAAAAACTGTTTTTGAATATAATGATAAAACACAGTAATATTAAATAGTAGGAACAAGAATCACCCAAAATCTATTTTATAGTAAAGTTAATCACAAACTAGTGATTCACACAAATTTCAAAGAATTCAAATTTAAACTATTCAAATTGGAAAACTAATGGCACTAACAGCAAGGTTATAATTTTTATTTCCTAAAAGCAAAAAGAATCACTGAAAAACAGTTTGTATTTTGTTGTAAGTAGAAACAAAATAAAAAATAAAGCAAAAAAAGAAACAAAAAACTGGAAAAAAATAAAAAAAATGCCACCTACTGGGCCACCACGGCCGAATACGACTAGAAACCCAACCATGGGCCAGGATTCAGGCCCGCAGCAGGCCCAGTAGGCCACAGGCAAAGATTAGCAGAGAAGGCCCGAAAGCCTGCAGTTGAGAGGAGCTCGAGAGGGTGGGCGCAGCAGCGCTTATAAACCACTCTCGAGCTCTCTCAACTAGCGAGGGTGAGACTAAACATCCCACCGCACCGCGCCAGGTAAGGCCTTTGGTCCCGGTTGGTGTCACGAACCGGGACCAAAGGGGGGCATTGTCCCGGGCCACCAACCGGGACCAATGCCCCCCTTTGGTCCCGGTTCGTGACACCAACCAGGACCAATGGTGTCTGTTTCCCACCCTTTGGGCTGCTGAAAAGAGACCTTTGGTCCCGGTTGGTGGCATGAACCGGACCAAAGGGGGGCATTGGTCCCGGTTTGTGCCACGAACCGGGACCAATGTTTCGTCTATATAAGCAAACAAACTTAGAAATTCTCCAAAAATCACTTCTTTCTCCTGCCGCCCCGCCGCCGACGCCGCCCGGCCCACCCCGCCCACCCCGCGACGCCCGACCGCCCCGACTGCCCGGCCCGACGGCGAACGCCCCGACAACGCCTGCCCCGCCGCGACGCCGCCCCGCCCGCCGCCGACGCCGCCGCCCCGCGCCGACGCCGCTGCCCCGACGCCGCCCCGACGCAGCCTGCCCCGACGCGCCGCTCCGACGTCGCCCGCCCCGCGCTGACGCCGGCCGCCCGCGACGCCCCCGCCCCACCGCCGACACCGCCAGCCCCCGACGCCTCCTCTGTGAGCAGCGCACCCCTGCCCCGTCGCCGCATTGATTTTTTTTTATATATGCTTATATATATATGTTTCTTTTTATATGTATGTATGTATGTATTTTTATATGCATGTATGTATTTTTTTTAAACTTTTGATATGTATGGAAAAGAGGAAGAAGGAAGAAGGGAAGAAAAGAAGGAGAGGAAAAAGGGGAGAAAAATGAGAAGAAGAGGAGAAAAAAAAAAGAAGAGAAAGAAGGAGAAGAAGAAGAGAAGAAGAGGAGAGGAAGAAGAGGAAAAAAATAAGAAGAGGAAGAAGAAGAAAAAAAGGAGAAGAAGAAGGAATAGAGGAGTTATTCTTCTTCTTCTCCTTTTTTTTTCTTCTTCTCCTTTTTTTTTTCTTCTTCTCCTCTTTGTTTTCTTCTTCTTCTCTTCTTAATTTTTATCAGGAAAGAGGGTGTCGAGGATCGCTGAGCGGTCGAGGGTCGAGAACTAGGGTAGAGGGTCGAGGGTCACCGAGGGGTCGAGGGTCACCGAGGGGTCGAGGGTCGCCGAAGGTTCGAGGGTCGAGGGTCGTCAAGGGGTCGAGGATCGAGGAACACGAGGGGTCGGAGGTTGCTCTTGTGTCAAAGTATTGAACAGGAAGAAGAAGAAAAAAAAGAGGAGAAGAAGAAGGAATAGATGAGAAGAAAAAAAATAGATTAATATTAATCTATTTTTTCTCTTCTCATCATTCTTCTTCTTCTCCTCTTTTTCTTCTTCTCCTCTTTTGTTTTTTCTTTTCTTCCTCTTCTTAATTTTTATTGGGAACAAGGGTGTCGAGGATCGCCGAGCGGTCGAGGGTCGGGGTCGTCGAGGGGTCGAGGGTCACCGAGGGGTCGAGGGTCGCCGAAGGTTCGAGGGTCGAGGGTCGTCGAGGGGTCGAGGGTCGAGGAACGCCGAGGGGCGAGAGGTTGCCTTGTGTCAAAGTATTGAAGAAATCCATGGCTTCATCATAGCCGGAAGTAAACGGGGCATGATGGTACAAAGTTCTCCAAAGTTATTTTGAACGAGTCCCGGATAGGATAATTCGCCTTTTGGTACGAATTTCAGCAAAGGACTTCCAAATAGCGTATTCGGAAGGCTCTGGCTGAAATAATAATTGTACCAAAAGCGAATTATCTATCTGGGACTCCGTTCCAAAATAACTTTGGAGAGCTTCGTACCATCATGGCGCTGTTACTTTCGCCTAATGATGAAGACATGGTTTGTTGAATCCTTGACACAAGACAACGTGACATGAGGGGGTCGAGGGTCGGGAACAGGGTAGAGGGGCGTGGATCGCCGAGGGTCGAGGGTCGTGAACTAGGGTAGGGTAGAGGGTTGAGGGTCGCCGAGGGGTTGAGGGTCGAGGGTCCAGATTTATCAAGAATGCCCCCATTATGGATGTGCACAAATTGATCCAATTTTTTTCTGATCTCATATATATAATATATATATATTATTATATATATTCTTCATATGTCATGTTGTCTGTCAAAGTATTGAACAAATCCATGGCTTCATCATTTGCCAGAAGTAACAGGCGCATAATGCTACGAAGCTCTTCAAAGTTGTTTTGGAACGGAGTTCCTGATAGAATAATTCGCCTTTTGGTACGAATTTTAGCAAAGCCTTCCAAATAGCGATATTCGGAAGGCTCTTGCTGAATTTGTACCAAAAAGCGAATTATTCTATCGGGAACTCCGTTCCAAAACAACTTTGAAGAGCTTCGTACCATTATACGCCTGTCATTTCCGGCTAATGATGAAGTCATGGTTTTCTGAATTCTTTGACACTAGACAACGTGACATATAGAAGGGTAGATGAGATCAGGAAAATATGGACCATTTTCTGCACTCCATAATGGGTCATTTTGTTAAATCCCTTGTCGGTCCGGACGGCGGACATTCATGAGAGAGGCGGTCCGGCCCAAACCCTAGAAGAGTTGTCGAGGCCACCCCAAACCCTAGAAGCGTTGCCTAGGCCACCCCAAACCCTAGAAGTGTTGTCGAGGCCACCCCAAACTGTAGAAGCGTCGAGTAGCTAGGTCTACATTTGCAATAATATATCCATCTTATGTTTGTATATTAATTGCCATGTTTAATATTTGCAGAAACTACGGAGCACCGAGACATCGAAGCAGAACAGTTGTTGGGGGACATAATCCTCGGCGGAGGTGATGTCTTGTCGTATCTCAACGACACCGATGGTCTGGAAGGAGAGGGTGAAGCAGGCTCCGGTGATCGAACAATGGAGGTGGAGGAACATGATTTATGATGGCTCCGGTGACGGAATGCCGTGGAAGAAGGAGACCGTGATGACTGCTTCAGTGAGCGAACGGAGGAAGGAGATGTTGCAAAGTCCGGCGAGGTATATATATTAATAAGCCTGTGCTGACTAGCTAATTGATGCATTAATTGTTTTGGTATGTAAACATATTAACTCTCTTCTTTCTTCTTCTAGCCCTCCGGATTGAGCCAAACTTCGGTAACGAGACGAGGCCCGAAGAGAAGGTTGCGCCAGGATGAAAGGTTCACGATCACAGTAATCAAGGGCGATGGCCAACCGATTGAACCCAGCCGGACCAAGGAAGCATTTTTCGTCAGTGCGGGGTTCTTGTTAGGACATGATCCCGATCAGCATCCACCAATGGAATAAGCCTAAAAGCGAAGACCCTCAAGTGTCTTTTGTCAACGATAGACAGAAAGATGATCTTTGGACCGCGCTGAAGGCAAATTTCACCCTACCACCTGAGGAGGATCGGATAAGCCAATTATAGAGCCATTGGTCAGGGCTCATGTCTTAAGAAGATGGCAGATCTATTCAGGAGGTGGAAGAATGAGTTGAAATCAACGTTTGTCGACAAAGGGAAGACTCCAGAATTCACGGCCGATTGAGAAGATAAGAGATCATGGCCCGCATTGTGGCCACAAGACAAGAAGAGAGAAGAGTAAGAAGATGTCAGCGACACAACAAGAATTAGGAGTACAAATTTAAACTATTCAAATTGGAAAACTAATGGCACTAACAGCAAGTTTATAATTTTTATTTCCTAAAAGCAAAAAGAATCACTGAAAAACAGTTTGTATTTTGTTGTAAGTAGAAACAAAATAAAATAAATAAAGCAAAAAAGAAAACAAAAAACTGGAAAAAAATAAAAAAAATGCCACCTACTGGGCCACCACGGCCTGAATACGACTAGAAACCCAACCATGGGCCAGGATTCAGGCCCGCAGCAGGCCCAGTAGGCCCACAGGCAAAGATTAGCAGAGAAGGCCCGAAAGCCTGCAGTTGAGAGGAGCTCGAGAGGGTGGGCGCAGCAGCGCTTATAAACCACTCTCGAGCTCTCTCAACTAGCGAGGTGAGACTAAACATCCCACCGCACCGCGCCAGCGTAAGGCCTTTGGTCCCGGTTCGTGACACCAACCAGGACCAATGGTGTCTGTTTCCCACCCTTTGGGCTGCTGAAAAGAGACCTTTGGTCCCGGTTGGTGGCATGAACCGGGACCAAAGGGGGGCATTGGTCCCGGTTTGTGCCACGAACCGGGACCAATGTTTCGTCTATATAAGCAAACACTTAGAAATTTTCTCCAAAAATCACTTCTTCTCCTGCCCGCCCCGCCGCCGACGCCGCCCGGCCCACCCCTGCCCACCCCGCCGCCGACGCCGCCCGCCCCGACGCTGCCCGGCCCGACGGGACGCCCCGACCCGCCTGCCACGCCGACACACGCCGCACCCGGCCGCCGACGACGCCGACGCCCCGCCGCCGACGCCGACGCTGCCACGCCGACAGCGCGCCGCGCCGCCCCGACGCCGCCTGCCCCCGACGCCGCCCGCTCCGACGTCGCCCGCCCCCGCCGCTGACGCCGGCCGCCCCGACGCCGCCCGCCCCACCGCCGACACCGCCAGCCCCCGACGCCTCCTCTGTGAGCAGCGCACCCCTGCCCCGTCGCCGCATTGATTTTTTTATATATGCTTATATATATATGTTTTCTTTTTATATGTATGTATGTATGTATTTTTTATATGCATGTATGTATTTTTTAAACTTTTGATATGTATGGAAAAGAGGAAGAAGGAAGAAGGGAAGAAAAAGAAGGAGAGGAAAAAGGGGAGAAAAATGAGAAGAAGAGGAGAAAAAATAAGAAGAGAAAGAAGGAGAAGAAGAAGAGAAGAAGAGGAGAGGAAGAAGAGGAAAAAAATAAGAAGAGGAAGAAGAAGAAAAAAAAGGAGAAGAAGAAGGAATAGAGGAGTCTATTCCTTCTTCTTCTCCTTTTTTTTTCTTCTTCTCCTTCTTTTTTTTCTTCTTCTCCTCTTTTGTTTTTTCTTCTTCTTCCTCTTCTTAATTTTTATCAGGAACGAGGGTGTCGAGGATCGCTGAGCGGTCGAGGGTCGAGAACTAGGGTAGAGGGTCGAGGGTCACCGAGGGGTCGAGGGTCACCGAGGGGTCGAGGGTCGCCGAAGGTTCGAGGGTCGAGGGTCGTCAAGGGGTCGAGGATCGAGGAACACCGAGGGGTCGAGAGGTTGCCTTGTGTCAAAGTATTGAACAGGAAGAAGAAGAAAAAAAAGAGGAGAAGAAGAAGGAATAGATGAGAAGAAGAAAAAAATAGATTAATATTAATCTATTTTTTTCTTCTTCTCATCTATTCCTTCTTCTTCTCCTCTTTTTTTCTTCTTCTCCTCTTTTGTTTTTTCTTCTTCTTCCTCTTCTTAATTTTTATTGGGAACAAGGGTGTCGAGGATCGCCGAGCGGTCGAGGGTCGGGGGTCGTCGAGGGGTCGAGGGTCACCGAGGGGTCGAGGGTCGCCGAAGGTTCGAGGGTCGAGGGTCGTCGAGGGGTCGAGGGTCGAGGAACGCCGAGGGGTCGAGAGGTTGCCTTGTGTCAAAGTATTGAAGAAATCCATGGCTTCATCATTAGCCGGAAGTAACCGGGGCATGATGGTACAAAGTTCTCCAAAGTTATTTTGGAACGGAGTCCCGGATAGGATAATTCGCCTTTTGGTACGAATTTCAGCAAAGGACTTCCAAATAGCGATATTCGGAAGGCTCTGGCTGAACATTAATTTGTACCAAAAAGCGAATTATCCTATCTGGGACTCCGTTCCAAAATAACTTTGGAGAGCTTCGTACCATCATGCGCCTGTTACTTTCGCCTAATGATGAAGACATGGTTTTGTTGAATCCTTTGACACAAGACAAACGTGACATGAGGGGGTCGAGGGTCGGGAACTAGGGTAGAGGGTCGTGGATCGCCGAGCGGTCGAGGGTCGTGAACTAGGGTAGAGGGTTGAGGGTCGCCGAGGGGTTGAGGGTCGAGGGTCCAGATTTATCAAGAATGCCCCCATTATGGATGTGCACAAATTGATCCAATTTTTTTCTGATCTCATATATATATATATATATATATATATATATATATTCTTCTATATGTCATGTTGTCTGTCAAAGTATTGAACAAATCCATGGCTTCATCATTTGCCAGAAGTAACAGGCGCATAATGCTACGAAGCTCTTCAAAGTTGTTTTGGAACGGAGTTCCTGATAGAATAATTCGCCTTTTGGTACGAATTTTAGCAAAGGCCTTCCAAATAGCGATATTCGGAAGGCTCTTGCTGAACTTTGTACCAAAAAGCGAATTATTCTATCGGGAACTCCGTTCCAAAACAACTTTGAAGAGCTTCGTACCATTATACGCCTGTCATTTCCGGCTAATGATGAAGTCATGGTTTTCTAGAATTCTTTGACACTAGACAACGTGACATATAGAAGGGTAGATGAGATCAGGAAAAATATGGACCATTTTCTGCACATCCATAATGGCGTCATTTTGTTAAATCCCTTGTCGGTCCGGACGTCGGACATTCATGAGAGAGGCGGTCCGGCCCAAACCCTAGAAGCGTTGTCGAGGCCACCCCAAACCCTAGAAGCGTTGCCTAGGCCACCCCAAACCCTAGAAGTGTTGTCGAGGCCACCCCAAACTGTAGAAGCGTCGAGCTAGCTAGGTCTACATTTGCACTAATATATCCATCTGTCATGTTTGTATATTAATTGCCATGTTGTAATATTTGCAGAAACTACGGAGCACCGAGACATCGAAGCAGAACAGTTGTTGGGGGACATAATCCTCGGCGGAGGTGATGTCTTGTCGTATCTCAACGACACCGATGGTCTGGAAGGAGAGGGTGAAGCAGGCTCCGGTGATCGAACAATGGAGGTGGAAGGACATGATTATGATGGCTCCGGTGACGGAATGCCGGTGGAAGAAGGAGACCGTGATGACTGCTTCAGTGAGCGAACGGAGGAAGGAGATGTTGCAAAGTCCGGCGAGGTATATATATTAATTAAGCCTGTGCTGACTAGCTAATTGATGCATTAATTGTTTTGGTATGTACACATATTAACTCTCTTCTTTCTTCTTTTCTAGCCCTCCGGATTGAGCCAAACTTCGGTAACGAGACGAGGCCCGAAGAGAAGGTTGCGCCAGGATGAAAGGTTCACGATCACAGTAATCAAGGGCGATGGCCAACCGATTGAACCCAGCCGGACCAAGGAAGCATTTTCTGCTCAGTGCGGGGTTCTTGTTAGGGACATGATCCCGATCAGCATCCACCAATGGAATAAGCCTAAAAGCGAAGACCCTCAAGTGTCTTTTGTCAACGATAGACAGAAAGATGATCTTTGGACCGCGCTGAAGGCAAATTTCACCCTACCACCTGAGGAGGATCCGGATAAGCCAATTATAGAGCCATTGGTCAGGGCTCATGCTCTTAAGAAGATGGCAGATCTATTCAGGAGGTGGAAGAATGAGTTGAAATCAACGTTTGTCGACAAAGGGAAGACTCCAGAATTCACCGGCCGATTTGAGAAGATAAGAGATCACTGGCCCGCATTTGTGGCCCACAAGACATCGGAGAAGAGTAAGAAGATGTCAGCGACAAACAAGAAAAATGCTGCAAAGAAGGAGCATCACCATCGCACGGGGTCAGGTGGCTACCTCAAAGCCCGGCCATTGTGGGACAAGGCTGAGAAGGACCTGCTTGATAAAGGGGTCAAACCAGAGACATTGAACTGGCCAGACCATTCAAGGACTTGGTTCTTCGGGGTTGGGGGAACCTTGGACCCTGAAACAGGGAAGTGCCGTTGGACGGAGGAGCAACTTGAAATACCCATCAAGAAGCTTCAGAAGTATATTGCCGCAGCGCAGCAAGGGAGGTTCGTTCCCGACAGAGAGAACGACGAGCTCACACAGGCCCTCGGGAATCCTGAGCACCCAGGATGAACACGAGGCACGGCAGGCTCCGTTGCATGGAAGGTTGGGTTTCCCAGCGCAGGCGGTTACAAAACCCGGGAGAGGAGGAGGAAAGTGGAGCAGACCGAACTGCAGTCGCTGAATGCAAGGGTACGAGCGCTAGAGGAACAAGCACTACTAGTTCAGAGCCAGCGACCTGCCGGAGCTACCCCAGAAGCTACCCCTCCATCTCAGCGGAGAAGCAGCGTGGCTTCCACCGAGCTCCTTCAGCATCCTGACTTCACGGCTCCCAGCTACCCCGTGGATGCTATCACGGAGGCTCAAGATTGCCACCTTATGACGCAATGGCAGCACCTCAAAGTCAAGGCGGCTGTCGGCTCTGTTGCACCTCCTGAACCCGGCGCAACTTTTCACTGCCTTCCGATTCCACAAGGCTATGCTGTTGTGATGGTCGATGAAATAACGGAGGGATTTGAGGAGCTCGAGCTTGACCACCCTACCGGTGAAGGGGAGACTCAGCTGGGTCTTGCTCTGAAGACTCCATGTCTATGGCGGAAGGAGCTCATCAACCTTCCGAACTGGACGCCTCCGCCTCCTCCTCCTCCTCCGGTGAGTCAGGGCACTCCGCCTCCTCCTCCGGCGAGTGATCAAGGCACTCTGCCTCCTTCTCCGGCTGCTCCGGCGCGTGGCGGCACTCCACCTCCTTCTCCGCCTGCGCCGGCGCGTTCGAGCAGCCCACCTCCTCCTCTGCCTCATCAGCAACAGCGGAAGACAGCCGCCGCCGCTCCGGCTGCTCCGGCGCGTCGTAGCACTCCGCCTCCTTCTCTGCCTCGTACGCAACAAAGGAAGACAGCCGCAGCCGCTCTGGCTGCTCCGGCATCTAGCAGTACAGCTAGAGGCGGCAGGCAATACAGATTTGGTCCAAGTTACCATACGAGATGACCAAGGAGGAAAATACACAGATCTGTCAAGCCCAAGTGAAGGACTTTTTTGCAAAGAAAAATCCACCTCCGGAGGAGAAGATAGATCCGGTGAAATTGAAGCGCACTTTGGATGCCCTGAAGCGACCACCATCGCCTCCGCCGGATGACAACCATGTCTGCGCTCTTAAAAAGGCAGTGCAAGGAGCGCGCCGGTCGGGAACTACTTCAAGTGACAAAAGGTTACAAGAACGAAGAAGTGGGAAAAAAATTCCCCAGCTCGGCGAACAGGCGATCCAATCATGCCCCCCGCTCAAGGTGTCTAGCGATATCGTCGCAAATCTGCCGGGGATGCTGCCCGGTACCAATCCTGGTGATTACCTGCCCGACGATGCACATTTTGATACAATGGAGGTGGACAAACACAAATACCGGTACGGGAAGGCTCTCGTCAAACCTGGTCATCCTCCTCTAACAACAATGATGCGAAGATTCCATCAGTGGTACATGGACACCTGCAAGTCTAGGAAGGATATTTTGACGCTGAGAGTTAAAGAGGAGCACGACCTCGTTGGAATTGATCTGTTGTCTGTTCCATTTGAGGAGTTCTTCCAGTTTTTCAATCAAAAGGCCCTCGATAAAATAATCGTTACTTGCTACTGTCTGTAAGTACTACTTCTGTATTTAAGTCTCTATATATAGCTCAGCTCTTTCATTGCATGTATATATAATTATCCTCACTATATTATGCAGATTGAAGATCGCCGAATGCAGAAATGCACAAATCTATGATATTGGGTTCATTAACACAAATCTCATAGATGAATGGACGGTTAAATATAATGCCAAAGAAACCGAAGCCAACTTGCTACAATCGTTGCTTCGAAATCAAAACAAAGATAAAATACTCTTTCCTTACAACTTCAAGTGAGTGTTACTGTCTTGTGCATATTCGGTTTCCCTTATTACTCGAGGTTATAGTAATGTAATTGATGAGTTATGCATGTGTGCGCAGCTTCCACTTTATTCTCCTAGAGATTAAGCTTGAGCAGGGACTAGTAACCGTCTTAGACTCGAGACGAAAAGTTCCCAAGGAGTATGCGGCCATGACTGAAATGCTCCAGAAGTAAGTTCAATCAATCATTATCGCACCATATCGTTAACTTTGTTCATTTCCTGATATCAAGTAATTATTTTCTTTGTCTCGCAGGGTTTGGAAAGTGTTCACCGCAGAAGCTCCGGGACTGCCGGGGGAGCTACGATTAACACACCCGAAAGTAAGTACTACTAGCTAGTTCCGCGCATCTCCCATTGATTCTAGCTAGTTTCATCAATACAATTTATAATGCTTGATTATCAGTTTGATTGACCTCTATTTCTCGTAAAGTGGTTGTGGCAGGAAGGCGGGAATAATTTTTGTGGATACTACGTTTGCGAGTACATCTATAACGCGACGACCTCTAAGCGGGGCTACTCTAAAAAAGATTATGAAGTGCGTAAGCAATAATATTCACAATTTTATTTTATTACCATCATTTGTGTTGAGTTTCATTCATATATATGTATTGACCCCCTTCTTCAAATTAGATGTGGCAGATGCGGGATGAACTCCTACCACAATATCGCATAAAAGCAATTCAAGAGGAATTGGCGGGATTCTTTCTTGACCACGTCATCAATAAATCTGGAGAATACCATGTGGAACTTGACATCAGATGTTAGGGATTGTAAGAGATATTATATTGTATATATGTAACTTGTTGTTCGACCAATCTCTTGGAGAAGGAGGAGGTCGATCACTTCTCTCTGTATATGTTCATGACGATCTTGTGTACTTAATGGTTTCCTTCATTTGCTTACTGGCTAGCGTGTCGAGTCCTCTCTATACGTATAGTACGTAGCATCGACCAAGCACAGAGATAAGAGAGGACACTTCTCTCTATTAGCTAGCTAACACAATATATGAAACCCCTAAATTAACCCTACAAAAGCCCTAAAACCCCCAAAACCCCCCCCCCTTCAAAAACAAAAAAACAAAAACCCCAGCCCCTGAACTGTTGACGCGTGGACGCTTTTTGGTCCCGGTTGGTGCTACCAACCGGGACAAAAGGCCCTCCTGCCTGGGCAAGCTGCAGCGGCCACGTGGAGCCCCATCTGTCCTAGTTCGTAGGCGAACCGGGACTAAAGGTATTGGGCTTTAGTCCCGACCCTTTAGTCCCGGTTCCAGAACCGGGACAAATGGGCCTCTGGAAACGGGACAAATGGGCCTTTTTCTACTAGTGGACTTTCGTTAGGTGCGGCTTGAAACCATGCAAAAATTCCCACACTCAACATGATATCCGGTCTAGATGCACAAAGGTAAAGCAAGGATCCAATCATGGAGCGATATACCTTTTGATCCACCGCTTTACCATTGGGATCACTGTCAAGCTTGCATTTGGTGGGCATTGGAAACTTGACCGGCTTGACATCATCTAGCTTGAATCTCTTGAGCATGTCTTGGGTATACTTGGCTTGGTTGATGAACGTTCCTTCTCTTCTTTGCTTTACTTCGAACCCAAGAAAGAACTTCAACTCTCCCATCATAGACATCTCACACTTCTCGGTCATTAGTGCGGCAAACTTAACATTGAAAGATTTGTTAGGAGAACCAAAAATAATATCATCAACATATAGTTGGCATATGAACAAGTCCCCTTTGACCCTCTTAGTAAAAAGAGTGGGATCGATTTTCCCAATTTCAAACCCACGATCTTGTAACAACTCGGTAAGGTGCTCATACCACGCACGTGGGGCTTGTTTAAGGCCATAGAGTGCCTTTTTGAGTTTGTATACATGAGTGGGGAGCTTGTGATCCTCGAATCCCGGAGGTTGTTTGACATACACCAACTCATTCAAAGGACCATTAAGAAAATCACTTTTCACATGCATTTGTTGCAATTTAAAGTCATGATGAGATGCATAAGAAAGCAACATGCGTATAGATTCAAGACATGCAACGGGGGAAAAGGTTTCACCGTAGTCGATACCCTCGACTTGGGAGTATCCTTGTGCCACCAATCTTGCCTTGTTCCGCACAACTACACCTTTCGCATCTTGCTTGTTCTTGAAGATCCATTTGGTCCCGATGACATTATGTTCCTCCGTTGGCCTTGGCACTAATTCCCAAACTTGATTGCGCTCAAAGTTGTTGAGTTCATCATGCATGGTTTCAAGCCAATCATCATCAACGAGCGCCTCATGGACCTTTTGGGGTTCAACACACGAAACAAACGCGTGATGCTCACAAAAGTTTGACAATTGTTTACGAGTAGTTACCCCTTTTCTCAAGCCTCCAAACACATTCTCCATGACATGTTGTTGACGCTCGAGCTTGGAAGCCACCTTAGCGGCACGGCGCTCCAAAAGTTCCTCGATGGGCATTTGAGGATCATCTTGCACATCTTGAGCACCGTCTTGAGTTTGCTCTTGATCTTGAGCTTGCTCTTGATCTTGAGCACCGTCTTAAGCTTGCTCTTGACCTTGAGTTTGCTCTTGATCTTGAGCGCGCTCGGAGGCATGAACTTGATCTTGGGCATCATCTGGTGCATCACCATCTCCATGGAGTTGATCTTGCCCTTGATCTTGTTCATTGGGTTGAGGGCCTTCATTTTATTCTTCGAAAACGTGTGGGTCTAGTGTAGGTGATGGCTCCACTTGAGTAGAGCATTGTCCTTCTCCTTCAGCCACAAGGGGTTTCTCAATGGGGAGTATTTGACCAATCCCCATTCTTCTTATGGCTTGGGGAGGAATTTCATCACCTACATCACAAAGACCACTTTGCTCCACTTGGGAGCCGTTATTTTCATCAAACTCGACGTTACACATCTCCTCAATGAGTCCGATGGACTTGTTGAGAACACGATAAGCATGAGAGTTTGTAGCATAACCAACAAATATGCCCTCTTGAGCTCTAGGTTCGAATTTAGATAAACGAACACCTTTCTTGAGAATGAAACACTTACAACCGAACACCCGAAAGTACTTGAGGTTGGGCTTGTTACCGATAAGTATCTCATATGGAGTCTTGTTCAAGCCTTTGCAGAGATAGAGCCTATTGGATGCATGACATGCGGTGTTGATGGCTTCGGCCCAAAAGTTGTACGGAGATTTGAATTCCGCCATCATGGTTCTTGCCGCATCCATCAATGTCCGGTTCTTCGTCTCCACCACACCATTTTGTTGAGGGGTATAGGGTGTGGCATATTGATGCTTGATCCCCTCATCACTAAGAAACTCATCCAAGGTGTAGTTCTTGAACTCAGTGCCATTGTCACTTCTAATCATCAAGATCTTTGCTTCATGTTGACGTTGAGCTTCATTTGCAAAGTTGATGACGGTTTGTTGAGTCTCACTCTTCCTCTTGAAGAAGTATACCCATGTATATCTTGAGTAGTCATCCACAATAACCAAGCAATACTTTCTTCCCCCAAGACTATCAAAGGAAGGAGGTCCAAAGAGATCCATGTGAAGTAGCTCCAAGGGCCTCTTAGAGTAGATGATAGTCGTGGGTCGGTGAGCCGTTTCATGAAGCTTTCCTTCGATACAAGCACTGCAAGCACGGTCTTTGGCAAAACTCACATTTGTTAGTCCACGGACGTGGTCCCCTTTGAGGAGACTTTGCAAAGATCTCATATTGACATGGGCTAGTCGGTGATGCCAAAGCCAACCCACATCAACTTTAGCCATTAGGCAAGTCGCGATCTTAGTGGAACGCTCCAAAAAGTTCACCACATAGAGACCGTTCTCGACATGCCCAACAAAGGCTACTTTAAGAGTCTTGCTCCATAAAAGGGCCACGATATCAAGATCAAAGAATGTTGCAAAGCCCATAAGTGCAAGTTGACAAACGGAAAGTAAATTGTATGCAAGGGACTCAACAAGCATGACCTTCTCAATAGTTAAGTCTTGAGAGATGACCACTTTGCCAAGTCCCAATACCTTAGAAGTTGAGGCATCACCAAATTGGACATGGATGGGCATAGATGGAATTGGATGCACATCCACCACCAAGTCCTTGCTTTCGGTCATATGATTTGTTGCTCCACTGTCGAGCAACCATGACACCCCACCGGAAGCAAACTCCTACAAGAGATCAATGCTTGGATTTAGGTACCCATTTTTGAATGGGTCCTTTGATGTTAGCAACAAGGGTCTTAGGAACCCAAATAGACCATTCAATGTACTCATAGTAAGAACCAACGAATTTGGCATAAACATGCCCATCACTAGCACGGCATAAAATGTAAGAAGGGTTAAAGTCGCCGGCTTTGTTGTTGGGAGTGGTTTTGCCCTTCTTGGCATTACCACCCACTTCCTTGTTCTTCTTCTTCTCATGAGTACCCTCACCCGCCTTGACAAAGGTTTCCTTTAGTGGGAGAGGTTGCTTGGTCTTGTTCTTCTTCTTCTTCTTTGACTTGGGTACAAACCCAAGTCCTTCCTTTCCTACAACTTCCTTTTGATTGCTCAAAAGGTCGTTGAGGTTCTTCTCGCCTTGTATGCAAGTCACAAGGCCCTTCTCAAGTTGCTCTTTCAACTTAGCATTTTCCTCCACAAGATGCACATGCTCACAACAAGGGTTAGTAGCATGGGCATTATCAATTAGAATGAAAGGAGGACAAGTGGAAATCTCCTTGGTTAGCTTCACTTGGAGTTGATCATGAGACTCTTTGAGAGAGGCATGAGCACCCTTCAAGACCTTGTGAGCCTTATCAAGTGTATCAAACTCTTCCTTTAGTCTAGCATGGCCAACCCCAAGTTCGGCTTTCTCGGATTTAAGCACACGAGTAAGAACAATAGCATGATGAAGATCTTTTTGCAATTTAGCATGATCAACATTGTGTGACTCCTTAAGAGTTAAACGGAGATCTTGCTCTTCCTTTAGAGCAATGGAAAGATCCGCAATCTCATCGGCATAGTCATGACTATGCTCCTCCATCTTGGAGATCGTATCCTCATGTGACTCTATGATATCATTGGCATCACCAAGTTATTCCAAGAGAGCAACAAAGTGCTTCTTGGACTCACCCTTGAGCTTGCTCACAAACTTGGTGAACTCATTCTCATCAACTTTCTCCACCTCACTATTATCAACACAATCTAACAATGAAGGAGTAGTAATGACGGTGGTTTTGATGTTAGAAGTTACCTTGTTGATACCTTTGGCTATGAGACACTTGGCAATGGTGTTTTCATTGGGGGCGCCGAAGAGAGACACCTTGGAGGGGGAGGAAGTGGCAATGGCAATGGTAGCCATTGCCATTCCTTCTCCACTTGTATCTTTCGCATCATCATCGGAGGGGTACTCTTCATGTGCCACCAAGCCCTTTGAAGGAGACTTCTTGGTGAAGTTGTTCTTGCTAGGGAAAGACTTGGCTTTATCTTTGTGAATGAGTTTGTCACCATTGTCTTCCCTCTTCTCGTAAGGGCAATCCACTACAAAGTGACTCACATTGCCACAATTGTAGCAAGTTCTTACACGTTGCTTGTTCTTTGATCCACTTGAGTTGTTCTTGGTGAAGTTGGGCCTTGAGTTCCTCTTGTTGCTCCAAAATTGCCTTGACGCAAGAGCCATGTGCTCATGGTAAGCATATTTGGTGTCCTCGGGGCCACACTCCTCTTCATCTTCCTCTTCTTCTTCCAGAATGGCCTTGGCCTTCAAAGCAAGAGTGGGAGTGCTTTTCTTTGACCGGACCCGAGCAAGAGCATTGTCGGCGGTCTTGTTCATGATGTTCATGGTAATAAACTCATCCAACACTTCACTTGAGGTTAAGGAGTGAAAGTCCGGCCTTTGACGAATCATGGAAGACATGGCCTTGTTGATGGGCATGATGGCGTTGAGGAACTTGCGCTTGATCCAAGTGTCATCCGTATCCTTGCTTCCATGGTCTTGGAGAGCAACCGCAAGAGTAGTCACCCTCCGGTAAAGGTCACGCGGATCCTCATCTTCGAGCATCACAAATTCATCGGCCTCATCAAGGACCACTTCAAAGTTGGATCGTTGGATGCTTGAGCTCCCCTTGTACATCGAAACAAATGTGATCCCAACAATCCTTTGCATGAGTGAAAGGTCGTAGGTGTGCTAGGTCATCGGGAGGGACTGCTTCTTGAAGGATGAACAATGCGGAGTGATTGTATTGGTTGTCCACTTCTTCTCTTGGGGTGAAGTTGTTTGGATCATGCGGATAAAAGCCTTGCTCAATGATTCTCCAAAGGTTAGTTGAACAATGATTCAAATGAGACTTAATGTGAAAGATCCAATTAGCAAAATCACCCTTAACAAGCTTGGGAGGAGGACCATGAATATTAATGCGAGCTGTGGGCACCGGTCCTCCATACACCGGGGGAGGGGGAACCGAGGCAAAGGTTCCCGTCCCATTCTTGTCATGAGGGGAAGGAACATGAGTACCTTTAGCCGCTTCCTTGGCGGAATTGGCCTCCGACTCTGATGCCGTGGGATTAACCACAAGCAAGGGATCGGGAGTGGATTTCATCCCCTCAAATAACTCTTTGAGCATGGACTTGACTTTGGCCGTCATAGACATCTTAAGTGAAGCCATAGCTTCATTTAAGTCATCTCGAGTGATCGATGTCAACTCCACGGCCTTGGGCACTTCCTCCCCAGTGTCAACCATACTCTTCGGGTGGTGAAACCCTTAATAAAGAGACGAGGCTCTGATACCAATTGAAAGGATCGATATGGTTGACTAAAGGGGGGCTGAATAGGCAACTATCGATTTTTGGCTTTTCTTAACAAATTAGGTTTAGCAACAAATAGGTTGTCTAGATGTGCAACTAGGTGAGCAACCTATATGATGCTAACAACAATAACAACAACAAGTGCAAGCAAGAGATACCACACAATAAAAACTTGCACAAAGTAAAGGGAAGAAATAACCACAAGTGGAGCCGATGGAGACGAGGAGGTGTTACCGAAGTTCCTTCCCTTTGGGGGAAGTACGTCTTCGTTGGAGCGGTGTGGAGGCACAATGCTCCCCAAGAAGCCACTAGGGCCACCGTATTCTCCTCACGCCCTCACACAATGCGAGATGTCGTGATTCCACTAGTGGTGCCCTTGAAGGCGGCGACCAAACCTTTACAAACAAGGTTGGGGCTACCTCCACAACTTGATTGGAGGCTCCCAATGATACCACGGAGCTTCACCACAATGGAATGTGGCTCCGAGGGGACCTCAACCGTCTAGGGTGCTCAAACACCCAAGAGTAACAAGATCCGCAAGGGATTAGTGGGGGGAGATCAAATTTCTCTTGGTGGAAGTGTAGATCCGAGCCTTCTCAACCAATCCCTAGAAAATCAACAAGTTTGATTGGCTAGGGAGAAAGATCGGACGAAAATGATCTTTTGAATGGCAATGGAGCTTGGGAAGAAAGAGGTCAACCTTAGGAAGAAGAAGACCCCCCCCCCTTATATAGAGAGACAAAAATCCAACCGTTTTCTGCCCTGTGCCCGCAGCCAAGCGGTACTACCGCTCCGAGGAGCGGTACTACCGCTTAGGCGGTACTACCCCGCACAGGCCTAAAATACACTGGGTGTACCCACGGTAGTGCCGCCGGAGCGGTACTACCGCTGCCCCTAGCGGTACTACCGCATAGGGGTTTTAGTCCTGGAGAGGCAGTAGTAGTAGAGGGTGCCAGGGCTGCAGTACCATGCGAGGCGGTACTACCGTCCTAGTGCCACTCTACTACCGCTTAGCGCAAAGTGGAAACAGAAGCTTGCACAAAGGAAGCCCCGCAAGCGGTAGTGGCGGCGGTAGTACGGGCGGTAGTGCCGCCAGAGCGGTACTACCGTGCTACTACCGCGCTACTACCATTAAATGCAGACCAGCAACAGAGAGTTGCACGCTCGGGGAAACCCTAAGTGGTAGTGCCACGGAAGTACCCAGCGGTACTACCGCATAAGCGGTACAACCGTGGGCACTAGCGGTACTACAGCTTGCAAGCCACTGAAAATCCACAGAAAACATATATATGGAAACGCTCTAGAGAAGGGAAAGGAAGCTGTGGGTGCATATGGGGCTGTGTACGTGTCGATTCCACCCATACCTTTCCAACACGAACCCCATCTTAATAGTACGGATCTCCTACGACTCAAATCCACCAAAAAGAAATCATCGAAAAATAACCGTCTTCACTCTTTACCATCGAGGGGTGATAAACCATCTCGTGCCTATTGAAATAGTCTCTGAAAAGGTCCATGCACACGATTAGTCCGCAAAACGCATTGTCATCAATCACCGAAACTACTAGGGTAAAATATGCCTTAACAGTAGGGGTAGCGAGGCGCGTATTTGTATTGTTGCCATCGAGGATAAAAAGGTGGGGTTTTCATCATATTGCTTGAGTTTATCCCTCTACATCATGTCATCTTACTTAAGGCGTTACTCTGTTCTTTATGAACTTAATACTCTAGATGCAGGCAGGAGTCGGTCGATGTGTGGAGTAATAGTAGCAGATGCAAGTAGGAGTCGGTCTACTTGACATGGACGTGATGTCTATATGCATAATCATTGCCTTGGATATCGTCATAACTATGCGCTTTTTTCTATCAATTGCTCGACAGTAATTTGTTCACCCACTGTAATATTTGCCTTCATGAGAGAAGCCTCTAGTGAAACCTATGGCCCCCGGGTCTATTTTCCATCACTTATTTTCAGATCTATAAACCAAAAATACCTTGCTAAAATTTTATTTACTTTTTTTTAGTTTATCTTTTAGCAATCTTTTATACCTATCTCTATCAGATCTCACCTTTTCAAGTGACCATGAAGGGATTGACAACCCCTTTATCGCGTTGGGTGCAAGTGTTTGATTGTTTGTGCAGGTGCATAGATTGGGGACTTGCTTGTACCTCCTACCGGATTGATACCTTGGTTCTCTAACTGAGGTAAATACTTATCTCTACTTTCCTGCATCATCCTTTCCTTTTCAAGGGAAAAACCAGCGCAAGCTCAAGAAGTAGCAGGAAGAATTTCTGGCGCCGTTGCCGGGGAGGTCTACATCAAGCCTACCAAGTACCCATCATAAACTCTCATCTCTTGCATTACATTATTTGCCATTTTCCTCTCATTTTCCTCTCCCCCACTTCTAAAACAATTTTCAGAAAAAACCAAAAATATTTGCCTTTTTATTTGCCTTCCTTTCATTTGCCCTTATGTCTTACTTGGTTTGTTTGCTTGTTTGCTTGCCATAATTGTGTGCTTATTCCAAATCAGAAAGCAAAGAGTTTATGGATCCTCATCCACTTGCTAATCTTTTTAAAAGATCCAAATATGATGAACCAATTGCTAGTGAGTTGTGTGCACTAGTTTATCTTTATGAAGTTTTGCTTGAAATCCGTGAATCTGAAAATTGTGATGAAGTGCCAAAAGAAGAAATTTATGAAGTGATTCACGATATCTCCTTGAATAAAAAGCATGATTGCAATGATGTTATTATAAATTTTATTAATGTCAATTGTGCTAATAATATGCAAAACCCTAAGCTTGGGGATGCTAATTTTGCTATGTCCACTACTTATTGCAATGATCATGATTGGGGTGATTCTTCTTATGATCTTGAAAATTTATTTAAGCCTCATAATGAATATGTTTGCAATAATATTGAAAGAGGGTTTGGAAAAGCATCAACTTTAGGTAAAAGTAATCCCACATATTTGGAGAGTGTTCAATCTCGTGAAATTTTTGATAAAAGTGGGTCTCGAGAGGTCATGACTTTATTTGATGATAATCCCACTATTTTGCAAGAGTGTCAACTTTGCATGCATGTGGATCATGAAGAGAATATTTTATGTGATAGCTATATTGTTGAATTTGAATATGATCCCACATGTAATTATTAGGAGAGAGGAAAACATTGTGGTAGAAATTTCCATGTTACTAAATTTCCTCTCGTTATGTTGAGATTGTCAATGCTTTATTCTTCTCTCTTGCATATGCTAGTTTTTGCTTTCCTTGATAATTTGTTTGCCTATAATATACCTATGCATAGGAAGTATGTTAGACTTAAATGTGTTTGTCACATGTATTATGATGCGCTCTTTGTGTTTCAATTATTATCTTTTATGTGAGCATCATCAATATCTCAATGCCTAGCTAAAAGGCTTTAAAGAAAAGCGCTTGTTGGGAGACAACCAAATATATTTATTTTCTATTTTTATGAGTATACACATTATTACCTCTGTAGTAATTGTGTTTTAGTGTGTTAATTAGTGTTTGTGCCAAGTAAGACCTTTAGGATGGCCTAAAGTGTTAGTTAATTTGATCCTGCTGAAAAACAGAAACTTTTGCGCCCAGTAGAATAATTTTCATAAATCACAGAAGTTTGAATTCGATCTGAATTTTTTACACAAGATTGATATACAAATTGTCCAGGATGTCCCAATTTTTCAGAATTTTTAGGGTTACAGTAGTATTCGAAGTTTACAGATTGCTACAGACTATTCTGTTTTAGACAGATTCTGTTTTCTTTGTGTTGTTTGCTTATTTTGATGAATCTATGTGTAGTATTGGGGGGTATGAACCATGGAGAAGTTGGAATACGGTAGGTATTACATCAATATAAATAAAGAATGAGTTCACAACAGTACCAAAAGTGGTGATTTTATTTTCTTATACTAACGGAGCTTATGAGTTTTCTGTTGAGTTTTGTGTTGTGAAGTTTTCAAGTTTTGGGTAAAGATTTGATGGACTATGGAATAAGGAGTGGCAAGAGCCTAAGCTTGGGGATGCCCAAGGCACCCCAAGGTAATATTCAAGGACAACCAAGAGCCTAAGCTTGGGGATGCCCCGGAAGGCATCCCCTCTTTCGTCTTCAATCCATTGGTAAATTTCCTTGAGGCGATATTTTTATTCACCACATGATATGTGTTTTGCTTGGAGTGTCTTGTTTGATAAGAGTCTTTGCTTTTTAGTTTGCCACAATCATCCTTGCTGTACACACTTTTTGAGAGGGTCACGCATGAATCGTGAATTTATTAGAATACTCTTTGTGCTTCACTTATATCTTTTGAGCTAGGCAATATGCTCTAGTGCTTCACTTATATCTTTTTAGAGCACGGCGGTGGCTTTATTTTATAGAAATTATTGAACTCTCTTGCTTCACTTATATTATTTTGAGAGTCTCTAAACAGCATGGTAATTTGTTTAGGTTATGAATTTAGTCCTAATATGATAGGCATCCAAGGGGGATATAATAAAAACTTTCATATAAAGTGCATTGAATACTATGAGAAGTTTGATTCCTTATGATTGTTTTGAGATATAAAGATAGTAATATTAGAGACATGCTAGTGAGTAATTGTGGATTGGTAGAAATACTTGTGTTAAAGATTGTGATTCCCGTAGCATGCACGTATGGTGAACCGTTATGTGACGAAGTCGGAGCATGATGTATTTATTGATTGCCTTCCTTTGTGTGGAGGTCGGGATCCCGCGATGGTTAACTCCTACCAACCCTTCCCCTAGGAGCATGCGTGTAGTACTTTGTGTTGATGACTAATAGACTATTGCAATAAGTATGTGAGTTCTTTTGTTGAGTCCATGGATTATACGCACTCTCACCCTTCCACCTTTGCTAGCCTCTCTAGTACCGCGCAACTTTCGCCGGTGCATTAAACCAAATACATTCCTCAAAACAGCCACCATATACCTTCCTCAAAACAGCCACCATACCAACCTATTATGGCATTTCCATAGCCATTCCGAGATATATTGCCATACAACTTCCACCGTTCCGTTTATTATGACAAGCACCATCATTGTCATATTGCTTTGCATGATCGTAAGATAACTAGCATGATGTTTTCATGGCTATGCTAGATCGTTGCACATCCCGGTACACCACCGGAGGCATTCATATAAAGTCATATCTTGTTCTAGTATCGAGTTGTAATTCTTGAGTTGTAAGTAAATATAAGTGTGATGATCATCATTATAGAGCATTGTCCCATGTGAGGAAAGGATGATGGAAACTATGATTCCCCCACAAGTCGGGATGAGTCTCCGGACTTTACAAAAAAATAAAAGAGGCCAGAGAAGCCCAAATAAAAAAAAGAGGCCAAAGGTGCCCACCAAAAAAAAAGAAAAAAAATGAGAGAAAAGAGAGAAGGGGCAGTGCTACTATCCTTTTTCCACACTTGTGCTTCAAAGTAGCACCATGATCTTCATGATAGAGAGTCTCCTATATTGTCACTTTCATATACTAGTGGGAATTTTTCATTATAGAACTTAGCTTGTATATTCCAATGATGGGCTTCCTCAAATTGCCCTAGGTCTTTGTGAGCAAGCGAGTTGGATGCACACCCACTTAGTTTCCTTTTGAGCTTTCATACACTTATAGCTCTAGTGCATCCGTTGCATGGCAATCCCTACTCATTCACATTGATATCTATTGATGGGCATCTCCATAGCCCGTTGATACGCCTAGTTGGTGTGAGACTATCTCCTTCCTTTTGTCTTCTCCACAACCACCATATTCTATTCCACCTATAGTGCTATATCCATGGCTCACACTCATGTATTGCGTGAAAGTTGAAAAAGTTTGAGAATACTAAAGTGTGAAACAATTGCTTGGCTAAAACCAGGGTTGTGCATGATTTAATACTTTGTGTGATGAAGATGGAGCATAGCTAGACTATATGATTTTGTAGGGATAACTTTCTTTGGCCATGTTATTTTGTGAAGACACGATTGCTTTATTAGTATGCTTGAAGTATTATTGTTTTTATGTCAACATTAAACTTTTGTTTTGAATCTTATGGATCTGAATATTCATGCCTTAATAAAGAAAATTACATGGATAAATATATTACGTAGCATTCCACATCAAAAATTCTGTTTTTATCATTTACCTACTCGAGGACAAGTAGGAATTAAGCTTGGGGATGCTTGATACGTCTCCAATGTATCTATAATTTTTGATTGTTCCATGCTATTATATTATCTGTTTTGGATGTTTTATATGCATTAATATGCTATTTTATATTAATTTTGGGACTAACCTATTAACCTAGAGCCCAGTGCCAGTTTCTGTTTTTTCCCTGTTTTTGAGTTTTACAGATAAGGAATATCAAACGGAGTCCAAACGGAATAAAACTTTCGCGATGATATTTCTTGGACCAGAAGAAACATACCAGACCTGGAAAGGAGGGCAGGAGACCTGCCAGCAAACCACAAGCTGCCAGGGTGCGCCCTAGGGGGGCGCCCCTAGGGCTTGTGGCCGCCTGGGAGACCCCCTGACCCCCTACCTTGGCCTATATATTCACATATATTCCACAATAAATTAGGGGAGCCACAAAAATACTTTTCCACCGCCGTAACCTTCTGTTCCCGTGTGATCCCATCTGGGGACCTTTTTCGGTAATTGTCGGAGGGGGATTCGATCACGGAAGGCTTCTACATCAACTCCATTGCTCCTCCGATGAAGCGTGAGTGAGCTACACTTCAAAATGAAGAACATATCCATGAAGGTGGCGGACGCCATTGCTTATACAAATCCCCCAGAAGCAACCTTCCATTGCAACCTGATTCCAGCTGGCTATGCTCGTGTCGTGGTTGATGAAGTGGTGGCACAACATTCGGGGCTAGAGCTTGACATTCCTGGAGGTGACGATGAGCACACACTGGGAGAGGCCATACATCGTATCATTCTATGGAGAAAGGATTGCATCATCTTTCCAAGGCCACCGACACCACGTCAGCCGACTCCTCCTCGAAGTCCGCCACCACATTAGCAGACTCCCGCTCCTCCAAGTCATCAGCCACCACCTCAGCAGAGTCCTGCTCCTTCAAGTCCGCCACCGCCTCAGCAGAGTCCTGCTCCTTCGCCGCCTAAGCAAAAGCGAAAGAGAGCCACCGCAGCTATGGCGGCTAGCGGTACAAGTACAGGACGTAAAAGATACCAATTTGGTCCAAGCCTCGTGCCTCTTCCGAAGAGGCCTTACGACATGACTGTGGAGGAAAACAAAGCCGAAGTGCAAGCCCAACTGAGGGCCCATTTTGGATCGAAACCGCCATCGCCGCCAAAGGAGAAAGTGCCTGACGATGTCATTGACCACTTTATTCGTATGGCTGACGAACCAGCTCCCAAGCCTATTGACTCAGACTATGAGCGCCAAATCAGGAAGGCATATCAAGCAAAACAAAAGAAGGAGTCGAGCTCGAGCTTGAGCCAAGCAGGTGCCAAAAAAAGCGGGAAAACTGTTCCCTAGATGGGAGAACATGCGGTGCAATCGATCCCCCCGCTCATTGTACCAACACACATGAGTACCGGTGCCAATCAGCTGGTAATAACCGACCATCATAGAAGGCAGGCTACAGAGATCGGATGCACTATAGAACAACTCCTAGAGATCGAGCCCATGGAAAAGTTTACAAAGCAGGAACTAAAACAGAAATATGCCCGCGGCGAACCTCTGGTCAAGCCTGAGGAGGTCAAGAAGCTCTCAACGAGAATGTATGAATTGCATGAATGGTACATGAAAATTGCCAAGACTACCAGTCGAGAGTCCCTCATGGTGAGAGTCAAGCCAGAGCATTACTACAATGCGAATGCTCTGTATGTTGAGTTTACAGAACTGTTTCAGTTATTCAATCAAGACGCACTCGACAAATCTATCGTCAGTTGCTATTGTCTATAAGTGATTTCTTTCTGTAATTTAAGTCTCAAGCTAGCTGTAGTGCTCGTTGATCATTACCTGTAATTATCCTCACTATATTCTTTTCTGTGGTATTATGCAGAATGAAGATCTATGAAATGAAAAAAGCTGGATGCTATGGCATTGGGTTCATTGACCCAAATACCATTAATCAAGAGACATGGTCACAAGAATGGTCGAAAAAAGACACAGAGAAAACCTTGTTAGAGTTCTTGAAGCGCCTAAATACCAATCATGATATACTACTTCCTTACAACTTCGAGTGAGTCACACTGTCTTGTACTACAAATTCTGTTTTTGCTTACTAGCTAGATGTTAATAAGTGCATAGGGTTTAGGGTAGTTGATGAGTGTTATGCACATGCCCGCTTAATTTATACATGCAAACGTGTGCGCATGCAGTTTCCACTGGATCTTGTTAATCATTCAAGTTGAAGATGGAAAAGTTGAAGTACTAGACTCACTACTTAAACCAGATACTGAGCACTCAATTGTGAAAGGGATGGTCGACAGGTAATTTCAATCATTATCGAACTATATGTCGGCCTCCTTAGTTCGTCATTTCCTGATATAAACTAATTAATAACTCCTTTATTCATTTTCTTTGCCGGCGGGCAGGGCTTGAAAAAAGTTCATCAAACAGGTTCCAGGTCAATGGAAACAAAAGCTGAAATGGCATCGACCCAAGGTAATTAATTAAGTAGTACTAGCTAGCTACCATATCTTTAATTCTAGTTTCAATACCATTAATTATCATGCTTGATTAATTATTATCTGATTGAATTATATTCTCGTAAAGGCCCTGAAGCAGGCGCCGGGGACTGATTTATGTGCATACTATGTTTGCGAGAACATTCACATGATGGCGTTCGAAAGGAGCTTATCTAATAGACAGCTATGGGTACGCCTGCCAGAACACTATTCACAATTTTTACATCATTATCTAATATATATATACACACAACTAATACATGCATATTGATCTCCTTCTTTAAAGTTCTCAGAGATGCGGGATAAGCTCCTACCAACGGATTGCGTACGAGCAATTCAAGAGGAAATAGCGGGATTTTTGCTCGACCAGGTCATAGATCCCAAAGGAGAATTTCATTACCCGCTACCGCAGTAATGCCTCCATATATGTAGGAGAAATTGTATATACCAAATTGTATATATACATGTGTATGTGTGAATGGTGGTGCGAGACATTCGATGATATATATATAAGATCGGTTCTACGAGAAATTCTATTTATATATATGCATAACGTGTACAATATGTAGTATCGTAAAATACCAGCAAATGAAAAAGAATTAAATGGAAAACACAAAATTAAAGGAAAAATAAATCATAAACCCAAAACCCCCTAAACCTTTTAGTACCGGTTGGTGTTACCAACCGGTACTAAAGGTCTCCCAGCCCCCGGCGCGGGCTCGTGCCACGTGGTGGCCCTTTAGTGGCGGTTCGTGTTGAACCGGGACTAAAGGAGGGGGGAACTTTAGTCCCCACCCTTTAGTGCCGGTTCCAGAACCGGCACTAAAGGGCCTCACGAACCGGTCCTAAATCTCAATTCTGCACTAGTGAAGGATGGCGAGAAAAATTAAATCTTTCAGCACAATCATCTAGCCTCTCTTGCAACCCTTTAGTTTCTAAATACTTATACCTCTTACAAAATCTATTTTCCCTTTTTGTTATGCATTTGCACTCCCAATTCACTCCACAAAAATTGACATCCTTATAAGAAACATCATTATTATAACTAGTGCAATCATCATTAGTATTATGGATGTTCAAAGAATTCATACTACCAACATTGTAATCATCCTCATCATTCAAAGATTTTATGCCAAACATTTTATTGAATTCTTCTTCTATCAATTGAGCACAATTATCGGAATCCTTATTTTCAAGAAAGACATTATAAAGATGAATAATATGTGGCAACCTCAATTCCATCTTTTTTTTTGTAGTTTTGTTTTTATAAAACCAAACTAGTGATAAAACAAGAAACTAAAAGATTCGATTGCAAGATCTAAAGATATACCTTCAAGCACTCACCTCCCCGGCAACGGCGCCAGAAAAGAGCTTGATGTCTACTACACAACTTGTTCTTGTAGACACATGCTGGGCCTCCAAGCGCAGAGTTTTGTACGACAGTAGCAATTTTCCCTCAAGTGGATGACCTAAGGTTTATCAATCCGTGGGAGGCGTAGGTTGAAGATGGTATCTCTCAAACAACCCTGCAACCAAATACAAGAAATTTCTTGTGTCCCCAACACACCCAATACAATGGTAAATTGTATAGGTGCACTAATTCGGTGAAGAGATGACGATAAAAGGGTAGTATGGGTAGTAGATATAGGTTTTTGTAATCTGAAAATATAAAAACAGCAAGGTAACTAGTAGTAAAACAGAGCACAAACGGTATTGCAATGTTTAGAAACAAGGCCTAGGGTTCATACTTTCGCTAGTGCAATCTCTCAACAATGCTAATATAATTGGATCATATAACCATCCCTCAACGTGCAATAAAGAATCACTACCAAGTTCCTATTAGCGGAGAACATAAGATAGAAATTGTTTGTAGGGTACGAAAAAACCTCAAAGTTATTCTTTCCGATTAATCTATTGAGCTATTCCTATAAGTGTCACAAGTAGCCCTAGAGTTCGTACTAAAATAATACCATATGATACACATCAACCAACTCTAATGTCACCTAGATACTCCAATGTCACCACAAGTACCCGTGAGTTGATTATACGATATGCATCAAAAAACTTCATAATCATAATATTCAATCCACATAAGGAACTCCAAGGAGCACCCCAAGGTTTCTATCAGAGAAAAGATAATGAAAACATGCATCAACCCATGTGCATAGATTACCCCAATCTCACCGCGGGAATCCGCGAGTTGAGTGCCAAAACATATATCAAGTGAATCAATATGATACCCCATTGTCACCACGAGTATTCATATGCAAGACATACATCAAGTGTTCTCAAATCTGAAATATTCAATCCGACAATAACAAAACCTCAAAGGGAAAAGATTTGATTCATCACAACAAGGATATAAAGGGAAGAAAGACCATATGATCCAACTATATTAACAAAGCTCGCGATACATCAAGATCGTGCCATATCAAGAACACGAGAGAGAGAGAGAGAGATCAAACACATAGCTACTAGTAAATACCCTCAGCCCCGAGGGTGAACTACTCCCTCCTCGTCATGGAGATCGCCGGGATGATGAAGATGGCCTCCGGTGATGCCTTCCCCCCTCTGGTAGGGTGATGGAAAAGGGCTGTAAATGAGATCATGGAGGTACAGAGGCTTGCAGCGGCGTAAAAACTCAACTAGGTTAACTTTCGGGGGTTTCTGAATATATATGATTTTTCAGCGTTGGAATCACGCGAAGGGGGGCCTCAGGGGGCCCACACAGCACCAGGGCACGCCAGGGGGGTGGCGCGTCCCTGTGCTGTGTGGGGCCACTGTGGCTCCTCTGGCCTCCTCCCGAAGCTTCGTGGGTTCATTTTCCTCCAGAAAAAATCGTCAAAAAGTTTCGCTGCATTTGGACTTCATTTCATATGGATTTTCTGGAAAACAAAAAAAAGCAGAAAATGGCAACTGGCACTGGGCACAAGGTCAATATGTTAGTCCATGAAAATCATATAAAAGTGCACCAAAACCATACAAAACTATAGTAAACATGGCATGAATACTTCATAAGTTATAGATACGTTGGAGACGTATCAGGTATTGGGAGACGGGCATGCTACTTGTGAGCTGCGTTGGGATTTCCTCGAAGAGGAGAGGATGATGCAGTATAGTAGAGATAAGTATTTCCCTCAGTTAAGAACCAAGGTTATCAATCCAGTAGGAGAACCACACAAGACCTCATGAACAGCACCTACAAACAAAAGAACAAATACTAGCACCCAACGCAAACAAGGGGTTGTCAATCCCTTGGCGGTTAATTGCAAGGATCAAATCTGATAATGGTAGATAGATAAACAAAAACACAACATAAAAAAACTATAAATAATTGCAGCAAAGTATTTTTGGATTATAATATATGATAAAGATAGACCCGGGGGCCATAGTTTTCACTAGAGGCTTCTCTCTTGAACATAAAGCATACGGTGGGTAGACAAATTACTGTTGGGCAATTGATAGAAAAGCGCATAGCTATGACGATATTCAAGGCAATGATCATGTATATAGGCATCATGTCCGAGACAAGTAGACCGACTCCTGCCTACATCGACTACTATTACTCCACACATCGACCGCTATCCAGCATGCATCTAGAGTATTAAGTTCATAAAGAATGGAGTAACACCTTAAGCAAGATGACATGATGTAGACAAAGTAAACTAAATCAATATGAATAAACCCCATCATTTTACCCTTAATGGCAACGATACAAATACGTGTCATGTCCCTTTCTATCACTGGGATTGAGCACCGCAAGATCGAACCCATCACAAAGCACCTCTCCCATTTCAAGATAAATCAATCTACTTGGCCAAACCAAATTAATAGATCAGAGAGAAATACAAAGCTATAATAA
The DNA here is from genome assembly GCA_011799875.1 of Thinopyrum elongatum. NCBI lineage: Eukaryota > Viridiplantae > Streptophyta > Magnoliopsida > Poales > Poaceae > Thinopyrum > Thinopyrum elongatum. The sequence goes on along the minus strand of CM022302.1, from coordinate 578,464,803 downwards.
TCATGCATATAAGAATTTAGAAAAGACTCAAATAATATTCATGAATAATCTAATCATAAACCCACAATTCATCGAATCCCAACAAACACACCGCAAAAGAAGATTACATCGAATAGATCTCCAAGAAGATCGATGAGAATATTGTATTGAAGATCAAAGAGAGAGAAGAAGCCATCTAGCTACTGGCTATGGACCCGTAGGTCTGTAGTAAACTACTCACGCATCATCGGAAGGGCAGCATGGTTGATGTAGAAGCCCTTCGTGATTGATTCCCCCTTCGGCAGAGTGCCGAATAAGGCCTCCAGATGGGATCGCAGAAGAACAGAGACTTGCAGCGGCGGAAAAAGTGTTTCGGGTGGCTCTTTGTTGGTTTCCCAATTTTAGAGAATTTATAGGGCTGGAATTAGGTCAAACAGAGAAACAAGTGGCCCACAAGGTACCTAGGCGTGGCCCCTCCCCCTGGGCGTGCCTAGGTGCCTTGTGGCCTACTCCTTTGCCTTCTGGCCTCCTCCCAAAGCTTTCAGGGTCTCTTATGTCTAGAAAAAAATTATCAAAAAATTTCATGGCATTTGGACTTCGTTTGGTACTGATTTCCTGGAAAACCAAAAACAGGCAAAAAAAACAGCAACTGGCACTTGGCAGTAGGTTAATAGGTTAGTCCCAAAAAATGATATGTAATTGCATATAATTGCATAATAAACATCCAAGATTGATACTATAATAGCATGAAAAATCAAAAATTATAGATACATTGGAGACGTATCAGGGCACACCGCTGCTGTGGAGCGACGTGCACCTCCCCAATAACTGGCATCTCTCCGCGGATCGGGTGCCCATTCCTTCGACCCCCAAGCTTAATTCCTGCTCGTCCTCGAGTAGGTAAATGATAAAAACAGAATTTTTGATGTGGAATGCTACCTAACATGTCTATCATGTAATCTCTTTTTAGGTATGAATATTAAGATCCAAATGATTCAAAGCAATAGTCTATAATTTGATATAAAGACATCAATACTCAGGCATACCAACAAACAATCATGCCTTTCAAAATAAAAATGCTAAAGAAAGTTATCCCTACAAAATCATATAGCCCTATCATGCTCCATCTTCTTAGCACAAAATATTTATCATGAACTACCCCGGTTTTAGCCAAGCAATTGGTTCATCCTTTTTAACGCGCTTCAGATTCTTCAACCCTCACGCAATACATGAGCGCGAGCCATGGGCATAGCACTATGGGTGGAATATAATATGGTGGTAGAGATAATAAGAGGAAGTCAAAAAAGAAGATAGTCTCACACCGACGAGGCTAATCAACGGGCTATGGAGATGCCCATCAATTGATGACAATGCAAGGAGTAGGGGTTGCCATGCAACGGATGCACTAAGAGCTATAAGTGTATGAAAGCTCAACAATGAAAACTAAGTGGGTGTGCATCCAACTTCTTGCTCATGAAGACCTCAGGCATTTGAGGAAGCCCATCATCGGAATATACAAGCCAAGTTCTATAATGAAAAATTCCCACTAGTATATGAAAATGAAAGCATAGGAGACTCTCTATATGAAAAATATGGTGCTACTTTGAAGCACAAGTGTGGAAAAGGATAGTAACATTGCCCTTTCTCTCTTTTTGTCTCATTTTTATTTTATTTCTTTTCCTTTTTTTGGTGGGCTCTTTTTGGCCTCTTTTTTTTCTTTTGTTGTCCGGAGTCTCATCCCGACTTGTGGGGGAATAATAGCCTCCATCATCCTTTCCTCACTGGGACAATGCTCTAATGATGATGAGCATCACACTTTTATTTACTTACAACTCAAAATTATGACTCGATACTAGAACAAAATATGACTCTATGAATGCCTATGTTAGTGTACCAGGATGTGCAATGATACTAGTGTAACTTGTATAAAAAAATGATGAACGGTGGCTGAGCCACAAATACTATGTCAGCTATATGATCATGCAAAGCAATATGACAATGATGATGTGTGTCATATAAACGGAACAGTGGAAGTTGAATGGTAATATATCTCGGAATGGCTATGGAAATGCCATAATAGGTAGGTATGGTGGCTGTTTTGAGGAAGATATAAGGAGGTTTATGTGTGATAGAGCGTATCATATCACGGGGTTTGGATGCACCGGCGAAGTTTGCACCAGCTCTCGAGGTGAGAAAGGGCAATGCACGGTACCGGAGAGGCTAGCAAATTGCGGAAAGGTGAGATTGCGTATAATCCATGGACTCACATTAGTCATAAAGAACTCACATACTTATTGCAAAAGTCTATTAACCCTCGAAGCAAAGTACTACTACGCATGTCCCTAGAGGGGAGGTTGGTAGGAGTTAACCATAGCGCGCCCCCGACTGCCACACAAAGGAAGACAATCAATAATAAATCATGCTCCAACTTCCTAGCATAACGACAGACCATTCGTGCATGCTTCCGGAATCACAAATCTTAACACCAATATTCTTACTAAACCACAATCATTCACTAGTGTCTCCCACATATTACCGCCTTAATATCGCAAAACTATTGCAAGGAATCAAACTTATCATATTCAGTGATTTACATGAAAGTTTTTATTATATCCTTCTTGAATACCTATCATATTAGGACAAATTTCACAACCCGTGCATATTGCCATTACTTTTATAAGACTCTCAAAAAGATATAAGTGAAGCATGAGAGTGCAATTATTTCTTTAATATATAATGCTACTTGTGAGCTGCGTTGGGTTTTCCCCGAAGAGGAGGGGATGATGCAGTATAGTAGAGATAAGTATTTCCCTCAGTTATGAAACCAAGATTATCAATCCATTAGGAGAATCATGCAACAACTAGTTAGCAGAACCTGCAAAAAAACAACAAATCCTCGCACCCAACGCGAACAAGGGGTTGTCAATCCCTTGGCGGTTAATTGCAAGATTAAATTGTATGGTGATAGATAGATAGATCGAACAAAAATATAAAATAAAATAAAGTAAAATTGCAGCAAGGTATTTTTAGGGTTTTAGTATATGATAACGGTAGACCCGGGGGCCATAGTTTTCACTAGAGGCTTCTCTCTTGAAAATAGCATACGGTGGGTAAACAAATTACTGTTGGGCAATTGATAGAAAAGAAAATAATCATGAACATATCCAAGGCAATGATCATGCATATAGGCATCATGTCCGAGACAAGTAGACTGACTCCTGCCTGCATCTACTACTATTACTCCACACATCGACCGCTATCCAGCATGCATCTAGAGTATTAAGTTCATAAAGAACGGAGTAACGCCTTAAGCAAGATGACATGATGTAGACAAAGTAAACTCACACATGAATAAACCCCATCTTTTTATCCTTAATAGCAATGATACAATACATGTCATGTTCTTTTCTGTCACTGGGATTAAGCACCGTAAGATCGAACCCATTACAAACCACCTCTCCCATTGCAAGATAAATCAATCTAGTTGGCCAAACCAAATCAATAGATCAAAGAGAAATACGAAGCTATAACAATCATCATAAAAGAGTTCAGAGAAAACTCAAATAATATTCATGGATAATCTGATCATAAACTCATAACTCATCGAATCCCAACAAACACACCACAAAAAGTGATTAGATCAGATAGAACTCCAAGAATATCAAGGAGAACATTGTATTGAAGATCAAATAGAGAGAAGAAGCCATCTAGCTACTAACTATGGACCCGAAGGTCTGTGGTAAACTACTCACGCATCATCGGAAGGGCAGCAAGGTTGATGTAGAGCCCTCCATGATCGATTCCCCCTCCGGCAGAGTACCAAAAAAGGCATCCAGATGGAATCTCTCGAGAACAGAGACTTGCGGCGGCGGAAAAAGTATTTCGTGGACTCCTCTATTGGTTTCCTGATTTTAGAGAATTTATATAGGTGGAATTAGGTCAAACAGGGCAGAGGTGGGCCCACGAGGCACCAGGGCACGCCACCCCCCGGGGCGCGCCCTGGTGGCTCGTGGCCACCTCCTCTGTCTTCTGGCCCTCTCCCGAAGCTTCTAGTGTCTCCAGAAAAAAATCTCCAAAAAGTTTCAGCGCATTTGGACTTCGTTTGGTACTGATATTCTGGAATACCAAAAACAGGCAAAAAATAGCAACTGGCACTGGGCACTAAGTTAATAGGTTAGTCCCAAAAATTGATATATAATTGATTGTAAATGTATATAAAACATCCAAGATTCATACTATAATAGCATGGAATAATCAAAATTACAGATACGTTGGAGATGTATCAAGCATTCCCAAGCTTAATTCATGCTCGTCCTCGAGTAGGTAAATGATAAAAACAGAATTTTTGATGTGGAATGCTACCTATCATATTCATCATATAATCTTTTCTTTTGTAGCATGGACATTTGGAATTGAATGATTCAAAGCAATAGTCTATAGTTTGACATGAAGACATAAATACTCAACCATACCAAGAAGCAACCATGTTTTTCAAAATATCAATGCTAAAGAAAGTTATCCCTAGCCCATTATGCTCAATCATTAATCCATTCCTGAAACACACTCAATATTAGCTACACCCAGCGCACAAGTATGATAATAGTGCTCTCTAGTTGGTGCTTTGTAAGAGAAGATGGAGACTCAAAATAAAATTAAAAATTGCATAAAAGTAAATAGATAGGACCTTCGCAGAGGGAAGCAAAGATTTGCAGAGGTGCCAGAGCTCAAGGTTTAAATTAGAGAGATATTTTTTTTTGAGAGGCATGCTTTTCCTGTTAACGAAAATGATCGAGAATTCCCAATATCTTCCATGCTAGACACATTATAGGCGGTTCCCAAACAGAAAATAAAGTTTATTTCCTTTCCACCATTCTTTCGCAATCCATGGCTAGCCGTATGTACAGGTGCCCTCCATATCAACACTTTCCAAGGAATTTATTATAATCATAATATTATCATTTTACTTTTTTTTCATTTCGGGACTGGGCATCCCTATTACCTTGCCACTTTCTTATGCAATGACAAGTGAATAAACACTCATCATGAGAATAACACACCTAGCGTGGAAAATATTGGCCACCCCCTGCCGCTTCATGAGCGGTACGGGCACACAAAATGGAAAATTATTTTTATAAAATTAGAGTTGGCACATGCAAATTTACTTGGAACGGCATGGAAATACCGCATATAGGTAGGTATAGTGGACTCATTTGGCACAACTTTGGGTTTAAGGAGTTGGATTGTAACATCCCAATTTTCAATTTGGATGTTAATCATTAGGTCATCATATGCATCCATATTTTGAGCATTTTGAATTTGGTTTATTTGAACATTTGATCCTAAAGACCTTAAGCAACTCAAGGACCATTTGAGAGAGTTGGAGGTTTTCACAAAATTCCATTTTTGAATTTTCAAAAATTGGTAAATTGGATCAGGGTGAATTTTTATTTGAAATTATTTTTCCAATTATTTCAAAAATAAATATATAATGAGAGAAGATAATATGACTTCTTCAAAACAGCGAGGAAATAATGGAAATTTAATTTTGAATAAAAATATATTCTATTCGAGTTTTATTCAAAATTTTATTCGATTAAATTAGGGAAAAGTATGCAATTTTTTTAAATTGCATTTTAGTCCAGAAAAATGTTCATGTTGTCCTAAATATTAGGAGAGGACCGTGAAAAATATTTTTTGAATTTTAGGATTTTTATTTTGATTTTTCTTCACGGCGGAATTAAAAAAAATCTGAACTGGGCCGGCCCAGCTCAAGCCAGGCCGCGGCCCAGCCGCCACCGCCTTCGTCCCCGTGCCTGACCGGGACTCCTCTCGGAGTCCGGCGCCGCCACGGCCTCGGCCTCGCCCCTCCCCCAAGCCGGCCTCGCCCCCCCTTTATATAGCGCCGCCGCCGCCCGAGCCGCCGCCGCCGCCTGCGCCCCCGCCGCCGCTTGCTCCGCCGCCCGCGCTGCGCCGCCGCACCAACCCGCGCCGCGAAGCCGCCCCGCAGCCACAGTCGCCGGAGCCGCCGCCGCCGCCGGTCTTTTCCCACCGAACCGGTATAACCGCCGTAAACCGCCCGTTTTTTTTGTTTCGGTTTTTTTTCGTTTTAGATCGGTTTATTTTTATTAGGTTAGATTAATTAGCGAACGTTCGTTCGTTTAGATCTGTTAACGAACGAATCCGTCCATTAGTCTCTGTTAGCGGACGTTCGTCCGATAGATTTTTCTTTTTCTGTTTATTTTCGGCTAGGGACCTATCCGCGAATAGTTTTCTTATAGATTAGTCCCTGATATTTAAACTCTCGTAACTTTTTACTCGTTTATCCAAATCCAGTGAAACCAATGCCAAAATCTTCGTCTCGATCCCCTCTGTTCAGATAAACAACTTGAACATGATTCTGAAAATTAAAAAAAAAATTCAAGCAGTTTTGAGTTTGAACTTCTTTTGATCGTAGTTTGAGTTTCGTAACTCCGATTTGATTGATTCTTTTTGCAAATCGAAGCTCTTCACCTGAACTTTCTGTTTAGATCTTTTCTTTTGGTTTTACCTTTGCATCTTATGCTTGAGTGATTATGTATGCTATTGTTTGTTTCACGATAGAGTTTCCGGAGTGCGAGGCTTGCTACTACAAATCACTAGGGTTTTCCGATCGTCAGCAAGGGAAGTAACACTTTGATCATATCCCTTTATTACCTAGTTTTTATGCATTAGTTTCAATCCTCCAACACTGCATGGTTAGGATGTGATTAACATGTGGGTATTGGGAGGTAGTCGATGAGGTAGGAACCTATTGTCTTATAGCAAACCCTGGGTTTATTACGTTATGCTTATACTATTTTGCTATGCTCGTAGACGTGGTTTGGTGTGTGAGATTCATGAAAGTTGCGAGAGTAATTTTAACTAAGGGAAACTTAAGGTGGCTACTTTAATACACATCTGGGTGGATTGGTTGTGGGCACCTGGGGTTATACCAGTGTTGTCCTAGGAGATCCCGGGGTATCCGTGTGATCATCCTATGGTTTGCCACCCAGACTCAAAGGGATCATAAGATTATTCATGCTAGAAACTTCCGTGTGCAGCCACAAGCCATTATGGGCTCTGGCATAGTTGAGTAATTGTGGGAAACCTTTCCATGATGGGCTAGCAGATGTAGGGGAATTGTAGGTGTACCGGCCTATCTATCGGTTAAGGGGACCTCTATGGAAAAACTGTGCCTCGATCATCCGTTTCTCAAACATCATGCAGTGCGAGAAATTTAACGGAGGAGATCGAATCTTGTGGGGAAAAGTGCGCAAACCTCTGCAGAGTGTACGAACTAATCATGGTTAGCCGTGTCCCCGGTTATGGGCATCTTGAGTATCTGGTACTTGAATTATTGATTTGATCTCATCACATTATCTAATGAATTTGTTGGGTTGTTAACTTTTAATTGGGATTGAGATGGGGGTACCTTCTCAATATCTTTTTTCAACAAACTTTGTAGTTAAATAAAATCTATTCCTTTGTTGTAGGGAAAAATTGGCTTTTCGCAAATGTTAAACTTAGAGCCTCCACCAGCCTTATATTGCATGTAGTGATAGCTATTATTCGTCTTTGCTCTATAGCGTTATATTGCCAGCATATTCCCTGTGCTGACCTACACGGCTGCAACGTATCATGTTGCAGAATTTTTAGACGAAGAGTAAGATGCGATAGGTCGTTGTCATGCACTCAGTTATGCCGTTGGAGTTGATGGACTCATTTACCTTCGAAGCTTCCGCATTTATTTTATCTAGTTGGCCTTCAGCCATATTTATGTAATAAATACTCTTTATGAGGATTTTTGATGTAATAAGTGTGTGATTGAACTCTGTTATAAATCCTCGAGTACTGTGTGTGTTAGCATACCGATCCAGGGGTGACACTTAAGCACAGAGACTACGATCCATTGGGATCGGGTCACTACAAGATGGTATCAGAGCACACGCTGACTGTAGGACGCGACCACTAGGAAAAGCCACAGGATACTCTTCTCTACTCATTTCTAACTCTTCTCCATGTTTACTCTATAGATGGCGGACCCAAGGAACAAGTTCACTCAACCGGATGATGACACCCCTTTCGGACGACACTTGAAGGACGTCACTTGAAGGAAGTCACTAAATACATATTGACAAGATGCTAAAACTTTTTAGCATTTAAAACGCCAAGGAGTGATTCTTGCCGAAGTCACATGGAAAGAGTTTTTGCAAGACTCGGTGTCCCAAAAACACTGATGAGCAAAATGCATGATGGAGATTCCACACACCTTCGTGTTTGGATTAATCATGTATTCCATGGTATGTAAAACAACCAGATATGTCCAATACTCCAAAGTTGTTACGAGTATAGATACCAAAGTGATCAAAGTACTGATCATGGGACAACGGTGAAAAAGGGTCATTGAGTACTATAGTAGCACTGATGACATGTTTTCTCGCAAGCGGAGATCGTGAAGAGTTTGTTGTAAAAGGTTACATCGATACAGTCTTCATCCATGCTCCAAGCGATTTTCGATTTAAGTTAAGGGTTTTGTGCAATACACAATATGGTGGCACGGTAGTTGGAAATTGTTCCAAACAAGTTACTATGGCGAATTCTATAACAGAGGCAAAGTATGTTGCCGCTTTTAAAGTGACAAAGAAGATGTTGAATCATATAGTTCATTCATGAACTTAGTATGGTTCCAAGATGGCTTTTTGTCAATGGGACACTACTGCAAGTAGTTGCTCCATAACTCAGTCTGAGGAATCCAGGTTCGACCTGTGATTCGCATACATACCAAGCCAAGTCCACACAAAATATGAATTTTGTGAAAGCGTGAAAACGCGAGGATATGCAAAGATACACACGGAGCTGAAGTCATCAGATCCGTTGGACATTCAGGCTATACCACAAGCGAAGCATATTTACACCGGTGTGCCGCAGGTGTAAAGTGCATTAGCATTAACTAGATTATTGACTCTAGTGCAAGTGGGAGTCTGTAGGAGATATGCCCTAGAGGCAATAATAAATGTTATTGATTATCTCCCTGTTCATAATTAGGTTTATGTTCCATGCTATAACTGCTATGGTTCTCGAGTCTGCAAATAAAACGAGGCTCGGAGGAAGACTCATATGCACGTGTGGAATAATAAACAGTAAAATGTATTCCTAGTCAAGCCTCTATGACTGGCTCAAGTGTTGCATGATGGTTCTGTTTTCCTGATCATGGGCATGTCTATGCCAGCAACTTTGAGGGCACAATGTTAGAAGAACATTTGTGTTGAATCGACCCGATTGGTGTTATGCTATGAGTTACATTCGTCACAAATTAATGGTTAATAACACAGAGATGGTTAATGTTTGCAAAATTCCTTAGACCATGAGGTTTCTTCATACTTGCTTCATGAACTTTGGGGTTTGTTAAACGTCATCCGTAATGGGTGGCTATTACGGCGGCTTACGGGTTCATGGAAAAGTGTGTCAAGTAACTTGATAGCTCGAGATTGGGATTTGCTCCTCCGCCGATGGAGAGATATCTCTGGGCCCTCTCGGTGTTACGGTATCCATCATCGTCTGGCCAGACACTTTGTGATTTGATCACGGGGATGCCGGAACACGGTAACGAGAAAGAGAACAATACCGGTAACGAGGTAACTAGCATAGTGGACAAGTTGTTGATCCACGGGAATGCCAACATGTCTCACCTCGGGTATTTGTAACATATCGCGAAGCAACAGGAATAGCACACGGCAACTGGAGGTTCACTCGAATATTCATTCGTGTGGGTATAGGGGTCAATATGGGTGTCCACGGCTCCGATGCTGATCATTGATCGGAAAGTGTTCCGGTCATGTCTATACTTCACCGAACCTATAGGGTCACACGCTTAAGGGTCATCTATCTGTTGAACGCTAGACAGGGAGTCTGAGAGAAAGTCACCGAAAATGTTTCGGAGACAACGGAAGAGTTCCGAGAGAGAGAACACCGAAAGAGTTTCGGTAAAACCGAAAAGTTGTTTCGGAATATATTATTTGGTCAAAAAGGGTTTCGGAACCGCCTGGAAATTTTCAGAGGATGCCACAATTGGTCTGGGAACTTCTGGGAATTTTCGGAGAGAAAAAACCGAAAATGTTCCGAAACTGCCGTAACCGCTGTTAATGCTTTCCGCTGATGAAAACCACCGCACCGAAAATGTTTCGGATCATGCCCAGAATAATTTTAGAGGGTGCCGGAAATGTTCTGGGACCTTCTGGAATTTTTCAGAAAAAGTTTCGCGGAAAACATCTTGTCTCAGCGCGAGGGGACAAGATCCCACGAATCAGGGGTTGCATGTTTGGTGGCTTTTTGTCTAGGGAGCATGCATGTTTCATGGAGACATGTTGGTGGCTTGTTGTGGGGCCCCCCCCATGGGGAGACAAGGTGTGGGCCGGCCCAAGGGCTGCCATGGTGGTGTCCCCTTGGTGCCCCCCTTGTGTTACCATTATGCCCTTTCATGTGTGACATGAAGCTTGGGTATTTTGGTATTTCAACATCCCACCCCACCCCTTGCCTTGGCCTATAAAAGGAGGAGAAGGGGCTGCCATTCTCCCCATTCCTTGCTCTCATACACATGCCAAGATGTTATCTGGCTTCTCTCTCCCTCCCACGAAAAGAGTTTCGTAGAGCCGAAAGGCTGTCTGGGTTCCAGCAGGAACTAGTTCTGGACGGCGAAGCCCTGCCGGATAGGTGACACCGTATGTGTGCAACTCTGTAGAGAGGTCGTAGTTTTGATCTTAGTGACCGAGGGGCTGTTTGAGAGTGCCTCCCGAAGGGCTGTTGAAGTGACGGTCCGAGTTCTGTGAGTCCTCCCGAAGGGCTGTCCGAGTGACCGTCCGAGTTTCGAAGGTCCTCCCGAAGGGCTGTCCGCGACACCGTCCGGGGGACTGTTCGATCGCCTCCTGGAGGGCTGTCCGAGGGGCAGATGAGGGAGTACATCCTCGCGGTTGGGAGGTTGTAAAATCCTAGCTGCGGGGATCTGCATCGCCGATCGTCATCGACTCTACTTCCGCTGCGCTACGAGTCGGTAACGAAAATGATCAAACCTTGTATGCAGTCTCCATAGTGGTCCTGGGCTGGTGCGTAGGTCGGAAATTTTTTGTTTTCTGCTGCGTTACCCTACATAAAGACACCATCTACCAGATATGTGGATGCCGGGATGAGCAATGGGAGATGATTCGCACCAGGAAGGATGGATCTATTGCAGCCTACATACAGGAGATGAACCAGCACATTCGTCGCTATGAGAACCAGATGTGCGCTAACATGATAGACACGAAGAAGGTGATGACCCGGAACATGGAGCTAGAAGAGGAACTCAAGTCTACGAGCGATGGTTATGAAGAAAAAATTGCTGTACTACTGGAGAAGAATGAAGACCTGAAGAAGAAGCTAGGGATATTCATGGGGGATCCCGAACCTGAAGAGGACATCCGTTCTGAAGACTACATCATAATAGACGACACTGACTCCGACCCCGACAGTGAGGATGAAGACAGTGATGATTATGAAGACGAAGCTGGAGCTGACATTATGGAGTCTTCCACCGATCAAAATTTCTAGTCGACCACCATGATACCATTAGAAGTACTTCCATGTATATAGTAATAGTCCGCTAGATCTTGTAACGGTAGATTAGATCGATTGTATGCTTCTTGTTTGATATTGAGTGGTGTGAAATGAATGTGTTTGTCTCATGTGCATATGGGTAGTGAAATCTCTCATTAGACCTATTCTATTCTGTTCTCACCCCTCTAACCTATCATATGCCTCCGAGACGTGACACCGGATTCACTTTCCCGCCGGAGCTCACCCAGTTGATCCAGCAACAGAATGCATTGATGTAGCTGTTAGTCCAGAACCAGAACCAAGGCAACAACAACAACAACCCACTGCCACCACCCCCTGTTGACAACCTAGCCCCTTTTCTAAGGTTGAATCCGCCGGTGTTCTCTAGCAGCACCGAGCCGATCGTTGCTGATGATTGGCTCCGCAAGATCGGAAGAGAGCTGACCATTGTTGGATGCACGGATGCGGAGAAAGTGCGCTTTGCCACACATCAGCTTGATGGACCCGCAGCCTCTTGGTGGGAGAACTTCACCACCACCTACCCCATTGCTACAGTTACATGGGATCAGTTTCAGCAGGCCTTTCGCACCGCACATGTCTCAGCTAGAGCCATGAGTTTGAAGAAGCATGAGTTCCGCAACTTACGCCAAGGGAGTCATACTGTGGGGCAGTATATGGAGGAGTTCAGCAAGCTAGCACGCTACACCCCAGATGATGTGGCCACAGATGCCGCGAAGCAGGAGAAGTTTCTTGAAGGACTGAATGATGAGCTGAGTATGCAGTTGATGGTAGCAACCTTCAACAACTACCAGGAGCTGGTAGACAAGGCCCTCATGATTGAAGGCAAGCAGCAGCAGATAGATAACCGCAAGAGGAAGTATGGACAGGGGAAGTATAATTCTGGAGCTCAGCAGAAGCCTCGCTATTCCCCGTACTCGGGAGGACACACTCATACCCATGGAGGACATAACCATGGAGGACATTCGCACAATGGAGGAAGTGGACATAACCACAGTGGCCCTAAGAATGGAAATGGGAATGGAATTAATAGCAGTCAGAGCCGTTCCAACCCCGCGACACCCGCCAAGAAGGATCTGAGTCACGTTACCTGTTTCAAGTGCGGGAAGACCGGACACTACGCCAATGATTGTTCTGAGGCAAAGAATGGAAATGGCAATGGAAGCTCAGGAAAGAAGCCAAATCCCTTCACCCGATATCAGGTGAACCACGTCAACGTGGAGGAAGTTGACGAGCAGCCTGACGCAGTTATTGGTAAGTTTTTGATTAAGTCATTTACAGCCCTTGTTCTTTTTGACACTGGTGCATCGTATTCATACATATCAAGGGGATTTGTGGATAAGTTTAAGTTGCCCACCATAGCCCTTAAGACACCTATGTTAGTAAGCTCACCAGGAGCGGAGTATATGGCTAGCCGAGGATGTTTTCAGTTGCCGCTGACCATAGGTAGGCATGTTTTTCCCACCGACCTCATTATTCTGGAATCACAAGGATTGGATGTGATACTAGGCATGGATTGGCTATCGAAGAATGGAGGAAACATCGATTGTGCTAGCAAGTCAATTCTTCTCACCACCCTAGAAGGGAAACGGATCAAGTATGTGTCCAGGCATGCGCCAAGGAGGACTCAAGTAAATTCACTCTCGGGAGTTGTTCAGGAGGAAGTTCCAGTTGTGAAGGATTATCCCGATGTATTCCCGGAGGAACTACCAGGCATGCCACCAGATCGAGACATTGAATTCTTGATTGAGTTGTAACCAGGCACTGGACCAATATCGAAGAGACCGTATCGGATGCCCGCAAATGATCTGGAGGAAATTAAGAAGCAGATTAAGGAGTTATTGGAGAAAGGTTATATACGACCAAGTTCATCACCGTGGGGAGCCCCAGTGCTCTTAGTTGAGAAAAAGGATGGATCTTTGAGAATGGTTGTTGATTATCGTGCGTTGAATGAGGTGACGATCAAGAACAAATACCCACTACCGATGATCAATGATTTGTTTGACCAGCTGCAAGGAGCTAAAGTATTTTCCAAGATCGATCTTCGATCAGGGTACCACCAGCTGAAGATCCGAGAACAGGATATACCCAAGACAACTTTTACCACGAGGTATGGGCTATATGAGTACACAGTTATGTCATTTGGTTTGACTAACGCACCTGCCTACTTTATGAGTATGATGAATAAGGTGTTCATGGAGTTCTTGGATAAGTTTGTTGTGGTTTTAATTGATGATATATTGGTTTATTCGAAGAATGAAGAACACAAGGAACATTTGCGCTTGGTTCTCGAGAAGCTCAGGGAACATCAGCTATATGCCAAGTTCAGCAAGTGCGAGTTTTGGTTGAAGTAAGTTGGATTTCTCGGACATGTTATATCAGGAGAAGGAATAGCAGTAGACCCTTCCAAGGTTAAATCTGTCACCGAATGGTTGGCACCCACCTCAGTTGGAGAGATCCGAAGTTTTCTTGGACTCGCAGGATATTATCGGAGATTCATTGAGAATTTTTCCAAGATCGTGAAGCCCATGACGGAGCTATTGAAGAAAGACACCAAGTTCAAATGGACCGACGATTGTGAGGCCAGTTTTCAGGAGTTGAAGAAACGTTTGGTTACAGCCCCAGTGCTGATTCTCCCGAACATACGCAAGGATTTCCAAGTATATTGTGACGCTTCACGTCAGGGACTTGGAGGCGTTCTTATGCAAGAAGGAAGAGTTGTTTCATATGCCTCACGACAGCTTCGGCCTCATGAGTTGAATTATGCCACGCATGATTTGGAGTTAGCAGCCGTAGTGCATGCACTCAAGACATGGAGACATTTCCTTATCGGAAATCATTGTGATGTTCACACAGATCATAAGAGTTTGAAGTACATCTTCACACAGAAGGAGTTAAACCTCGGGCAGAGGAGATGGTTGGAGCTCATAAAGGATTATGACATGAAGTTGCATTATCATCCAGGAAAGGCCAATGTTGTAGCAGATGCTTTGAGTCACAAGAGTTATGTCAATACTCTCATAACCGGAGGATTACCTCAGGAGTTAGCCGACGATCTCAGAGAATTCCGCTTGGAGATAGTTCCGAGAGGTTTTGTTGCGGCATTGGAAATTCAGTCCACTTTACTGGGAAAGATCCGAGAAGCCCAGAAGACGGACAAGGAGATTGCAGAGATAAAAGAAAGGATGAGCAAAGGAAAGGCTAAAGGTTTTCATGAGGATGAGCACGAAACTTTATGGTTTGAGGATCGTATCTATGTGCCTAATAACCCCGAGGTCAGGAAGTTAATACTTCAGGAGGCTCATGATTCGCCTTACTCGATTCACCCAGGCAACACCAAGATGTATCTGGATTTAAAGGAGAGTTTCTGGTGGACAGGAATGAAGAAGGATATTGCGGAGTATGTAGCAGTATGTGACGTATGTCAGAGAGTTAAGGCGGAGCATCAGAAACCAGCAGGGTTACTTCAGCCTTTGCCGATACCCGAATGGAAGTGGGATAAACTTGGCATGGATTTCATCACCGGATTACCCAGGACTCGTTCAGGATATGATTCTATCTGGGTTGTAGTTGATCGCTTGACCAAGGTAGCCCATTTCATCCCCGTGAAGACAACTTACACGAGTGCTAAGTTGGCGAAGATATACATGACCAGGATCGTATGTCTGCATGGAGTTCCGAGGACCATCGTATCAGATAGAGGAACCCAGTTTACTTCAAAGTTTTGGAATCAGTTGCACGAAACTTTGGGTACCAGGCTAGAGTTCAGTACAGCCTTTCACCCGCAGACAGATGGACAGACCGAGAGAGTCAATCAGATTCTGGAGGACATGTTGAGAGCTTGTGCGCTAGATTATGGATCTAGTTGGGATGATAATTTGCCTTACGCAGAGTTCTCATATAACAACAACTATCAAGCCAGTTTGAAGATGGCCCCTTTCGAAGCCTTGTACGAAAGAAGGTGCAGGACACCACTGTCGTGGGATGAAGCTGGAGATAGACAGTTGTTCGGACCAGACTTAATCAGAGATTCTGAAGAGAAGGTTAAGTTGATTCAGGATAGACTCAAGATAGCCCAGTCCAGGCAGAAGAGTTATGCAGATATTAAACGCGAGGAGGTAATCTACGAAGTCGGAGACTGAGCATATCTTCGTGTGTCACCACTTCAAGGAGTTAAATGATTTGGAGTTAAAGGAAAGTTAGCCCCACGATTTGTAGGACCATACCGATTTTTGGAACGTATGGGAGAAGTGGCCTACACGTTGGAATTACCCGAAGGTTTGTCAGGAGTTCATGATGTGTTTCACGTTTCCCAGTTGAAGAAGTGCCATGCAGAGATGGCCGATATTCCTCTAAGAGATACAGTGCCCCTGGAAGCAATTCAGTTGGAGAGTGATCTGACCTACGAGGAGAAACCGGTTAAGATTCTTGAGTTTTCCAGCCGAGTTACCCGCAGCAAGGTTATCAAGTTTTGCAAAGTTCAGTGGAGCCACCATACCGAGGAGGAAGCTACCTGGGAGCGAGAAGAAGACCTACGGAAAGACCACCCACACCTATTTTCTAGCCAACCCGAATCTCGAGGGCGAGATTCATCTTAAGGGGGGTAGGTTTGTAACATCCCAATTTTCAATTTGGATGTTAATCATTAGGTCATCATATGCATCCATATTTTGAGCATTTTGAATTTGGTTTATTTGAACATTTGATCCTAAAGACCTTAAGCAACTCAAGGACCATTTGGGAGAGTTGGAGGTTTTCACAAAATTCCATTTTTGAATTTTCAAAAATTGGTAAATTGGATCAGGGTGAATTTTTATTTGAAATTATTTTTCCAATTATTTCGAAAATAAATATATAATGAGAGAAGATAATATGACTTCTTCAAAACAGCGAGGAAATAATGGAAATTTAATTTTGAATAAAAATATATTCTATTCGAGTTTTATTCATAATTTTATTTGATTAAATTAGGGAAAATATGCAAATTTTTTAAATTGCATTTTAGTCCGGAAAAATGTTCATGTTGTCCTAAATATTAGGAGAGGACCGTGAAAATTATTTTTGGAATTTTAGGATTTTTATTTTATTTTATTTTGATTTTTCTTCGCGGTGGAATTAAAAAAAATCCGAACTGGGCCGGCCCAGCTCAAGCCAGGCCGCGGCCCAGCCGCCACCGCCTTTGTCCCCGTGCCCGACCGGGACTCCTCTCGGAGTTCGGCGCCGCCACGGCCTCGGCTCGCCCCTCCCGCCAGCCGGCCTCGCCCCCCCCCCCCCCCCCCCCCCCGTTTATATAGCGCCGCCGCCCCCCTCTCCTCCTCATCAACTCGCCCCGCCGTCACGCTGCCCTGCAGCCGCCCCTCCGATCCGCTTCTCCCTCCTTCCTTCTCCGTCTCCTCCATGGCTTTCTCCTCGCTCCCTCTAGACGGTGGATTCTCTCCCCGCCGCCTTCCCCGGAGCCGCCGCCGGAACCCGATCCGTCGCCGCCGGTTTTTTCCCACCGAACCGGTATAACCGCCGTAAACCGCCCGTTTTTTTTGTTTCGGTTTTTTTTCGTTTTAGATCGGTTTATTTTTATTAGGTTAGATTAATTAGCGAACGTTCGTTCGTTTAGATCT
This sequence comes from Thinopyrum elongatum, assembly GCA_011799875.1. Lineage (NCBI taxonomy): Eukaryota > Viridiplantae > Streptophyta > Magnoliopsida > Poales > Poaceae > Thinopyrum > Thinopyrum elongatum. Next base: position 578,447,584 of record CM022302.1, on the reverse strand, counting down.
GTTAACGAACGAATCCGTTCGTTAGTCTCTGTTAGCGGACGTTCGTCCGAAAGATTTTTCTTTTTCTGTTTATTTTCGGCCAGGGACCTATCCATGAATAGTTTTCTTACAGATTAGTCCCTGATCTTTAAACCCTCGTAACTTTTTACTCGTTTATCCAAATCCAGTGAAACCAACGCCAAAATCTTCGTCTCGATCCCCTCTGTTCAGATAAACAACTTGAATATGATTTTGAAAATTTAAAATTTAGTTTCAAGCAGTTTTGAATTTGAACTTCTTTTGATCATAGTTTGAGTTTCGTAACTCCGATTTGATTGATTCTTTTTGCAAATCGAAGCTCTTCACCTGAACTTTCTGTTTAGATCTTTTCTTTTGGTTTTACCTTTGCATCTTATGCTTGAGTGCTTATGTATGCTATTGTTTGTTTCACGATAGAGTTTCCGGAGTGCGAGGCTTGCTACTACGAATCACCAGGGTTTTCCGATCGTCAGCAAGGCAAGTAACACTTTGATCATATCCCTTTATTACCCAGTTTTTATGCATTAGTTTCAATCCTCCAACACTGCATGGTTAGGATGTGATTAACATGTGGGTATTGGGAGGTAGTCGATGAGGTAGGAACCTATTTTCTTATAGCAAACCCTGGGTTTATTACGTTATGCTTATACTATTTTGCTATGCTCGTAGACGTGGTTTGGTGTGTGAGATTCATGAAAGTTGTGAGAGTAATTTTAACTAAGGGAAACTTAAGGTGGCTACTTTAATACACATCTGGGTGGATTGGTTGTGGGCACCTGGGGTTATACCAGTGTTGTCCTAGGAGATCCCGGGGTATCCGTGTGATCATCCTATGGTTTGCCACCCAGACTCAAAGGGATCATAAGATTATTCATGCTAGAAACTTCCGTGTGCAGCCACAAGCCATTATGGGCTCTGGCATAGTTGAGTAAGTTGTGGGAAACCTTTCCATGATGGGCTAGCAGATGTAGGGGAATTGTAGGTGTACCGGCCTATCTATCGGTTAAGGGGACCTCTCCGGAAAAACTGTGTCTCGATCATCCGTTTCTCAAACATCATGCAGTGCGAGAAATTTAACGGAGGAGATCGAGTCTTGTGGGGAAAAGTGCGCAAACCTCTGCAGAGTGTACAAACTAATCATGGTTAGCCGTGTCCCCGGTTATGGACATCTTGAGTATCTGGTACTTGAATTATTGATTTGATCTCATCACATTATCTAATGAATTTGTTGGGTTGTTAACTTTTAATTGGGATTGAGATGGGGGTACCTTCTCAATATCTTGTTTCAACAAACTTTGTAGTTAAATAAAATCTATTCCTTTGTTGTAGGGAAAAATTGGCTTTTCGCAAATGTTAAACTTAGAGCCTCCACCAGCCTTATATTGCATGTAGTGATAGCTATTATTCGTCTTTGCTCTATAGTGTTATATTGCCAGCATATTCCCTGTGCTGACCTACACGGCTGCAACGTATCATGTTGCAGAATTTTCAGATGAAGAGTAAGATGCGATAGGTCGTTGTCATGCACTCGGTTATGCTGTTGGAGTTGATGGACTCATTTACCTTCGAAGCTTCCGCAGTTATTTTATCTAGTTGGCCTTCAGCCATATTTATGTAATAAATACTCTTTATGAGGATTTTTGATGTAATAAGTGTGTGATTGAACTCTATTATAAATCCTCGAGTACTGTGTGTGTTAGCATACCGATCCAGGGGTGACACTTAAGCACAGAGACTACGATCCATTGGGATCGGGTCGCTACATGGATGCACAAGCAGCATTCCCGCTTAGTGCAAATGAAGGCTAGCAAATAGATTGAGAAGCGACCAACCAAAAAGCAAAAACGGTCATAAACATGCATTGAACATAACTAACACTGAATAATGCACCATAAGTAGGATATAATTTCATTGCATAACTATTGACTTTATGTGCATACATAGGGAATCACAAACCTTAACACCAATATTCTTACTAAACCACAATTACTCACTAACATGACTCACATATTATCATCTCCATATCGCAAAACTATTGCAAGGAATCAAACTTATCACATCCAATGATCTATATGAAAGTTTTTATTATATCCCTCTTGAATATTCATCACTTTCGGACCAAATTCATATCTTGTGCAAATTACCATTACTATTGTCAACTCTCAAAAAGATATAAGTGAAGCATGAGAGTGCAAATATTTCTTCAAAATTTAATATTATCAACTCTCAAAATAATATAAGTGAATATGAGAGTGCATGTATTTCTTCAAAATATAATCACCGCCATGCTCAAAAAGATATAAGTGAAGCACTAGAGCAACTGCCTAGCTCAAAAGATTTAAGTGAAGCACGTAGAGTATTCTAACAAATCATGATAAATGTGTGGCTCTCTCAAATAAGTGTGTTCAGCAAAGATGATTGTGACAAACTAAAAAGAAAACAAAACAAAGACTCATATAGTACACGACGCTCCAAGCAAAACTCATGATATGTGACAATTAAAAATATAGCTCCAAGTAAAATTACCGATAGTTGGTAGAAGAAAGAGGGGATGCCTTCCAGGGCATCCCCAAGCCTAGTTGCTTGGGAGTCATTGAATATTACCTTGGGGTGCCTTGGGCATCCCCAAGCTTAGGCTCTTGCCACTCCTTATTCCTTCATCCATCAAGATCTCACCCAAAACTTGAAAACTTCAATCACACAAAATCAACAAAACCTTCGTGAGATCCGTTAGTATAATAAAAAAATCACTAGTTTAAGTACTGTTGCAAACCCATTCATACTTGATTTTTGCATTATACCTACTATATTCTAACTTCTCCATGGCTTATACCCCCCGATACAATCCATAGTTTCATCAAAACAAGCAAAATAATGCATCAAAAACAGAATCTGTTGAAAACAGAACAGTCTGTAGCAATCTGAATATTGACCATACTTCTGTAACACCAAAAATTCTGAAAATTTAGGAAAACGTGGGAAATTAATATACCAATACTGTGTAAAAAGTTCAGATTTTGCTGACACTCCAGTACAGAATTAAAATTCCAGCACTGGATGCAAAACTTTCTATTTTCCAAACAGCATCAATTATACTATCTTCCAAATCACCCCAAAGGCTTTACTTGGCATACACACTAACTAAAACATAAAAAACACAACTATAATAGTAGCATAATTTTGTGCACACAAGAAAACTAAAATGATAACTATTGGGTTGTCTCCCAACAAGCTCTTTCTTTATAGCCATCAAGATAGGCTTGAGATTTTATTGATGCTCACATGGAAGATAATAATTGTAACGCAAAGAGAGCATCATAAAACATGTGACAAACACATTTAAGTCTAACATACTTCCTATGCATAGGCATTTTATAAGCAAACAAATTATTAAGACAAGAAATATTTAGCATATGCATGGAAGAAGAAAGAAACAATAATAATCTCACAATGAAAATAGGTAATTTAATGACATGAGAATTTATAAAACCACATTTTCCTCTCTCATAATAATTACATGTGGGATCAAATTCAAATTCAACAATATAGCTATCACATAACATATTCTCTACATGATCCACACGCATGCAAAGTTGACACTCTTCCAAAATAGTGGGATTATCATCAACTAAAGTCATGACCTCTCCAAGCCCACTTTTATCAAAAAAATCATAAGATTAATCATTCTCCAAAGTAGTGGGATCATTATTACCTATAGTTGACACTCATGCAGACCAACTTTCAATATTATTGCAAACATTATTATCATTATCATATTCATCATGAGGATTAAATAAGTTATCAAGATCATAAGAAGCATTATCACCCCAATCATGATCATTGCAATAAGTAGTGGACATAACAAAAACATCATCCCCAAGCTTGTAGCATTGCATATCATTAGCACAATAGTCATTTATAGAATTTATAATAACATCATTGCAATCATGCTTTTCATTCAAGTAGCTATCAAGTGTGGGTGCAATAGCAATAATTTCATTTTTAACATAAGGAACTATTGCAAGTTCATCATCATAAGCATAATTAATATTGGCATCGTGGTCATAAGAGTAGCAAGCATCACGTTCATCAAGAGGGGATAATTCAATCAAATCAACGGAATCATAATTATCTATAGATTCATGCATATCATTATTCTCTTCCAAAGCAGTAGACATTCTCTCAATAAATTCTTTAACATAGGCATTAGGAGCATAGTTTTCATAGCAATATTTAAGTATGTCAAAAAATTTAGATTTATGGAGAGTAACATCATACTTTTCAAAAAAAGAAGCAACTTCATAAGCACCCTTAAAAGCAACAAATTCTTCAATTTGTTCGATACCATAGTAATTATAAACACCCTTGGCATAAGAAGACAAGATTTCATTATCATTAAACTCGCATAGGTAGGGAAGGTGTTTTTTAGGGTTCTTAGAGCAACAAGTAAAATCATAAATTTCACATAGATTCCAAGCATAGCATAACAAACAATTTATTTGTCTCCATAAGAGTCTCCCCTTTTGATACAAACGATGATGCACAAAATGAGCATGCTTAATGATTTTTCCTCAACTAAATTAGTTGGGGTTTTAGCACGTGCAAAAATGGATCAAATATGATCCAAGTAGAAAACTTTAAGTGGATCCATAGTCATCTTAAAATTTTGCTTTCATTTTCTGTTTTTGAGTATGCACACATGAAGGCAAAAGGCAAGCAATGAAGATAACAAGAAAAAGGCAACGGAATTTTTTTTTGTATTTCTGTAAAAAAAATTTAGAAGTGGGGGAGATGAAAATGAGAGGAAAAGACAAATAAAATAAATGCAAGGAGATGAAAGTTTATGCGTACGTACTTAATAGATGTTGATGATGTCACAAACTTTAGGTACTGTTATGAGCCCATTCATATTTTATTATTGCATAATACCTACTGTATTCCAACTTCTCCATGACTTATACCCCCCGATATAATCCATAGATTCATCTAAACAAGCAAACTATGCAACGAAAACAGAATCTGTCTAAAACAAAACAGTCTATAGCAATCTGAATAATGACCATACCTCTGTACATCCAAAAATTCTGAAAAATTAGGAAGACATGGAAAATTTGTATATAAATCATGTGTAAAAAATTCAGAGCAAAAACACATTCCAATGATTTTTATATTTTTCTGGACTGAGCATAAAAGTTTATGTTTTTTCACAGAATCAAATCAACTATTATCCCGCATCATTCTAAAGGCTTTACTTGGCACAAACACTAATTTAAACACAAAAACACAATCATAACTATAGCATAATTTTGTGCACACTCAAAAAACTAAAATGATAACTATTGGGTTATCTCCCAACAAGCTCTTTCTTTATAGCCATTAAGATAGGCTTGAGATTTTATTGATGCTCACATGAAAGATAATAATTGAAACACAAAGAGGGCATCATGTATCATGTGAAAAATACTTTTAAGTCTAACATACTTCCTATGCATAGGCATTTTATAAGCAAACAAATTATCAAGACAAGAAATATCTAGCATATGCAAGGGAGAAGAATAAAACATTGATGATCTCAACATAACGAGAGGTAATTTAGTGACATGAAAATTTATACAACCATATTTTCCTCTCTCATTATAATTACATGTAGGATCATAATCAAATTCAACAATATAGCTATCCTATAAAATTTTCTCTTCATGATCCACATGCATAAAAGTCTTATAATCTTCCAAGATAGTGGGATCATCATCAACTAAAGTCATGACCTCCCCAAATCCACATTTATCAAAAATTTCATAAGATTGAACACTCTTTGAATATGTGGGATTCTTTTTACCTAAAGTTGACACTCTTTCAAAAACACTTTCAATATTATTGCAAACATTATTATCAATAGCATATTCATCATGAGGCTTAACTAAATTTTCAAGGTCATAAGAAGCATTATCACCCCAATCATGATCATTACAATAAGTAGTGGACATAACAAATTCATCATCCCAAGCTTGTAGTTCTGCATATCATTAGCATAATTGACATTAATAAAATTTATAGTGACATCATTGCAATCATGCTTTTCATTCAAGGAGCTTTCATGAATCACTTTATAAATTTCTTCTTTCAACACTTCATCACAATTTTCAGATTCATGATTTTCAAGCAAAACTTCATAGAGATAATCAAGTGCACTCAACTCACTAGCAATTGGTTCAACATAATTAGATCTTTTGAAAAGATTAGCAAGTGGATGAGGAACCATATGTCTTTACTTTTCCTTTCCTATTTTTGAGTGTTCACATGAAGGTAATTAAAAGCAAGCAAACGAGCAAAGAGGCAAACCAAAATATTTTTGTGCTTCTTGTAAAATTGTTTTAGAATTGGAGGAGATGAAAATGAGAGGCAAATGGCAAATAAAAGTAAAAGCAAGTAGATGATAGTTTGCGTGTGCGTACTTGATAAGTTTTGATGATGTCTCACCGGCAACGGCGCCAGAAATTCTTACTACTACTTGTGAGCAGCGTTGGGATTTCCTCGAAGAGGAGAGGATGATGCAGTACAGTAGAGATAAATATTTCCCTCAGTTAAGAACCAAGGTTATCAATCCAGTAGGAGAACCACACAAGACCTCGTGAACAGCACCTACACACAAAAGTATAAATACTTGCACCCAACGCAAACAAGGGGTTGTCAATCCCTTGGCGGTTAATTGCAAGGATCAAATCTGATAATGTTAGATAAATAAACAAAAACACAAAATAAAAATAATGGTAAATAATTGCAGCAAAGTATTTTTGGATTTTAATATATGATAAAGATAGACCCCGGGCCATAGTTTTCACTAGAGACTTCTCTCTTGAACATAAATCATACGGTGGGTAGACAAATTACTGTTGGGTAATTTATAGAAAAGCGCATAGTTATGACGATATTCAAGGCAATGATCATGTATATAGGCATCACGTACGAGACAAGTAGATCGACTCCTACCTGCATCTACTACTATTATTCCACATATCGACCATTATCCGGCATGCATCTAGAGTATTAAGTTCATAAAGAACGAAGTAATGCCTTAAGCAAGATGACATGATGTAGATAAAGTAAACTCAATCAATATGAATAAACCCCATTGTTTTACCCTTAATGGCAACAATACAAATACGTGTCATGTCCCTTTCTGTCACTGGGATTGAGCATCGCAAGATCGAAACCATCACAAAGCACCTCTCTCATTGCAAAATAAATCAATCTAGTTGGCCAAACCAAATCAATAGATCGGAGAGAAATACAAAGCTATAATAATCATGCATATAAGAATTCAGAAAAGACTCAAATAATATTCATGAATAATCTGATCATAAACCCACAATTCATCGGATCCCAACAAACACATCACAAAAGAAGATTACATCGAATAGAACTCCAAGAACATCGAGGAGAACATTGTATTGAAGATCAAAGAGAGAGAAGAAGCCATCTAGCTACTAGCTATGGACCTGTAGGTTTGTGGTGAACTACTCACACATCATCGGAAGGACAGTAAGGTTGATGTAGAAGCCCTTCGTGATCGATTCCCCCTCTGACGGATTATCAAAAAAGGCTTCCAGATGGGATCACGGAAGAACAGAGACTTGCAGCGGCGAAAAATTTTCTTCGAGTGGCTCTGTGTTGGTTTGGGAATATGTGGGAATTTATAGATCAAAGAGACCGACTCCTGCCAGCATGTACTACTATTACTCCACCAATCGACCGCTATCCAGCATGCATCTATGGTATTAAGTTCATGACAAACAGAATAATGCCTTAAGCAAGATGACATGATGTAGACAAAGTAAACTCAATCAATATGAATAAACCCCATCGTTTTACCCTTAATGGAAACAATGCAAATACGTGTCTTGTCCCCTACTTTGTCACCGGGATATAGAGCACCGCAAGATTGAACCCATTACAAAGCACCACTCACACTGAAGATAAATCAATCTAGTTGGCCAAACCAAACGGATAGATCAGAGAGAAATACAAAGCTATAACAATCATGCAGAAAAGAGTTCAGAGAAGACTCAATTACTTTCAATGAATAATCTGATCATAAACCCACAATTCATCGGATCCCAACAAACACACTGCAAAAAAAGATTACATCGGATAGAACTCCAAGAAGATCGAGGAGAACATGGTATTGAAGATCAAAGAGAGAGAAGGTACCATCTAGCTACTAGCTATGGACCCGTAGGTCTGTGGTGAACTACTCACACATCATCGGAAGGACAGTAAGGTTGATGTAGAAGCCCTTCGTGATCGATTCCCCCTCTGACGGATTATCGAAAAAGGCTTCCAGATGGGATCACGGAAGAACAGAGACTTGCAGCGGCGAAAAAATTTCTTCGGGTGGCTCTGTGTTGGTTTGGGAATATGTGGGAATTTATAGAACTGGAATTAGGTTAAACGGAGTTATGAGGGGCCCAAAAGCCCTAGAGCTTGTGGCTCTTTCGTATGCCCTCTGGTCTCCTCTTGAAGCTTCTAGGGTCCCTTCTGGTCTAGGAAAAATAAATCTAAAGATTTTTTTTTCGTTTGGACTTCGTTTGATATTGATTTTCTAAAAAAAAGCCAAAAACAAGCAGAAAAATAGCAACTGGCATTGGGTACAGAGTTAATAGGTTAGTCCCAAAAATGATATAAAATAGCATATAATTTCATATAAAGCATCCAAGGTTGATAATATAATAGCATGAAACAATAAAAAATTATAGATACGTTGGAGACGTATCAGCATCCCCAAGATTAATTCCTGCTCGTCCTTGAGTAGGTAAATGATAAATACATAATTTTTTTATGTTGAATGCTACCTAACATGTTTATCATGTAATCTCTTTACGGTATAAATATTGAGAAATGATGAAATAATAATATCAACATAATAATATCCATGAACATAAGAAGCATAGTCATTAAACTTTCAAAATATATGATCTTTAATGAGTGTTATACCTACTCATTTTATCATATTAGCATGGCATGACTCCGCCTTCACCGCATAAATATAAATCATGAGCACCCCACTGTCAAACCAAGCAATTAGATCGTACTTCTAACGTGCTACAACATTTTCAACTCCAAGCAATACATGAGCGTGAGCCATGGATATAGCACTATAGGTGGAATAGAATGCAATGGTAGATATCAATGAGGGAAGTCAAAAAGGAAGAAAGTCTCGCATCAACTCGACGGATCAACGGGCTTTGGAGATGCCCATCAATCGATATCAATGCGAGGAGTAGGGATTGTCATGCAACGGATGCACTAAGAGCTATAAGTGTATGAAAGCTCAAATGAAACTAAGTGGGTGTGCATCCAACTTGCTTGCTCATGAATACCTCGGGCACTTGAGGAAGCCCATCATCGGAATATGCAGGCCAAGTTCTATAATGAAAAATTCTCATAAGTATATGAAAGTGACAACATAGGAGACTCTCAATATGAACATGGTGCTACTCTGAAGCACAAGTGTGGTAAAAGGATAGTAACACTGCCCCTTCTCTCTTTATCTCTATTTTTTCTTTTTTTCTCTCCTTTTTTTTATTTTTTTTTGTCCGGAGTCTCATCCCGACTTGTGGGAGAATCATCGTCTCCATCATCCTTTCCTCACTGGGACAATGCTCTAATAATGATGATCATCACACTTTTATTTACTTATAACTCGATATTACAACTCGATACTAGAACAATATGACTCCATAGGAATGCCTCTGGCAGTGTACCAGGATGTGTAATGATCTAGTGTAACATGTATGAAAATGATGAATGGTTGCTTTGCCACAAATATCATGTTAGCTCTATGTGATCATGCAAAGCAATATGATGATGAACACACAAGTCATGTGACGGAACGGTTGAAGTTGCATGGCAATATATCTCGGAATGGCTATGGAAATGCCATAATAGGTAGGTATGGTGGTTGTTTTGAGGAAGACATAAGGAGGCTTATGTGTGAAAGAGCGTATCATATCACGGGGTTTGGATGCACCGGTGAAGTTTGCACCGACTCTCGTGGTGAGAAAGGGCAATGCATGGTACCAAAGAGGCTAGCAAATTGCGGAAAGATAGGAGTGCGTATAATCCATGGACTCGCATTAGTCATAAAGAACTCATATACTTATTGTGAAAGCCTATTAGCTCTCGAAGCAAAGCACTAACCGCATGCCCCTAGGGAGGAGGTTGGTAGGAGTTAACCATCGCGCGCCCCCGATTATAGCAGCACAAATGATTTCATTTCAGACATATAAATGCTTGAACCTCCCCACCATGCCATGGCCAACACTTAGATGAGAAGTAAATAATAAACTTTAATACCGATATTTCTACTAACCAATTATCATGAACCTATATCTTTTCATATTACTACATTAATAAAACTAAACCATACATTTCATATTTAGTGATCTACATGAAAGTTTTTATTATACCCCCCTTAAATACCTATCATTTCAGGACCATTCTTATAACACGTGCAAATTGCCATTACTACATATAAGACTCTCAAAAATATTTAAGTGAAGCATGAAAGTGCAATCATTTCTATAAAATATAACCATCGATGTGCTCTAAAAAGATATAAGTGAAGCACTGGATCAACTGCCTATCTCAAAAGATACAAGTGAAGCACATAGAGTATTCTAACAAATCATGATAATTGTGTGTCCCTTTCAAAAGGTGTGTCCCGCAAACAATGATTGTGGCAAAGTAAAAAGCAAACAATGGAAATAAAACTATGGCACAGGACGCTCCAAGTAAAACTCATATCATGTGATGAACAAAAATATAGATCCAAGTGAGTTACCTATAGATTGTAGACGAAAGAGGGTATGCCTTAAAGGGCATCCCCAAGCTTAGATGCTTGGGTCTTCCTTGAATATTACCTTGGGGTGCCTTGGGAATCCCCAAGCTTAGGGTCTTGCGCTCCTTATTCCTTCATCCATCATGACCTCACCCAAAACTTGAAAACTTCAGCACACAAAACTCAACAGAAACGTCGTGAGATCCGTTAGTATAATAAACATATCATAAACTTTAGGTACTGTTATAAACTCATTCATAATTTGTTATTGCATAATACCTACTGTATTCTAACTTACCCATGACTTATACCCCCCGATATAATCCATAGCATCATCAAAACAAGTAAACTATGCAATAAAAACAGAATCTGTCTAAAGTAGAACAGTCTGTAATGATCTGAATAAAAATCATACTTCTGTAACTCCGAAAATTCTGAAAAAGTATGACAACATAAACAATTTGTATGCCAATACTGTGTAAATTTTTTAGGCATTTATCGCATTCGAGAAATTTATAGAAATTCTAACACTGGGCTCAAAAGTTTCTGTTTTCAAATAGCATCAGTCATACTATCTCCCAAATAATGCCAAAGGCTTTACTTTGCACAAACACTAATTAAAAGATAAAAACACAATAGAAGTAGCAATAATTGTGTGACACAAGAAAAATAAAAATTTCAATAAAGATAAATATTGGGTTGCCTCCCAACAAGCGCTATTGTTTTATGCCCCTAGCTAGGCATAATGCATAGTTTCAAGTTTTATCATCCTTCAAATCCAATTCCTCAATTATGCAACCATGTTTTATAGGAGAATTAGCATGCATATCTTCAACAATCACACTCCTAGGGATAAAGTTGAGGAATTTATTTCTAATGATAGGTTCCTTTATTATATCAGTGAAGTTGGGGTGCACACTAATCATTTTAATATCCTCATTTCCCTTACTAGAAGAAGCACCTTTATTTTTAGGAACATACATAAACTTGGAATTCTTATGAGGAGGGGGTCCTCTTAATAGTTTTTACGAAAGAAAAAGCAGAACCCAAATTGTTAATAATTTCTTCCAACTTATCAATTCTAGCGGGACTTTGCTCCACTCTATCGTCAATTATGGGTTCCTTTTCCTTTAGCATCTTTAAAGTAGTTCCTACCTTTGAACCAAATTGAGTGACTTGATTATGGACCTTTTTGTCTAGATTCTCAATATGTTCAATAGTAGGCATTTTATTTTCCATAACTTCTAATCTTCGCACAACATGTTCCAAAGTCAATGCTGTTTCATTAATAGTAATAGGTCGTGATCCCACTAAATTTCTCATAGCATTGAAAGCATCATTGGGGTGACTACTCAAGAAATTCCCCCCAGTAATAGTGTCAAGCACAAATCTATACCAAGTAGTGACACCCATATAAAAATTGTTAAGAAGAACGGTAGTGGATTGCTTACAAGTAGGTCTATTTTGAGGATCGCAAATCCTATACCAAGCATCTTTTAAACTTTCTCCTCCCCTTTGTTTGAAATTAAGCACTACATTCTCGGGAGTACAAGCAACAAGTGAAGGACTAACCATACCGACAAAGCAAATTATTTTTGTGTTTTTTGATTTTTATGAGAAGTGTGGGAGATGAAAAGAGAGTCAAATGCATATAAAAAGGCAAATAAAAAGTAGAGCAAGTAGATGATAGTTTGAGTGAAGGTACTTGATAGGATTTGATGATGTTTCCCCGACAACGGTGCCAGAAATTCTTCCTGCTACTTGTGAGCTGCGTTGGGATTTTCCTCGAAGAGGAGGGGAGATGCAGTACAGTAGAGATAATTATTTCCCTCAGTGAGAACCAAGGTTTATCGAACCAATAGGAAAACCACGCAAATCCTTGTGAACAACACCTGCACACACAAAAGCAAATACTTGCACCCAACGCGGGCAAGAGGGTTGTCAATCCCCTTGAACACGTTAATTGCAAGGATTAAATCTTGTATAGGTAGATGGATAATTTGCAAAAGAAAATAAAAGTAAATAAATTGCAGCAAGGTATTTTTAGTTTTCTTTTTATATTTAAAGTAGACCCGGGGGCCATAGTTTCCACTAGAGGCTTCTCTCTTGAGCAGATAACATACAGTGTGTAAACAAATTACTGTTGGGCAATTGATAGAAAAGCGAATTGTTATGACGGATTCATGGCAATGATCATGTATATAGGCATCACGTCCGAGACAAGTAGACCGACTCCTTCCTACATCTACTACTATTACTCCACCAATCGACCGCTATCCAGCATGCATCTATAGTATTAAGTTCATGACAAACAGAGTAACGTCTTAAGCAAGATGACATGATGTAGACAAAGTAAACTCAATCAATATGAATAAACCCTATCATTTTACCCTTAATGGCAATAATGCAAATACGTGTTTGTCCCCTACTTTGTCACTGGGATATAGAGCACCGCAAGATTGAACCTATTACAAAGCACCTCTCCCACTGAAGATAAATCAATCTAGTTGGCCAAACCAAACGGATAGATCGGAGAGAAACACAAAGCTATAACAATCATGCATAAAATAGTTCATAGAAGACTCAATTACTTTTAATGCATAATCTGATCATAAATCCACAATTAATTGGATCCCAACAAACACACCGCAAAAGAAGATTACATCGGATAGAACCCCAAGAAGATCGAGGAGAACATGGTATTGAAGATCAAAGAGAGAAAAGAGCCATCTAGCTACTAGCTATGGACCCGTAGGTTTGTGGTGAACTACTCACACATCATCAAAAGGGCAGTAAGGTTGATGTAGAAGCCCTCCGTGATCGATTCCCTCTCCGATAGATTACCGAAAAAGGCCTCCAGATGGGATTGCGGAAGAACAAATACTTGCGGCGGCAAAAAAGATTCTTCGGGTGGCTCTCTATTGGTTTGGGAATATTTGGAAATTTATAGAAGTAGAATTAGGTTAAACAGAGTTATGAGGAGCCCACAAGCTCAGGGGGCGCGCCTACTGCCCTGGGGTGCGCCCCTAGAGCTTGTGGCTCTCTCGTATGCCCTCTGGTCTCCTCCCGAAGCTTCTAGGGTCCCTTCTGGTCTAGAAAGAATTAATATAAAGATTTTTTTGTTTGATATTGATTTTCTGAAAAAGCCAAAAACAAGCAGAAAAACAGCAACTGGCACTGGGCACTGAGTTAATAGGTTAGTCCCAAAAATGATATAAAATAGCATATAAACCATCCAAGATTGATAATATAATAGCATAAAACAATCAAAAATTATAGATACGTTGGAGACGTATCACACACCCATGACGAGCGCCAATGGCAGGGCCTCGATGAGATCATGGCCCTGTCAGCGGCTGAGGGAGTCCTGGATTAGGGGATCCTCGGGTGTCCGGACAGTTCAATATGGGCCGGACTGATGGGCCGTGAAGATAAAGCACAAGACTATCCCCCGTGTCCGGGTAGGACTCTCATATGCGTAGGTGGCAAGTTTGGTGTTTGGATGTGTTATTTCCTTCCTCTGCAAACCGACCCTGTACAACCCTAGGCCCCTCCGGTGTGTATATAAACTGGGCGGTTTGGTCTGTAGAGGCTATCAGAATAATCATAGGCTAGATAGCTAGGGTTTAGCCATTACGATCTCGAGGTAGATCAACTCTTGTAACCACTATACTCATCGAATACAATCAAGCAGGACGTAGGGTTTTACCTCCATTAAGAGGGCCCGAACCTGGGTAAACATCGTGTCCCCATTGTCCATTGTTACCATCGATCCTTAGACACACAGCTTGGGACCCCCTACCCGAGATCTGCCGGTTTTGACACCGACATTGGTGCTTCCATTGAGAGTTCCATTGTGTTGTCGACAGAAGGATCGATGGCTCGCCTTGTCATCAATGACGACGCTGTTTTCGGGGAGACTTTCCTCCCTGGACAACTCTTTGTGTTTGGCGGCTTTGTACTACATGCCAACTCGACCGGTCACCACGAGCAGGTCGACAGCTACGCCCCTGGTCACCAGATCAAGTTTGGAAGTTTGAACTACATCGCCGATATCCGAGGAGATCTAATCTTCGAGGGGTTCATGGCCTCGACCGCCGCTCCCCACCCATACACAGAAGGCCCTTCGGATCCGCTATCAGATCCCGTCCAGGGATCAACTATCATGCCCGCCCTGGCCTTAGATCCGGAGTGGAACACTTCGTCCGAAGATGGGGGGATGAACCCCGCCGGACTCTCTCCCATTACGGAGCTTCTAGCCGGAGACCCAGATGCAACCATGCCGTCGGCAGCCCTGGAGTCAAACGGGACTCTCCCCGTCATCGGGAAGCCGGATTCGCCTCTGGACGTCGACTCCGAACTCTCGAGGTCTGCGTCTATCGGGCTCGGTCAAGTGGTTATTACCGAACCTAGCTCCGCAGATCCTCAGACGAATGTCCAGCTTTCACTCTTAAACGAAACACTGGACCTAATGCAATCTCTCGCCATCACGGAAGTATCACCTCCGAACTACGCCCAGCTTGAACTCGGGGCTGAGAGTAGGGAATTTTGCGTCCCTCCCACCACCCACTTAATAGCCACTGTCGAGGATTTAACCGACATGCTAGATTACGCCTCCGAAGACATCGATGGCATGGACGACGATGTCGGAGTTGAACCAGGCCAAAACCCGCCCATCACTGGGCGTTGGACGGCCACTTCTACTTATGATGTATACATGGTGGACACACCTGAAAAGAAGGACGACGATGGCACTCAAGATCTAGATGAGGAGAAGCCCGTCGACGAACCACCAAAACGCCGGCGTCAGCGGCGCCGCTCACGATCACGTCGGGCAAGGGAAAGCAATACCGGCACCAGAGATAATGACACTCCGAACAATGCCGAAGACTTCGACCACCCCGCTGAGCCTACGTTCGAGCAGGATGAGAGGGAAGAGGGTCAAGTCAACCCCGACGAACTTACCGATCACGGGGATTCGGGAGATAGTAACTACTTACCTGTCTCCGAAGAGGATATTAGCCTCGGTGAAGAAGATTTCATCGTCCCAGTGGAACCCCTCGAATAAGAACGCTTCAAGCGACGGCTGATCGCCACTGCACGGAACCTGAAAAGGAAACAGCAGCAGATTCAAGCCGAACAGGATACGCTCAATGACAGATGGACTAAGGTCCTGGCCGCCGAAGAGGGATACGGCTTTGATTGCCAAACAAAGAGCTATCCTAAGCGCAGGCTACTGCCACAATTTGACGAGGAGGCCTTTGAGCCAATACCGTCAAAATACAATCATGCCAATCAACCGGACCGACCACCACGTGGACGGGACAAAACGGCCAATTATGCCGAACATCAGCCCGCGCCCCCTCGCCGTAGAGGCAAGGAGACAGCGGCTCCGGGCTACACGTACGACCTACGTCAGGACCTGACCAATAGAGCCGACCAGACCAGATCAATCTATGGGTCAAGAGGACGTGCTCCAGCATGAGATAACGGCCACCAGGCTTGGAACGACAAACATAACCAAATCAGGGGTTAGCCCCGAACACAGATGTCATCCAAACTCCGTCGCGATGTTGCCCGGTACAGAGGTGCCGCACACCCCATGTGCTTTACCGATGAGGTAATGCAGCACCAATTTCCGGAAGGGTTTAAACCCGTGAGCATCGAGCAATACGATGGAACGACGGATCCCGCCGTATGGATTGAAGATTTTCTTCTCCACATTCACATGGCTAGCGGAGATGATCTCCACGCCATTAAATACCTCCCTCTAAAGCTGAAAGGACCAGCACGGCACTGGTTGAACAACCTCCCAGAGAACTCCATTGGAAGTTGGGAAGATGTAGGGGATGCTTTTCGGGACAACTTTCAGGGCACATACGTCCGGCCACCGGACGCAGATGACTTGAGTCACATAATCCAGCAGCCCGGAGAGTCAGCTCGCAAACTTTGGAATCGGTTCTTAATTAAAAAGAACCAGATCATGGACTGTCCGGACGCCGAGGCCTTAGCGGCATTTAAGCACAGCGTCCGTGACGAATGGCTCGCCCGACACCTTGGTCAAGAAAAGCCGAAGACCATGGTAGCCCTTACTACACTTATGACCCGCTTCTGTGCGGGCGAAGATAGCTGGCTGGCTCGTAGAAGCAACAGTACCAGCGACCCCGGCACCTCTGAGGCCAGGGATGGCAATGGAAGGCCACGACGCAGTAAAAACAAGCATCGGAACAACAACGAAGAAACAGAGGATACGGTAGTAAATGCCGGATCAGTGGCTCTAAATCCGGTCAGCGGAAGAAGTAATTCAAAGGTAATAGGGACGGTCCATCCAACTTGGACAAAATACTAGAGCGACCTTGCCAGATTCATGGCACCCCTGACAAGCCTGCCAACCACACCAACAGAAACTGCCACTACACCACGGTAGAGCTTATGTGACACATTTTTGTGGGCAAAGGTCAAGTAATCTTCACCAAATAACTGTCAGCATAGCTTTTAACTTTTGTCTTCGGATCATGTGTAGGCAGAGGTACGTCACCATGGACACACTAAGAGTCAGCAATCCCGAAGTATCAATGTATCTGTCAGCAATTGCTTAATAACATGTTATGTGTCGGCGTATGTATAGACCTTGACAGTTTTTCAGTCGGCGTATGTAGATACTTAGCGACTTAAAATGTGTCGGCATACGTAGGGTATATAGACACGGACTAAGTGTCGGCGTAGGTGGACACGTGTTAAAGCACCGAAGGTTGGAAACTTGTGGCGGGTGATTTCGGCGCGAGGGGGAAATTTTCGGGTGTTCGTGCAAATTATCCTCCACCCCCGTGCAAAATATCCCCATCTCGAGCCCACTCCACAACCCTACCCTGTTCCTGCTGCCGCCACCCTCCTGCTCGATCCACAGTCCGCCGCCGACCTCGCGCTCCACCCCGTCGTCAAGCCGTCGTATCGGAGCTCGCGCTCCCCCGCCCCCGAGCTCCACCGCAACATCCACCGTCCTTGCGCCCCGCCCCCTCCCCCTAGCTCCATCCTGAGATCGAGCCGCCTTCTTCGCAATCCACATCCGACCACAGTCCTCGCCCCTCCCCTGACATCCAGCCGTCGTCCTCGCCAATCCCCGTCCCTGCTACTGCCGGGGCTCCATCTCTGGACTCCCGCTGCTGCCGCACCTGCTGTTGCGGGCTCCATCTCCGGGCTCCCGCTGCTGCCGGACCTGCTGCTACTGGATCTGCTGCTGCCAGGGCTCCATCTCCTTCGAGCTGCGCCCCTCCCGAAGCCAGCCGTCGCCATGCCCTAAGGTAAGCATCAACTCGTCTCGGGATTTCCTTCTCTGTACTTGTTTTTTCATTCAGGAATCACCCCTCCCCTAACTAGGTTTAGTATTTCTACACAGATTGCTCCGTCTCTGACATGCTTGATGAAATTGTTCTAAGACCAAGAGGAAGAGCTCTTTGTTCCTGCATATTTGCCTATATTTGATGGTTTAGTTGTGATAGATGTTTGAGGAAATCCATATACGTGAATAGCAAGCGACTGTATATGTTAATTGTTTCAGATCGGTCATGTTACTTGTGACGCCAGATTGTGCAGTTTGTTTTGTGTAAAAATACTCCATCCCCCTGTCCTCCTTTTGATCACTCCCCTTATACTTTTCTCTGATCCAGACTTAGTCGTTGATAACATTATGTGGCAGTACTTAGGTGAAACTGCAGAACTAAGAGGGAAGGAAAGGGGCAATATGACCAGACTCGAACAAAATAGTGCATCAGAAATGGCATTTTATTAATTGCATTTGTTGCGTGTGCTGCAGCTATCACCTGAATACTGTGGACCAATTTCTTTTCATTAATTTTTCATTGTTCAGTAGGTATGTAGTTCACTTGCACATATTTTGTGATGCATGTGTGCGTATTTCTTATTTTGAGATGGTGATGCCAATATTTGTTTCATAGCGTGGGCTGACCTGACTAGAATTGTTAGGCCTCATTTTTCACTGGATGCATGTTTAGGCCTCCTTGCAGGAAAAACTGGAAACAAAGAAACACTCAGGCTAGACGGTATGTGTACCCAGGGCACATTTCAAGTGAAGTTGTTGGTAGTCAAGCTACCAGATAATTCTGGGTGTTGCTACTTTAGCTTGGACCTTTTCCTTTTTCAGTTTTATTTGGCATTGCCTTATTGTTCCCAAGGGTTTGTCTCAGGTTAGAGCTACTGCATCTATTAGCTTCATGATAGCATCATATCCTATTATTTTTAGCTTATCCATTTAAAACAACCTTAATGCATGCCATCTGAGGTAATTGTAATTGTAATTGTAATTCTTTTCTGTTTGGTTTACCTGAGTACCGTTGTCTTGTTTATTTTCAGGTGTAAAGGAGTTGGCGCAAGGTTTCTTCACCAGAGCACCGACATGTTTTGCGTATTCAACTCTACAGCTAAGCCCCTCTTTTGTGAAGCTCTAATGATGTGATCAAACATTGCTATCATGCCATGGGGCAAGAAAAAGATGTAGAAATGATTATTCCAACTGAGTTCAAACCATGTGAGAAGAAAATATAGTTCGAGATGAATTCAAAGATGGCCTGTTTCTTGATGGGCTTACATAGCTGATCTACAGCATACTTCTGTAGGTCTTGCGTAAATGCAACTTTCACTACGTTGGTCTTGTGTAAATGAGTTGCTCACTTTTGCTTCCATGCGCGTATCATGCAAAAAAATTGTAGTCACAGGTGGTTTTAGTTTTCTCTATTAGTATGCTTTTGTTATCAATTTTCGTGTATCACGACCAAATGATTAATTGTGCACATAGGATATCATTTTCTGATATTTCTTATAATTGCTTGAGGTTGTCACACACCACAAATGAGGAGTCGATGTTGCTGCCATAGTCTCACTAAACGGTTCAGTCTTTTGACGTATATGGACAAACTACATATCTGCAAACAAATAATCAAGAAGCTGAAAAAAACAGCACAGCAAAGCGCGCGTTTGTCTCTACTCTACATTAATTATGCTAGATATAGGTGCTTCATGCATGGCCATTCTAGTATTATGTTTTGTTTTCCAGATTATTTCAGTAATGTTTCAAGTATAGCATTTGCTTTATCTGTTTGGTTCAGTTAGTTCAGTTCAGTACAATGTTACAAAGAGCAAGCTTTATGATTCCATAACATAGTTGCTCAGTCATTTACTTCTTATGAACATTGCACGTTTAAGCATGAACTTTTGAACTTGCACAATATGTATTGCCCAGTCCTGTACTTTTTATGCTTAAATTCAGTGTTCCACCTTGATATGCCTATGCCAATTGCACATAATTAGAGTAAAAAGTAGATGCAAATAGTTTAGTAACATACAGTTGTCATAATTACAATGACTGATGAGAAACAAATTACTAGTTCATTTAGTCTTGCTGACAATAGCTGGGAACCACGACCACCAGCATGCAGAATGGGCAATGGGCGGAGAAGGGATGGTTACCTTGCTGGGAACCATGGTCACGCACGTGCAGGAGAAAATGAATAGTGGACGGAAAGGCTACCTCACCGGGAACCAGGGCCACGACTTGTAGTGGGAAATTGGTGGCGAATGGAAGGTTACCTTGCCAGGTACCTCAACTACTAGGTGCATTTTTTTGTTTCAGTAGTAATTAGCTCACATGCTATTGCATAAGAACAGTTTCTAGAATGTCACTTTACAAGGTTGCTGGCCTATGTGTTAACACTAAATGACTTGTGTATATATGTGTCATGGTTTCCTTTTTTATCCATGGTTTTGTAGATCTTAATCATTAAAATCTAGAGAGGTTGCGAAAGAGGTTGTCTTTTCTTCAGTGAATGCTTATGTAATAGGCTATAAAATAAGCTACTAGGTTGTAGGATCTCTGTTTCAGATGGTCAATGCCTTCATTGTTGATAAAACTGCAAGCACAGGAACATAGTTTTATATAGTACCATGTGAGCCAATTATAACTTTTGTAGAAACTATATTGTTAGCTATGATATCATGACGATTTATTGATTGAATCTGTGTTAATCCACATATGAGCTTTGACCAACTTGACCTGATTCCACTTTCTTGACAATTTTTTGTGAAAAAATTTCAGGCACTTAGCCAACTGGTGCACATGGACGTGATGACTTTGCAGCTTTTATGGACCAACCAACTTGTAATCATGGATTTGATGTGTCTTCTAGACCATTTCATATTTCGTGTATTTTGGAGCTTGCACTTTGTCCATGTGAATACAGACTTGTGTGTTCTGGACCATCTAGTTAAAGTCTCTCATACCAAGCAAATAGTGCTCATCTTTTTGAGACTTGTGTGTTCTGGCTGATTGTTAAGATGGTCAAAACTATTCTTTGTCAAGATTGATGTGTTTAATGTATATGCATGTTTGTGAACATATTTTCATTGTTGTACAGTATGTGTTCATCTTGAACCTGCTTGTGGATGTGAGGATAATAAATGAATATGTTTAGAGCTTGTATATACAGATAATAATTGAATCTGTTTATATATATTGTTTTGCCTGCACATCACTTTACCAACAATTTATCTGTCAGCAAAGGCAATATCTGTCAGTGTAGGTAGGGTGTATGTTGACATATTATCTGTTGGCATAGATATGGTTTACGGGGCTAATAAAGTGTTGGCAAAGGTAGGGTGTATGTGGACAGGCTATCTGTCGGCATATGTAGGGTGTATGTTGTCTGATAAAGTGTCGGTGTAGGTAGGGTGTATGTGGACATACCTTCTGTCGACCTAGGTAGGGTATATGCCGACTGAAAAAGTGTCGGGAAGTAAACAACTGTCGGCAATACCTTTGCCCACAGCAAGTCCTCCGACTCTTTCATCTTCTGTCAGCATTAGTGTTAGCTGCAACTTATCTGTCGGCAAAGGTACCCTATGCCGACACATAGGTGTGTCACGTAAGCTCTACCGTGGTGTAGTGTGCTGGGTTTTCAAACAGGCCGGTAAATTAAACACCGAACATAAGGGGAAAGGACCTCCAAGTGAGGACGATGATGAGCTACGCCCACCGCGCACCGGGGGACAGAAACAGTTTCCCCCCGAGGTAAAAACGGTGAACATGATCTACGTCACCCACATCCCCAAGAGGGAGCGCAAACGCGCGTTAAGGGACGTCTACGCCGTAGAGCCTGTCGCCCCAAAATTCAACCCATGGTCGGCTTGTCCGATCACCTTTGATCGCAAGGACCACCCAACCAGTGTTTGCCACGGACGTTCGGTGGCCCTGGTACTCGATCCTATCATTGATGGATACCATCTTACCAGAGTCCTTATGGACGGCGGCAGCAGCCTCAACTTGATCTTCCAGGATACTGTCCGTAAGATGGGTATCGACCCGTCAAGAATCAAACCTAGCAACACTACCTTTAAAGGAGTGATACCTGGCTGGAGGCCCGCTGCACGGGCTCCTTAACACTGGAAGTCGTATTCGGCTCTCCAGATAACTTCCGAAGCGAAGACTTGATCTTTGACATCGTCCCTTTTCACAGTGGTTATCATGCACTGCTCGGACGAACGGCCTTCGCCCGCTTTAATGCGGTCCCGCACTATGCTTATCTAAATCTCAAAATGCCTGGACCTCGTGGTGTCATCACAGTAAATGGGAATATGGAGCGCTCCCTTCGTACTGAGGAGCATACTGCGGCCCTAGCAACCAAAGTACAGGGCGGCCTCATCAAGCCGAACAACCCATCGGTCATCAAGACCCATGACTCTGCTAAGCGAGTCCGATCCCCACTACAATGCGATAGCCCGGTGGAGCCGGAGCTTAAATAGCAGTTTAGCCTCCGCCGACCGTCCCATAAGGTTGCGGCATACGTACCGCGCGTACATAACTACGCACTTAAAATACCTTGGACAGCGCCGGAGGCACACTGCGGAAAAGGTCCATAGTACGGTTTGACCCTATTCGGACCTCAACTATTTTTTCCACTATAGGTTCGTTAAAAAACCTACCTGATCTACGGAGGCTCTTTTCCAGGTCCCTCTTTCTTACAGACGACCATTACCTCCTCCTCTTAAAGGATTTCCCACCAAGGAGAAATGGCGCAGACATGCGGCAGGGCACCATTGGGATCTTCAAACCACTACTTTTAGGCCCTGTTTAAACCTTTCCCTTGTGTAAACTTTTGGCATGTAAAATAGCCTCGATATTTATGGCATTATATGTAATAACACGGCTCGACGTACTCATTAGGGTATAAAGGAAGCAGTTGATCACCACTTTTGTTTGGCACTCATTTACTTTGTCATCTGTATGCCCTCCCTACTTCAGACTGCCACACGTGCTTTAGTCCGGCCTTAACACCGGGGGCTGTATTCGTTCCTGCACATTTCAAAGTCCGAACACCTATAGGGTACTCTTCGGCGTCCCGGATATTGCATCATATGCATCGGCTCCGAATCATGTCTTTGGTCTATAGTTGGGTTGCCCGGCTCCTGTGCTTACCACCTTACGTTCCGCTCGTTCGGCTAAGGTAGTAAAGGGAGAACTACTGCGATTGTATTTCTGGTTCATCCGGTCAAGTACCTCAGTAGAGAAAGCCGAAAACTGACTGTCATGATAAACGTGAGCTGGTCGGCGATTCGGTGACTTAGTATTATACTACAAATCGTTAGCGATTCACTCCATGTTATACGAAGGGCTGGTCTTCGTCCAGCCGCGTGGAAAAGGCACCGTAGTCCGGATAGCCGCACACGCACCAGGGGCTAGTACTTAGTTCCACTGTCAAACTCCTATGGCTAAGTGAAAGTAATAAAGCCGCATAGTCTGATTGCCTAGTTCACCACGCGGACACCTCCTTTACGGACCAAGACGTTGGATAAAGTGTGATCACGCGTTACGCCGAACACCCCTGTAGCATCTACATGGGGGCTGAAGCCGACGACTGGCAACTTTCAGAAATAAAACAATAAACGGCCGCACAGAAGGAAAAATCGCTTGAAACAAAAGGCGCAAACATAGATATATAAACAGCATGGGTTCATCACATTATTTGTACAACCCGAACACACTCAATCAAATATTACGTCCTTAGAGCATTGACCCTCTATCACTCGGGCTCCTTCTAGGACGTCATCGAAGTACCTCTCTGGCTTTCGGTGATCTTTGCCTTCGGGCGGGCCTGCGGTTGCCACTTCGGTGGCCTTCATCTTTGCCCATTGCATCTTGATGCAGGCGAAGGCCATCCGGGCACCCTCTATGCAGGCCGAGCGCTTCAAGGCATCAATCCGAGGCCGCGCGTCGACAAACCGCTTCATCAAACCAAAGTAGCTACTAGGGATTGGCTCGGCCGGCCAGAGCTGGACTATCAGGTCCTTCATGGCCAAACTTGCCATCCTATGCAGCTCCGTCAGCTGCTTCAGCTGGTTGTTCAGAGGCGTGGGGTGTTCCGGCGCGAGAAATTACGACCAGAACAGCTTCTCGGTCGAGTTCCCCTCCTAGGCTCGGAAGAACTGTGCGGCATCGGCGGCACTCCTCGGAAGATCCGCAAACGCACCTGGAGAACTCCATACTCGGGTGAGCAAAGCAAACCTCTGACCTCCAAAGATACTCTGCAAAAGAAAGGCCTTACCAGCCGCTATCTGCCTCGCCTGATGGATCTCTTCACGAGCACTCCAGGACTCGATCCGCTCCTCTTTGGTATCATGGAGAGCCTTGGCGAGCTCGGTCAACTAGTCCGAAGTCTTCTGCTCCAAAGTTTCGCATTTGCTGATGGCATCCTTTAGCTCCTGCTCTACTTCGGCCACCCGAGCTTCGTGTTGGCGGCGGGCATCTTGCTCAGTCTTCAGTTCGGCAGCCGCCTTGTCAGCAGCTGCCTTATTCGCCTCTGCCTCTTTTTTGGCCTGGGCAAGGGCGCCTTTGAGGGTCTCGACCTCGGCTGCGCCAGCTGTGATTATAATCAAGGCATTCCATGAGTTAATCTCTAAATATATATATCACTTCTGATATCAAAATAAACTTTTAACATTATACGCATACCTTGCATCTCATCGAACCGCTTATTAATGCGGTCGATTTCCTCATCGGCCACCTGAAGCTTCCGATTGAGTTCGGCAACTTCTGCGGCCTAGGCGGTTGCCGCCAACAGGGAAGCCTGTCACAATAATAGCACAGCAGGTTAACTCTCCTGGAAACCATATGGATCCTCTGTCCGGTTTCTTTTAACCGAACAGAGCCTCAGGGGCTACTGTCTGTACACAAGTATATTCCTCTATATGAAAAGTTTTTAGAACATTACATCGCATACCTCAAAGCCTGTCAGTAGGCTGGTGAAGGCTTCGTTCAGTCCGCTCTTAGCAGACTGAACCTTCTCCACCACCGCACCCATCAGGGTGCGGTGCTCCGCCATGATGGAAGCACACTGCAGTGCTTCCTCCAGAGCATTGGGCACCTCAGGATTAGTGGAGGTCGCCGATGGAGCTGATGCTCCTCCCCCCTCTTTCAAAGGGGGCTGCTTATCCAATCCCAGAGCCGTGTTGGTCTCCGGAATGGTGTCCGGCTGGGGCCCGGATTGTTGGGGGTCCCCACCGTCGGTTGTCATAGGGGTCGCCTCCCCTAGGTCTTCAGCGACCGAGGTATTAACCTCGGGCGCTTTCTCGATGGCCTCGTTCGCCCTCCCTCTGCCAGAAGAGGTCCTTTGGGACAACACCTCGGTGTTCTCCATGGTGATAGGTGAGGGGGCTCGCGGCGGCATGTCACTCTCTGCCATTTCGGGTGGCAGAGAGTTCCCCTCCGATAATGGGGTTTGTGGAAGCCCACGGGAAGGGCTGAAAGGCGAATAACAAAAATGATTTATACAATGAAAGCAAGTAGACCGAAGATAAATGAGTAAGTTTCTGAATACTTATGATTCGGCTAGGGGCTTCACCCTGGGAGGTCTCTTGGGGACTAGTTCGAACTCTGAGTCCGAACTGTCCGGGAGGGTCACCTTCCCTCTCTTGGGCGCCTCGCCCTCCGGGTCTTCGGAGGCTGCCCTCTTCTTCTTCTTCCCTTTATGAGGGGAGTCGCTTTCCACCTCCTCTTCCTCTTCTTCTTCATCTTCTTCATGGGAAGAGAGGGTTTCGGTCTCTCCGGACATTGCGTCCGAAGGACCTTTGTGGCGGGGGCCGCCCTTGGCCTCCTTGCCCTTTTTCTTCTTGGCCTTCTTCTCCGGCGCCTGATAGGGTGCCGGGACCAGCATCTCCGTTAGCTGGGGTGTGGCCGGGTTCTTAGGCAGCGGTGCCAGACAATTGATCCACTCCGCCTTTGCCGTCCAGCCCTGTACGGAAGGTAGGCAAGGTAATTTACATTATATCTGAAGTATTGACCGAATAAGTCTTTGGAAAAGTTATGCTTACCGCTGAGGCCGGGTTCTCGATGTCGAGTCCGATGTCCTCGGTTTTCTTCAGCCATGTTTTCTGGGCCTTGAAGAGCTGCTTCCATATATCTTCGTGTGTGGTGCCGAAGAAGCGCTTCAAGGTCCATGGCTCCTCCGGATTGAACTCCCACATGGGGGAGGCCCGGAGTTGGTAGGGAAGAGTGCGGCGGAAGAACATCACCTGAATCATGTTTGTGAGACCGGTGTTTGCACCTAACATGTTGGAGATGCGCTTTTGTAGCATCTGCACCTCCGGCTTGGACCCCCAATCAAGGCCCTTGGTGGTCCATGAGGTGAGTCTCGTGGGGGGTCCAGATCTAAAGTCAGGCGTGGCCTCCCAGTTGGCGTCGCGGGGTTCGGTGACGTAGAACCACTCCTGTTGCCACACCTTGACTGTCTCCATGAATGCCCACTTGGGCCAGACAGCGTTGGGGAGCTTGCTTACCATGGCCCCGCCACAGTCCGCATGCTGTCCGTCAACCACCTTCGGCTTCAGATTGAAGACCTTGAGCCACAGGCCGAAGTGTGGGGGGATGCTTGATACGTCTCCAACGTATCTATAATTTTTTATTGTTCCATGCTATTATATTATCTGTTTTGGATGTTTTATATGCATTAATATGCTATTTTATATGATTTTTGGGACTAACCTATTAACCTAGAGCCCAGTGCCAGTTTCTGTTTTTTCCTTGTTTTAGAGTTTTGCAGAAAAGGAATACCAAACGGAGTCCAAACGGAATAAAACTTTCGCGATGATTTTTCTTGGACCAGAAGACACCCAGGAGACTTGGAGTGCAAGTCAGAAGAGCCGCGAGGCGGCCACAAGGGTGCAGGGCGCGCCCCCCGACCTTGTGGGCCCCTCGTAGCCCCTCTGACCTAGATCTTTCACCTATATACACTCTTATACCCCAAAAACATCCAGGGGAGCAACAAAACCACTTTTCCACCGCCGCAACCTTCTGTACCCGTTAGATCCCATCTTGGGGCCTTTTCCGGTGTCCTGCCGAAGGGGGATTCGATCACGGAGGGCTTCTACATCAACACCATTGCCTCTTCGATGAAGCGTGAGTAGTTTACTTCAGACCTACGGGTCCATAGCTAGTAGCTAGATGGCTTCTTCTCTCTCTTTGATTCTCAATACAAAGTTCTCCTCGATGTTCTTGGAGATCTATTAGATGTAATACTCTTTTGCGGTGTGTTTGCCGAGATCCGATGAATTGTGGATTTATGATCAGCTTATCTATGAATATTATTTGAATCTTCTCTGAATTCTTGTATGCATGATTTGATATGTTTGCAAGTCTCTTCAAACTATCGATTTGGTTTGGCCAACTAGATTGGTTTTTCTTGCAATGGGAGAAGTGCTTAGCTTTGGGTTCAATCTTGCGGTGTCCTTTCCCAGTGACAGTAGGGGCAGCAAGGCACGTATTGTATTATTGCCATCGAGGATAACAAGATGGGGTTTTCATCATATTGCTTGAGTTTACCCCGCTACATCATGTCATCTTACTTAATGCGTTACTCTGCTCTTATGAACTTAATACTCTAGATGCAGGCAGGAGTCGGTCGATGTGTGGAGTAATAGTAGTAGATGCAGAATCATTTTGGTCTACTTGACACGGACGTGATGCCTATATTCATGATCATTGCCTTAGATATCGTCATAACTTTGCGCTTTTCTATCAATTGCTCGGCAGTAATTTGTTTACCCACCGTAATAATTTCTATCTTGAGAGAAGCCTCTAGTGAAACCTATGGCCCCCGGGTCTATTTTCCATCATATAAGTTTCCGATCTACAATTTCCGTTTCCTATTTCTTTTATTTTGCAATCTTTACTTTCCATTTCATAAACCAAAAATATTACTTTACCATTTATAATCTCTATCAGATCTCACTTTTGCAAATAACCGTGAAGGGATTGACAACAGCTTTATCGCGTTGGGTGCAAGTTGGTGTTTGTTTGTGCAGGTATTCGGTGACTTGAGCATTGTCTCCTACTGGATTGATACCTTGGTTCTCAAAAGCTGAGGGAAATACTTACTCTACTTTGCTGCATCACCCTTTCCTCTTCAAGGGAAAAACCAATGCAAGCTCAAGAAGTAGCAGGAAGAATTTCTAGCGCCGTTGCCGGGGAGGATCACGTCAAGATAGTCTCCCGGCCACTCGCCAATTTCTGGCGCGTTGCCGGGGAGATCTACGCCAAGCCAAGACATACCAAGTACCCATCATAAACTCTCATCTCTCGCATTACATTATTTGCCATTCGCCTCTCATTTTCCTCTCCCCCACTTCTAAAATGATTTTCAAAAAGATTTGCCTTTTTGTTTGCCTTCTTTCCGTTCGATCTTTTGTTTGCTTGTGTTACCATGTGCCTTCTTTTTGCTTGCATCTTCGCTTGCTAAAAGTTTATGGATCCTCATCCACTTGCTAATCTTTTTAAGAGATCCAATTATGATGAACCAATTTCTAGTGATTTGAGTGCACTAGATTATCTTTATGAGGTTTTGCTTGAAATTCGTGAATCTAAAAATTGTGATGAAGTGTTAAAAGAAGAAATCTATGAAGTGATTCACGATAGCTCCTTGGATGAAAAGCATGATTGCAATGGTTCTACTATAAATTCTATTAATGTCAGTTGTGCTAATGATATGCAAAACCCTAAGCTTGGGGATGCTAGTTTTGCTAGGTCCACTACTTGTTGCAATGATCATGATTGGGGTGATTTTTCTTATGATCTTGAAAATTTATTTCAGCCTCATGATGAATATGTTTGCAATAATATTGAAAGTGGGTTTGGAAGAGTGTCAACTTTAGATCCCACGTATTTGGAGAATATTCAATATTATGAATTTTTTGATAAAAGTGGGTTTGGAGAGGTCATGACTTTAGTTAATGTTAATCCCACTATTTTGGAAGAGTGTCAACTTCGCATGCATGTGGATCGTGTTGAGAATATGTTATGTGATAGCTATATTATTGAATTTTCTTATGATCCTACATGTAATTATTATGAGAGAGGAAAATATGGTTGTAAAAATTTTCATGTTACTAAATTACCTCTCTTCATGTTGAGATTGTCTATGTTTTATTCTCCTTTCTTGCATATGCTAGTTTTTTCTTGTCTTGATAATTTGTTTGCTTATAAAATGCCTATGCATAGGAAGTATGTTAGACTTAAACTTGTTTTTCACATGATTTATGATGCTTTCTTTGTGCTTCAATTCTTGTCTTTCATGTGAGCATCATTAACATTATCAATGCCTAGCTAAGGGCGTTAAACAATAGCGCTTGTTGGGAGGCAGCCCAATTTTATTTTTGTTTTTACTTTTTAGGTTCTGTTTTACAATAAATATTTCATCTAGCCCCTGGTTAGATGTGGTTTTGTGTTTTAATTAGTGTTTGTGCCAAGTAAGACCTTTGGGATGGCTTACGGTGATAGTTGATTTGATCCTGCTGAAAAACAGAAACCATTGCGCCCAGTCCCAGAATTGTTTACATTCACTGGAGTGTGGAATAACTCTCAATTTTTTACATAAGGTTTATATACGAATTGCCTATGTTTTCCTAATTTTTCAGAAATTTTGGATTTACATAAGTATTGGAACAATTCATATCTTCGCAGACTGTTCTGTTTTTGACAGATTCTGTTTTTTATGTGTTGTTTGCTTATTTTGATGAATCTATGGCTAGTATCGGGGGGTATGAACCATGGAAAAGTTGGAATACAGTAGATATTACACCAATATAAATAAAGAATGAGTTCAAAACAGTACCAAAAGTGGTGATTTATTTTCTTATACTAACGGAGCTTATGAGAATTTCTGTTGAGTTTTGTGTTGTGAAGTTTTCAAGTTTTGGGTAAGGATTTGATGGACTATGGAATAAGGAGTGGCAAGAGCCTAAGCTTGGGGATGCCCAAGGCACCCCGAGTTAATATTCAAGGATGTCAAAAAGCCTAAGCTTGGGGATGCCCCGGGAAGGCATCCCCTCTTTCGTCTTCGTCTATCGGTAACTTTACTTGAGGCTATATTTTTATTCACCACATGATATGTGTTTTGCTTGGAGTGTCTTGTATGATTTGAGTCTTTGCTTTTTAGTTTGCCACAATCATCCTTGCCGTACACACATTTTGAGAGAGACACGCATGAATCGTGATTTATTAGAATGCTCTATGTGCATCACTTATATCTTTTGAGCTAGGCAAATTTGCTCTAGTGCTTCACTTATATCTTTTTAGAGCACGGCGGTGATTTTATTTTATAGAAATTGATGAACTCTCGCACTTCACTTATATTATTTTGAGAGTCTTTCTTAACAGCATGGTAATTTGCTTTGGTTATAAAATTAGTCCTAATATGATAGGCATCCAAGAGGGATATAATAAAAACTTTCATATATAGTGCATTGAATACTATGAGAAGTTTGATTCCTTATGATTGTTTTGAGATATGAAGATGGTGATATTAGAGTCATGCTAGTGAATAGTTGTGAATTTGAGAAATACTTGTGTTAAAGTTTGTGAGTCCCGTAGCATGCATGTATGGTGAACCGTTATGTGATGAAGTCGGAGCATGATTTATTTTTTGATTGTCTTCCTTATGAGTGGCGGTCGGGGACGAGTGATGGTCTTTTCCTACCAATCTATCCCCCTAGGAGCATGCGCATAGTACTTTGTTTCGATGACTAATAGATTTTTGCAATAAGTATATGAGTTCTTTATGACTAATGTTGAGTCCATGGACTATACGCACTCTCACCTCTCCGCCATTGCTAGCCTCTCTTGTGCCGCGCAACTTTCGCCGGTGCCATAAACCCACCATATATCCTTCCTCAAAACAGCCACCATACCTACCTATTATGGCATTTCCATAGCCATTCCGAGATATATTGCCATGCAACTTTCCACTGTTCCGTTATTATGACACGCTTCATCAATGCGGAGAAGAGCCTCACACACGACTATGAACGCCGATATGTGGAGGAAGGAATTTGGGGCTAGATCGTGGAAATCTAACCCATAGTAGAACATGAGGCCTTGGACAAAGGGCTGGAGGGGAAACCCTAGCCCTCGGAGGAAATGGGGGATGAACACGACCCTCTCACCGGGCTCCGGAGTAGGGATAACCTGATCTTTGTCAGGGAGCCTATGCGCGATATCCGCGGACAGATAGCCCGCGCTCCGGAGATCCTTGATGTCCTTCTCAGTGACGGAGGAGGCCTCCCACTTGCCCTTGGAACCGGACCCGGCCATTGCTGGGGAGGGTGGCAGCGGTGGGAAAGATCGAAGTTGTGGGCGCTGGAGCTTGGAGGTTGGAAGATAGGAGCTAGAAGAAGAAGTGGGGAAAAAGGAGGGATCTTTATCCCCTTATAGACGGTGAAAATACCAAACGTCCCCTTCTCAAGCCATAAACCTCGCCTGTTCCCAACGAGGTCGTGCGTAAGGCGTGGTTGGGTTACCCAAACCACATTGATGAGAATCCCGTAATGGACGGGCATGATCTCTGTTTTGACGGGACGTGCCAAGGAGGGCTAGGCCTCGAAACGCGAAACGGGAGGCGTGAAAACGGTTCGAAATGTTAAAGAGTCAAGTGTGACGCTTCGCCGAAAAAGTTGTCAATAAAAGACACTGTTCCTATTTTGACATCTTGCCTTCGTGGCTAAGGGTTGTATTAATTGTGCAGAGCCGGATACAGTTCCCCTATGCAGGAAGCTGACTTAAAATATTCAGGCGAAGGAACCCGCCTTGCAATGCCGAAGATAATCCGTGTGCCGAACACATCATCATCGAAGACTGGTTTAGGGGCTACTGAGGGAGTCCTGGATTAGGGGTCCTCAGGTGTCCAGACAGTTCAATATGGGCCGGACTGATGGGCCATGAAGATAAAGCAGAAGACTATCCCCCGTGTTCGAGTAGGACTCCCATATGCGTAGGTGGCAAGTTTGGTGTTTGGATGTGTTATTTCCTTCCTCTACAAACCAACCCTGTACAACCCTAGGCCCCTCCGGTGTGTATATAAACCGGGGGGTTTGGTCTGTAGAGGCTATCAGAATAATCATATGCTAGACAGCTAGGGTTTAGCCATTACGATCTCGAGGTAGATCAACTCTTGTAACCCCTATACTCATCGAATACAATCAAGCAGGATGTAGGGTTTTACCTCCATTAAGAGGGCCCGAACCTGGGTAAACATCATGTCCCCATTGTCCATTGTTACCATCGATCCTTAGACACACATCTTGGGACCCCCTACCTGAGATCTGCCGGTTTTGACACCGACATCGGCCGGCGACATCGCGTTCTCGAAGCTGGACGCCTACGTCAAGGAGGAAGCCATGGAGGACATCTGTTCGAAGGCGCCGAGGGAGGAGGAGCCGACGGGATGGAACCCGGCCTTGGTCGGGCAGTCCTCGTCGTGGACAGAGACCGTGCCGTTAATACGTCTCCAACGTATCTATAATTTATGAAGTATTCATACCATGTTTATTATAGTTTTGTATGATTTTGGTGCACTTTTATATGGATTTTATATGATTTTCTTGGACTAACATATTGACCTAGTGCCCAGTGCCAGTTGTTGTTTTCTGCTTGTTTTTGTTTTTTTAGAAAATCCATATCAAACGAAGTCCAAATGCAGTGAAACTTTTTGACGATTTTTTCTGGAAGGAAGCAGACCGAGGAAGCTTCAGAGGAGCATCAGAAGAGCCACATGGGCCCCACAAGCCACCTGGGCGCACCTGCCCCCCCCCCCAGGCGCGCCCTGGTGCCTCGTGGGCCCCCTGTGGCCCCTCTTCGCATGATTCCAATGCTGAAAAATTATATATATTTAGAAACCCCTGAAAGTTAACCTAGATGAGTTTTTACGCCGCCGCAAGCCTCTGTACCAAAGAGATCTCATCTACAGCCCTTTTCTGGCACCCTGCCTGAGGGTGGAATCATCACCGGAGGCCATCTTCATTATCCTGGCGGTCTCCATGACAAGGAGGGAGTAGTTCACCCTCGAGGCTAGGGGTATGTATAAGTAGCTATGTGTTGGATCTATCTCTCTCGTTTTCTTGATATGGCACGATCTTGATGTATCACGAGCTTTGTTAATATAGTTGGATCATATGGTGTTTTTCCCCTCTCTATCTTTGCTGTGATGAATCGAATATTTTCCCTTTGAGGTTTCGTTATTGTCGGATTGAATATTTCAGATTTGAGAACACTTGATGTATGTCTTGCATGTGGATACCCGTGGTGACAATGGGGTATTCTATTGGTTCACTTGATGTATGTTCTGGTGATCAACTCATGGATTCTCGTGACCTTGGGGTGATCTAGGCATAAGAGTTGGTTGCACGTTTTCATTATCTTTTCTCCGATAAGAAACTTTGGGGTACTCTTTGAAGTTCTTTGTGTGGATTGAATATTATGATTCTGAAGTTGTTTGATGCATATCGAATAATCAAATCACGGATACTTGTGGTGACATTGGAGTATCTAGGTGACATTTGAGTTGGTTGATGCGTATCATATGGTGTTATTTTAGTACGAACTCTAGGGCTGTTTGTGACACTTATAGGAATGGCTCAATAGATTGATCGAAAAAGATAACTTTGAGGTGGTTTCGTACCCTACAACAATTTCTATCTTATGTTCTCCGCTAATAGGAATTTTGGAGTGATTCTTTATCGCACGTTGAGGGATTGTTATATGATCCAATTATGTTAGCACTGTTGAGAGATTGCACTAGCGAAAGTATGAACCCTAGGCCTTGTTTCTAAGCACTGCAATATCGTTCGTGCTCACTTTTGTTACTTGCTACCTTGTTGTTTTTATAGTTTCAGATTACAAAAACCTATATCTACTATCCATACTACACTTGTATCACCATCTCTTCGCTGAACTAGTGCACCTATACAATTTGCCATTGTATTGGGTGTGTTGGGGACACAAGAGATTTCTTGTATTTGGTTGCAGGGTTCTTTGAGAGAGACCATCTTCATCCTACGCCTCCCACGGATTGATAAACCTTAGGTCATCCACTTGAGGGAAATTTGCTACGGTCCTACAAATCTCTGCACTTGGAGGCCCAACACGAGTCTACAAGAATAAGTTGTGTAGTAGACATCACCGTGCACGCCTGTGATGGGGAACGATGCATGAAAATCAAAAAAATCCTACGAAACACCCAAGATCTAATCTATGAGATGCATAGCAATGAGAGGGGAGTGTGTCTATGTACCCTCGTAGACCGAAAGCGTTAGCATCATAATGCGGTTGATGTAGTCATACTCTTCACGATCCAATCGCGATCCAATCCGATCTAGTGCCTTATGGACGATGCCTCTGAGATTAGCACATGGTCGGCTTGATGGCGTCCTCTTCTTCTTGATCCAGCAAGCAAAAGAGAGAAGGTAGATGAGATCAGAACCAGCACGGTGGTATGGTGGTGGTGGCAGGAGCGGAATTCCGGCAGGGCTTCGCCAAGCGCGTTTCGGAGGAAAGGTGGCAGGAGTTGGGAGCGACGAAGGGCAAGGGTGGAGATGTGGCTGCCCCCAATGCCTCCCCACCTTTATATAGGCATGGGGGCGGGGGGGGGGTGCTGGTGGCTTGCTCTCCAAGCCCCTAGGGTCGTTGGTCAAGGGGGGAGGAAAGAAATCCCTCCTTTCCTTTTCCCACCGATCGCTATCCCCCTTTTTAGGGATCTTGATCTTATCCCTTCGGGATATGATCCTATTCCTTTTAAGGGGGGATCTTGGTGCGCCTAGACCAGGGGTGTGGGGGGCCTTTCCACACTACCCACATTCATGTGGGTCCCTTGATACGTCTCCAATGTATCTATAATTTTTTATTGTTCCATGCTGTTATATTATCAATCTTGGATGTTTTTACAATCATTTACAGCAATTATCTATCATTTTTGGAGACTAACCTATTAACCTAGTGCCCAGCGCCAGTTGCTATTTTCTGCCCTATTTTTATTTTACAGAATATCAATACCAAACGAGGTCCAAATGCCATGAAACTTTTGGAGATTTTTTATTGGATAAGATAAACGCTAGAAGCTTTGGGAGAAGGCCAGAAGACCCTGGTGGGGCCCACGAGCCACCAGGGCGCGCTGGGGGGCAAGCGATCCCTGGTGCCTCGTGGGGCCCATAGATCTCTTTTGACCTAATTCCTCCACTATAAATTCAGAAAAAATCAGAAACCCTCAGGGGAGTCAACGAAATACTTTTTTTGCCGCCGCAAGCTTCTGTTCCAGAGAGATCCCATCTGGGGTCCTTCTCCGGTAATCTGTCGGAGGGGGAATCAATCACGGAGGGGCTCTACATCAACCTTGCTGCCCTTCCGATGATGCATGAGTAGTTTACCACAGACCTTCGGGTCCATAGGCAGTAGCTAGATGGCTTCTTCTCTCTTTTTGATCTTCAATACAATGTTCTCCTCGATGTTCTTGGAGTTCTATCCGATGTAATCACTTTTTGCGATGTGTTTGTTGGGATCCGATGAATTGTGAGTTTATGATCAGATTATCCATGAATATTATTTGAGTTTCTTTTGATCTTTTTTATGCACGATTATTATAGCCTCATATTTCTTCTCTGATCTATTGATTTGGTTTGGCCAACTAGATTGATTTATCTTGCCATGGGAAGAGGTGCTTCGTAGTGGGTTTGATCTTGCGGTGCTCAAACCCAGTGACAGAAAGGGACATGACACATATGTATCATTGCTACTAAGGGTCAAAAGATGGGGTTTATTCATACATGATTTATCTTGTCTACATCATGTCATCTTTCTTAAGGCATCACTCCGTTTCTTTATGGACTTAATACACTAGATGCATGCTGGATAGCGGTCGATGTGTGGAGTAATAGTAGTAGATGCAGGCAGGGGTCGGTCTACTAATCTTGGACGTGATGCCTATATACATGATCATTGCCTTGGATATTGTCATGATTATTTTATTTTCTATCAATTGCCCAACAGTAATTTGTCTACCCACCGTATGCTATTTTCTCGAGAGAAGCCTCTAGTGAAACCGATGGCCCCCGGGTCTATCTATCTCATATTACTAAAACCCTAAAAATATTGCTGCCATCTTTCTTTCTTTATTTTATTTTGTATTTTTGTTTCAATCTATCATATACAATTTAATCTTGCAACTTACCGCCAAGGGATTGACAATCCCTTGTTTGCGTTGGGTGCAAGGATTTGTTGTTTGTGTGCAGGTGCTGCTAACGAGGTGTTGTGTGATTCTCCTATTGGTTCGATAACCTTGGTTTCATAATCGAGGGAAATACTTACCTTTACTGTGCTGCATCATCCCTTCCTCTTCGGGAAAATACCAACGCAAGGTACAAGTAGCAGGAAGAATTTCTGGCACCGTTGCCGGGAAGACATCATCAACATCTATCAAGTACCTTTGCATAAACTCTCATCTCCTTGCATTTACTTTATTTTCTATTTGCCTCTCATTTTCATCTCCCCCACTTCTAAAACATTTTTACAAAAATACAAAAATATTTTTTGTTTGCCTTTTTGCTCGTTTGCTATCTTTGCTTGTGTGCCATGTGCCTTCTATTTGCTTGCATCTTTGCTTGCTAGAAATCTATTGATATGGATCCTCATCCACTTGCTGATCTTTTCAAAAGATCCAATTATGATGAACCAATTGCTAGTGAGTTGAGTGCACTTGATTATCTCTATGAAGTTTTGCTTGAAAATCATGAACCAGAAAATAGTGATGAAGTGTTCAAAGAAGAAATTTATAAAGTGATTCATAATAGCTCCTTCAATGAAAAGCAAGATTGCAATAATATTATTATAAATTCTATTAATGTCAATTGTGCTAATAATATGCAGAACTACAAGTTTGGGGATGATGATCTTGTTATATCTACTACTTATTGCAATGATCATGATTGGGGTGCTAGTGCTTCTTATGATCTTAAAAATTTATTTAAACCTCATGATGAATATGCTTGTGATAATATTGAAAGTGGGTTCAGAAGAGTGTCAACTTTAGCTAAAAATAATCTGACATATTTTGAGAGTGTTCAATCTTATGAAATTTTTCATGAGAGTGGGTTTGGAGAGGTCATAACTTTAGTTAATGCTAATCCCACTATTTCAAAAGATTAAAAAAACTTTATGCATGTGGATCATAAAGAGAGTATTGTTTATGATAGCTATATTGCTGAATTTGAGCATGATCCTACATGTAATTATTATGAGAGAGGAAAATATGGTTGTAGAAAATTTCATGTTACTAAATTACCTCTCGCTATGTTAAGATTGTCAATGTTTTACTCCTCTCCCTTGCATATGCTAGATATTTCTTGTCTTAATAATTTTTTTGCTTATAAAATTCCAATGCATAGGAAGTATGTTAGACTTAAATATGTTTGACACATGTTTTATGATGCTCGCTTTGTGTTTCAATTATTATCTTTCATGTGAGCATCAATAAAATATTATGCCTAGCTAGGGGCATAAAACAATAGCGCTTGTTGGGAGGCAACCCAATGAACAAAATAATTTTTTGTTATAAGTTTCTGTTATTGTGTGTTTTCACTGTCATGCTACTGGTATGATGGTGTTTTTGTGTTTTTAATAAGTGTTTGTGCCAAGTAAAGCCTTTAGGATGATTTGGAAGATAGTATGATAGATGCTGTTGAAAAACAGAAACTTTTGCATCTAGTGCTAGAATTTCTAATTTTCACTGGAATGTCAGAGTTTCGAATTTTTTACACAGTATTGATATATGAATTGCCCATGTTATCCTAATTTTTCAGAATTTTTGGAGTTACAGAAGTATAACCATAATTCAGATCTTTACAGACTATTCTGTTTTTGACAGATTCTATTTTTGATGCACTACTTGCTTGTTTTGATGAATCTATGGATTGTATCGGGGGGTATAAGCCATGGTGAAGTTAGAGTACAGTAGGTACAATGGGTTTGCGACAATACTTATAGTAGGGATTTGTTTTGTTATACTAACAGATCTCACGAAGGTTTTGGTGAGTTTTGTGTGATTGAAGTTTTCAAGTTTTGGGTGAGATCACGATGGATGAAGGAATAAGGAGTAGTAAAAGAAAAAGCTTGGGGATGCCCGAGGCACCCCAACGTAATATTCAAGGAGGACTCAAGCGTCTAAGCTTGGGGATGCCCCGGAAGGCATCCCCTCTTTCTTCTACCAACCATCGGTAATTTTACTTGGAGCTATATTTTTATTCGTCACATGATATGAGTTTTGCTTGGAGCGTCTTGTATGATATAAGTCTTTGCTTTGTTTGCTTTTTAGTTTGTCACAATCATCTTTGTTGAACACACCTATCTTGAGAGAGCCACACGTTTATCATCATAATTTGTTAGAATACTTTATGTGCTTCACTTAAATTCTTTGAGCTAGGCAGTTGCTCTAGTGCTTCACTTAAATCTTTTTGAGCACGATGGTGGCTATATTTTGAAGAAATAAACTCTCATGCTTCACTTATATTATTTTGAGAGTTGATTAAATGTTTGAAGAAATAAACTCTCATGCTTCACTTACATTATTTTGAGAGTTGATTAAAATTTTGAAGAAATGAATTCTCATGCTTCACTTATATTACTTTGAGAATTGACTTGATTGAAATTTTATAGAAATGAATTCTCATGCTTCACTTATATATTTTTGAGAATTGATAAGATTGAAATTTTGAAGAAATATTTGCACTCTCATGCTTCACTTAAATATTTTTGAGAGTTCACAATAGCAACGGTAATTTGCATAAGTTATGAAGTTCGTCCCAAAGTGATGAATATTCAAGAGGGATATAATAAAAACTTTCATATAGATCATTGGATATGATGAGTGTGATTCCTTGCAATAGTTTTGCGATATGGAAATGATAATATGTGAGTCATGTTAGTGAGTAATTATGATTTAGTAAGAATATTAGTGTCAAGGTTTGTGATTCCCTATGCATGCATGCTAAGTCAATAGTTATGCAATGAAATTATATCCTACTTATGGTGCATTATTCGGTGTTAGTTATGTTCAATGCATGTTTATGACCGTTTTTGCTTTTTGGTTGGTTGCTTCTAAATCTTTTGCTAGCCTTCATTTGTACTAAGCGGAAATACAGCTTGTACATCCAAAATCCTTAAACCCAGTTGTGCCAAATGAGTCCACTATATCTACCTATATGCGGTATTTCAATGCCATTCCAAGTAAATTTGCGTGTGCCAACTCTAAATTTCAAAATAATGTTTCCGTTTTGTGTGCCCGTACCGCTCATGAAGCAGCAGGGGGTGGCCATTATTTTCCATGCTAGGTGTGTTATTCTCACGATGAGTGTTTATTCACTTGTCATTGCATAAGAGAATGGTTGGTAATAGGGATGCCCAGTCCCGCATGAATCAACTTAATAACAACAATATTCCTTGGAATGTGATGGTATGGAGGTCACCCATGGATATGGCTAGCCATGGATTGTGAAAGAAATGGTGGAAAGGAAATAAACTTTACTTTCTGTTTGGGAACCGCCTATGATGTGTCTAGCATGGAAGATAATGGGAATTCTCGGTCGTTTTCGTTGACAGGAAAAGCATGCCTCTCAAAATATTTTTATCTCTCTAATTTAAGCTTTGAGCTCTGGCACATTTGACAAATCTCTGCTTCCCTCTGTGAAGGGCCTATCTATTTACTTTTATGCAATTTTTATTTTTATTTGAGTCTCCATCTTCTCTTACAAAAGCACCAACTAGAAAGCACTATTGTCATACTTGTGCATTGGATGTAGCTAATATTTGAGTGTGTTTCATGAATGGATCAATGATTGAGCATAATGGGCTAGGGATAACTTTCTTTAGCGTTGATATTTTGAAAGACATGGTTGCTTGTTAGCATGCTTGAGTATTTATGTTTTCATGTCAAACTATTAACTATTGCTTTGAATCATACAAGTCTAATGTCCATGCTACAAAAGAAAAAGAATATGTGATGAATATGTTAGGCAGCATTCCACATCAAAAATTCTGTTTTTATCATTTACCTACTCAAGGATGAGCAGGAATTAAGCTTGGGGATGCTGATATGTCTCCAACGTATCTATAATTTTTGATTGTTCCATGCTGTTATATTATCAATCTTGGATGTTTTTACAATCATTTACAGCAATTATCTATCATTTTTGGAGACTAACCTATTAAGCTAGTGCCCAGTGCCAGTTGCTGTTTTCTGCCCTATTTTTCTTTTACAGAATATCAATACCAAACGAAGTCCAAATGCCATGAAACTTTTTGGAGATTTTTTATTGGACAAGATAAACACTAGAAGCTTCGGGAGAAGGCCAGAAGACCCTGGTGGGGCCCATGAGCCACCAGGGCACGCCTGGGGGGGCAGGTGCGCCCTGGTGCCTCAAGGGGCCCACAGATCTCCATTTGACCTAATTCCACCACTATAATTTTAGAAAAAAATCAGAAACCCTCAGGGGAATCCATGAAATGCTTTTTCTGCCGTCGCAAGCTTCTGTTCCAGAGAGATCCCATCTAGTGTCTTTCTCCGGTAATCTACCGGAGGGGGAATCGATCACGGAGGAGCTCTACATCAACCTTGTTGCCCTTCCGATGATGCGTGCGTAGTTTACCACAGACCTTCGGGTCCATAGGCAGTAGCTAGATGGCTTCTTCTCGCTTTTTGATCTTCAATACAATGTTCTCCTCGATGTTCTTGGAGTTCTATCTGATGTAATCACTTTTTGCGGTGTGTTTGTTGGGATCCGATGAGTTATGAGTTTATGTTCAGATTATCCATGAATATTATTTGAGTTTCTTCTGATCTCTTTTATGCATGATTATTATAGCCTCGTATTTCTTCTCCGATCTATTGATTTGGTTTGGCCAACTAGATTGATTTATCTTGCCATGGGAAGAGGTGCTTTGTAGTGGGTTCAATCTTGCGGTGCTCAATCCCAGTGACAAAAAGGGACATGACACGTATGTATCATTGCTACTAAGGGTAAAAAGATGGGGTTTATTCATACGTGAGTTTATCTTGTCTACATCATGTCATCATTCTTAAGGCATTACTCCATTTCTTTATGGACTTAATACACTAGATGCATGCTAGATAGCGGTCGATGTGTGGAGTAATAATAGTAGATGCAGGCAGGAGTCGGTCTACTAATCTTGGACGTGATGCCTATATACGTGACCATTGCCTTGGATATCGTCATGATTATTTTATTTTCTATCAATTGCCCAACAGTAATTTGTCTACCCACCGTATGCTATTTTCTCGAGAGAAGCCTCTAGTGAAACCTATGTGTAGGAGATATGCCCTAGAGGCAATAATAAATGTTATTATTTATCTCCGTGTTCATAATTAGGTTTATGTTCCATGCTATAACTGCTGTGGTTCCCGAGCCCGTATATCCATAAAGGCTCTGGGGAAAACCCATGTGCACGTGTGGAATAATAAACGGTAAAATGTATTCCTAGTGATGCCTCTAAGACTAGCTCAAGTGTTGCATGATGATTATGTTTTCCCAATCATAGGCATGTCTATGCCAGCAACTTTGAGGGCACAAATGTTAGAAGAACATTTGTGTTGAATCGACCCGATTGATGTTATGCTATGAGATACATTCGTCACAAGTTAATGGTTAATAACGCAGAGATGGTTAATGTTTGCATAATTCCTTAGACCATGAGAGTATCGAGTTTCTTCATGCTTGCTTCATGAACTTTGGGGTTTGTTAAACGTCATCCGTAAATGGGTGGCTATTATGGCGGCTTACGGGTTCATGGAAAAGTATGTCAAGTAACTTGATAGCTCAAGATTGGGATTTGCTCCTCCGGCGATGGAGAGATATCTCTGGGCCCTCTCGGTGTTACGGTATCCATCATCGTCTGGCCAGACACTTTGTGATTTGATCACGGGGATGCCGGAACACGGTAACGAGAAAAGAGAACAATACCGGTAACGAGGTAACTAGCATAGTGGACAAGTTGTTGATCCACGGGAATGCCAACATGTCTCACCTTGGGTATTTGTAACATATCGCGAAGCAACAGGAATAGCACACGGCAACTGGAGGTTCACTCGAATATTCATTCGTGTGGGTATAGGGGTCAATATGGGTGTCCACGGCTCCGATGCTGATTATTGATCGGAAAGTGTTCCGGTCATGTCTATACTTCACCGAACCTATAGGGTCACACGCTTAAGGGTCATCTATCTGTTGAACGCTAGACAGGGAGTCTGAGAGAAAGTCACCGAAAATGTTTCGGAGACAACGGAAGAGTTCCGAGAGAGAGAACACCGAAAGAGTTTCGGTAAAACCGAAAAGTTGTTTCGGAATATATTATTTGGTCAAAAAGGGTTTCGGCACCGCCTGGAAATTTTCAGAGGATGCCAGAATTGGTCTGGGAACTTCTGGGAATTTTCGGAGAGAAAAACCGGAAATGTTCCGAAACTGCCGTAACCGCTGTTAATGCTTTCCGCTGATGAAAACCACTGCATCGAAAATGTTTCGGATCATGCCCAGAATAATTTTAGAGGGTGCCGGAAATGTTCTGGGACTTTTTGGAATTTTTCAGAAAAAGTTTCGCGGAAAACATCTTGTCTCAGCGCGAGGGGACAAGATCCCACGAATCGGGGGTTGCATGTTTGGTGGCTTTTTGTCTAGGGAGCATGCATGTTTCATGGAGACATGTTGGTGGCTTGTTGGGGGGGCCCTCCCCCATGGGGAGACAAGGTGTGGGCCGGCCCAAGGGCTGCCATGGTGGTGTCCCCTTGGTGCCCCCCTTGTGTTACCATTATGCCCTTTCATGTGTGACATAAAGCTTGGGTATTTTGGTATTTCAACATCCCACCCCACCCCTTGCCTTGGCCTATAAAAGGAGGAGAAGGGGCTGCCATTCTCCCCATCCCTTGCTCTCATACACATGCCAAGATGTTATCTGGCTTCGCTCTCCCTCCCACGAAAAGAGTTTCGTAGAGCCGAAAGGCTGTCTGGGTTCCGGCAGGAACTAGTTCTGGACGGCGAAGCCCTGCCGGATAGGTGACACCGTATGTGTGCAACTCTGTAGAGAGGTCGTAGTTTCGATCTTAGTGCCCGAGGGGCTGTTCGAGAGTGCCTCCCGAAGGGCTGTCCAAGTGACGGTCCGAGTTCTGTGAGTCCTCCCGAAGGGCTGTCCGAGTGACCATTCGAGTTTCGAAGGTCCTCCCGAAGGGCTGTCCGCGACATCGTCCGGGGGACTGTTCGACCGCCTCCCGGAGGGCTGTCCGAAGGGAAGACGAGGGTATACATCCTCGCGGTTGGGAGGTTGTAAATCCTA
Organism: Thinopyrum elongatum; assembly: GCA_011799875.1. Taxonomy (NCBI): domain Eukaryota; kingdom Viridiplantae; phylum Streptophyta; class Magnoliopsida; order Poales; family Poaceae; genus Thinopyrum; species Thinopyrum elongatum. The sequence continues at coordinate 578,404,013 of CM022302.1, read as the reverse complement.
GCTGCGGGGATCTGCACCGCCGATCGTCATCGACTCTACTTCCGCTGCGCTACGAGTCGGTAACGAACATGATCAAACCTTGTATGCAGTCTCCATAGTGGTCCTGGGCTGGTGCGTAGGGCGGAAATTTTTTGTTTTCTGCTGCGTTACCCTACACTATGGCCCCCGAATCTATCTATCTCATATTACTAAAACCCTAAAAATATTGCTGCCATCTTTCTTTATTTATTTTATTTTGTATTTTTGTTTCAATCTATCAATCTATCATATACAATTTAATCTTGCAACTTACCGCCAAGGGATTGACAACCCCTTGTTTGCGTTGGGTGCAAGGATTTGTTGTTTGTGTGCAGGTGCTGCTAACGAGGTGTTGTGTGATTCTCCTACTGGTTTGATAACCTTGGTTTCATAATCAAGGGAAATACTTATCTCTACTGTGCTACATTATCCCTTCCTCTTCGGGGAAATACCAATGCAAGCTACAAGTAGCATCCCCCCATGCAGGTGGGCCCCACTCCAGAACCTTCTAGAACCTTCTCGGTACAATACCGAAAAAAACCAAACTTTTTCGGAACCCAAAATATGACTTCTCGTATATAAATCTTTACCTCCAGACCATTCCAGAGCTACTCGCGATATCCTGGATCTCATCCGGGACTCCGAACAACCTTCGGACTTTCAACTATTAATATCTCATTACTACCCTAGCACTATCAAACGGTAAGCGTGTGACCCTATGGGTTCGAGAACATGCAGACATGACCGAGACTCCTCTCCGATCAATAATTAGTAGTGGGACCTAGATGCCCATATTGATTCCCACATATTCAACGAAGATCTTTATCGGTTGAACCACAATGTCAAGGATTCAGTTAATACCGTATGCAATTCCCTTTGTCCGGCGATATGTTACTTGCCCGAGATTCGATCATTGGTATCTCCATACCTTGTACAATCTCGTTATCGGCAAGTCTCTTTACTCGTTCCGTAATACAAGATCCCGTGACTAAACTCATTAGTCACATAAAGCTTCTTGTGATGTTGTATTACCGAGAGGGCCTAGAGATATCTCTCCGTCACACGGAGTGACAAATCGAAGTCTCGATCCATGCAACCCAACAGACACCTTCGGAGATACCTGTAGAGCACCTTTATGATTAGCCAGTTATGAAGTGACGTTTGATAGCACACAAGGTATTCCTCCAGTATCCGGGAGTGACAAGATCTCATGGTCTAAGGAACTGATACTTGACATGAGGAAAGCTATAGCAAATAACTAAACGATCTGATCCTAAGCTTACGGTTGGGTCTGTCCATCACATCATTCTCCTAATGATGTGATCCTGTTATCAAATGACAACTCATGTCTATGGTTAGGAAGCCTTAACCATCTTTGATCAACGAGCTAGTCTAGTAGAGGCTTACTAGGGACATGGTGTAGTTTATGTATTCACACATGTATTTAAGTTTCCGATCAATACAATTCTAGCATGAATAATAAACATTTATCATGAACAGGAAATATGATAATAACCATTTTATTATTGCCTCTAGGGCATGTTTCCAACAGCCTGAACCTGGGTTGGTGGACGCCGGCCCGTGGTCACCGTCCCCGACACCGGAAGAGGTTGTGCAGGCGCCACCGCAACCGCCACAGCCGACCCCTCCGGCCTGGCAGGGGCCGCCAGCTGATACTTCTCCAACGTATCTATAATTTTTGATTGTTCCATGCTATTATAGTATCAATCTTGGACGTTTTATATTCATTTACAAGCAACTTTATATCATTTTTTGGAACTAACCTATTAACTTAGTGCCCAGTGCCAGTTGCTGTTTTTTTTGCCTATTTTTGGTTTTCCAGAATATCAGTACCAAACGAAGTTAAAATGCCATGAAACTTTTTGATGATTTTTTACTGGACACAAGAGACCCTAGAAGCTTTGGGAGAGGGCCAGAAGATGAAGCAGTGGGCCACAAGGCACCAGGGCGCGCCCCGGGGGGTGGCGTGCCCTGGTACCTTATGGGGCCCACGTAGCTCCTTTTGACCTAATTCCACCTCTATAAATTCTCTAAAATCAGGAAACCAACAGAGGAGTCCAAGAAATACTTTTTCCGCCGCCGCAAGTTTCTGTTCCAGAGAGATCCCATCTGGAGGCCTTTTTCGGTACTCTACCGGTGGGGGAATCGATCTCGGAGGGACTCTCCACCAACCTTGCTACCCTTCTGATGATGCGTGAGTAGTTTACCACAGACCTTTGGGTCCATAGTTAGTAGCTAGATGGCTTCTTCTCTCTCTTTGATCTTCAATACAATGTTCTACTCGATGTTCTTGGAGTTCTATCCGATGTAATCACTTTTTGCGGTGTGTTTGTTGGGATCCGATGAATTGTGAGTTTATGATCAGATTATCCATGAATATTATTTGAGTCTTCTCTGATCTCTTTTATGCATGATTATTATAACTTCGTATTTCTTCTCCGATGTATTGATTTGGTTGGCCAACTAGATTGATTTATCTTGCCATGGGAAGAGGTGCTTTGTAATGGGTTCGATCTTGCAGTGCTCAATCCCAGTGACAGAAAGGGACATGACACGTATGTATCATTGCTATTAAGGGTAAAAAGATGGGGTTTATTCATACGTGAGTTTTCGTCATCTACATCATGTCATCTTGCTTAAGGCGTTACTCCGTTCTTTATGAACTTAATACTCTAGATGCATACTGGATAGCGGTTGATGGGTGGAGTAATAGTAGTAGATGCAGGCAGGAGTCGGTCTACTTGTCTCGAACGTGATGCCTATATACATGATCATTGCCTTGGATATCGTTATGATTATTTGCTTTTCTATCAATTGCCCAACAGTAATTCGTCTACCCACCGTATGCTATTTTCAAGAGAGAAGCCTCTAGTGAAAACTATGGCCCCCGGGTCTATCTTTATCAATTACTAAAACCCTAAAAATACTTGCTGCAATTTTCTTTTACTTATTTTATTTTGTATTTTTGTTTAATCTATCTATCTATCATCATACAATTTAATCTTGCAATTAACCAGCAAGGGATTGACAACCCCTTGTTCGCGTTGGGTGCGAGGATTTGTTGTTGTGTGTGCAGGTGCTGTTAACGAGGTGTTGCGTGATTTTCCTACTAGATTGATAACATTGGTTTCATAACTAAGGGAAATACTTATCTCTACTATACTGCATCATCCCTTCTTCTTCGGGGAATAACCAACGCAGCTCACAAGTAGCAGTAAAAATTTCTGGCGCCGTTGCCGGGGAGACACCATCAACATCTATCAAGTACCTACGCATAAAACTTCATCTCCTCGCATTTGCTTTATTTGCCTTTGCCTCTCATTTTCATCTCCCCCACTTCTAAAAGTTTTTACAAAAATACAAAAATATTTTCCGTTTGCCTTTTTTTGTGTGCTTTCCTTGCTTGTGTATCATGTGCCTTCTATTTGCTTGCATCTTCACTTGCTAAAAATCTATTGATATGGACCCTCATCCACTTGCTAAACTTTTTAAAAGATCTAATTATGTTGAACCAATTGCTAGTGAGTTGAGTGCACTTGATTATCTCTATGAAGTTTTGCTTGAAAATCATGAATCTGGAAATTGCGATGAAGTGTTAAACGAAGAAATTTATAAAATGATTCATGATAGCTCCTTGAGTAAAAAACATGATTGCAATGATGTTAGTATAAATTCTATTAATGTCAATTTTGCCAATGATATGCAAAACCCCAAGCTTGGTGATGATGATTTTGTTATGTCCACTACTCATTGTAATGATCATGATTGGAGTGATGCTTCTTATGACCTTGAAAATTTATTTAAGCCGCATGATGAATATGAAATTGATAATAATGTTTAAATGGTATTGAAAGTGGATTTGAAGAGGTCATGACTTTAGTTGATGATAATCCCACTATTTTGGAAGAGTGTCAGCTTTGCATGCATGTAGATCGTGAAGAGAATATTTTATATGATAGCTATATTGTTGAATTTGATTATGATCCTACATGCAATTATTATGAGAGAGTAAAATATGGTTGTAGAAATTTTTATGTTACTCAATTACCTCTCTTGAAGTTCAAATTGTTAATGCTTCGTTCTTCTTCCTTGCATGTGCTAGATACTTCTTGTCTTGATATTTTGTTTTCCTATAAAATGCCTATGCATAGGAAGTATGTTAGACTTAAATGTGTTTGTCACATGTTTTATGATGCTCTCTTTGTGTTTGAACTCTTATCTTTTATGTGAGCATCATTAATATCTCAAGCCTATCTTAATGGCTATAAAGAAAGAGCTTGTTGGGAGATAACCCAATAAACTTTTTATTTCTGTTTTCTTATGTTTACACAATTATGCTACTGTTTTGATTGTGTTTTTATATTTTAATTAGTGTTTGTGCCAAGTAATGCCTTTGGGATGATTTGGAAGATAGAATAATTGATGTTGTTTGGGAACAGAAAGTTTTGCGTCCAGTGCTGGAATTTTGGTTCTGTACTGGAATGCCAGAAAAATCTGAATTTTGTACACAGTATTGGTATATGAATTTTCCACGTTGTCCTAATTTTTCAGAATTTTTGGAGTTACAGAAGTATAGCTTTTAAATAGATTGCTACAGACTGTTCTATTTTTGACAGATTCTGTTTTTGATGCATTGTTTTGCTTGTTTTGATGGAACTATGGATTGTATCGGGGGGGGGGATGGGGGGGGGGGGGGTGGGTATAAGCCATGGAGAAGTTAGAATATAGTAGGTATAATGCAAAAATAAAATATGAATGGGTTTGCAACAGTACCTAAAGTAGTGATTTGTTTTGTTATACTAACGGATCTCAGGAAGATTTTGTTGAGTTTTGTGTGATTGAAGTTTTCAAGTTTTGGGTGAGATCACGATGGATGAAGGAATGAGGAGTGGCAAGAGCCTAAGCTTGGGGATGCCCGAGGCATCCCAAGGTAATATTCAAGGACTCACAAGCAACTAAGCTTGGGGATGCCCGGAAGGCATCACCTCTTTCTTCTACCAACTATCGGTAATTTTACTTGGAGCTATATTTGTATTCGTCACATGATATGTGCTTTGCTTGGAGCGTCATGTATTATATGAGTCTTTGCTTTGTTTACTTTTTAGTTTGTCACAATCATCTCTACTAGACACACTTATTTGAGAGAGCCACACGATCATCATGATTTGTTAGAATGCTCTATGTGCTTCACTTAAATTTTTTGAGCAAGGCAATTACTCTAGTGCTTCACTTAAATCTTTTTTAGCACGGCGGTGATTATATTTTGAAGAAATACATGCATTCTCATGCTTCACTTATATTATTTTGAGAGTTGATAAAAATTAAATTTTGAAGAAATACATGCACTCCCATGCTTCACTTATATTATTTTGAGAGTTGATAAAATTTTGAAGAAATATTTGCGCTCTCATGCTTCACTTATATCTTTTTAAGAGTTGATAAATAGCATATGAATTTGGTCCCAAAGTGATGAATATTCAAGAGGGATATAATAAAAACTTTCATATAGATCATTGGACATGATAAGTTTGATTCCTTGCAATAGTTTTGCGATATGGAGATGATAATATGTGAGTCATGTTAGTAAGTAATTGTGGTTTAGTAAGAATATTGGTGTTAAGTTTTGTGATTCCCTATGCATGCATGTTAAGTCAATAGTTATGCTACGAAATTATATCCTACTTATGGTGCATTATTCGGTGTTAGTTATGTTCAATGCATGTTTATGACCGTTTTTGTTTTTTGATTGGTTGCTTCTCAATCTATTTGCTATCCTTCATTTGTACTAAGCGGGAATACTGCTTGTGCATCCAAAATCTTAAACCCAAAGTTGTGCCATATGAGTCCATCATACCTACCTATATGCAGTATTTTCATCCTGTTCTAAGTAAATTTGCATGTGCCAACTCTAAATTTTCAAAAATAATTTTCCTTTTTGTGTGCCCGTATCGCTCATGAAGTGGCAGGGGGTGGCCAGTATTTTTCATGCTAGGTGTGTTATTCTCACGATGAGTGTTTATTCACTTGTCATTGCACGAGAGAGTGGCAGGTAATAGGGATAATTAATATGATGTTAATAATAATTTCCTTGGAAAGTGATGGTATGGAGGGCACCCGTGAATACGGCTAGCCATGAATTGTGACAGAATGGTGGAAAGAAAACAAAAAATTATTTTCTGTTTGGGAACCGCCTATGATGTGTCTAGCATGGAAAATATTGAGAATTCTCGGTCGTTTTCGTTGACAAAAAAGCATGCCTATCAAAACAATTTTTATCTCTCTAATTTAAACCTTGAGCTCTGTCATCACTGCAAATCAATGCTTCCCTCTGCGAAGCACCTATCTATTTACTTTTATGTAATTTTTATTTTTACTTTGAGTCTCCATCTTCTCTTATAAAAGCATCAATTAGAGAGCACTATTGTCATACTTGTGCATTGGATGTAGCTAATATTTGAGTGTGTTTCATGAATGGATCAATGATTGAGCATAATGGGTTAGGGATAACTTTCTTTAGCGTTGATATTTTGAAAGACATGGTTGTTTGTTAGTATGCTTGAGTATTTATATCTTCATGTCAAATTATAGACTATTGCTTTGAATCATTCAAGTCCAAATGTTCATGCCACAAAAGAAAAGAGTATATGATGAATATGATAGGTAGCATTCCACATCAAAAATTCTGTTTTTATCATTTACCTACTCGAGGACGAGCAGGAATTACCAGCCGACCTCTGGCAGCCACCTCCATACGTGGACCTCACAAGCGACGACGACGAGTAGGACGGCGGCTACTGAAAACGGCAGCGGCCTCACCGGCAACGGGCCTTATCTACTTTTATTTATGTTTTTTAAGTTGTAGTTTAATTAAGAAATGTTTTGAACTTGACCTTTGTGGACGTTAATGTTTACATTGTTGTTTTTAAATTATTTCACAATGTTTATTTGGGTTTGTTTCAGGATAAAATTTGAAGTCCAGAAAAGGGGTAGTTTGAGATGCGGCAGGCCGATTAGGCGCACCGACGACCGGACGTCCGCGAACGTTCGTTTAGGTCGTGCGTTGGAGTTGGCCTTACTGCCGTCAAAAGGGCCCGCGAAGACTATGGATATCCAGTAGTAGTATCCAGCTCCATCTGCTTCGACTATATCTATGTCTATAATCTATCCCTAATAATAAAGCACGGATTGAGTTTCTCGGGTTCACCGTCGCGCACGTTTTGTAAAAAGCCCCCTATCGTATTAATTAATTAACCCGCAGTACAGTAAATAAGTGGGAAAAAAACGCTTTGTAATCGTTGCCACATCGATCTCCTTCTTCTTCACGGACACAAATACTAGGTGTATCCGTCCTCTTCTTTGTTCCAACCAGATCTCCTTCATACACGGGCACAAGTCCTCCTGAACGCATATCAGATCGAGGAAAAGAAAACGATTCGATTCGTTATTAGATCGAGATGCTACGCTCGAGCGACGAGGTGATGGGAGGCAGCGCAAACCGACCACCGGTGAGCGGCTCCAGCAGGGTCAGGGTGCATGCCTCGCCGACGGTGACCACCCAGCCGTAGGAGGAGCCTATGATGTGCGTCGGCTGCACTGCTGAGTCGGTCTTGCTCTCCAAGGAAACGGCGACCAGAGGGCCAGCACCGTTCGTCTGTCGGAGGCATACTTTTTGTTCCATTATTCAGGTTCTGTCCTAGCAGGGGCGCTTGTTTCGCAGCCGCAGCGGGCACTCGCAGCAACGCTCCACGTACACGTGGTGTGGCTGGTTCGGCAGTTTGATCAGGCGGAGGAGTGTGGCCTTGAGCGCGCGGCGCCACGGTGCACAAACGGCGGAGCAGGGCGACATTGTCGAGGGGGCCGGTGCGCCGCGCGATCTGTTCCAGGACCTCCATCGGCAGGTCGCGGAAGCCGGTGGGCGCCATGGAACGACGCCCGTGTGATCGATGCATGTTGGCCCTGTCCACATACACGCAACAAGCCTGCGGCGACGGTGACGCCCGTACTGAAACTTCGGAGCTGGATCGATTACTTTCCGAGACGATCAATCTTCCGGCAAGACGGCAGTACACAGCGATGGATTGATTGATTCACTGCAAAGCTAGCTAAGCCACGGTGCAACACATGCACGCAAGACATGAAAGCGATCTATGGCCGCCGTTCTATATTTCTCAAAATCATGGGTGATTACACCAAAACGATCTATGGCCGTTCTTTTCTTTTTTTCTGGCTGCTTTTTCTGAAAACAACCGGTGGTTCAGTTCATAGGAGAACTTGATATGGATGTGTATTTTGATGATAGTGCACTCAAGAACTCACATGTTCGTCGATGAATTTACCTCCACAGGTATTGATAATTTTTCGTAATTATTTTTGTTCTCCTTAAGGGAGTTGGTATACTTGATCTTGATCATGTTGTTTTCAGGATGCATTTTTTTTTTGTTCACGGTTGTTTCAAGATGGCAAAATTTTCTCAACGTGTGCCACGATATCTTTGAAATTAACGACGACTTTGGGAGATTATGATTCTACTCTCAGACGTTTAGCTCGGAGCTCAGTCAAGATGCCATTGATTGTTGGTGAGAATGCAAGCCCACCATAATGTTTATTTGATCATGATGAGTTTATGACGTGCCAACTATCCTTGTCACTATATTGGCATTCTTGCAAGTGGTTCAGATTTCAACATAATTTTACCCAGTCTATCTTTACAATTTTCGTGATATAGTGCACATGTAAAGGATGTTGCACGGAACCTTCTCATCTTATTTTTCCAACACAGTTGAGAATATCACTAGACTTTTGCTGCACAACTTACACCCCTTGAGAATGAAATGCGAGCAGTAATGAGGGTGAATTGTAATAGTCCATGTGATTTTTTGTTTGCTTATCTGATTTATTCTTAATGTTGAGGGCTTCAAGCTACCATGGTACGAATGTTGTTCAGTTTTGGGGTCTGTAGATAGTGAATGCTTTAATATGTTGTTATTTTCTATTTTCAGGCCCTATGAGTCTTTAGATATTGCATACTTTAATATGTTGTTATTAACGTCAAAAAAATGTTGTTATTAACATATCGTTTTTATCTCACAGGCAAGTGCACAATGAGAAAAGAGACAAGCAAAGCTATAATTCCTTTCGGTTTTGTTCATCTTTTTAGTTACACATGCCCCTGAGAATTTCTTGATAGTTCTCGTCTATCACATGTTGGATCAGAATTGAAGATGTGACATCTGCTTGCAAATTAACTATGAGTAAAACAAATTTTGTTTGAAAAGAAATATATTTATTTTTCAGGGTAATTAAAAAACACATGTGATAAATTTTTCTCCCGTTGCAACGCACGGGCATTTTTTGCTATCTATCCCTAATAATAAAGCACGGATTGAGTCTCTCGGGTTCACCGTCGCGTCCTTTTTACACAAAAGGTCCCCGCTGTTTTAGTTATCTAACCCGCAGTCCTCCTTTAATCTGAAAAAACGTTTCAATTATACGAACATGGGGCGTGCAGCGACGAAGATGCAGGCAGGGGAGGTTCTAGGCCGCGCCGTAGTGGAAGAAGACCAGCGACGTGGCGGCGTTCATTCTCCGGCCGGATCACGCCGGATTCCGGCGGGAATAGTTCGAGACTTCGAGGGCGATTTGATCCACACATGGGGAGGCGAGGCAGTCACTTGACGCGGCGACGCGTCTCGATGCAGAGGAGGGTGGCGTCGCGGGACTTGCAGGGTACTATGTGGGGGCGTGGATCCAGGCGACGGCGAGCAGGACGACAGGAAGGAGGTGCGGGGCGAGCTCGAGCTCCTGCGGGAGGCCATGGCAGAGAAGAGAAAGGGAATGAGGAGAGGGACGGCAGCGGATTACCTCGGGACGACGGCAGGACTCGCCAGCCTCGTCCTCAATGGGTAGGGGAGCGGCAGGGAAGGCGCGGGGTTAGCGACGCTCGCCGTGGACCGCGGCAGAGCATGGCTGCTTCGAGCAGGACGGCGCGGGGAGGGAAAACAGGAGGAGGAGAGGCGGAGCTCGCCGGATGCACGGCATCGGGCGGCGGCGTTTCCGGCGGGAGCCAAGCGTGCGAGGGGCGGCGGCGGCCGAACCTCTCTCTCTCTCTCGTGTGCCTGTCTCTGGTGGCTGGGGATCGAGAGGAGGACGAGGGGGCTCGGAAGAGTGGGGATCGGGATCGGGCGAGGCTCTCCCCTGGCGGCTAGGGTTGACGAGGTGTGGCTGGGCCTTGGGCCAAAAGGGCCGGCTGGCGCTCTCTCTCCCTCTTCCTTCATTTTTTCTATTTCTGAAAAAACAATCAGAGATTTGGAGAAAGAAAACTAGGTCTAGGAAAAGAGTTTGGGCATGGGGTTATTTTCTCTGGACTTACAAAAATGACCTTGATCCATAAAATATAAATGGGCATGATTGAAAGTTAAATTCAAACTCTAGGACTAGGTTTTATAAGTGTCCAAAAATATTGAGATTTTTTGTGGCACTTGGGAAAAAGATAGAAGAAATATCGCCAAAGTATGGAAGTCTACCTTGAAGTAGAAAAAAGCATGGGATTCTTGAAAGGCTCAAAAGGAATTTGAAAAAGTAATTAAATAAAATAGAAGGAAAGCTCAAATGATTTTCTGAAAATGTTCATAGTTTTTGGTCATCCAGGCTTTTTAGTACGTCGTCTGGGTTAGCCAAATAGAGGAGAGAGAGGGAGGGGAGAGAGAGAGAGAGAGAGAGATCTGAGAGTTTGAGAGAGACACATGAGAGAGAAGGGTACATGAGAAGTGAGTGAAACATGAGAGATAGAGGCATAAGAAAGATACGTAAGAGAGAGGGAGAGATACACATGTGAGAAGTTGAGGCGTGCAAGATTTAAACCCAAAAAAATAGGGAGACTCACATTCGTATCCGTGGGAAAGAGACCATCACAACCAAGAAAAACAAAGCAAACGCCCGTGCTTGGTGTGCCTGCAGGACGACCTGATCATATCGCATAGGTCATGCGGGTTCAATAGGGTTGCCAACCCTGTTTACAGAACATACTGTGATGGGCTGGATTCATTCATTGCTTCATAGTTGAATTTTACAAATATTAAAAATTAATGATTGTTGCATGAGTAGTATTCTTACGAGGGTTAAGATGGAGACATATCCCATATAGAGAAAAGTAATTTATTGGTGTGGTGTCGTCGGATCGATGAAGAAAAGGGACATGAACAAGATGTTGGTGTTTGTCACAATAACATAAATATTTCAATATTTTTGTTTCCCGTTACAAAGCATGGGATCTTTTATACGTTAGGAAGATGGATAAATGGGGAGAGTTTCTGAAGTTCAGCATCCAATAAAAGCATCACAAAAGGTAAAAAATATAGTATTCAAAGGGATGATGTAGAGGAATTAACGAGCCAGTATCTGACTGAAGAACTTCAAACTAACTACTATATTTTTAAAATAGGTGTCATCTTGCAATGGATGATTTGAATATGTGGGGATTTTGAGCCGTGCATATTGGGTTAGAGTTTGTGATACCCCCGTTGCAACGCACGGGCATTTGTGCTAGTAAATATAATAAGCAAGCTTTGGTTCTTTCCGGCTGCCCAGTCGCCATCACGCCGTTCTCCCGATTCGAAACTGCTTTACGTCCGACACACGCATATAAGTAGCATTAAAAATCTTTGAGGCCTCAAATCGACACGCGTTCCGATCAGCCGCGTCGTAGATACACTGTATGCTTATTAATAATCGGATTAAAATCAAGTCCAAAATTTTAACCGCTCCATAAATACTGGTCACACGTCGAAGCCTAACCCAGAAAAAATAATCAGCGAAAATAGAGTCGAGCGCGATGCGCTGGCACTCCGTTCATCTCTGATTCCTGTGAGATGATCCGTCGCCCGAGTACACAGTTTTTTGGGCGCGGCACGGCAGCCATGTTTCCCCTGGCCAGTCGCAATCCTCGCGTCACGTCACGCAGAGGTCCTGGGCGACGACCCAGAGGCGAAGGGTGTGTGCCGGGCGCCCGAGCATCGCCAGAGCACCATGCGATGACAAGGACGATCTTGACTTGGTAGATGGCGGACGGCGTAGAGGGTGTGTGCATGCCGGTTTTTCCCGTGTGGTTTTTCTTTTTTTACTTACCACATGTACGGTTTTAGATAGGAGAGAGAGAGTGAAGAGATACGGCGGACGAGCCCAAGTATACGTACGCTAGGAGCGGGTCGCTTTAGGATTTGGATTAGACGGTAGACCAATCTAGTTCAACATCAATTAGCAGTAAGAAGAAAGGGAGCAAAATTAATTCTTTCTTTTTGCGGGCGAGTTATATTCTTTTAAATTTTGGGGACGAGTTGTACTCAAGTACTGAACTTTCATTCTTTCCGGCTGTCCAGTCATATACCACGCCATTTTAAAGTCCCTCCCATCTGCGCTTTGAAACCGTAGCCAAGACGCGCTATTTGGAGAGATGGAAATATGATTTATAATTCTACACAGTTTATCGTCGAAAATAATAATCAATATGGTATCTCCTAAGAACTGAGCGATAGCTCAGTGGCAAGGCGTAGCGGTGGCTACCCTGCCCGCCCGAGATCGACTCCCAGCGGGAGCGATTTTCGGTCGGCTCACCTGTGCGGACATTGTTCATATGAACAGTGTCACACGGTAGCAAATTTGTGGAGGGCTTTAAGGGACTATCCTATAGATTGTTTGGCTGGCCCAGTAGCCAACCTTTCTCTGCTAGTAATAGAGTCAATCCCACGCGGTTCTGTAAGAGGTAGTGTGGTGTGCCCACCATCACAGTGTAACACCCCTATGTAATAAGCACTGTGACATAATGCTAATCATGCCAAGTCAGCACCATTTGCAATGTTTGATCATATTGGTTAAACACTTCAATTCAAATTCCTCTCTGAAAATCAATTCAAAGTCAAATTGCAAAATGAAGTTGCTCAAAAGTTGCTGAAAAAATGTTCATCTTCTAGCAAATATTCCAAAATAATTTGTTGTTAAGGAAAACAACATCACCATCAACTTGAAATGGGCCTAAGCATTTAAAACAGTGCCAAAACAGCCCTTTAAATGCCATGTTCATTTTTGAAAAATTCAAAAAGATTCCAAAATTTCCCAAACCTTTCTGTGGCAATGTGGAATATTCCATAGTATTTATGTGACCAAGTTTCACATTTATACAAAGTCATTTGGCAGCTCCTTTTAATACAAAAACCCTTCTGTAAATTAAAACAGAAAAGGAATTGGAAAAGGCCTGAAGCGGCAATGTGCAACTGGGCCTTAGTCAAATAGTGCAGGGCCCAGCCCACCAGCCGGTCGTCGTCCTCCTTGCGCGCTGTCGTGCCCGCGCACTGACACGGCGGCGCTCGTCGTGCTGTCGTCCATCCGCCGGTTCCCCGGCAAGGATAAGGACTCCCCCGAGCTCCTCTCTCTCCCCCGCAAACCCTAGACCCCTCTCATTTCCCCCTCGCTCTCTGCATCGCCTCGCCCGAGCTCGCCCGAAACCCATCGCCATCGCCGCCCTCGATCCCGCGGCCACTGCCGAACCCAAGCCTCGTCGCCATGTCGTAGATCATCGCCGTCGACCGCTACGCCATTCGGCGCAAGCAGGTGGAGCCGGGAGCCCCCACAGCAAGCGCGACAACCTCTTCTTCCTCCTCTGCTCCGACGAACTCCGGCAATGATTCCGGCTACTCCGCGCCTTCCCCGAGCCCACTAAGCACATCTGCAGGACCGCTGTAAGCTGCTGCATCTTTTCCCTCTCTTCGCGCCGTCATTTGCGGTCCCTAGCAAGCTCACCCACCGTAGCCGAACGCGCCGCCGCCTCGTTGGTCGCCGGCGATGCTCCGGTGACCAAATGGTCACGGGGCCGAGTCCGTTGAGTTCAGCACATCGCGTAGGGCCTCGCTAGCCTCGCCGTTCGCCCGTTTGCACACCGCAGCTCCATTTTCGCCTTCACCCGAAACTCACCGCCTCCGGCGACGTTGCAGCTCCCTGTTCCGGCCATCTCCGGTCGGTCAAATGGCACCACTCGACGCGCGACGCTCGTAGCTTTCGAATGCGACCAAGAACGTGCCGAACGGCCCACTGTGGCAATTTTTTGACGCGCTCCGGCGATCGGCCGCCGCGCGCGAGCTCGCCGGAGCAGCTCCGGCGGCTCCGCTGAGCTGGCACCGGTGGGGCCCGCCCCTGTGACACTGCCCGTGGGCCCTGCGGGTCCACCAGTCAGGGTTGACTGGGTCAACCCCGCTGACTGGGCAGCCCAATGACCCTGACATGCGGGCCCCACCGTGTATTAAGCTAATTAAAATGTTTAAAAAAATAAAAGTAATTAGTTAACCTAATCAGTCACTGACAGGTGGGGCCAGCTGCTAATTAAATCTCTGTTTAGTTTAATAAAACTCTGTCAGCCACTCTGTCTATGACAGTTTGACCAGTCAAACGGGTCAACTGGCTGCTGACGTCATGCTGATGCAACGCTGATGCAATAATCCATTTCTGTTATTTAAAGTAATTCCAGAAAATGCTGAAAATTTTGAAAATTCATATCTTATAAACCGTAGTTCGGATCGAAAAACTTTATATATGAAAAATGATCAGAAAAGCGAGACGAATCCAAATATGTGGTCAAAATGCTTGACCATCACCCCTAACTACCTGAACATGGAACCTTCCCTTCCGGTTCAGTGTACCGAAACCGACCTAAACGCCGGGAAAATATCCCAGATATTTTCCCGCCCCGTCTGCGACATATAGCATTGCACTAGGTTGCCTCCAACACTGCATACCACCATGCCATGCATAAGTGTTGCATTCATCTGCTTTTATTTATTATTTTTTCCCCCTCTTCTTTTCCGATAGCCCCTGAGACCGACGCCACCCAGGAGATCGATGATTCTACCGACGACCCCTCCTTTGCCGCAGAGCTTCCAAGCAAGCAACCCCCCTTGACGCATGCCTATATCGCCTATTCTTTCTCCCTCTTGCTTGCATTAGAAATTGCCGCTGCTACAGTTTATCCTATTCTGATGCATAGCCTGTTTTTGTAACTGCTATTGATACTTGCCTGTTATCCAAAATGCTTAGTATAGGTTGGATGAGAATCATCTGTGGCCCCTTCTTTGTTGTAGTTGCCCCGCTGTAGTATTTGAGTCTCGATCAAAATGATCGACAGTCTGGATTCTTCACATCACTTCACAACCCCCCTAACTTGCTCGACTCCGCATAACTAATATCGAGTGACGAGGGTGACTCCTCTTTCCTCACTCCCGATGTTGTCTCTATAGATTAGCTAGTCAGTCGTGGGTTACCGAGGGTGATTCCTCTTTCCCACCTCCGATAAAGCTTCTGTCGTGCACCCGCAAGTGTGAACGCCGCCGAGGGTGATTCCTCCGATTTCACCTTAACGGGATTATCGAGTAGGGATCCAACAAGGGTGATGCCTCGGATTCCTTCTTGATGTGGTAAACACACGGTTGTCTTTATATCACTGTTACTAGTGATTAAAATGGATAAAGTCGGGTCGGCCCTGAGGGGTACCCACGCGAGCATGTGATGCGAATGATGTGGAGTCGGGTTGACCTAGAGGGTACCCGCGAGATATTTACGAAGCGTCGCCGGGCATTCTTAGCCCTTGCCGCAAGTCCTCGAGACGGGGCGATAGGGTCACATCGATCGTGAGTCTCTGCTCATTACCGCGCGCTCCCAATACACTAACGATTTGGATATTTGATCCGAGTAGGCCTTTGGCCTTTTCGCACTAATCATCACGCGGGAATAAATATGGGTACTCTGCGTCGTACGCATCAGCCGAAGCTCTCTAGACGTCAGCGAGCAGTGGCGCGCGCCGGATTGGACTGGTTAAGCTCGCGCTTGTATTAAGGGGGCTAGGTCTGCTTTCGGCCGCCCTCGCAACGTGCAGGACTTCCCGGGGCGATGGCCCAAGACCCCTGGGGGCATAGGTTAGTCCAGCGTGCTGATCTCTCTTTTGAGCCTAGGTAGGGCTGCGGCGTGTCGTTTTAGCCGAGGCCGGGCAGGACTCAGAAAAGTGTGTCCGGCCGAAGTTAATCTAGCGTGATGGGTAAGTTGGTGCACCCCTGCAGGGAAAAATATATCTATTCGAATAGCCGGATCCTCGGTAACGGACGCTCGGAGTTGTATCCCAATCGATACAACTAGAACTGGATACTTGAGATGAGAAATGGATATGTTGGCTCTGGGATCGCTTTCTCGCAGGAAGTCAAGGAAGGATCTCTGGGCGAGGTTGATAACACTACTATTATTTTATATTATGCTAATCTGCACTCTTCTAATGCTGCAAGACCGCTGACGATGCTAGTCTTCGATAGGACTAGGCCTTCTCCCTATTCTTGCATTTCTGCAGTCTAGTCCACTGATACAGCCTTCCTTGATAATGTTGCATACTTAGAATAGATCTGATGTAAGTCTTGCTGAGTACTTTGGATGAGTACTCACGGTTGCTTTGCTTCCCCTTTTTTCCCGTGCCCGAATGATGATACCAGACGACGGAGCCCTGGAGCCAGTCGCCCCTGTTGATGATGGTGGTTACTACTACTACCCTGCTGGCGAGTACTACTACGAGGAGCCCTCCGACGACCAGGACTAGTTTAGGAGGCACCCAGGCAGGAGGCCTGCGCCTTTTGGTCCAGAGTTTTATTTTGCCCCGCCTTATAAAAGGCCTATCTGTTTAACTTATAACTGTACTCAGTTACCTAATGCTTCCACTGATGCTTGTATGCCATCGAGCTTATGTATTAGAGCCCTCGAGGCCCTGGCTTGTAATATAAAGCTTGTATGACTTTATTTATGTTTTAGAGTTGTGTTGTGATTCCTTCAAGTGAGTCCTTAGGCTTGATCGTGTGCATTGCGTGTATGATTAGTGCACGATTAAGCCAGGGGTGTCACAAGTTGGTATCAGAGCCGACTGCCTATAGGATCCCCCATCCCAACTCCTTGGCCGAAGTTGAGTCTAGTGATCAAAAACTATTTTACTAACTTGGCTGTGTGGCTTATGGCCCCACATCGCCAATTGGGTGGTATTAGGATCTTTTATTCCTCGTGTTTACTCTGGGACTCTGATCTCTCTTCTAATTTGGGTTAAAAATGTTACTAACTCTGACATTAGGTTCTCGTAATCACTTTCACCCGGAGAGCTAGATTATCTGCAATCGATTCTTTGAAATGCAATATATGCTTCACACACTATCATTTGACTTCTTGCACTCTACTATTTCAGATGAGACCCGCAGTACAGATTGTTCGTCAGACTATGGCGGAGGATACGCCTGGGTTCCCGGCCATTCTGGTCGACCTTCTGACCATGCTGGGTTTTCGCTGGTACCCTCAGTACACTGTTTACGAGGATTTCCGTGAGTTCAACCAGGAGCAATACCGCGCCAAGTTGATTATCTTCGATCGGCAGGATCGCTCCACCACTGAGTTGTACACCTTCTGGGGTTTTGGAGTGACTGTTGAGATGGCAGTCCATGAGGTTGCCTTTGTTGCGATCACTCACCTTCGCAGAGAGTACCCCCGCCTGGAGGATACTGTGTTCAGATACATTCCTTATGCTCCAGCTGGGGATGAGACTCGGTTCTACGTTGTTGTCTGTACTCCCTACGTGAGTCGCTGATATGATACTCGGTTCTTGGTTCCATACCTTGAGGCTATGGATCGCATTGCCAGAGCCCTTGCTGTCGAGTTGTACACCACTCGCCTTCGTCTCTACGACGCTTTGAGGCAGCTAATGCCAGCAGTTGGCGCGGGGTTACATCCCGAGCACGTCCTCCACCCGAGCAGGACAGAGATGCCACCAGGAGTTGATTGGCCTGATGTTGGTGGTACTACCCCTGCACGAGGACCTCTTATTCCAGAGCACGACCGGAGCCTACACCAGAGTGTTCATGGACACCAGGACTATTCTCTCGAGAATAGGGTTCTCCATCGACACCGACAGCTTCCAGGTTTTCTCCGACGTTGATGTAGCATATCGCTATGTCGCGTTGTTGTATCCCTCCATCGCGTGCCTGCGTGCCGCCTAGTTGTCTAGCCTACCTTTATGCCGTTGTAACGCTGGTCTGTAACCGAACCTATGTATGGATCTGTATGTCACGATGACTATGTTGTTGTATCTACTGCACTTCTTTCTGTCGTGCATGATTACTTGATGAATGCTTCCATACAATGTCTATGCTTGTCGCTAAACTACCCATGTTGAATTCGGCAAGATGGGTGATAATAATCCACCACAGCCCGACTATATGGCTGCTATGATGCAACAGTTTGAGTTGCACCGTCAGTTTATACAAGGGGTGATAAATCAGTTACCTCAACCCAATGCCAACCAGCAGCCTGCCACAATCACTTTGCAAGAGTTTGTGCGCCTCAACCCCACTGTATTCCGCAACACAGTCAATCCACTGGATGCTGATGACTGGCTCCGCGACATCTGCTACGAGATGGAGTCAGCTGCTGTGGCCCCTGCCAACTACGTCACCTTTGCATCATACTTCTTGAAGGGTCCCGCAGCCCAATGGTGGGACACACACAGGCGTACTCTAGCTGTTGGAGCAGTTATCACTTGGGAAGATTTTCGAGCTGCCTTCCATGCCCGGTACATTCCTCAGGGAGTTATCGACCGGAAGAAGACGGAGTTCCGTAATCTCACTCAAGGCAACAAGACCGTAGAAGCTTATCAGCGGGAGTTCCTTGAGCTATCCCGCTATGCTGAGGAAGATATCGCCACCGATGCTCGCCGACTGGAGAAGTTCCGTGATGGACTCCACCCTGATATACAGCTAGCTCTGATCGTCCAAGACTGTGCCGACTTCACCACCTTGGTGAACAAAGCTATCCAGGTCGAGACCGGACTGAAGAAGCACAAGGACGCTCTCAAGCGCACCTGTGAAGCAGGCTCATCTTCGGGCTTGTCTTCGCAGAAGTGCCGCATATGGATTCCCCAGAGCATGTACCGTCTAACCGCTCCCGTGTACAGGCCTGCTTATGCTGCACCGCGTCTGCCCCCTCCACCGCCAAGATAGCCTTTCCGAGCTGCACCACCCCGAGCTCCTGCACCGCGTCCTGACAATGGACTCTGCTTCAAGTGTGGCCATCCAGGTCACCGTGCCAGAGACTGCTCACAGGGCCAGAATCAGTTGGTCCTTCCTCCTGCTGGCCGTGGAAATGGCCGTGGAATTGTTCAGCATCGCAACAACAATGCCAGGCCTTCTTATGGTCGTGGTCAGTCTTATCACATCAACATGGCTGAAGCACAGGATCAACCAGAAACTGTGATGGGTACTCTGTTTGTTAATTCAGTACCAGCATCTGTTTTATTTGATTCAGGAGCATCGCATTCATTCATGTCTGAAGATTTCGCATTCATGCATGGCATTAAATATGATGAATTGCAACATCCACTAGAGGTAAACACTTCCGCGGGTCGATGCCGAGCCTCCCTGTTCAGCCCCAAAGTCACTGTTGAAATTGAGGGGTTGAAGTTTCAAGCGTTTCCCATTATCCTGATTTCTTCCAAAATTGACCTTATTCTGGGAATGGATTGGTTGAAGGCTCACTCCACCTCAATCAATTGTGTCACTAAAGTTGTACATCTGCTGCACCCATCAGATGAGCTAGTAAATTATCATGCTCATATCACTCAGAATGCCGAGGCTCAGCCCTGAATGCATTAAACGCTTCTCCGCTTGAGGGGATCGAAAACATTCCAGTCGTTCGTGACTGGAATGGATGTTTTTCCAGAAGAACTTCCAGGAGTACCCCTTGTTAGAGCCGTCGAGTTTGTTATCGACTTGAAGCCAGGCACTACTCCTATTGCGAAGCGTCCTAACAAGATGCCACCACATGAGATCCTCGAGCTTAAGGAGGAAATCGACAAATCACTCCGCAAAGGCTTTATCTGTCCAAGTTCCTCTGCATGGGGAGCACCGTCTCTTTTCATCAAGAAGAAGGATGGTACGAATAGGTTGTCCAAGATTACCGTCCTATCAACCAGGCAACCATTCAGAATAAATATCCGCTTCCCCGGATCAATGACTTGTATGATCAACTAGCTGGATCATCGGTGTTCTCTAAACTCGACTTGAGGTTGGGTTATCACCAGATCCGTGTCCGCTAAGAGGATATTCCAAAGACCGCCTTTGTTACTCGTTATGGCTCTTATGAGTACACAGTCATGTCATTTGGCCTAACTAATGCCCCAGCTACGTTCTCCCGCCTGATGAATTATATTTTCATGGATTACCTCGACAAATTCGTCGTGGTATATCTGGATGATATTCTGGTATATTCAAAGAATAAGGAAGAACACACTGAACATCTTCGCCTTCTACTGGAAAAGCTTCGAGAACACCAGCTTTATGCCAAGTTTTCCAAATGCGAGTTCTGGCTTTCAGAAGTAACCTACCTTGGTCATGTGATTTCCAAGGATGGCATTGCTGTTAACCCGGAGCGGGTTCAGGCTATTTTGGACTGGACTCCTTCGAAGAACGTCAAGCAAGTGAGAAGTTTTCTCGGCCTCGCAAGCTATTGCCGTCGATTTGTCGAGAACTTTTCCAAGATTGCTAAGCCTCTGACTAATCTGCTTCACAATGGCGTTAAGTTTGAGTGGACAGACAAATGTCAGGAGAGCTTCCAGACCCTCAAGGACAAGCTCACCTCTACTCCAGTGCTTGCTCCTCCGGATTCGCGCAAAGACTTTGTGATATGCGATGCCTCTCGTCAAGGATTAGGTTGTGTCCTAATGCAAGAACGAAGAGTAATTGCTTACGCCTCGCAACAATTGCGTCCACATGAAGAAAACTATCCAGTGCATGATCTTGAACTTGCTGCAGTTATTTATGCATTGAAGCTGTGGCGGCTTTACCTTCTCGGTAATTGGTGTGAGATCTATACTGATCATCAAAGCTTGAAGTATTTGTTTACTCAGCCGGATCTTAATCTCTGTCAACAGCGATGGTTGGAAACTATTATGGACTATGACTGTAGTATTTCTTATACCCCTGGCAAGGCTAATGTGATGGCTGATGCGTTGAGCCACAAGTCCTATTGCAACAACCTTATGGTTAAGTGAGCTCAGCCTCGTCTTTATGAAGAACTGCGCAAGCTCAACCTGCGTATCGCTCCACAGGGTTCTCTTAATAACCATGTGATACAGCCAGATCTTGAGAAAATTGTTAAGAGTGCGCAAAATAAAGATGCTGAAGTCGATCTGATGAAGAAAGATCTTCACCTTGAGAAGTACAGGGATTTCTCGATGTCTGAAGATGGAACCTTGTATTTCAGAGACCGCATTGTAGTACCTCGCTTCGAGCTTATGACTGACAAGGTCATGAAGGAGGCACATGATACACCATTGTCTATTCATTCGGGTAGCACCAAGATGTATCGTGATCTCCGTCAATGGTACTGGTGGTCTAAAATGAAGCAGGATATTGCTAGATATGTTGCTGAATGTGATGTTTGCCATCGCGTTAAAGCAGAACATCAGAAGCCTGCTGGAATTCTTCAACCGCTTCCTATTCCTCTATGGAAATGGGATAAGGTGCAAATGGATCTCATTACCGGCCTTCCCAAGTCACAGAAGGGTCACGATGCTATTCTTGTCGTCGTTGACCAACTTTCTAAAGTTGCACATTTTCTGCCAGTTAAGGAGACGATCACTGTTAGTCAGTTAGCAGAATTGTATCTCTCCATAATTGTATCACTCCACGGTATTCCGAAGGAGATCAGTTCAGACCGTGGCAGCCTCTTCACTAGTCATCTCTGGGAAAGTTTCCAAACAGCTTTGGGAACTCACATAACCTAGAGTTCAGCTTATCACCCCCAGTCCCAAGGCCAAGTCGAGCGAGTAAATCAAGTGCTTGAAGATATGTTGCGAGCTTGTGTTATATCGTTCGGCAAGAAGTGGGAAGAATCTCTTCCTTATGCAGAATTCTCTTATAACAACAGCTATCAAGCCAACTTGAAGATGGCCCCCTTCGAAGTGCTATATGGACATAAGTGTCAAACCCCTCTGAACTGGTCAGAAACTGGGGAACGACCGCTCGTGGGTCCGGATATTATCCAACACGCAGAAGAACAAGTCCGTATAGTCCGTGAAAATCTCAAAGTGGCTTAGGACCGCCAAAAAAGCAATTATGATCGCAAATGCTGTGGTTTGATTTATCACCCTGGTGATCAAGCCTATCTGCGAGTTACTCCTATGAAGGGTACTCATCGTTTCGGAATCAAGGGCAAGTTAGCTCCACGCTACATTGGCCCTTTCCCCATTGTTGCCACACGTGGTCAAGTGGCTTATAAACTGAAGTTGCCGCCGCAATTCTCTCATATCCACGACGTCTTCCATGTGTCACAACTTCGTCGTTGCTTCAAGGAATCTCCGCACCGAGCAGTGGATCACGAGTTGCTCGAATTGCAAGATGATATATCTTATACGGAGCATCCGATCCATATTCTCGATGAAGTTGAACGCCGAACTCGTCAGAAGGTTACCAAGTTCCTGAAAGTGCAGTTGTCAAATCATACAGATGATGAAGCCACTTGGGAACGCGAGGATAATCTTCGAGCGGAATACCCGACCTCTTTTCTTCCACCTCCTGAATTCTCGGGACGAGAATTTCTTTAAGAGGAGGAGAATTGTAACACCCCTGTGTAATAAGCACTGTGACATAATGCTAATCATGCCAAGTCAGCACCATTTGCAATGCTTGATCATATTGGTTAAACACTTCAATTCAAATTCCTCTCTGAAAATCAATTCAAAGTCAAAGTGCAAAATGAAGTTGCTGGAAAAATGTTCACCTTCTAGCAAATATTCCAAAATAATTTGTTGTTAAGGAAAACTACATCACCATCAACTTGAAATGGGCCTAAGCATTTAAAACAGTGCCAAAATAGCCCATTAAATGCCATGTTCATTTTTGAAAAATTCAAAAGGATTCCAAAATTTCCCAAATCTTTCTGTGGCAATGTGGAATATTCCATAGTATTTATGTGACCAAGTTTCACATTTATACAAAGTCATTTGGCAGCTCCTTTTAATACAAAAACCCTTCTGTAAATTAAAACAGAAAAGGAATTGGAAAAGGCTTGAAGCGGCACTGGGCAACTAGGCCTTAGTCAAATAGTGTAGGGCCCAACCCACCAGCCGGTCGTCGTCCTCCTCGCGCGCTGTCGTGCGTGCGCACTGACACGGCGGCGCTCGTCGTGCTGTCGCCCATCCACCGGTTCCCCGGCGAGGATAAGGACTCCCCCGAGCTCCGCTCTCTCCCCCGCAAACCTTAGACCCCTCTCATTTCCCCCTCGCTCTCTGCATCACCTCGCCCGAGCTCGCCTGAAACCCATCGCCGTCGCCGCCCTCGATCCCGCGGCCACCGTCGAACCCAAGCCTCGTCGCCATGTCATAGATCATCGCCGTCGACCGCTACGCCATTCGGCGCAAGCAGTTGGAGCCGGGAGCCCCCACAGCAAGCGCGGCGACCTCTTCTTCCTCCTCTGCTCCGACGAACTGCAGCGACGATTCCGGCTACTCTGCGCCTTCCCCAAGCCCACTAAGCACTCTGCAGGACCGCTGTAAGCTGCTGCATCTTTTCCCTCTCTTCACGCCGTCATTTGCGGTCCCTAGCAAGCTCACCCACCGTAGCCGAACAAGCCGCCACCTCGTTGGTCGCCGGCGATGCTCCGGTGACCAAATGGTCACGGGGCCGAGTTCGTTGAGTTCAGCGCATCGCGTAGGGCCTCGCTAGCCTCCCCGTTCGCCCGTTTGTGCATCGCAGCTCCGTTTCCGCCTTCACCCGAAACTCACCGCCGTCGACGACGTTGCAGCTCCCTGTTCCGGCCATCTCCGGTTGATCTAGTGGCACCACTCGACGCGTAACGCTCGTAGCTTTTTCGACGCGCTCCGGCGATCGGCCGCCACGCGCGAGCTCGTCAGAGCAGCTCCGACGGCTCCACTGAGCTGGCACCGGCGGGGCCCGCCCCTGTGACACTGCCCGTGGGCCCTGCGGGTCCACCAGTCAGGGTTGACTGGGTCAACCCCGCTGACTGGGCAGCCCAGTGACCCTGACATGCGGGCCCCATCGCGTATTAAGCTAAATAAAATGTTTTAAAAAATAAAAGTAATTAGTTAACCTAATCAGTCACTGACAGGTGGGGCCAGCTACTAATTGAATCTCTGTTTAGTTTAATAAAACTCTGTCAGCCCCTCTGTCTATGACAGGTGGGACCCACTGGTCAGTTTGACCAGTCAAATGGGTCAGCTGGTTGCTGATGTCATGCTGATGCAATGCTGATGCAATAATCCTTTTCTGTTATTTAAAATAATTCCAGAAAATGCTAAAAACTTTGAAAATTCATATCTTTTAAACCGTAGCTCGGATGGAAAAACTTTATATATGAAAAATGATCAGAAAAGCGAGAAGACTCCAAATATGTGGTCAAAATGCTTGACCATCACCCCTAACTACCTGAACATGGAACCTTCCCCTCCGGTTCAGTGTACCGAAACCGACCTAAACGCCGGGAAAATATCCCAGATATTTTTCCGCCCCGTCTGCGACATATAGCATTGCACTAGGTCACCTCCAACACTGCATACCACCATGCCATGCATAAGTGATGCATTCATCTGCTTTTATTTATTGTTTCTTCCCCCTCTTCTTTTCCAATTGCCCCTGAGACCGACGCCACCCAGGAGATCGACGATTCTACTGACGACCCCTCCTTTGCCGCAGAGCTTCCAGGCAAGCAACCCCCCTTGACGCATGCCTATATCGCCTATTCTTTCTCCCTCTTGCTTGCATTAGAAATTGCTGCTGCTGCTATTTATCCTATTCTGATGCATAGCCTGTTTTTGTAACTGCTATTGATACTTGCCTGTTATCCAAACTGCTTAGTATAGGTTGGATGAGAATCATCTGTGGCCCCTTCTTTCTTGTAGTTGCCCCGTTGTAGTATTTGAGTCTCGATCAGAATGATCGATAGTCTGGATTCTTCACATCACTTCACAACCCCCTAACTTGCTCGACTCCGTAGAACTAATATCGAGTGACGAGGGTGACTCCTCTTTCCTCACTCCCGATGTTGTCTTTGTAGATTAGCTAGTCAGTCGTGGGTTACCGAGGGTGATTCCTCTTTCCCACCTTCGACAAAGCTTTTGTTGTGCACCCGCAAGTGTGAATGCCGCCGAGGGTGATTCCTCTGATTTCACCTTAACGGGATTATCGAGTAGGGATGCAACGAGGGTGATGCCTCGGATTCCATCTTGATGTGGTAAACACACGGTTGTCTTTATATTACTATTACTACTGATTAAAATGGATAAAGTCGGGTCGGCCCTGAGGGGTACCCGCGCGAGCATGTGATGCGAATGATGTGGAGTCGGGTTGACCTGGAGGGTACCCGCGAGATATTTATGAGGCGTGGCCGGGCATTCTTAGCCCTTGCCGCAAGTCCTCGAGACGGGGCGACGGGGTCACATCGATCGTGAGTCTCTGCTCGTTACCGGGCGCTCCCAATACACTAACGATTTGGATATTTGATCCGAGTAGGCCTTTGGCCTTTTCGCACTAACCATCACACGGGAATAAATATGGGTAATCTGCGTCGTACGCATCAGCTGAAGCTCTCTAGATGTCAGCGAGGAGTGGCACGCGCCGGATTGGACTGGTTAAGCTCGCACTTGTATTAAGCGGGCTAGGTCAGCTTCCGGCCGCCCTCGCAACATGCAGGAGTTCCCGGGGCGATGGCCCAAGACCCCTAGGGGCATAGGTTAGTCCGGCGTGCTGACCTCTCTTTTGAGCCTAGGTAGGGCTGCGGCGTGTTGTTTTAGCCAAGGCCGGGTAGGACCCAGAAAAGTGTGTCCGGCCGGAATTAATCGAGCGTGATGGGTAAGTTGGTGCACCCCTGCAGGGAAGAATACATCTATTCGAATAACCGGATCCTTGATAACGGACGCTCGGAGTTGTATCCTGACCGATACAACTAGAACTGGATACTTGAGATGAGAAATGGATATGTTGGCTCTGGGATCGCTTTCTCGCATTGAGTCGAGGAAGGATCTCTGGGCGAGGTTGATAACACTACTATTACTTTATATTATGCTAATCTGCACTCTTCTAATGCTGCAAGACCGCTGAAGATGCTAGTCTTCGATAGGACTAGGCCTTCTTCCTATTCTTGCATTTCTGCAGTCTAGTCCACTGATACAGCCTTCCTTGATAATGTTGCATACTTAGAATAGATCTGATGTAAGTCTTGATGAGTACTTTGGATGAGTACTCACGGTTGCTTTGCTTCCCCTTTTTTCCCATACGTGAATGATGATACCAAACGACGGAGCCCCGGAGCCAGTCACCCCTGTTGACGACGGTGGTTTCTAATACTACCCTGCTGGCGAGTACTACTACGAGGAGCCCTCCGACGACCAGGAGTAGTTTAGGAGGCACCCAGGCAGGAGGCCTGCGCCTTTCGGTCCAGAGTTTTATTTTGCCCCGCCTTATAAAAGGCCTATCTGTTTAACTTATAACTGTACTCAGTTACCTAATGCTTTCGCTGATGCTTGTATGCCATCGAGCTTATGTATTCGAGCCCTCGAGGCCCTGGCTTGTAATATAAAGCTTGTATGACTTTATTTATGTTTTAGAGTTGTGTTGTGATTCCTTCAAGTGAGTCCTTAGGCTTGATCATGTGCATTGCGTGTATGATTAGTGCACGATTAAGCCAGGGGTGTCACACACAGGGACTATCCCTGGCGTATGAACTAGGCTCGTGGGCTCTGGTGCTTAGATATAGTCTGTTAGATCTTAGCTTGTGCCCTGGTGGCGTGTGTGTGGAGTGAGTGTGTGTGGTGTGCGTAGGGCGTGAGTTCAAATACTACAGCTGTATTAAGCCAAGGGGATCTAAAAAAAATATGGTATCTCCTTCCTACTTACTACAAAGGCCGGGATTTTTTTAATTGTATAAGGGCACGTGGACCCCTAAACCACCCGCAAACGTACGGAACAAGAGGTCCGGAGTGTTTTGTCATCCAACGAGGTACCCCATTAATCCGCAGACCGGTCCGGACACGCGCTTTCCCACAAAACGGAGGTAAACCAAGGGGGCTTTGTGAGCGTCCGAACTACTGCCATGCAGGCATCCGTCACCCTGGTCCCACCCGAAAACCCTCCCGTCCAAGAAACCATCTCCGCGCGAAGCGGTTGCCGCGCATTTTTCATGTCAACGCCGCTTCAGTGCGGACACGGTGACCGAGAAACCTACTTTGATCGCTACGCCGCATTGAAGCCAGCTTCTAGTCCCTTCGCTTGGCCGCCGCGCCTAATTAAGCAGGCCTTCTGCACCATCCACACCGCACCACTCTCTCGGTCCTCTTCACTCACACTCTTTTCACTCTTCTCTGCTCCAGCGTCGGCGATGCCACCTCTGACGAGAGTCGATTCCGGCAGATCTCGGGTAGGGGGTCCCGAGCTAGTAGCCTAGATGCGATGGTAACAAGGACATGAGGTTTCCCGTGTTCAGTCTTTCCGAAAAGATAAAACTGATAATCCCCAGGTGCAAGGAATCATCATACCACTTCCCAAAGATGAAAGTGGTAAGTATGGAATGCTGAACTAAGAAGGAGCTAAAGGTGAGATCAATATTCTCTCAGGCCCTATCTGATAAGGAATGAAGCATGAAAATCATAAATTTCCTACGAACACCCAAGATCTAATCGAGGATATGCAAGGCAACAAGAGGGGAGTGTGTCTACATACCCTTGTAGACCAAAAGTGGAAGCGTATATAACGCGGTTGATGTAGTCGTACTCTTCGCGATCCAATCACGATCTAGTTCCGAACAGACGACACCTCCGAGATTAGCACAGGTTCAGCTCGATGACGTCCTCTCCTTCTTGATCCAGCAAGCGAGGAGAGGAGGTAGATAAGATCATAATCATCTCGGCGGTATGGTGGTGGTGGTGGCAGCAGAATTTCGGTAGGGCTTCGCCAAGCGCGTACCAGAGAAACGTGGGAGCAGTTGGGAGAGGCAATGGGCAAGGGTGAAGGAGTGGCTGCCCCCAATGTGCCTCCTCCCTCAATATATTGGCTAGGGGGAAGGGGAGGGCATCCAAAACCCTCCTAGCTCCGGCCACATGGGAGAAATCCCTTTAAACTTGGAGATAACATCTTATCTCTAGATTCAACTCTTTAAATTTAGAGATAAGACCTTATCTCTAGATTTAAACGACATGTGCCTTGAGGAATGGTGCGGCCAGCCCATGTGGGCTGTAGCCCCATCCCTCGGTCCATGTGGGCCCTTCTTGGGTCGTTGGGCCCCACGGTGGAACCCCCAGAATCTAGAACCGTCCCGGTACTCTACTGAAAATTCCTGAACATTTCCGGAACCCTAAATATGACTTCCCATATATAAATCTTTACCTCCGGACCATTCCGAAGCTCCCCGTGATGTCCTGGATACCATCCGAGACTTTGAACTACTTTCGGCCTTTCCACTATTAATATCTCAATATTACCCTAGCGCTACCGAACGTTAAGCGTGCGACCCTACGGGTTCGGTAATCATGTAGACATGACCGAGACACCTCTCCGGTTAATAACCAATAGCGGGACCTAGATGCCCATATCGATTCCTACATATTCCACAAAGACCTTTATCGCTTGAACCACAATGTCGAGGATTCAGATAATCCTGTATGCAATTCCCTTTGTCCGGCGATATGTTACTTGCCCGAGATTCGATCGTCTGTATCTCCATACCTAGTTCAATCTAGTTATCGGCAAGTCTCTTTACTCATTCCGTAATACAAGATCCCGTGACTAAACTCATTAGTCACATGAAGCTTCTTGTGATGTTGTATTACCAAGGGGGCCTAGAGATACCTCTCCGTCACACGGAGCTACAAATCACAGTCTTGATCCATGCAACCCAACAGACACCTTCGGAGATAACTGTAGAGCACCTTTATGATCACCCAGTTTTGAAGTGACATTTGATAGCACACAAGGTATTCCTCCAGTATCTGGGAGTGGCATGATCTCATGGTCTGAGGAACTAAAACTTGACATGAAGAAAGCTGTAGCAAATAACTAAGTGATACGATCTGATGCTAAGCTTACGGTTAGGTCTGTCCATCACATCATTCTCCTAATGATGTGATCCCATTATCAAATGACAACTCATGTCTATGGTTAGGAAACCTCAACCATCTTTAATCAACGAGCTAGTCCTTTAGAGGCCTACTAGGGACACAATGTTGTTTATGTATTCACACATGTATCTAAGTTTCCGGCCAATACAATTCTAGCATGAATAATAAACATTTGTCATGAACAAGGAAATATGATAATAACGAATTTACTATTTCCTCTAGAGCATATTTCCAACAGTCTCCCACTTGCACTAGAGTCAATAATCTAGTTTACATAGTAATGAATCTAACACCCATAGAGTTCTGGTGCTGATCATGTTTTGCTCACGAAAGATATTTAGTCAACAGGTCTGCCACATTCAGATCCGTATGTACTTTGCAAATTTTTATGTCTCCATCCTTAATGTAATTACGAATGGAGTTGAAGCGGCGCTTGATGTGCTTGGTCTTCTTGTGAAACCTTGGCTCCTTGGCAATCGCAATGGCATCGGTGTTATCACAATAAAGAGTCATCGGATCCGATACACTAGGTACAACTCCTAGATCGGACATGAACTCCTTCATCCAGACTCCTTCCTGTGCTACTTTCAAAGCAACAACGTATTCCGCTTCACATGTAGATCCTGCCACGACGCTCTGCTTGGAACTACTCCATCTGACTGCTCCACCATTAAGAATATACACATATCCGGTTTGAGACTTTGAGTCATTCAGATCTGAGTCAAAGCTAGCATCGACGTAACCCTTTACGACGAGCTCTTTGTCACCTCCATAAATGAGAAACATGTCCTTAGTCCTATTTAGGTACTTAAGGTATTTTTGACCGTTGTCCAGTGATCTACTCCTGGATCACTCTGGTACCTAACTGCCAAACTTATGACTAGGCACACATCAGGTCTGCTACACAGCATGGCATATATTATAGAGCCTATGGCTGAGGCATAGGGGACGACTTTCATCCTTTCTCTTTCTTCTGACGTGGTCGGGCTTTGAGTCTTACTCAACTTCAACCTTGCAACACAGGCAAGAACCCCTTCTTTGAGTGGTCCATTTTGAACTTCAAAATCTTGTCAAGGTATGTGCTTTGTGAAAATCCTATTAGGTGTCTTGATCTTTCTCTATAGATCTTAATACCCAATATGTAAGCAGCTTCACCCAGGTCTTTCATTGAAAAACTCTTGTTCAAATAACCCTTTATGCTTTTCAGAAATTCTATATCATTTCCAATCAACAATATGTCATCCACGTATAATATTAGAAATGCCACAGAGCTCCCACTCACTTTCTTATAAATACAAGCTTCTCTGTAAGTTTGTATAAAACCAAAAGCTTTGATCACCTCATCAAAGCGTATATTCCAACTCCGGTCCATAGATGGATCGCTGGAGCTTGCATACTTTGTTAGCACCCTTAGGATTGGCAAAACCTTCCGGTTGCATCATATATAACTCTTCCTTAAGAAACCCGTTAAGGAACGCTGTTTTGACGTCCATCTGCCAGATTTCATAATCTAAATATGCAGCAATTGCTAAGATAATTCTAACAGACTTAAGCATCGCTACGGGTGGGAAAGTCTCATCATAGTCAATCCCTTGAACTTGCCGAAACCCCTTTGCGACAAGTCGAGCTTTATAGACGGTGACATTACCATCAGTGCCTGTCTTCTTTTTAAAGATCCATTTGTTCTCAATGGCCTTATGGTCATCAGGTAAGTCTACCAAAGTCCGTACTTGGTTCTCATACATTGATCCTATCTCGGATTTCATGGCCTCAAGCCATTTGTTGGAATTCGGGCCCATCATTGCTTCTTCATAGTTCGTAGGTTCGCCGTTGTCCAACAACATGACTTCCAGGACAGGATTACCATACCACTCTGGTGCGGAACATACCCTGGTCGACCTACGAAGTTCAGTAGCAGATTGATCCAAAGTTTCATGATCATCATCATTAGCTTCCTCTCCGGCTGGTGTAGGCATCACGGGAACTTCTGTCTGTGATGTGCTACTCTCCAATTCGAGAGGAGGTACGATTACCTCATGAAGCTCTACTTTCCTCCCACTCACTTCTTTCGAGAGAAACTCCTCCTCTAGAAAGGACCCATTCTTGGCAACAAAGATCTTGCCCTCAGATCTGTGATAGAAGGTATACCCAATGGTCTCTTTAGGATATCCTATGAAGACGCACTTTTTCGCTTAGGGTTCGAGCTTATCAGGCTGAAGCCTCTTGACATAAGCATCGCATCCCTTTACATGTTTCGAGTGTCTCTCTGCTGGTTTCCCAATTTTAGAGAATTTATAGAGCTAGAATTAGGTCAAACAGAGATAAGGTGGGCTCACAAGCTACATGGGCGCGCCCCCCCAGGGCGCGCCCATGTGGCTTGTGCCCCACTCTTTCATCTTCTGGCCCTCTCCCGAAGCTTCCAGGGTCTCTTTTGTCCAGAAAAAAATCATTAAAAAGTTTCGTGGCATTTGGACTTCGTTTGGTACTGATTTCCTGGAAAACCAAAAACAAGCAGAAAACAACAACTGGCACTGGTCACTAGGTTAATAGGTTAGTACCAAAAAATGATATAGTATTGCATATAATTGCATAATAAACATCCAAGATTGATACTATAATAGCATGGAACAATAAAAAATTATAGATACGTTGGAGACGTATCAGCTACCTTGCTGCACCTTTGTTACTATTGCTATTTGTCACTTGTTACGAAATATCTTGCTATCAAACTATCTGTTATTGATAATTTCAGTGCCTGCAGAAAATAATTTGCTGAAAACCGCTTGTCATTTCCTTCTGCTCCTCGTTGGGTTCGACACTCTTACTTATCGAAAGGACTACGATTGATCCCCTATACTTGTGGGTCATCAGTTCATTACAAACAGAGTAACGCTTTAAGCAAGATGACATGATGTAGACAAAGTAAACTCAAGCAATATGAATAAACCCCATCGTTTTACCCTTAATGGAAACAATACAATATCTGCCTCGCTACCCTTTCTGTCACTGTGTGAGGACACCACAAGATTGAACTCATCAGAAAGCACCTCTCCCATTGCAAGATAAATCAATCTAGTTGGCCAAACCAAACGGATAGATCGGAGAGAAATATAAAGCTATAACAATCATGCATAATAAAGTTTAGAAAAGACTCCATTAATATTCATAAATATTCAGATCATAAACCCATAATTCATCGGATCCCAACAAACACACCGCAAAAGAGAATTACATCGGATAGAACTCCAAGAAGACCGAAGAGAACATGGTATTGAAGATCAAAGAGAGAGAGGAAGCCATCTAGCTACTAGCTATGGACCCGTAGGTCTGTGGTGAACTACTCACGCATCATCGGAAGGCAACAAGGATGATGTAGAAGCCCTCCGTGATCGATTCCCCCTCCGGCAAAGTACCGAAAAAGGCCTCCAGATGGGATCGCGGAAGAACAGAAGCTTGCGGCAGCGGAAAAAGTGTTTCGGGTGGCTCTCTGTTGGTTTGTGAATATTTGTGAATTTATAGAGGTGGAATTAGGTCAAACGGAGCTGCGAGGGACCCACGAGCTTAGGGGTGCCCCCCAGGGGCGCGCCGGGTGAGCTCGTCGCTCTCCCGTAGATTTTCTGTCCTCCTCCTGAATGTTCTAGTGTCCCTTCTGGTCCAGAAAAAATCACTGTAAGGTTTCATAGTGTTTGGACTTCGTTTGGTACTATTTTCTGAAAAGCCAAAACAAGCAAAAAATAGGAACTGGCACTGGGCACTACGTTAATAGGTTAGTCCCAAAAAATGATATAAAATAGCATATTAAAGCATATAAAGCATTCAAGATTGGTAATATAATAGCATGAAACAATTACAAATTATAGATACGTTGGAGACGTATCACCATCACACAGTAGGCAGCTTCAGATCCGGCCGGCGACGGCAAAGTTCGGACAAGGGGTGGGAAGGAGGCTGGGGAACGGTCACCAGGAGAAGGAACGAGGGTGATGAGCTGCGGCTGGGAAGGTGGTGAGCTCCGGCCACCGGGGTGGCCGAAGATGCCGACGATGGCTCAACCCTGGGCGTTGCTCTCTGTCTCTCTCGGCCTGGGGGGGGGGAGGGGGGATGGGGTCGGGGTGCGGCTGAGACCGATTTGTGAAGACGAATGGTCTTATATGTAGCGGTGCCAATTTGCGTGTAAATTGAGATGAAGTTGAGGGCCTTGTTTTGAGGAAGGGGTGAGAAGGTGGTAGGGGACGAGGAGAGCTGGGTTAGGCCTTATAAGGCCCTATACAACGACAGGTGCTTAGACAGCTGCCTGAGAAAAAAACCCGGTTTTTTTCCTTGAGACTGGATTACACGAGTGCTTAGAAAGGAGGCGGAAGCAAACTTTTGCTTCGGTGCCAGCCCGATGCTTGGACAATAACTGCTCCCTTCAAGTCAGTGCATCCATCGGCAGAGGAAAAAAAAGAGCACAACTAGCACCCCACACCAAGCACTCTACGTTGTGGAGCAACAAAATTACCAAGAAGCAGCACAGCTAGCACCGGCGGACTGGCACCTGGGTTGTACAAGGCCTAAAATACAAGGTGCTTGAAGAAATAAATCAGACTTTCCTTAAGCACCGGTGCTTATTTATACAGGGTAAACGCTTAATTAGACGGCTCTCTTGTAGAAATAGTCACTGCTGCTTTAGAAAAATCTGATTTATTTTTCTAAGCACCTCCCTAAACATTTAGCATTGTACAAGGTCTTAGAGAAGCTTTTGCTTCACTGTGCATTTCGGGAAGAGGCTTCTATCAAACCGAGCTGAAAATTTTTAGGTGTTTGTTTGGACTCGTGCTTTTAGCGGGCAAGAAATAGCAGAAGCAAAAACAGAAATAAACAGGGCCATAGTCTTTTGCGGTGATTTCCTCCACGGCAGCATGCATCCAGAGTGAAACCATCGGACAACTGTCCAAGCTGGATCATTGGCCATGCCCTTACGAGGAGGCAGAATTCTCTCCGCTGCCGTGCGTCACCACCCCGGTCACTGGCA
This sequence comes from Thinopyrum elongatum, assembly GCA_011799875.1. Classification (NCBI taxonomy): domain Eukaryota; kingdom Viridiplantae; phylum Streptophyta; class Magnoliopsida; order Poales; family Poaceae; genus Thinopyrum; species Thinopyrum elongatum. Next base: position 578,369,784 of record CM022302.1, on the reverse strand, counting down.
GGTGGGGACCTGGTGCGCGATTGTACAGGTGGCACCGAACTACCGCAACTGTGGATCAGAGCAAGGAGCAGCGGCACGTGCCGTGAAATTGGTCCGCTGTTGTTGCGTGCGAGCAGCGGCAGCACGGTCGGCAGGATGCATAAAGTTGCGTGCGAGCCCAATCCCCTCACAAGCTATTCTAAAAAAAAAAAAACCCCTCAAAAGCCTTTTTTTTATTTTATCAAAGAGGGGTTTCCCACCTCCGATTTCCATTGAGAAACCAAAATCGAACTACAAGCATCAGTCTTAACGAAGTACACAAACCACCGACCGGACTAATACTAGGAACAAGCACGAACTGCCCCGTCAAAAAAAAAAGGAACAAGCACGAACTGCCTTTTCTTGTATGTAGATAGATAGAGAAGAAAATAAAATAAAATGATATAAAAAAAGTAGAAAAAAAAGAAGAGAAGAGAAAATCAGCAGCAGCCCAGCAGCGTAGCAACAGCAGTCGGTCCGGTCAGGTCCGGGTTGGGTCCGGTATATTCCTTTGCGTTTCCTCTCGCCTACCAGCTCCCCCTCCCACTCTCTCCCCGTCACGCACTGAAGGACTACTATCGCTGACACGATGTCACTCGCAACGTTGAACCGTCCTTCTTTCTTGCTTGTGTCCTCACGTACAGCGCTACAATGTACACCTTTCGGCAGCGGCTCTCGATCGAACTCCTTGACAGCGGCTATATAAAGAAGCGGAGCGGATCGTCCTCTCCTCAAAAGCCTAACCCCTAACCCAGAAAAATAGCCAGCAAAAGCCCTCGTCGTCGTCTCCGGGAAATGGAGACCCCACGCACAGGGTCGCCCTCGTCCAAGAAAAACCCCCCGCCGCATCCCCCGCCGCCGTTCTGCGTAGAGAACAGCCTCAGTGCCCTGCGCCTGCGCCGCTCGTCCGACGGCGGCGCCGAAGGCGATATAGCCGCAGAAGACCTGCGCGACGAGGCCGGTGCCGACATTGTCGACGCCAAGCTGGCCGCTGGCGCTTACCCAGAGGAGGCAGGCGCCGAGGAGGAGGTGCTGGCCGCCGACGCTGATCAAGCCAAGTTGGAGGACGCTGCAACGGAGGCAGCGCGCCGGGCGCGTGAGCATCGCCAGACCACCATTGAAGTACTCACGACCTGATCCGCTTCTTTTTTGTTCTTGGGTTTTTTTTTTCTTCTTGGGTTGAGGAGAAAATTAAATAAATCCGCTGTCCCGGTGCTGGGGCGGGGGCTTCCGATGCTAGTGTTGAGTCTCCTAGAGTCGAATTGTCGCCTTCCAATCCGATGGGGAAAGTGCCACGCCCCTGGTTCGCTCGATCTGGTTCGTCTTTGCCTCCCTTCACTCACTGGCCGTACGTATGAGTGGTTCTAGCAATTAATCCATGTCCTTCAGCTTGTTTTCTCCATGGATAGCCTTTACTTTTTTTGCCTGCCATCTGTTTGGTTTGAGGGATGGGAGGGATGAGGATAACCAATATTCCTGGAATATTCCCTGAAATCGTGGTTGAGCGGAGCCGTGAAATTCTCCTCTCGCTGGCTCCGTTGCCAGAACAGATCGAAGCCCTTCGCCCCTCTCTCCCCTGCACAAGGGCCAGGGCGGCGGTGGGGTGGGGGCGGCCTGAAGGCGTCGGGCAGTTGGAGATGATCGGTGCGCGGCCGCTACGAGCATCTACAGCAGCAACCTGCAAATTTGGGCCCTCAAACGTCCGCGGACGCGCCCGCGGACAGTGACCGGACGGGTCTCAAATTTATCATTTGCAACCACATACCTTATTCGTAACCACATATCTGAATATTAATTCATGTCATCTGATAATTAGACTAAGTTGTTATTACTATCTCTGATTAACCGGTCTCACATTTTTGTTGCAGGATGTACCGAGGTTCCGCATTGGACTAGATGTTACCCATTCGTCTTTCCACCGCATGATGATGAAGTGTCGCCGAAGGATGTTAGACATATGTTCAATGAAGCTTTGGGGCCATCCCGTCACACCACCCCTTGTTGATGGCGGAGACATGTTCCATATGGTTGAAATACTCAGTGGGAATGATTCCGTGGAGATTTTGTTTAGAGAATCAGACTTGTATTTTGTAGGCTTCCGTCCACGACCTGCAGGTCATAATGATGATCCCAAATTCTATTTGTTCAACGATGTGGTGACCCCAAAGTGGCCGGAGTGGCTTCCATACCGTACCCTTTCGTACGACTCTGGATACGGTTCAATTGTGTAAGTAACACCCCTTTCCTGTCATTCTGTTACAATGCAAGACAAACGACACACTTCATTTGTGATTTCTCATACCTGACATCTGTTACTATGATGGCAGTGCCGGTATAACTGTGGGGCCTTACTGTTTTCCTAGCATATTTACCAAATTGTTGGATTTCAACCCAGAAAATTATAAGACTAAAAATAAAGAGAGAAAAGATGCATTTCATTGGACAATGATCATGCTGTCCGAGGCTCTGAGAATTAGGCCTGTGCAACAAATGGTGGAAAGAACATTGGAGAGTGTTGCTGTTGAGCAAATAGGAGGTTCAATCGATAAAAAAATCCACAGCTGGGCAAGGCATAGCCGCGAAACCTTTGATGATGTTTCAAGCAACGATATAAACTGGAAGCTCATAGGATGTGATGGGGACCTTCTTACTCTCAAGTTCAGTGAGGAAGAAGCACTGCCAGTAATTATTGGGCAGCAGAAGAAAGTGGCAGCGGCCTGCCAAGTAAGGTGTGCCATGTGTTGAATGATCTGAAGCAGGTAATTTTTGAATCTTTGCTGCTGTTTTTGATGATGTTATTGTTCCATGCATCTGTAGGATTGTACTATATGCAAGGGACTGACATGAGTAATTTTTCTGTGCAAGCTTGGGGTGATGATTGCTGGAGCCGATGCATTTCCACCCTAGACTAGATCCATCTGAGGTGCACAGATTAGCGAGTCTGATGGCGTAGACCAACTTGTAATGATAGTACGACAACGGATTCCTCATTACAAGGGTACAGCAACGGCATTACTGTAATTCTCTAGTAAATAGATAGGGGAAGGGCATTTACTGAGCAAGCGGAGCTGGAGAACAGGAACATTATATTCGTTGCGCCTTTTAGGGGTCAGATTTTGGGCATGCTTAACATGCACCGTAGGTGCATTCCAAAGGGAAAAACCTGTGTGGTTTCATGTTACTACAGGTAGTAACACAATCGTTCTGTTGTCTCCCTCTGTTTTGGGTTCTAGATATTGTAAACCCCCAAAAGTACGAATCATTAAGCACGTTTCCAAATGCCATGCTGCAAAGACGGTCAAATGTATCCTGTGAGGCAATGCTTGGCCAGCAAGCTGCTGACATTACCTGAAGGTGCTCTTTTCTTCGGCCAGCAGGACATGGTTTTGTACCGTGCATGACAAAGGATCCAACATATGTTGGGTCCTTAGGGCATCTCCAAAGGCAACCCGTAAATTTTCTCCTGCATCCGTCCGCGGACAGGGGAGAACCAGTCCGCGGGCACGGATGTGGGAGAACGCCATCCAACCATAGCCGCATACATCTGGCCTCCCTTTTTTTAAGTCCGCACGATTAAATAGCCGCATACATAGATTGCAGACGTTCAAATTGCCGCATGCAGCACTAGTTTAAATTAAAAAAAGTTCTAATATTACATCCCAACATTGTTGTCCCCTTTAACCGCTCACTGATGCTCAATCAGATCCTCCTTCAGCTGCTCGTGAGTTGGTCGATGCCGGATTTGTTGATGCATTTGAATAAACTCTTCAAATGTGGCCGGATTCTGGTCTGGAAGCTGGATAGGATCACCCATGTTCTCAAATTCTAGAGCTGCGGCAGCATCGTCACCCTCATCCTCGACGATCATGTTGTGCATGATCACACAACATGCCATCACCTCTCACAAGGTCTCCGGATCCCATTGTTTAGCAGGTCCACGAACAACTGCAAAACGGGCCTGCAGAACTCCAATTGCTCTCTCGACATCCTTTCTAGCTGCTTCTTGTCTTTGGGCAAAGTGAGCCTTTTCTGGCCAACTGTGTTAGAGATGGTGCTGACAAAGGTAGCCCACGGAGGATACCGTCAACCAGATAGTAGCCTATGTTGTACTCATGTCCATTGACAGTATAGTGGCAAGGAGGAGCTTTTCCTTCAGTCAGCCTCGCAAACAACGGTGATCGCTGCAGCACATTGATGTCATTGTGAGACTCGGGCATGCCAAAGAAAGCATACCAAATCCAAAGATCCTGTGATGCAACTGCTTCAAGAATGATGGTGGGCTTCTTAACATGACCCTGATATTGCCCTTGTAAGGCCTTCGGGCAGTTCTTTCATTTCCAATGTATGCAGTCAAGAGATCCAAGCAAACCTGACCACCCTTTTTGCTTCTGAAATTGCCAAAAGCCTCTCGGTGTCTGCCACAGTTGGTTCTCTCAGATACTGAGGTCCGAACACCTCGACCAGGGCAGTTGCAAACCTGACCATGGAATCTCCGCACGTGCTCCCAGACATTTGTAGGTACTCGTTCAACGAATCAGCGGCCGTGCCATATGCTAGCAATCGGAGTGCGGCCGTGCACTTCTGGTAACCAGAGAAGCCAATCGTTCCCACGACGTCCTTCTTCAAGACGAAGTAGTCATCATAGGACCGGATGCCATGGTACAAACGATCGAAGACAGTTTTGCGCATCCGAAAACATCGGCGAAAATGGTCAGCGAAGAGTGCATCCGGGGCAAAGTAGTCAGCCATTAGTGTCAAATGGCCGCGTGTCCTGTTGTGGTTGAGCACTCGATTACCCTTGATCAAGCCCTTGAAATTGAGAACATGCTCCTCCGCATGCTCCGCGTCTTCAAGGACCGCCAGCATCATCGTCGTCTCATCCGAGTACTCCTCCTCGTCGGATGAGCCGCCGGACGACTCAACATAATGCTCGTATATGTACTCCAAATCGGAATCCATTACTAGAAAGAAGATGAGAAAACTATTTTTAGCTCCGACAGTTCATCAAACAGTTGCTGGGCATGGTGAGTATAGCACTAGTTCAAAGGTACCTAGCGGGGCGGTCGGAGGACAGGGGTTGAACGGCGACGGAGGAGAAGCGGGGTGGAGCCCGGTTGGATTGCTGGAGGTGACGGAGACATAGAGTTCCGGCAGGGGTGTGGCGTGGCGGCTGGGGTGGTGGAGCGACGGTGAAGGCAAGAGAGAAAGAAGGAATGAGAGAAAATGGGGAGGATGGAGGCGCGGGGTCCGGGAAGGGTTTTGGGTGGGCCAGGGGTGTCGGAGTGCCACGTGTCTGGTGTCCGGACTCCCGCAAACCTCCCCCATGTTTGTCTCCGGTTTGCGGGACAAAAAGAGAGAAATCAATTAAGAAAGGTCCTAAAGATAGATATCGTAAAAGGTTTACTGCAGCATTCTATACTAGATTTCTATCAAATGAAGAGTATTGTGATAGAGACTGGCTTGTCTATTCTAGACAACTTGATAGAGTCTTTTGCTTTTGGTTGTAAATTATTTACAAAAGGTCATCAGAAAGGTCAGTTGGCAAATGAGGGCTGTAATGATTGGTCACATATGACCAATAGACTTAAAGATCACGAGACAAGTGTGGATCATGTTTTGAGTATGACTAATTGGTATGAGTTGCGTAGTAGATTGGAAAAACATCAAACTATTGATAAAGCTGCTCAACGACAACTTGAGAAAGAGAAGGACCATTGGAGAAAGGTATTATTCAGAATTGTTTGCATTGTAAAATTTCTTGCCAATCATAATCTAGCATTCTGTGGTACTAATGGCAAGTTGTATGAAGATAGCAATGGTAATTTATTTGGTTTGGTAGAGATGTTAGCTGAATTTGACCCTGTTATCAGGAGCATGTTCGTCGTATTACAAATGAAGAAACTCATGCTCATTATCTTGATCATAAGATTCAGAATGAATTGCTACACTTGCTTGCTTCTTCTATTAGGTCTGAAATTATCAAGAAAATAAAGAGCTCAAAGTATTTGTACCCCTGAAGCAAGTCACCAAGAGCAAATTTCTTTAATTATAAGGTATGTGGATTCATCTTCAAGTCAAGTTTGCATAGAAGAGTCCTTTCTAGGATTTCTAGATGTGAATGATAGAACTGGCCATGGACTTTTTGATGTGCTCGAGAATGAGCTAAAACTTCTTGATCTTGATATAAATGATGTGCGAGGACAAGGTTATGATAATGGATCAAATATGAAAGGAAAGCATCAAGGGGTACAACGGAAACTTTTGGATGTAAATCTTAGAGCTTTTTATTCTGCTTGTGGTTGTCATAGACTTAATTTAACACTTTGTGATATGGCCAAGACTTGTGGTAGAGCAAAAGACTTTTTTGGAATCATCCAACGCATCTATACAATTTTTGCCAATTCTACTAAGAAATGGCATATTTTGAAAGAAAACATATCAGGATTGACTCTGAAGTCTGTGTTTGCTACGCGTTGGGAGAGTCGTGTTGAAAGTATTAAAGCTATTAGATTTCAATGTTCAGACATTCGGGAGGCTCTACTTTAGGTAACCAATATGTTCATATTGTTAATGATGTAATTTCTTTAGGCTTTGACTATATCTGACCATTGTAAGGGAACGCAGCAGAAAACAAAAATTTTCCGCCCTACGCACCAGCCCAGGACCACTATGGAGACTGCATACAAGGTTTGATCATTTTCGTTACCGAGTCGTAGCGCAGCGGGAAGTAGAGTCGATGACGAACGGCGATGCAGATCCCCGCAGCTAGGATTTACAACCTCCCAACCGCGAGGATGTACTCCCCCATCTGCTACCCGGACAGCCCTCCGGGAGGCGGTCGAACAGTCCCCCGGACGGTGTCGCGGACAGCCCTTCGGGAGGACCTCCGAAACTCGGACGGTCACTCGGACAGCCCTTCGGGAGGACACTCGAACAGCCCCTCGGGCAAAAGGACGAAACTACGACCTCTCTACAGAGTTGCACACATACGGTGTCATCTATCCGGCAGGGCTTCGCCGTCCAGAACTAGTTCCCACCGGAACCCAGACAGCCTTTCGGCACTACGAAACTATTTCGTGGGAGGGAGAGAGAATGCCAGATCATGCATGGCTTGTGTGAGAGAGTTTGAGTGGAGTTGGAGAGCACCTCTCCTCCTCCTTATATAGTGGTGGAAGGGGCGAGGGGGGGCTGAAATTCAGCCCACTAAACATGCACCCACCAAACAAGGAAAACATGTTCCCACCAAACATGGAGAAAACATGTTCCCTTGTCCATGGTGTTCCCCCATGGGGCCCCACCTTCCTCCCAACACTCTCCACCATTTATGGGGGCTGCCCCCCACCATGGCCCCCCCCCCCCAACATTTTGTCCAGCCACAAGGGGCTGCCCCCTAAAGGGGGCGCCCCCAAAAACAGCCAAAAAACAGCCCCCACGATCCGTGGGATCTTGTCCCCTCACGCTGGGACAAGATGTTTTCCGCGACTATTATTTCTGAAAAATTCCGGAAGGTCCCAGAACATTTCCGGCACCCTCTAAAATTATCTGTACGTGCTCTGGAACATTTCCAGTATGGTGGTTTAATTTAAAACCATCTTTGTTTACCCGGTAAACAACTCCGGCAGCTCCGAAACTTTTTTTCGGTTTTTTCTCCAGAAAAATTCCAGAAATTACCAGACCAATCTGGCAACCTCCAAAACATTCCCGGTGCTTGCCGAAACCTTTTTGGATCAATGGTTTTATCCGAAACAACTTTTCGGTTTTACCGAAACTTTTTCGGTGTTCTCTCCGGAACTTTTCCGTTGTCTCTGAAACTTTTGCAGTGACTTTCTCTCGGACTCCTGGTCTAGTATTCAGCAGATAGACGACCCTTAAGCGTGTGACCCTATAGGTTCGGTGAAGTATAGACATGACCGGAACACTTTCCGATCAATGATCAGCATCGGAGCCGTGGACACCCATATTGACCCCTATACCCACACGAATAAATATTCGAGTGAACCTCCAGTTGCCGTGTGCTATTCCTGTTGCTTCGCGATATGTTACAAATACCCGAGATGAGACATGTTGGCATTCCCGTGGATCAACAAATTGTCCACTATGCTAGTTACCTCGTTACCGGTATTGTTCTCTTTTCTCGTTACCGTGTTCCGGCATCCCCGTGATCAAATCACAAAGTGTCTGGCCAGACGATGATGGATACCGTAACACCGAGAGGGCCCAGAGATATCTCTCCATCGTCGGAGGAGCAAATCCCAATCTCGAGCTATCAAGTTACTTGACACACTTTTCCATGAACCCGTAAGCCGCCGTAATAGCCACTCATTTACGGATGACGTTTAACAAACCCTAAAGTTCATGAAGCAAGTATGAAGAAACTCGACACTCTCATTGTCTAAGGAATTATGCAAACATTAACCATCTCTGTGTTATTAACCATTAAATTGTGACGAATGTAACTCATAGTATAACACCAATCGGGTCGATTCAACACAAATGTTCTTCTAACATTGTGCCCTCAAAGTTGCTGGCATAGACATGCCCATGATCAGGAAAACAGAACCATCATGCAACACTTGAGCCAGTCATAGAGGCTTGACTAGGAATACATTTTACCGTTTATTATTCCACACGTGCATATGAGTCTTCCTCCGAGCCTCGTTTTATTTGCAGACTCGAGAATCATAGCAGTTATAGCATGGAACATAAACCTAATTATGAACAGGGAGATAATCAATAACATTTATTATTGCCTCTAGGGCATATCTCCTACAACCATATCATTTAAGAACTTTCTTTTAATTTCAGGTATCTGAAATTGATAGTGATCCAAAGGCAAGCAGTGAGGCTCTAGGTTTGGCAAACAATGAACTTGAAGAGTATGAATTTATCATGGCAATAGTCATTTGGTATGAGGTATTGTTTGCACTTAATTTAGTAAGCAAAAACTTGCAAACAAAGGATATGCTTATTGATGTTGCTATTGAGAAAGTGAAAGGGCTTATTTCTTTCTTTGAGGAGTACAGGGAAACTGGTTTCTCAGAAGCATTGGAGATAGCCAAAGAAATTGCACTTGAGATGGATATTGGTGCAACATTTCGTAAAAGGAGATAAACTGAAAGAAAGAAACAGTTTGATGGGAACACAGACGACACAAATATTGCCACACAGTCTGCAGAGGAATCATTTAGAATCAACTATTTTATACCTGTTGTTGATCAAGCAATTTCCTCACTCACAAGGAGATTTGAGCAATATGAAGGTTACCAGAAATTTTTTGGTTTCTTATTTACTTCTGAAACATTGCGCTCATTGGATAAGGATAGTTTGAAATCTTCTTGTGTTAATCTTGAGGCTGTCCTTATGAAGGATAAACAATCTGATGTTGATGCTAATGATCTGTTTGTTGAGTTGAAGTTTCTTCAAAGTGTCATGCCAAAGGAAAATATCGGACCTGTTGAAATTCTGAATTTTTTAAAGCGGCATGATTGTTTTCCCAATGCAAGTATTGCATATAGAGTTCTATTGACCATTCCTGTGACAGTTGCATCGGCAGAAAGAAGTTTTTCTAAATTGAAGCTATTGAAGTCCTATATGCGTACTACTATGACACAACAAAGACTCAATGAATTTTTTTGAACCGGGCTTCTCCCCTTTCCATTAAATTCATAACGGAAATACATTGTCTCAGATAACCGAAACCAGAAAGACTAGGGAAAGAGAAGAAGCAAGCTCGGAGCAACACCAGGAAACCCATTGTCTACGCGTGTCATCAAGAACAACAGACTATGGGCGAAAACCTGGTATCACCCAAAACCGCACTACAAGCAGAGGAAACTACAGAGTACCACAGACTCAATGATTTGGCCACAATAGCACTTGAGAGTGAAGTGTTGGAGAAGATTGATTACGAGGATATCATTGAAGATTTCATTTCGAAGAATACTAAAAGAATGATGTTCTTCAAATAAATAGCAACCGGGAGTTGAATAGGTATGATTTTTTATATGTCCAATTGTTATGTAAGATGTTATATTATATATATTATAATTTTTTTTGAGATATATATACTTTATAATTGCTCGTTAGTTTATTTTTTTTACTAAGATAGGGTCCTATTTTTTTAGTTTCGCACAGGGCCCCGGATTTTGCCGGCCAGGCCCTGCGTGCGTGATAGCGGTCCGGACCCCGTTTTTCCAGAAAAAAGATGTCCGGGCCGCCAAGCAAACAGATTCCAGACCGCATTGGATGGGAAATCACGCACCCATCGAAAATTGCCCAAAATCTAGGTGCATCGGAAGTTGCCCAGAGAAGGAAACGATCGGCAGGCAGGCAGGCGGAAAAGTGGCAAGGCCCTGGGCGGACCGACCCGACTGACTCGCGGAACGGTATGGAAGACCGGTGGTCGGAGTAAGACGCGGCATGCGCAACCTGGATCCCTATAGTGCTAGCCTCCTTTGTTTTAATATTTTTTTTGTTTAATACTCGTATAGGCTAATGCTAGCTGTCGTCGGCTAGGCTGGGCGAGCTCCAACTCGAGACCTGGTCGCCCATGGCCGCCGTCTCCATCTGCAGTGAAGCAGGGGCAGCGGGCCGGAGAGGGCCGGTGCGGCGGCCGGCGGAGGTAGAGAACGACCGGCGACACGTAGAGGCAGATGACGGTGGGAGCGTGGAGGCAAGCTGCTGCTGCTGCTGCTGCTGCTGTGCCAGAGGAGATGCTATGAGCATATGACGAAATGTGTTGCAGCGGAAGCAGAGCAGGCGGCAGCTATGTGCGAGCGAGCGCACGTGACCCGCCCGATCCGAGCGATGGATAGGCCGGCTGGTACGAGCAGAATCATTGCCCATTTAAAATTGCCCTTCTCCCGACGTTCTGTTCGCCATCACGCCATTCAACAATCTACAAAACCATTTTTAAAGGACTGTCTCCTCTATAAAAACCTTGCGGCCTACGGTTGTCCATCTAGGCCAAGTGCACCAGAATTGCTCCTCGGACGCTTTTATATATCGTTCTTTTATATATTCGCAGGATGGAACCCCTAGGCCTACACTGTCACGACTGACGCTACGGGCAAGCATACCCGGGGCCAAGTCATTAGCAGGCTGGTGGGACCCCTGGAACAGCAACATCGTCGGTCCAAGACCGATGAAGGTGACCCAGGTCAAGCCGACCGACCAGTGGGTCCCAGGTGTAGGTGTGAGTGTGTGCGTGGGTGAGGTATCGACGAGAACCTTGACGAATCACTGGACAGGAAACTGCTCTGCCCTGTAGTTATCCTTTCCCCTCTACCTGCTACTCTGTTCCCCTCTGCCGGATTCCCTCTCTACCTACCTACCAGGCACGTTACATACACGACATATTATACGGGATAATAATCCTAACCAGTTCCCACCGAACAAGATGGGCAGGCCTCCCAACGTAAGCATGAAGCACGATCTGGAACTTATTTATGATATCTGTCAAATTGTTAGTGGCCTTGTTATCTGTCGAGTGTTCCATTTATCTTCCCCGGATGAACAAGGCTTGGGCAATTTGAACAAGTGCCTATATATGAGACTAAAGGTCCGAAGCAATGTGCTAAGTAATTTTTAATTTAACTTAATCTAGATTACCATAATTATAAGTTTATCGTCATTGCAAACCGCATACGCCAGCGTAGGAACATCTAGCAATGGCGATGTTTTTTGTATTATTACCTTATTGAAGGCATTGCTTGGGATATGTTCGGACTGATTCTTCAGAGTGAAAACTTAAAATCTGACCTTTGATGGTTGGTTCCAGCAAAGGCGGCGCTTGAGCGTCGCTCTCTTCTTGAATGTGTTGTTGTTGAAAAAACTTGTCGTCCTTATGGTGTCATGACATGGTTAGGGCGAATATGACCATTTTTTATAGTTTGTCGATCGCAGATTTGATTGCTCTATTTTTTTTCCTCGTCTACGCATATGTTTGGTCTTATATGACTATGCTATTTTGCCAGCATGTTTTTTGTTTGCGTGTGTTGGTGTTGGTTCTGTGCATCCTAACTATGCAGAGACCGAGTGTGTGCTCATTGTGTTTTGTAATCCTCTCGTATGCTTCATTTTAAGTCAATAAAATTCATGCTTTGTCAAAAATAAACATATATGTTGATGGACTAAAGGCACATGTCAATAGAGCATGCCAGTTTGTCATAACTGGGGCACAACAACGTCGTCGGCCATGGTGATGAAGAGGAGGAAGTCGTCCGCTGCAGAGGAAGCAGACGATTAGTCATCGAGGATGTAGTTAAATTTGAATTGGCAGTATTGCCGAGGCGCTCCCCCAAAACCTTAATTATTGCCCCTCGCCTGATGTAGGTTTTCAAGGACATTGTTTCAGAGGCTGCTCCCCTAAACGGGTGTTCATGCAGTCGTCGGGGTTGGGTCGTCGGAGAGGCAACACAACACACAAAAAAACTTGTGAGTGTATATATTCTAGTTTGTGTGTTTTGTCTAGTCCTTCTTCTTTGTATTTTCTATCATAGAGAAGATGTGTTGGAGACCGAGGAAATATTGTCGTGGGGATGATTCCGAACATAGAGAGAGGGGGTAAGAACGAGGCTGGATCTAGCTAGGTGCAAGTGTGACACAAAGATATTACGACTTCAGGTCCCTCTCAGTAGAGGTAACAGCCCTATGTCTCGAGCCCGAGGAGCTTTCTTCTTTCTCTATGTCTGGGATTGATTACGAGGAATGTGCACCCCTATCTATGAGCTAGAGATCGGCTTATATAGTGTGCGCCGACCCCCTCGGCTTCATCGTTATAGGGGAAATAATGGGTTACATTGATTTCATTCACTACAAATGGTAACTGACAGAGTAAACATTAGTAACGTATGCTCAATCGACTTACTGACGCTTCAGATATCTCTGGTGGCTGTTCGTCTTCACCTACCCGAGTAGTTCGGTTGTCCGAGTATGTAAGCCGAGTAAATGGGACTCCAATGTAAGCCGAGTGACTTTCTAGATGTATGAAGTTGGTTTTATGCTTGGCCATACAATTTATGATGTTTGGACCTTCATGAGCCTACCCTTAATGGGCAACCGCATCATTAGCCGCCGCATTCAGGATTTCGTGAAGTGAGTTCGACGAAGCCATGACTCGGTCCGAGTGATTGCATTAATGCACTTCGACCAGAGTTAGGTCTTTGATCAAGCTTACCCTGAGCGAGATTCTGGCGGATTCTTAGAGCTTATCTCTTTTGGTTATCCAAGGAAAGAAGTTTAATTGTGAGGAGAAGTTTGGTGGAACTCGTTCATCTCTTGGAAGAGACTGACTAGTAATCCGAGTACGGATGTACCATTAAATCAGAGAGACAAGTTAGACGCAAGTGTTGATTCTCTTGGAGAGATGCCAAGGCCTCGGAGGAAAGGATGGATTGGAAACCCGACGGCACGAAGAAGATAGGATACGAAGCATACCCATTCACCGGCACGGGCTGGACTACCCTAACGAAGTAGGGGGCTCCTTCTCCGGTGACCATGGCGGAGCAGGCCAGAACATGCTTCGCGCCGGCAGGTATCTGGCCTCGGCAAGCCGGCTGGGCTGCTCTTGCGTCACCGTGGAGGTCCTCCACCGCCCTTTCGTCTGGGAAGCAGTCGAGGCCTCCCCCGCCACCTTCTTGCCTTCCTTGGGAGGCTTCACTACCTGGGCTTGGATGCTGTCACCGGCCATGGTCGTAGATGGGCGAAAAATGGACAAACAAAGTTTTTTTGGCCCGGGCGTAGGAGCTCGGGGAGGAAGACGAGGATTAGTGGAGAATGAGAGCATAAAGCTTGCCCCTCCTCTCCTGTAGCCTTTTATAGGCGGTAAGATGCGAAGCGGCTGCAGGGTAACCGTGCCGCGTGGCAGTAATTCCCCCATTTCCCCATAAGACGTGCGTTTATCACACATGATAATCGGGGGGCGGTTGATTAATGACCATATCGAAGCACATGATATCTTTTCTGATAAGGCGTGACAATAGTGGGGCCCCTACCCACTTCCACATGTTATGTTGAACAATGAGTCAGAAGCGCCTCGTAGCCACGTGGAGCGACGAATGGGACCGGCCTGTGTTGTCAAAGCTTGGTTGGGTTGTCTCCAGTGGTCCCACGCGGGAATATTTCGCGGCTAGGCTGAAGCTATGCGGGAAGATTTCTGATATCTAGATCGATGCGTGAACTTATCAGAAGTAAAGGTGAGCGTAAAATATCTTCGGAGGGCTGTCCGAGTTTCTGTGAGTGCCTCCCGAAGGGCTGTCCGTGACACCATCCGGAGGACTGTCCGACCGCCTTCCGAAGGGCCGTTCGAGGGGCAGACGAGGGAGTACATCCTCGCGGTTGGGAGGTTGAAAATCCTAGTTGCGGGGATCTACACCGACGATCTACATCGACTCTACTTCCGCTGCGCCTCGAGTCGGTAACGATCAGATCAAACCTTGTATGCATCTCCATAGTGATCCTGGGCATGTTCGTAGTGCGGAAATTTTTTGTTTTCTGTCGCGTTACCCAACAGTGGCATCATGAGCCGTGCTATGCGTAGATGCAGGTTATGATCTAGAATACATAGAGATGTATGGATGTTGCACAATATAATTTGTAGTAGATGAGTTCTATTACTGAAAATTATTTGTGCGGGTAGCAGATGAAATCTGTTACCCGATGTTCTTATTGCTTCCCTAGAATATGCGTATTTCTGATCTTGATAATGGCATGGTGAAGTTTCAAAATTCTGGCAATCCGCGATCCTGATTGATCAACGAAGTGCTAACAGTTCATTGAATTCCATCATAGTTAAAAGAAAGACGAAATTTCACAGACAAAAGGGCAATGCATATATGATCTGCACGGGGGTCATGCGTATGACGAAGTTCAGTATGGGGCTCGAGATTTTATTATCTCGTGTTTCTTACACCCCGCAATGTTAATCTAGCGACTTAAATAATCATACTTGATGATGGACGTTGGTAGCTTTGGTTTGTTTTGAAACCTTAGAAGCCACGTAAAATAAAATTTTGCATAAACCGATTAGAGGCATCTAACTTGGTTTTGCAGGATGTGCATGTGATGTGGTATAGCAGTTCTCATATTAATTTGATTATGTATGAGATGACTATACAATGTGAATTAACATGATCTGCGTGTCATGATTCGGCATGATGGCTGGAGCCATATGATTGTCACTTTAATGACCTGCGAGTCAACCTTATGTAATGCACTTATTTTATTAGCTATAGAGATAGCAATATTATCTGATGCATCGACAAGGTGGTGGCAATCTTCGCAAAGGTGAACACCGACGCGAATGCCGAAGATGAAGAAATACATGACTTCTCCGTCAGAAAGGGCTATACCATATCATGCTATTATGAATTGCCTGAGATGTTTATCCCTTATGATGCACCCTTTTTGATTGCGCGGTAGTCGCTTTTATTAGGGTGATCTCTCACAAAAATATCAAGTAGTTAGTGTTCTCCCAAGTGTAGCACCGTCACGGCACCTATCTCTTCAGGGTATCACATGGATACATGGGTACGAACGATTAGAGAAGTGTGAGGCGGGTGAGTTGAGACCTCGCAGCGAGATCACTTGGTTGTCTTGACGTTCCGGAGGATCGTTCTGATCTCGGAACACGCCCATCGAAAGATGAACAAGAGTCACATAGAGATGTGATTGGCAAGTTGGCCTACCGATTGCAATTCTCGTCACTTGAGATGGATACATCCTTGGCGTTGAATTTCAATATGGGTCTTGTATCACTCACAATCAATTATGAGAGATATTGATTTGAGTGGGAGCACACTATAGAATTAATTTGTTTAATTCTCGGTGCAATTACTTATGAATATTGTCTAAGTAAAATTTGCAAAATAGTTGTAGAATAATGGCTTGCATTTCTACCTTCCCTATTAAAATTGAATAGCTGTTATATATCTGGTTAAAACTTTACGATTGGTAACATAATGTGAGGATTGTCCTCAAAAGTGCCGAGAAGGACTTTGTCCTATCGCATGCTTTTGGTATTCTCCCGCTAATGTTGTGGATGATGTGACTCTCGTCCTTCGATCCAAAAGCTAGAATTCCGTTACAGTCAAGTGCAATATGTTTGCTTCCATGAGACCCAAACTTCAAATGTTTGGGATAGCTATGTGATATTCATGGAACTGAAAATTAGTTTCAAATACAAATAAAGGCTAAAAGATATGGGATATCCAAAGCAATGTTTGTTTTGCAAAGTATTAGTAAAGTGTTTACTAGGCATTTGACTGATGAGAGAGGGATCCAGAAGAATTCCTTCATATGATGAAGGTGAATAAAACAATAACTTAAAGAGAAAGGAAATGTCCAAAGGGTGTTAGTGTGACATATATGCCTTGGAAGTCTGGGGCTAACACCACTCTTAAGGTGGGTGCTTCTTCTGAGAGTAGGAGAAATACTAAAAGTTAAATTGTTAGAAGTATAAAGGAAAAAAAGAGAAGACTGAAATATCTAGCTCATGTATGAATGTCATACAAGTTATTGATGTATAGAAGGCTGGTCAAAGATATAATTCTTGGGAATTATGATTAAACATGTTAATCGCTAATTCTTGGGTATTGTGAGTTGATCACAGAGATACTCGCTCGATTGCATTCTGTTGCGACTCGATGCAAGAACTGCTACGGCCTAAAAGACTTGCAAGTAATAAGGATTAGATACGCGTTGGGAACATAGTAAATGTTGCTATACCTTCCATCAGTGTATTACCTCCATGTTTATTTTTCATAATTCATTTTTAGAGTTTACACACTCTATCCCATTGCATAAAGAATCTTGCAAGAAGGTTGTTCATAAGAGAACTTTTGATGTTCTGTATTATGAATAACATAAGGGCCATACTTTCCTTATGAATGAGATGTATGTTATGAATATTGATAATAATATATTACCTCTGTGTTTACTTTCATAATTCATTTTAGAGCTTTACACACTCTAGCCCATCGCATAATGTTTGTTGCAAAAGGATTGTTCATAAAAGAACAATTGTTGTGCAGTATTATGAATAACACAAAGGGCCATGCTTCCATCAAGGATGGGATGTATGTTATGAATATTGATGGTAATATGATACATCCATAACACTGATGCTAAATGTTGCAAGACTAAAAGAATACCACATATGTGTGGCACTGCATTTGGTCACATTGGAGAAACCCGCATGGAGAAATTCCATAATGATGGATTTTGAAGTCATTTGATTATGAATCATCCGACACTTGCAACTTTCGTCCGAAAAGTGAAGTGACTGAAATACCGTTCATAGGCCATAAGAAACGAGTAACAAACTTATTGGTGATCATACATTTTGATGTGTGTAGTCCGATAAATGTTGTTGCTAGTAGTGGATTTATCTATCTTCAGAAATGACTCAAGTAGATATATGGATATTTACTTGATGAGACGTAAGTCTGGATCTTTTGAAATCATTTAAAAGGTTTTCAAAATGAAGTAGAAATTATTGTAACAAGAAAATTATGTTTCTGCAATTTGATTGCGGAAAGGAATATTTGAGTTACAAGTTTAGCGAATGTCTGATGAGTTGTGAAAAGAGTTTCATAACTTACACCTCCCGGAACACCACTGTGAGTGGAATGTCTGTGAAGATGTATTCAAACCATTTATGACATGGTGAGATCAAAGATGACATAAATCAATTTGCCATTATCACTTTTAAAGTAATGCTTTAGTGACTGCGGCTTTTACACTGAAAAGAGCACCATCAGATCTGTTGAAATGACGCCATGGTATGGTAACCCCAACCATGTTATATCTTTTCTTAACATTTGGAATATGGGGCTTGTCTAAAATATTTACAAACCTATTCCAAATCAGATAAGTGCTACTTTGTAGGTTATCCTAATTTATTGGGTATTCCTTCCTCACTGTACTGAGGCAAAAGGTTTGCCACAAAGAACGGTATGATTTTGTAGAAAATGGTTCTTACAAAAAGGTGAGTGGGAGGACAGTGCAACTCGACGAGATAACAATATCTTCGTTATCATGACAAGGGAAAGAAACATCGGAAGCAATTCCAGAGTTTCCTCCTGCGACTGATACGGAAGTCTCTACAATAAAATGTATGGATTTTGGTCGAACTTGCAGCTGAACCACGTAGGCAAAACTCATGCAAACCTCTCAGGTGCGCAAACGAGATATTGTTGTTAGACAACAGTATACCTACAATACACAAGGAAGCATTGATGGGCCCTGACTCCAGAATTGGCTAAAAGCCAATATAATCTAAGATAGTTTCCATATAAATGATTCAAGATTATATCTTGATAAACCCTTTGGAAGACTTAGAGTCTAACGAACATTAATGAAACTATAAATTGATGTGGATAAAATGTTGTATCCATAAAGCTCGACTTGTTGCAATACCAAATTCAAGGAGTTGACTACGATGAGTTGTCTCACTGTAGCGATGCTTAAAGTCGGTTCGGGTTAAACTAGCAATTAATACATATTTCAATCATGAGATATGAAACATGGATGACGAAAGAATTTCCATGAAATGGGAATACAAACTAGGACTTGTATGTGATATAGTCCAAAGTATTTTGTCGATCCAGAGGATGCTAGTGAGTATGCAAACTTCAGAGTTCCAGCGATGGACAGAAGAGAGCAAAATGGAGTTGGAATCTTCGTTTTTGATGAAATAGTCAAAAGAGTTTGATTTCATCAATGGATAACGAAGATGCTTGTGGTTACAAGAAAGTAAGTGGGAGCATAATAATATTTCTAAAAACCTTGTGTGCTTGACACATTGTTGATTGGAAATAATATAAATTTCTTGACATGAATTAGGACTTCATTGAAAAATAGTTTTTCCGATGAAGTGCTTGGGCTAAGTAGCCTTGACATTAGGCATAATTATCTTCAGAGATAGAATTGCCTAATAGGCTAAGCCAAAAATATATATTGACAAGATGCTAAAACAGTTTACCATAAGAACGCCAGGGTGTGATTCTTGTCAAAGTCACATGGAAAGAGTTTTGCAAGACTTGATGTCCTAAAACACTGATGAACAAAATACATGACAGAGATTCCACACACTCTTGTGTTTGGATTAATCATGTATTCCATGGTATGTAAAACAACCAGATATGTCCGATACTCCCAAGCTGTTCCGAGTATAGATACCAAAGTGATCAAAGTACTGATCATGGGACAACAGTGAAAAATGTCATTGAGTACTAAAGTAGCACTGATGACATGTTTTCTCGCAAGCAGAGATTATGAAGTGCTTTTTGTAAGTAATTATATTGATACAGTCTTCATCAATGCTCCAAGCAATTTTGGATTTAAGTTAAGGGTTTTGTGTAATACATGATATGGTGGCACGGTAGTTAGAAATTGTTCCAAACAGGTTACTGTGGCGAATTCTATAACAAAGGCTAAGTATGTTGACATTTTAAAAGCGACAAAGAAGATGTTGAATCATATAGTTCCTTCATGAACTTAGTATGGTTCCAAGATGGCTTTGGTCAATGGGACACTATTGTAGATAGTTGCTCCATAGCTCGGTCTGATGAATCAAGGTTTGACCAGTGATTCACATATATACAAAGCCAAGTCCACACAAAACATGAATTTTGTGAAAGCGTGAAAACGCGAGGACATGCAAAGATACACACGGAACTGAAGTTGTCAGATCCGTTGGACATCAGGCTATACCACAAGCGAAGCATATTTTACACCGGTATGCCATATGTGTAAAGTGCATTAGCATTGACTAGATTATTGACTCTAGTGCAAGTGAAAGTCTGTAGGAGATATGCCCTAGAGGCAATAATAAATGTTATTATTTATCTCCATGTTCATAATTATATTTATGTTCCATGCTATAACTGCTATGGTTCTCGAGTCTACAATAACCACGAGGCTCGGAGGGACACTCATATGCACGTGTGAAATAATAAACGGTAAAATGTATTCCTAGTCTGGCCTCTAAGACTAGCTCAAGTGTTGCATGATGGTTCTGTTTTCCTGATCATGGGCATGACTATGCCGGCAACTTTGAGGGCACAATGTTAGGAGAACACTTGTGTTGAATCGACCCGATTGATGTTATGCTATGAGATACATTCGTCACAAGTTAATGGTTAATAACACAGAGAAAGTTAACGTTTGCATAATTACTCAGACCATGAGAGTGTCGAGTTTCTTCATACTTGCTTCATGAACTTTGGGGTTTGTTAAACGTCATCCGTAAATGGGTGGCTATTACGGCGGCTTACGAGTTCATGGAAAAGTATGACAAGTGACTTGATGGCTCAAGATTGGGATTTTCTCCTCCGGCGATGGAGAGATATTCTCGGGCCCTCTCGGTGTTACGGTATCCATCATCATCTAGCCAGACACAATGTGATTTGATCACTGGGATGCCGGAACGCGGAAAACGAGAAAAGAGAACAAAACCGGTAACGAGTTAAATGGCATAGTGGACAAGGTGTTGATCCACGGGGATGCCGATAAATCTCACCTCGGGTATTTGTAACATATCGCGAAGCAACAAGAATAGCACACTGGAGGTTCACTCGAATATTTATTCGTGTGGGTATAGGGGTCAATATGGGTGTCCATGGCTCCGATGTTGATCATTGATCGGAAAGTGTTCCGATCATGTCTATTGTGGCACCCCGGCTCATAGAACCGGAATGCCAGTGTTCCCAGCCCAGAGACCATTGTCTTCTGGAAACACTCAACATCTTGGCAACAGAAACATAGCTGACTTTTATTGATAATAAAGAGTACAAGCTTACAAGATCCTCGAGGCCAGAGCACAACAACTGCTATACAGTATGTACATTATTTATCAAACATGATGGGCCTCGGCATAACTTAGCGATACTACAGCGGAAAGCTAAAGCGTAGCGGAATATGGCAGCAACTCCATCCACAGGGACACTGCTGTGGACACATCCTAGGCATTATAACACGAACCTCCAAGACCTGCGTCTTAGTCTTCTCCTGCATCTGGCATGATACGGCAGGTGAGTACTTTGAATGTACTCGCAAGCACATGACAACCAAATAATGCAGCAAGTAATAGCATGGCAATAAACATGTTGAGTCTTAAGTGCTGAGATCACGGTCATCAACTTACTCATATCCGGGTTGCTTCACAACCCACGGAGTACTCCACCTCACTGAGTACTTCCGCACATAAGACAGGTTCTTTTATCAGTATCATTATTACGGTTGATCTCCTACAGAGGTCTGGACGGGCTGTCCAATTCTGTGGACACGGCTATTCGAATAGATTTAACACTCTGCAGAGGTTGTACACTTTACCCACACCACGGAACTCATGGCCTCGTACTCCCATTCGGGTGGACCAACGACGTTCCGACGAAACCTGTCTGACCCGTGACTCTTCCATCGTACCACCGGCCATCACACTCCTTCTTGGAGTCAAGCCCTGGGTGGCCCCGTGTCCTCAAGACACCTGCCACCGTCGTGGCCAAACTAACTGTCCCAAACGGGGACGCCGGCAAATAACTCAACTGGGCTCACAGAGTTATCGTCGTCTACCTGATCAGGGTAGCACGCACGCATAACCCTCCCTCTTTGGAGGTACGGGTGAAAGAGCACGCAGCCAGCCCAAGTTAAGGCCGTCCCATACCGGCAAATGTGGCTGCACGTTTTAACCCGGACAGGTGACTCTCGATCAACCAACTAAGTTTTGTTAAACATTCAGCAGGTTATCAACTCATGTTATCTTAGTTGGTCATCTTAGTCATCTATTAATTTACTTGGAATTATTTGGGGTTAAATTTAATATGCAAAATGCATATGAAAATGCAATGCTATGACATGCTTCAAAACATGGTTATCCTGGCTTGCCTTGGTCTGCTGAGTTGTTCAAAAACTCTGGTTCTTTAACTCCAAGGTTTTCACCTTCAGAAAATAATCCAAAAACAGCAAAGAAAAATATCAAGCAACACTGTTTAATGTTCCAGAAATTCTATGAGTAAAAGAAAAATGTGAAACTTGGTGGAAAAATAGAGCATTGAGGTGTGGACCCAATGCAAAAAGAATCATTTGAATTGGACCTTTCTGTTAAAAGTTATTAACAGTCAAAGGTCTCTGTTAAATCAGTTTTGTTAAAGAAATCAAATTAAATAAAACAAACGGAGTAACTGGGCCGGCCCACGTCGACAGTGCACTAGCCCAGGGCCACTTACCCCTTCGTTTCAATTGAAACAGAGGAGGAAGAGGAGGCCGAGGGGGAGGCGGCACTCCGGCGAGCAGCGCCGGCGATCTAGTCGGTGGGAGGGGCTGGCGATGGGCGGGATGGAGGGAGCTCGGAGAGGCGGTTCGCCTCATACCCGTGGCGTGGCCGGGGATGCAGCGACGGTGTCGCCCCCTTCTTCTCCGGCGGCCGGCACTTTCGGGCGTCAGGGAACTCGTCTATTCTGGCGAGGATTGGTCACGGCGATGGGTCAGGGAGCTTCACGGGACCTCACTGAGTTCACTGGTGGTCGTGGTTGAGGCGGAGGTGGATCAGAGAGGGTAGGAGGAAAAGAGGGCGGGCGGCGGAGCTCCGGTCGAGTTCGAGGCCAGGGGCCTCTATGCTTCGATTGGGGCTTCCAGGAGGAGCTTGGGTGGAGGAGGAGAGGGGTGAGGAGCTCTGGGAGGCCCGGGAGGGGCTTAAATAGGCGAGAGGGGGGGGGGGCGATCTCTCCCGAACCATGGCGAAACGGGCCATAGCGACGGCGCTCGTATGCCTTGCTGGCTGGACGCGAGCGGCGACGAGACCGGAGAGGGCAGAGGGAGCATTCAATGCAGAGAGGACGAGGCAGGAGGAAGAGGACGCGCCGCACGAACAGTGTGGTCACGGGCCGAACATGGCGGCGGTGATGCGGCGGTCGGCGAGGGCCTCTCCGGCACAGGTGAGGTGACCTGAGGGGCTACGCAACAGCCAGGGACCTAGTCGGCACGCGTGGACAAGCCATAGTGGCGAGGGAGCAGAGGGACGCGATGGCTCGGGCACGGGTGCTGCGCAGCGCGCGGCGACAGCCATGCCAGGCCCGTGCTCACCACGCCATCTTGCGCTCCACGGCCACGTTGCCCTGGCGACCTTGTCTGGCGTGTCGACCATGGTCCATTCACATCACCTGAGGCTCTGGTTTGGCTTGAAGTGGTCTGTGCTGAGAGGTTTCATCAACAACAGTTTCTGACAGAAACATGGAGGGGCTTCTGGAGCTTAGGAGAAGATGAGATGAGGCCAAGAGAGTTGTCTGGTGTGTTCCTAGTCAAATGATCTACAAGCTGACCAAGTTTGAGCTCATTTGGTTGAAGTTTGAGGGTAGCTCATGTGAAATGCATAAAACTGGCCTGAATATGCAAATGGAAGTACTGATCAAAAGATAATTCTTGGAGAGCTGAAAATTTGTGGAGAGTTCTCATTTGGTGTTGTCTCATTGCTGTAAAAATTTGGTAGCAATTGGACAAACCAAAAATGCACTTCCTTCACAATGGCTGGTTCTGGACAGAGAGGAAAATGGATTTTAAGCAAAATATTTGAACATGACCAAGGAATGTTTTTGAAGATTTGGTGGAGATATGGTCCAAGGGATTTTTAGGAATTAATTGAGAAGTTTAGGAGCATCAAAACTATAGGTTGCTTCACAACCTATGCTAATGCCCTAATTTCCCATTTAAAAGAAAAGAGCTTTTGAAAATGATTTGAATGGAAATTTGAGTACTTGAGGTTCCTGGCAGAACATTTGCAAGATGATGAGGCTAGGAACCATTTGGCAAAGATTCAAAAATGACCAAGTCCATGTGAAAGAATTTGAAATCAATTCAAATTCAAATAAAGTCAAGTCAAATTTTGAAAAGAAAAAGTTGGCAAAAATCAGGGTGTCACAAACCTACCCCCCTTAGAATGAATCTCGTCCTCGAGATTCGGTTGCTCAGGGAACAAATAGGAATAGGCAGATCTTAGGAAGTCTTCTCTCTCCCAAGTAGCCTCTTCTTCCGTGTGGTGTTCCCACAGCACCTTATAGAACCTTATTGTCTTACTTCTCGTGATTCTCTCCATCACATCCAAGATCTTAACTGGTTTTTCCTCGTAGGTCAGGTCCTTTGCCAATTCTAATTCACTCATGTCTGCTTGTTTAGCTGGGGGTGCAATGCATTTTCTTAGCTGTGAGATGTCAAACACATCATGCACATCCGACAGTTCTGGTGGCAGCTCTAGCTGGTAAGAAACTCTCCCTTTCCTAGCAGTCACTAGGAAAGGACCAATATATCTCGGAGCTAACTTCCCTCGGATTCCAAACCTTTTTACTCCCTTCATAGGAGTCACCCTTAGATAAGCATAATCTCCTGGTTCAAAGGTTAATTCCCGATGCTTCGGGTCGTAATAGCTCTTTTGGCGTGACTTGGCTGCTCGCAAGCGCTCTTTGTATGTCTTTGACCTGTCTTTCTGCTTCGAGCATCAAGTCTGTTCCAAAGATACGACTGTCTCCTGTCTGAGACCAGTTCAATGGTGTGCGGCATTTCCGTCCGTACAAAGCCTCGAAAGGCGACATCTTGAGACTGGCTTGGTAGCTGTTGTTGTAGGAGAATTCTGCGTATGGCAGACTATCCTCCCACTTGGGTCCATGAGAAAGTGCACATGACCGAAGCATATCTTCCAATATTTGATTTACTCGCTCAGTCTGTCCATCTGTTTGAGGATGATACGATGTGCTGTGCTTTAGCACAGTGCCCAAAGCTTGATGTAGCCGATACCAGAATGCTGAGGTAAAGAGGGAACCTCTATCTGAAGTGATAGTCTTAGGGACCCCATGCAGACTTACGATCAGGGACATATATAGCTGTGCCAGCTGATTGGCCTTGTAAGTGGTCTTCACGGGGATGAAGTGAGCCACTTTTGTAAGTGTGTCCACTATGACCCATATTGCGTCATTACCTTTTGCGGACTTAGGTAGTCCCACGATAAAATCCATGCATATATCATCCCATTTCCATTGGGGTACTGGTAACGGTTGCAGCAGTCCGGCTGGTTTTTGGTGTTCTGCCTTTACTTTGTTGCAAACATCGCAACATGCGACATAATATGCAATGTCGTTCTTCATTCCAGGCCACCAAAATGTCTCCTTTAAGTCTTGGTACATCTTAGTACCACCTGGATGAATTGAGTAGGCAGATTCATGTGCTTCCTTAAGTATCTGCTGCCTCAAGTTATTTCGGTCGGGCACACAAATTCGATTCTTGAACCATACGGTTCCTTGTTCATCCTCCCGGAAGGACTTGTCCTTCCCTTTCTGAATCAATCCTTTAATTTCTCGGATTCCCTCATCCATCATTTGGGCTTCTTGGATTTCCTCCATCAAGGTTGGCTTAATCTCCAACGTGTTTGGAGTCATAGGACCACATAGTATCAAGTTAAGTTTAGCAAACTCTTCGCGTAAACTTTGGTTCATACCCTCCACTAAAGCATTTACAACAGCTTGCTTCCTGCTCAAGGCGTCTGCAACTACGTTCGCCTTGCCTGGATGGTAGTTGATACCAATATCATAATCTTTGACAAGCTCAAGCCATCTGCGTTGCCTGAGGTTCAGGTCGGGTTGCGTGAAGATATACTTAAGACTCTTGTGGTCTGTATATACCTCACACCTTTGACCAATCAGATAGTGTCTCCAGATTTTCAAGGCATGCACTACTGCGGCTAGCTCCAGGTCATGAGTGGGATAATTTTCCTCATGAGGTCGTAGCTGTCGTGATGCATAGGCCACAACCTTTCCTTCTTGCATAAGTACACATCCAATCCCACGTCTGGACGCATCGCAGTAAATGTCAAAACTCTTACAAATATCAGGGAGGACTAGAACAGGGGCTGTTGTCAGCCTTGTCTTGAATTCCTTGAAGCTGTTCTCACACTCAGTGGTCCAGATAAACTTCTGGTTCTTCTTTAATAGCTCCGTCATAGGCTTGGCTATTTTTGAGAAGCCTTCAATGAAGCGGCGGTAGTATCCCGCCAATCCAAGGAAACTACGGACTTCTGTCATCGTAGCTGGTGTCTTCCAATTTAAGACAGCCGTAACCTTGCCAGGGTCAACGGCTATACCATTTTCTGACAAGATGTGACCAAGAAATCCCACTTCCTTGAGCCAAAATTCGCACTTGCTGAATTTGGTGTATAATTGATGGATTCTCAATCTTTCCAGAACAGCTCGAAGGTGTTGCTTATGCTCCTCTTCATCCTTAGAGTATATGAGTATATCGTCGATGAACACTACCACGAACTTATCCAAGAAGTCCATGAAAACTTTGTTCATCATGCTCATAAAGTATGCGGGAGCATTTGTCAGCCCGAACGCCATGACTGTGAATTCATACAGTCCATAGCGAGTAGTGAATGCTGTCTTGGGGATATCTTCTTTGCGGATCTTCAATTGGTGATATCCCGTCTGAAGATCAATCTTTGAAAATACCCGGGCTCCACTTAATTGATCAAATAGATCATCAATTCGCGGCAGCGGGTACTTATTCTTGATAGTTACCTCATTGAGCTGTCGATAGTCTACGCACATCCGTAGACTCCCATCTTTCTTCTTCACAAACAGTACTGGTGATCCCCATGGTGAAATGCTGGGACGAATGTATCCCTTCTGAAGCAACTCGTCCAGCTGCTTTTTCAACTCGGCCAGCTCCGGACCTGGCATTCGATAATACTTCTTGTATATGGGGGCTGTGCCAGGAACTATTTTAATGGCAAACTCCAGTTCTCTATCTGGCGGCATTCCTGGTAATTCCTCCGGAAACACGTCCGGAAACTCACATACCACCGGAATCAAGTTCATATCAGTGGCAGTGGTGTGATATGCTGAGCCTTTTCTAGTTATCATTCGACTGGCTAGGAATTGGATCATCTGTCCAGCGGGGTTTACCAACCTTACCGTTTTGGTGGCACAGTTAATGCACACCTGGTGCGGGGTTAACCAATCCATTCCCAGAATTATATCCAATCCTGGGGAATCGATAGCAACCAAGGTGGCTGAAAATCGTACTCCATGAATGGAGATTTCTAGGCCCTTATATACAATATTGGTTCTGAGCATGGAACCGGGGGATTGTATCACCATGATTTTGTCCAAAACCGATGGGGAAAGATTATGCGAGTTGGCAAAACTCCGAGAAATGAACGAATGGGAAGCCCAGGAATCAAACAAAATAAGTGCAGGTATGTCATTAACAGTAAACATACCAAATACGATGTCGGGGGCTTCGCATACTTCCTCGGCTGAGATGTGATGGACTCATCCGTGATGGACATTGCGGCGTCCAAGGTGGTTAACCTGCGACTTGGGGTCTGTTGGCTGCTTTCCAGCATTGGCAGGACACTGTTTAGCATAGTGCCCGCTCTGTCCGCAGGTGAAGCAAGTATTGTTGCGGCGACAGTCTTCCGCAACAGGCTGCTTGCCGAGGGCTTTAGTCTGGGTGCCGAGCTTGTTGTTGTTACCGTTGTTGTTCCACGCAGGCTTGCTCTCTGTTGGGACAGGTTGCCAACTACGCAACTTCTGAGCATATGGTTCCTTATTATCCTTCTTTGGCTCGAATTTTCTTTTATGCTCATTGTTTGCAAGCTTGTGTTCACGTTCAGCGATGTAGGCCTTGTTCACCAGTGTCTGGAAATCAGCAAAATCCAACATACATAACTGGCACCGGAGGGCATGATTCAGTCCTCCGAGGAAGCGGTCTATCTTCCTTTCCTCCGTATCCACATCGTGAGGTGAGTATCGAGCCAAGTTATTGAACTTGTTCAAGTATTCTGCCACAGTCATACTCCCTTGCGTGAGGGTCAGAAATTCCTTCTGCTTGATCTTCATAATTCCCGTGGGGATATGGTATTTGCGGAACAATTCCTTGAATCGCTCCCAAGTGATTTCTTCTCCAGTTGGCCATGTCAGCTTAGTATTATCCCACCAGATTGCGGCGGGACCTTCAAGATAGTGGGTAA
Source organism: Thinopyrum elongatum (assembly GCA_011799875.1). Lineage (NCBI taxonomy): Eukaryota > Viridiplantae > Streptophyta > Magnoliopsida > Poales > Poaceae > Thinopyrum > Thinopyrum elongatum. The sequence continues at coordinate 578,341,751 of CM022302.1, read as the reverse complement.
CAAATGGAACCTTATCCGCTTCATTGCAGTGGGCAATTTCCAGTTTCTTCTCCATTGTTCTAAGCCAGTCATCTGCCTCAATAGGATCAACGGCCTGGCCAAAGCTAGGCGGTTTGGTCCGCTGAAAATCTGTCAGCTTAGAGTGCACCCCGTTACCATTGTTTTGACCAACCACTGTCTGCATAGTTCTGAGGAACTCCATAAGGTCCTGGTTCCTCTTCTCTTCAAACATCCTCATGATTTGTTCAGTTGTAGGTGCTTGTGGTGGTGGAGGCGGTAAGTCTTCGGGCTCTTGCCCTGCCTGTCTGGCTGAGCGACGGACTGGGGTTCCATCACTGCCTTGACTGCCACTGCCTCTCTTCATCTAAATTTTGTTCCCAAAGCAAATACCGAATCGATGAGCAAGATCCATAAGGGTAAAATATAATTATGTGACCCCCAAAAGAAATCATTAAGCAAAGGCGAATAACAACATAATTATACAAGACATCCCAACATAATACATGGCAAGCTAGTAGTGGATAATATGATAAACTGCTCGAACGGCAGTTGACAAATGCAACGATGCATGCATGATTACTCCAACTCTAGTCTAGTGGCATCGATGGCACGGACACTGCTCTTCTGAAGAGTCATCACCAGGCCCTGAGTCTGAGTCTGAGTCAGAACTGATGATGTGGGTTACTGGGTCAAAGGAAACACGACGACGCTGACGAGACGTCTCCCCTTCCGCAGAAAAGGAAGCGCGTCGCCTCAGCATCGGCGAAGCGGGAGTGGCGAGGAGCGAGGCCCACTCAGCTGGGGTCTCACGTCGGCTATCAGACGATATGCCTGATGGCCCAGAGGAACTAGAAGGCACGCTAAACATATGTGGGGGTGGAACTGGTGGCGAATACACTGGTGGAACTACAGGATGGGGTGCGGGAGTCACTGCAGCAAGTGCCTCCTGCACACGATTAAGCTCCACAGCCAAGGATATGATCATGCGGTAACTGGCGTGAATATACTGGGATAACACACCAGCGGCACGATCAACCTCCGGATCGGTGGGTGAGAAAATGACTCGCCCTGTCGTAGGGGACAGGGTGGGGTAATGGAAGAAACCTGGGTGTGTCTGCATCTGGACCTCGAGATAGCGCAAGTAGGTGATGGCCTCCATGGCAGCAAACTGGATCGCCAACTCCGGAGTAGAAGCTACTCCACCCTTAGCAGAGCGAGAAGAGCTTCCAATATCCGAGGTCGCGGTCAAGTAGGCCACTGCATGATACTCATCCACTGACTCCGCCAGCTGATCCCGATACACCTGGTACACCGGGTCTTCTCCGTAGGGATACACCCGAAGCCAGACACAGTGAAGCAGAGCTGAGAAAGAGTGGGGCTCTGGCTCATAGGTAAAATGGAATGGAACTGGTGTCATCTACACTCACCATGAAAAGAGTTAGTAATATAAGGATGCATGATGCATGATATGCGCAAACAAATGCAACAAGCAATATGCACACTCAAGGTCCTATACTACTCGCAGTTCTAGCGCGTGTTACCTAGGGTGTCCTACAGTCAGCACGGCTCTGATACCAAGCGTTGTGGCACCCCGGCTCATAGAACCGGAATGCCAGTGTTCCCAGCCCAGAGACCATTGTCTTCTGGAAACACTCAACATCTTGGCAACAGAAACATAGCTGACTTTTATTGATAATAAAGAGTACAAGCTTACAAGATCCTCGAGGCCAGAGCACAACAAGTGCTATACAGTACGTACATTATTTATCAAACATGATGGGCCTCGGCATAACTTAGCGATACTACAGCGGAAAGCTAAAGCGTAGCAGAATATGGCAACAACTCCATCCACAGGGACACTGCTGTGGACACATCCTAGGCATTATAACACGAACCTCCAAGACCTGCGTCTTAGTCTTCTCCTGCATCTGGCATGATACGCCAGGTGAGTACTTTGAATGTACTCGCAAGCACATGACAACCAAATAATGCAGCAAGTAATAGCATGGCAATAAACATGTTGAGTCTTAAGTGCTGAGATCACGGTCATCAACTTACTCATATCCGGGTTGCTTCACAACCCACGGAGTACTCCACCTCACTGAGTACTTCCGCACATAAGACAGGTTCTTTTATCAGTATCATTATTACGGTTGATCTCCTACAGAGGTCTGGACGGGCTGTCCAATTCCGTGGACACGGCTATTCGAATAGATTTAACACTCTGCAGAGGTTGTACACTTTACCCACACCACGGAACTCATGGCCTCGTACTCCCATTCGGGTGGACCAACGACGTTCCGACAAAACCTGTCTGACCCGTGACTCTTCCATCGTACCACCGGCCATCACACTCCTTCTTGGAGTCAAGCCCTGGGTGGCCCCGTGTCCTCAAGACACCTGCCACCGTCGTGGCCAAACTAACTGTCCCAAACGGGGATGCCGGCAAATAACTCAACTGGGCTCACAGAGTTATCGTCGTCTACCTGATCAGGGTAGCACGCACGCATAACCCTCCCTCTTTGGAGGTACCGGTGAAAGAGCACGCAGCCAGCCCAAGTTAAGGCCGTCCCATACCGGCAAATGTGGCTGCACGTTTTAACCCGGACAGGTGACTCTCGATCAACCAACTAAGTTTTGTTAAACATTCAGCAGGTTATCAACTCATGTTATCTTAGTTGGTCATCTTAGTCATCTATTAATTTACTTGGAATTATTTGGGGTTAAATTTAATATGCAAAATGCATATGAAAATGCAATGCTATGACATGCTTCAAAACATGGTTATCCTGGCTTGCCTTGGTCTGCTGAGTTGTTCAAAAACTCTGGTTCTTCAACTCCAAGGTTTTCACCTTCTGAAAATAATCCAAAAACAGCAAAGAAAAATATCAAGCAACACTGTTTAATGTTCCAGAAATTCTATGAGTAAAAGAAAAATGTGAAACTTGGTGGAAAAATAGAGCATTGAGGTGTGGACCCAATGCAAAAAGAATCATTTGAATTGGACCTTTATGTTAAGAGTTATTAACAGTCAAAGGTCTCTGTTAAATCAGTTTTGTTAAAGAAATCAAATTAAATAAAACAAACGGAGTAACTGGGCCGGCCCACGTCGACAGTGCACTGGCCCAGGGCCACTTACCCCTTCGTTTCAATTGAAACAGAGGAGGAAGAGGAGGCCGAGGGGGAGGCGGCACCCCGGCGAGCAGCGCCGGCGATCTGGTCGGCGGGAGGGGCTGGCGATGGGCGGGATGGAGGGAGCTCGGAGAGGCGGTTCGCCTCGTACCCGTGGCGTGGCCGGGGATGCAGCGACGGTGTCGCCCCCTTCTTCTCCGGTGACCGGCACTTTCGGGCGTCAGCGAACTCGTCTATTCCGGCGAGGATTGGTCACGACGATGGGTCGGGGAGCTTCATGGGACCTCACTCAGTTCACTGGTGGTCGTGGTTGAGGCGGAGGTGGATCAGAGAGGGTAGGAGGAAGAGAGGGCGGGTGGCGGAGCTCCGGTCGAGCTCGAGGCCAGGGGCCTCTATGCTTCGATTGGGGCTTCCAGGAGGAGCTTGGGTGGAGGAGGAGAGGGGTGAGCAGCTCTGGGAGGCCGGGGAGGGGCTTAAATAGGCGAGAGGAGGGGGGGGCGATCTCTCCCGAACCATGGCGAAACGGGCCATAGCGACGGCGCTCGTACGCCTTGCTGGCTGGACGCGAGCGGCGACGAGACCGGAGAGGACGAGGCGGGAGGAAGAGGACGCGCCGCACGAACAGTGTGGTCACGGGCCGAACATGGCGGCGGTGACGCGGCGGTCGGCGAGGGCCTCTCCGGCACAGGTGAGGTGACCTGAGGGGCTACGCAACAGCCAGGGACCTAGTCAGCACGCGTGGACAAGCCATAGTGGCGAGGGAGCAGAGGGACGCGATGGCTCGGGCACGGGTGCTGCGCAGCGCGCGGCGACAGCCATGCCAGGCCCGTGCTCACCACGCCATCTTGCGCTCCACGGCCACGTTGCCCTGGCGACCTTGTCTAGCGTGTCGACCATGGTCCATTCACATCACCTGAGGCTCTGGTTTGGCTTGAAGTGGTCTGTGCTGAGAGGTTTCATCAACAACAGTTTCTGACAGAAACATGGAGGGGCTTCTGGAGCTTAGGAGAAGATGAGATGAGGCCAAGAGAGTTGTCTGGTGTGTTCCTGGTCGAATGATCTACAAGCTGACCAAGTTTGAGCTCATTTGGTTGAAGTTTGAGGGTAGCTCATGTGAAATGCACAAAACTGGCCTGAATCTGCAAATGGAAGTACTGATCGAAAGATAATTCTTGGAGAGCTGAAAATTTGTGGAGAGTGCTCATTTGGTGTTGTCTCATTGCTGTAAAAATTTGGTAGCAATTGGACAAACCAAAAATGCACTTCCTTCACAATGGCTGGTTCTGGACAGAGAAGAAAATGGATTTTTAAGCAAAATATTTGAACATGACCAAGGAATGTTTTTGAAGATTTGGTGGAGATATGGTCCAAGGGATTTTTAGGAATTAATTGAGAAGTTTAGGAGCATCAAAACTATAGGTTGCTTCACAACCTATGCTAATGCCCTAATTTCCCATTTAAAAGAAAAGAGCTTTTGAAAATGATTTGAATGGAAATTTGAGTACTTGAGGTTCCTGGTAGAACATTTGCAAGATGATGAGGCTAGGAACCATTTGGCAAAGATTCAAAAATGACCAAGTCCATGTGAAAGAATTTGAAATCCATTCAAATTCAAATAAAGTCAAGTCAAATTTTGAAAAGAAAAAGTTGGCAAAAATCAGGGTGTCACATCTATACTTGACCGAACCTATAGGGTCACACGCTTAAGGGTCATCTATCTACTGAATACTAGACAGGGAGTCTGAGAGAAAGTCACCGGAAAAGTTTCGGAGACAACGGAAAAGTTCCAGAGAGAGAACATCGGAATAGTTTCAGTAAAACCGAAAGGTTGTTTCGGAGTATACCATTAAGTCCAAATGGTTTCGGCACACGCCTGGAAATTCTTAGAGGGTGCAAGAATTGTTCTGGGAACTTCTGGGATTTTTCCGGAGAAAAATCCCGGAAATGTTCCGGAGCTACCGGAACGGCTTTGGTTGCTTTTCATAGATGAAAATCACTAATCCGAAATTGTTTCGAAACACGTCCAAAATTATTTTAGTGGGCACTAGAAATGTTCTAAGACCTATAGAAATATTTTTGGATCTAATGGTCGCGAAAAAATGTTTCCGTGAATAGTGAAAAGCACTTTTTGGTTGCTTTTTGGAAAGCCACTTTTTGGGGCTTTTACCAAAAGATCTTGGAGAAGTCTTGGGAGGGAAGGAACCCCTTTTTGTGGCCGAAATTTCAGCCCCTCCACCCCTCCTCCTTCTACAAATAGAGGTGGAGAGGAGCTCTCCACACTCACTCCAACTCTCTCACGAAATGGCATGCATGATCTGCCTTTCTTCTCTCCCTCACACGAAATAGTTTTGTAGAGCCGAAAGGCTGTCTGGGTTCCGGTGGGAACTAGTTCTGGATGGCGAAGCCTGCCGGATAGATGACACCGTATGTGTGCAACCCCGTAGAGAGGTCGTAGGTTCAATCTTTTTGCCCGAGGGGCTGTTCAAGAGTGCCTCCCGAAGGGCTGTCCGAGTTTCTATGAGTGCCTCCCAAAGGGCTGTCCGTGACACTGTCCGGGGGACTGTCCGACCGCCTCCCGAAGGGTTGTCCGAGGGGCAGATGAGGGAGTACATCCTCGTGGTTCGGAGGTTGTAAATCCTAGCTGTGGGGATCTGCACCGATGATTTACATCAACTCTACTTCCGCTGCGCCTCGAGTCGGTAACAATCAGATCAAACCTTGTATGCATCTCCATAGTGATCCTGGGCATGTTCGTAGTGCGGAATTTTTTTTGTTTTCTGTCGCGTTACCCAACAATAGGATACAAAGCATACCCATTCATCGGTGCAGGCTTGACCACCCTAACAAAGTTGGGGGCTTCTTCTCCAGTGACCATGGCGGAGCAGGCCGGAACATGCTTCGCGCCGGCAAGTATCCGGCCTCGACAAGCCGGCCGAGCTGCTCTTGCATCACCGTGGAGGTCCTCCATCGCCCTTTCATCTGGGAAGCAGTCGAGGCCTCCCTCGCTGCCTTCTTGCCTTCCTTGGGAGGCTTCACTACCTGGGCTTGGATGCTGTCGCCAGCCATGGTCGTAGATGGGCGAAAAAGGGACAGACAAAGTTTTTTGGGCTCGGGCGCAAAGGATTGATACATCTCCAATGTATCTATAATTTTTGATTGTTCCATGCTATTATAGTATCAATCTTAGATGATTAGTATGCAATTATGTATCATTTTTTTGGACTAACCTATTAACCTAGTGCACAGTGCCAGTTGCTGTTTTCTGCCTGTTTTTGGTTTTTCAGGAAATCAGTACCAAACGAAGTCCAAATGCCATGAAACTTTTTGATGATTTTTTTCTGAACAAAAGAGACCCTGGAAGCTTCGGGAGGAGGCCAGAAGCCTCATGAGGAGGCCACAAGGCAATAGGGCATGGCCCGGGGGGCGCCCTGATGCCTTGTGGGCCCCTCGTGTCTCCTTTTAACCTAATTCCACTTCTATAAATTCTCAAATATAGGGAAACCAACAGAGAGCCAGACAAGAAAACCCTATCACCGTCGCAAGCTTCTGTTCTTCCATGATTCCATCTGGAGGCCTTTTTTGGCCCTCTACCAGAGGGGGAATCGATCACGGAGGGCTTCTACATCAACCTTGCTGCCCCTCCGATGATATGTGAGTAGTTTACCACCGACCTATGGGTCCATAGTTAGTAGCTAGATGGCTTCTTCTCTCTCTTTGATCTTCAATACAAAGTTATCCTTGATGTTCTTGGAGTTCTATTCGATGTAATCTTCTTTTGCGATGTGTTTGTTGGGATCCGATGAATTGTGGGTTTATGATCAGATTATTCATGACAAATATTTGAGTCTTCTCTGAACTCTTTTATGCATGATTGTTATAGATTTGTATTTCTCTCCAATCTATCCGTTTAGTTTGGCCAACTAGATTGATTTATCTTGCAACGGGAGAGGTGCTTTGTGATGTGTTCAATCTTGCGGTGTTCTATATCCCAGTGACCGAAAGGGACAAGACACGTATTTGTATTGTTGCCATTAAGGATAAAACGATGGGGTTTATTCATATTGCTTGAGTTTACTTTGTCTACATCATGTCATCTTGCTTAAGGCGTTATGCTGTTTTATACTTAATACTCTAGATGCATGCTGGATAGCGGTCGATGAGTGGAGTAATAGTAGTAGATGCAGGCAGGAGTCGGTCTACTTGTCTCGGACGTGATGCCTATATACATGATCATTGCCTTGAATATCATCATAACTATGTGCTTTTCTATGAATTGCCCAACAGTAATTTGTCTACCCACTATATGCTATGTGTTCGAGAGAGAAGCCTCTAGTGAAAACTATGCCCCCCGGGTCATTTATCATTATTATATAAACAAAAATCCAAAAAATACTTTGCTGCAATTTATTTACTTTTATTTTATTTTGTAATTTTCTTTATCAATTTATCTATCAGTACGAGATTTAATCCTTGCAATTAACCACCGAGGGGATTGACAACCCCCTTGTTCGCGTTGGGTGCAAGTATTGGCTTTTGTGTGTGCAGGTGCTGCTAAAGAGGTTTTGCTTGGTTCTCCTGCTGGATTGATAACCTTGGTTCTTAACTGAGGGAAATACTTATCTCTACTGTACTATATCATCGTCTCCTCTTTGAGGAAATCCCAACGCAGCTCACAAGTAGCAAGGATGCTTGGGAGTAGGAGCTCGGGAAGGAAGACGAGCATTAGTGGAGAATGAGAGCGTAAAGCTTTCCCCTCCTCTCCTGTGGCCTTTTGTAGGCGTAAGATGCGAAGCGGCTGCAGGGTAACCGTGCCGTGCGGCAGTAATTCCCCAATTTCCCCATAAGACGTGCGTTTATCACGCACGATAATCAAGGGGGTGGTTGAGAAATGACTATATCGAAGCACATGATATCTTTTCTGATAAGAAGTGGCAATAGTGGGGCCCCTACCCACTTCCACATGTTATGTTGACCAACAAGTCAGAAGCGCCTCGTAGCCACGTGGAGCGACGAATGGGACTAGCATGTGTTGTCAAAGCTTGGTTGTGTTGTCTTCAGGGGCCCCGCGCGGGAATATTTCGTGGCTAGGCTGAAGCTACGCGGGAAGATTTCCGATATCTGGATCAATGCGTAAACTTATCGGAAGTAAAGGTGAGCATAAAATATCTTCGGATACACTCGAGTGACCAAGAAGTCGGATGCGGGAAGATTCATTGAACCAGTTTTCAAGACCGACGACTGAAGACGAAGAACAACTCGGAAGATCTGAAGAGTGTCTCTGACTTGAAGCCTGGTCTAGGGGCTACTGATGGTGTCCCGGATTGGGGGTCACTCGTCACGTCGTCTCCCGTCCAGGTGGACCGGGACAAGGACCCCATGTTGATGGGCCATGTCTAGACGGCCCATGGCGTATGAAAAGAAGGCTCCCAAAAACTTGGTGCATACTCCAAGACATTTAGAGGCCGTCTACAACACGTTTGCCTTGTATTATCCAACTAGAAGTAACCCTAGACCCCCCGCTACATATAAACCAAGGGGTAGGGCTCGTCGATGACACACAACGATCTCGAGGTAGATCACTTGTACTTTGTACTCCATCCCAAATCAATACAATACAAGTAGAACGTAGGGTTTTCTCTCTTAGGAGAGCTCGAACCTGGGTAAAACATGTGTCTTTCTTACCATCGCATCAAGGCTACTAGCTCGGGACCCCTACACGAGATATGCCAGAATCGACTCCGTCAGTTGGCCCGTACTACTTCTGCTCCCTAATGCCTGACGTGGCTTCTGCTCACCGTAGGTAGCCCCTCCATGCTGATGCCATGTTGTCGCCAAGCAGTAGAGCGACGACAGTAGGGATGTGCCACCCGTGCCCGTGGACCTGTGCCTATCTTGGAATAGGCATCGACCTCAGCCTCTCTCGCAGGATGACATTGATAACCCACAAGTATAGGGGATCAATTGTAGCCTTTCTCGATAAGTAAGAGTGTCGAACCCAATGAGGAGCTAAAGGTAGAACAAATATTCCCTCAAGTTCTATCGACCACCGATGCAACTCTACGCACACTTTACGTTCGCTTTACCTAGAACAAGTATGAAACTAGAAGTACTTTATAGGTGTGATAGGATAGGTTGCAAGATAGTATAGAACACGTAAATAAAAGCTAGGGGCTGTTTAGATGAAGAAACAACTAAGTTAGTTTTAGTAGAGAGCTTTTTGTCACAAGAAAGTTATTTGTCCCTAGGCAATCGATAACTAGACCGGTAATCATTATTGCAATTTTATATGAGGGAGAGGCATAAGCTAACATACTTTCTCTACTTGGATCATATGCACTTATGATTGGAACTCTAGCAAGCATCCGCAACTACTAAAGATCATTAAGGTAAAACCCAACCATAGCATTATAAGGTATCAAGTCCTCTTTATTCCCATACGCAAACAACCTACTTACTCGGGTCTGTGCTTCTGTCACTCACGCCACCCACCATAATCGAATCATGAACATATTGCAAACCATACAGCGGGGATCCCTCATGCTTGCGCGACACGGAGAGCACCATAGGACAGCACCAATAATAAAACATGCAACTCAAACCAATCATGATCATCAATCAACCCATAGGACAAAATGGATCTAGTCAAACATCATCGGATAGCCATAAATCATTGGGAAATAATGAAGGAAATATGCCCTAGAGGCAATAATAAAGTTGTTATTTTATATTTCCTTATTTCATGATAAATGTTTATTATTCATGCTAGAATTGTATTAACCGGAAACTTGATACATGTGTGGATACATAGACAAAACACCGTGTCCCTAGTAAGCCTCTACTAGACTAGATTGTTAATCAAAGATGGTTAAGTTTCCTAACCATAGACATGTGTTGTCATTTGATGAATGGGATCACATCATTAGGAGAATGATGTGATGGACAAGACCCATCCGTTAGCTTAGCATAATGATCATTCAGTTTTATTGCTATTGCTTTCTTCATGTCAAATATATATTCCTTCGACTATGAGATTATGCAACTCCCGGATACCGGAGGAATGCCTTGTGTGCTATCAAACATCACAACGTAACTGGGTGATTATAAAGATGCTCTACAGGTATCTCCAAAGGTGTTTGTTGGGTTGGCATAGATCGAGATTAGGTTTTGTCACTCCGAGTATCAGAGAGGTATCTCTGGGCCCTCTCGTTAATGCACATCATAAGAAGCCTTGCAAGCAAAGTGACTAATGAGTTAGTTGCAGGATGATGCATTATGGAACGAGTAAAGAGACTTGCTGGTAACGAGATTGAACTAGGTATGAAGATACCGAAGATCGAATCTCGGACAAGTAACATACCGATGGACAAAGGGAATTACGTATGTTGTCATAACGGTTCGACCGATAAAGATCTTCGTAGAATATGTAGGAGCCAATATGAGCATCCAGGTTCCGCTGTTGGTTATTGACCAGAGAGGTGTCTCGGTCATGTCTACATAGTTCTCGAACCCGTAGGGTCCGCACGCTTAACGTTCGATGACGATTTTGTATTACATGAGTTATGTGATTTGGTGATCGAATGTTGTTCGGAGTCCCGGATGAGATCACGGACATGACGAGGAGTCTCAAAATGGTCGAGAGGTAAATATTCATATATAGGACGATGATATTCGGACACCGGAAGTGTTCTGGGGGTACCGCGTACATATCTGGTCACCGGAAGGGGTTCCGGGCACCCTCTCGGCAACTACATGGGCCTAATGGGCCAAGAAGGGGACAGACCAGCCCCTAAGGGGCTGGTGCACCCCATGTAGGCTGAATTAGGAGGGGAAGGAAAGAGGGGAAGAGAGAAAGGAAGGGGAGGGATTCGGCCTACCCCTTCCTTCCCTCCTCCCTACTTCTTCCTTCCCCCTCCGGATGAATATGGAAGGGGGGGAGGCCGAATTGGGAGGCGCCCAAGTAGGATTCCTCCTACTTGGGGCACCCCCTTGGCTGCCTCTCCTCCCCTCCAACCTATATATATGAGGGGGGGCACTGCTAGAACACACACCAACAATTGTTAGCCGTGCGCGGCGCCCCCCCTCCACAGTTTACGCCTCCGGTCATATTCGCGTAGTGCTTAGGCGAAGCCCTGCGCGGATCACTTCACCATCACCGTCACCACGCTGTCGTGCTGACGGAACTCTCCCTCGACACTTTTCTGGATCAAGAGCTCGAGGGACGTCATCGAGCTAAACATGTGCATAACTCGGAGGTGCCGTACGTTCGGTGTTTGATCGGTCGAAACGAGAAGAAGTTCGACTACATCAACCGCGTGGTCAAACGCTTCCGCTTTCGGTCTACGAGGGTACGTGGACACACTCTCCCCCTCTCGTTGCAATGCATCTCCTAGATAGATCTTGCGTGAGAGTAGGATTTTTTTTGAAATTGCATGCTACGTTCCCCAACAGTGGCATCCGAGCCAGGTCTATGCGTAGATATATGCACGAGTAGAACACAAAGAGTTATGGGCGGTGATCGTCATACTGCTTACCACCAACGTCTTATTTTGATTCGGCGGTATTGTTGGATGAAGCGGCCCGGACCAACCTTACATGACCACGTTCATGAGACCGGTTCCACCGACAGACATGCAACTAGTTTTGCATAAAGGTGGCTGGCGGGTGTCTGTTTCTCCTACTTTAGTTGAATTGAATTTGACTGCGGCCGATCCTTGTTGAAGGTTAAAACAGCAAACTTGATAAATCACCGTTGTGGTTTTGATGCGTAGGTAAGAACGGTTCTTACTAGAAGCCCGTAGCAGCCACGTAAAACTTGCAACAACAAAGTAGAGGACGTCTAACTTGTTTTTGCAGGGCATGTTGTGATGTGATATGGTCAAGACATGATGTGATATACATTGTTGTATGAGACGATCATGTTTTGTAAAAGTTATCGGCAACTGGCAGGATCCTTATGGATGTCGCTTTATTGTATGAAATGCAAACGCCATGTAATTGCTTTACTTAATCACTATGCGTTAGCGATAGTTGTAGAAGCAATAGTTGGCGAGACGACCACGACGCTATGATGGAGATCAAGGTGTCAAGCCGGTGACGATGGAGATCATGACGGTGCTTTGGAGATGGAGATCAAAGGCACAAGATGATGATGGATATATCATGTCACATATTTTGATTGCATGTGATGTTTATCTTTTATGCATCTTATTTTGCTTAGTACGGTGGTAGCATTATAAGATGATCCCTTACTAAAATTTCAAGGTATAAGTGTTCTCCCTGAGTATGCACCGTTGCGATAGTTCGTCGTGCTGAGACACCACGTGATGATCGGGTGTGATAAGCTCTACGTTCACATACAACGGGTGCAAGACAATTTTGCACATGCGGAATACTCGGGTTAAACTTGACGAGCCTAGCATGTACAGACATGGCCTCGGAACACTGGAGACCAAAAGGTCGAACGTGAATCATATAGTAGATATGATCAACATAGAGATGTTCACCATTGAAGACTACTCCATCTCACGTGATGATCGGACATGGTTTAGTTGATTTGGATCACGTATCATTTAGATGACTTGAGGGATGTCTATCTAAGTGGGAGTTCTTAAGTAATATTATTAATTGAACTTAACTTATCATGAACTTAGTCCTGATAGTTTTTGCACATCTATGTTGTAGATCAATGGCCCGTGCTACCATTCCCTTGTATTTTAATGCGTTCCTAGAGAAAGCTAAGTTGAAAGATGATGGTAGCAACTACACGGACTGGGTCCATAATTTGAGGATTATCCTCATTGCTGCACAGAAGAATTATGTCCTTGATGCACCGCTAGGTGAAAGGCTTGCTGCAGGAGCAGATGCTGATGTTATGAACATCTGGCAAGCTCGATCTGATGACTACTCGATAGTTCAGTGTGCCATGCTTTACGGCTTAGAACCGGGACTTCAAAGACGTTTTGAACGTCATGGACCATATGAGATATTCCAGGAGTTGAAGTTAATATTTCAAGCAAATGCCCGAGTTGAGAGATATGAAGTCTCCAACAAGTTCTATAGCTGCAAGATGGAGGAGAACAGTTCTGTCAGTGAACACATACTCAGAATGTCTGGATATCATTATCACTTGACTCAGCTGGGAGTTAATCTTCCAGATGATAGTGTTATTGATAGAGTTCTCCAGTCACTGCCACCATGCTACAAAGGCTTCGTGATGAACTATAATATGCAAGGGATGGAAAAGACTATTCCCGAGCTCTTCGCAATGCTCAAAGCTGCGGAGGTAGAAATCAAGAAGGAGCATCAAGTGTTGATGGTTAACAAGACCACTAGTTTCAAGAAAAAGGGCAAGGGAAAGAAGGGGAACTTCAAGAAGAATTGCAAGCAAGTTGCCACTCCCGGGAAGAAGCCCAAGTCTGGACCCAAGAATGAAACTGAGTGCTTCTACTGCAAAGGGACTGGTCACTGGAAGCAGAATTGCCCCAAGTATTTGGCGGGTAAGAAGGATGGCAAAGTGAACAAAGGTATATGTGATATACAAGTTATTGATGTGTACCTTACTAATGCTCGTAGTAGCGCCTGGGTATTTGATACTGGTTTGGTTGCTCATATTTGTAACTCGAAACAGGGGCTACTTATTAAACGAAGATTGGCTAAGGACAAGGTGACGATGTGTGTCGGGAAGGGTTCCAAGGTCGATGTGATCGCCGTCGGCACGCTACCTCTACATCTACCTTCGGGATTAGTTTTAGACCTGAATAATTGTTATTTGGTGCCAGCGTTGAGAATGAACATTATATCTGGATCTTGTTTAATGCGAGATGGTTATTCATTTAAATTAGAGAATAATGGTTGTTCTATTTATATGAGTAATATCTTTTATGGTCATGCACCCTTGAAGAGTGGTCTATTTCTGTTGAATCTTGATTGTGGTGATACACATATTCATAATATTGATGCCAAAAGATGCAAAGTTGATAATGATAGTGCAACATATTTGTGGCACTGCCGTTTAGGTCGTATTGGTATAAAGCGCATGAAGAAACTCCATGCAGATGGACTTTTGGAATCACTTGATTATGAATCTTTTGATGCTTGCGAACCATGCCTCATGGGCAAGATGACTAAAACTCCGTTCTCCGGAACAATGGAGCGAGCCAATGACTTATTGGAAATAATACATACCGATGTATGCGGTCCAATGAGTGTTGAGGCTCGCGGTGGGTATCGTTATTTTCTGACCTTCACAGATGATTTGAGCAGATATGGGTATATCTACTTGATGAAACACAAGTCTGAAACATTTGAAAAGTTTAAAGAATTTCAGAGTGAAGTGGAGAATCATTGTAACAAAAAAATATAGTTTCTACGATATGATCGCGGAGGCGAATATTTGAGTTACGAGTTTGGCCTTCATTTAAAACAATGTGGAATAGTTTTACAACTCACGCCACCTGGAACACCACAGCGTAATGGTGTGTCTGAACGTTGTAACCGTACTTTATTAGATATGGTGCGATCTATGATGTCTCTTACCGATTTACCACTATCATTTTGGGGTTATGCATTAGCGACAGCTGCATTCACGTTAAATAGGGCACCATCTAAATTCGTTGAGACGACACCATATGAACTGTGGTTTGGCAAGAAACCTAAGCTGTCGTTTCTTAAAGTTTGGGGTTGCGATGCTTATGTGAAAAAGCTTCAGCCTGATAAGCTCGAACCCAAATCAAAAAAGTGCGTCTTCATAGGATACCCAAAAGAAACTGTTGGGTACACCTTCTACCACAGATCCGAAGGCAAGATCTTGTTGCTAAGAATGGATCCTTTCTAGAGAAGGAGTTTCTCTCGAAAGAAGTGAGTGGGAGGAAAGTAGAACTTGATGCGGTAATTGTACCTTCTCTCAATTTGGAAAGTAGCTCATCAGAGAAATCCGTTCCCTTGATGCCTACACCAACTAAGAGAGGAAGCTAATGATGATGATCATGACACTTCAGATCAAGTTACTACTGAATTTCGTAGGTCAACCAGAGCATGATCCGCACCAGAGTGGTACGGTAATCCTGTCCTAGAAGTCATGTTACTAGACCAAGGCGAACCTACGAACTATGAAGAAGCTATGATGAGCCCAGATTCTGACAGATGGCTTGAGGCCATGAAATCTGAGATGGGACTTTTACATTTCAGCCCTTAACTTGAACCCACTACTTAGATTTACCCCAAATTTCAAAGTGTGCTCAAATTTGCCCCTATGCCGTTATGTGTTATTATAGAAATACCCCTAAACAATGTTTTTGTCAGGCCTTCTCTACTTTAGAAGCTTCGCAACGTCCCTCTGTAGCTGCTGGTGCTTTCCGTTCTTTTGTAGCATCCCTGAAAATATTTATTTTCCCTGAAAACATAAACACCCAAAAACAGGAACTGTCATCCATGGAGATGCTCGGGAATACTACAAAAGAACGGAAAGCACTAGCAGCTACAAAGGGATGTTGCAAAGCTTATAAAGTAGAGAAGACCTGACAAAAACATCATTTAGGGGTATTTCTATAATACCACATAATGGAAGAGGGGCAAATTTGAGCACACTTTTAAATTAGGGGTAAATCTGAGTAGTGGGTTCGAGTTAAGGGCTGAAGTGTAAAAGTCCCATCTGAGATAGGATCCATATATGAGAACAAAGTGTGGACTTTGGTGGACATGCCTCATGATCGGCAATCCATAGAGAATAAATGGTTCTTCAAGAAGAAGACTGACGCTGATGGTAATGTTACTGTCTATAAAGCTCGACTTGTTGCAAAAGGTTTTCAACAAGTTCAAGGAGTTGACTACAATGAGACTTTCTCACCCGTAGCGATGCTTAAGTCTGTCCGAATCATGTTAGCAATTGCCACATTTTATGATTATAAAATCTGGCAAATGGATGTCAAACCTGCATTCCTTAATGGATATTAAAAAAGAGTTGTATATGATGCAACCATAAGGTTTTGTCAATCCTAAAGGTGCTAACAAAGTGTGCGAGCTCCAGCGATCCATCTATGGACTGGTGCAAGCATCTCGGAGTTGGAATATACGCTTTGATAAGGTGATCAAAGCATATGGTTTTATACAGACTTATGATGAAGCCTGTATTTACAAGAAAGTGAGTAGGAGCTCTATAGCATTTCTAATATTATATGTGGATGGCATATTGTTGATTGGAAATGATGTAGAATTTCTGGATAGCATAAAAGGATACTTGAAAAAAACTTTTTCAATGAAAGACCTCGGTGAAGCTGCTTACATATTGGGCATCAAGATCTATAGGGATAGATCGAGACGCTTAATAGGACTTTCACAAAGCACATACCTTGGCAAAGTTTTGAAGAAGTTCAAAATGAATCAGTCAAAGAAAGGGTTCTTGTCTGTATTGTAAGGTGTGAAGTTGAGTATGACTCAAAGCCCGACCACGGCAGAAGATAGAGAAAGAATGAAAGTCATTCCCTATGCCTCAGTCATAGGTTCTATAAAGTATGCCATGCTGTGTACCAGACCTGTTGTGTGCCTTGCCAATGAGTTTGGCAAGGGGGTACAATAGTGATCCAGGAGTAGATCACTAGACAGCGGTCAAAATTATCCTTAGAGGACTAAGGAAATATTTCTCGGTTATGGAGGTGATAAAGGGTTCGTCGTAAAGGGTTCCGATGATGCAAGCTTTAACACTAATCTAGATGACTCTGAGTCTCAATCTGGATACATATTGAAAGTGGGAGCAATTAGCTAAAAGTAGCATCATGCAGAGCATTGTAGACATAGAAATTTGCAAAATACATACGGATCTGAATGTGACAGAGCCATTGACTAAACTTCTCTCACAAGCAAAACTTGATCACACCTTAGTACTCTCTGGGTGTTAATCACATAACGATGTGAACTAGATTATTGACTCTAGTAAACCCTTTGGGGGTTGGTCACATGGCGATGTGAACTATGCGTGTTAATCACATAAAAGGTGTGAACTATTGATGTTAAATCACATGGCGATGTGAACTAGATTATTGACTCTAGTACAAGTGGGAGACTGAAGGAAATATGCCCTAGAGGCAATAATAAAGTTGTTATTTTATATTTCCTTATTTCATGATAAATGTTTATTATTCATGCTAGAATTGTATTAACCGAAAACTTGATACATGTGTGGATACATAGACAAAACACCGTGTCCCTAGTAAGCCTCTACTAGACTAGCTCGTTAATCAAAGATGGTTAATTTTCCTAACCATAGACATGTGTTGTCATTTGATGAACGGGATCACATCATTAGGAGAATGATGTGATGGACAAGACCCATCCGTTAGCTTAGCATAATGATCGTTCAGTTTTATTGCTATTGCTTTCTTCATGTCAAATACATATTCCTTCGACTATGAGATTATGCAACTCCCGGATACCGAAGGAATGCCTTGTGTGCTATCAAACGTCACAATGTAACCAGGTGATTATAAAGATGATCTACAGGTATCTCCAAAGGTGTTTGTTGGGTTGGCATAGATCGAGATTATGATTTGTCACTCCGAGTAGAGAGGTATCTCTGGGCCCTCTCGGTAATGCATATCATAAGAAGCCTGGCAAGCAAAGTGACTAATGAGTTAGTTGCAGGATGATGCATTATGGAATGAGTAAAGAGACTTGCCGGTAACGAGATTGAACTAGGTATGAAGATACCGAAGATCGAATCTCGGACAAGTAACATACCGATGGACAAAGGGAATTACGTATGTTGTCATAACGGTTCGACCGATAAAGATCTTCGTAGAATATGTAGGAGCCAATATGAGCATCCAGGTTCCGCTGTTGGTTATTGACCAGAGAGGTGTCTCGGTCATGTCTACATAGTTCTCGAACCCGTAGGGTCCGCACGCTTAACGTTCGATGACGATTTTGTATTACATGAGTTATGTGATTTGGTGATCAAATGTTGTTCGGAGTCCCGGATGAGATCACGGACATGACGAGGAGTCTCAAAATGGTCGAGAGGTAAATATTCATATATAGGACGATGATATTCGGACACCGGAAGTGTTCTGGGGGTACCGCGTACATATCTGGTCACCGGAAGGGGTTCCGGGCACCCTCTCGGCAACTACATGGGCCTAATGGGCCAAGAAGGGGACAGACCAGCCCCTAAGGGGCTGGTGCGCCCCATGTAGGCTGAATTAGGAGGGGAAGGAAAGAGGGGAAGAGAGAAAGGAAGGGGAGGGGTTCGGCCTCCCCCTTCCTTCCCTCCTACCTACTCCTTCCTTCCCCCTCCGGATGAATATGGAAGGGGGGGAGGCCGAATTGGGAGGCACCCAAGTAGGATTCCTCCTACTTGGGGCGCCCCCTTGGCTGCCTCTCCTCCCCTCCAACCTATATATATGAGGAGGGGCACCGCTAGAACACACACCAACAATTGTTAGCCGTGTGCGGCGCCCCCCCTCCACAGTTTACGCCTCCTGTCATATTCACGTAGTGCTTAGGCGAAGCCCTGCGCGGATCACTTCACCATCACCGTCACCACGCCGTCGTGCTGACGGAACTCTCCCTCAACACTTTGCTGGATCAAGAGTTTGAGGGACGTCATCGAGCTGGACGTGTGCAAAACTCGGAGGTGCCGTACGTTCAGTGTTTGATCGGTCGGAACGAGAAGAAGTTCGACTACATCAACCGCATTGTCAAACGCTTCCGCTTTCGGTCTACGAGGGTACGTGGACACACTCTCGCCCTCTCATTGCTATGCATCTCCTAGATAGATCTTGCGTGAGCGTAGGACATTTTTTGAAATTGCATGCTACATTCCCCAACAAATAATATATAGCGTTGAGCACCATGTTTAAGTAGAGATTACAGCGGGGAGAAGAGGTGTTGAACCGCTGCATAGAGGGGGAGAGAGATGGTGATGACGGCGGCAAAGTTGTTGGTGTAAATCGCCATCACGATGATGGCCCCGACGGCGTTCCGGCGCCACCGGGAGAGAGGGGGAGAGAGCCCTCCTCCTTCTTCTTCTTCCTTGGACTCCCCCTAGATGGGAGGAGAGTTCCCCCTCTGGTCCTTGGCCTCCATGTCATGGGAGGGGTGGGAGCCCCTCCGAGATTGGATCTCTCTCTCTGTTTCCTTCTGTTTCTGCCTTCCAGATTCTGGCCTTTCACCGTTTCTTAAATTCCCGGAGATCCGTAACTCCGATTGGGCTGACATTTTAAAACGATTTTTATGCGGATATTAGCTTTCTTGCGGTGGAAGAAGGGCACCAACCGCCTTATGGGGTGGCCACAAGGGTCCAGGGCGCACCCTACCCCCTGGGCCGCGCCCCTGTGGCTTGTGGGTCCCTCGGGCATCGTCTCGCGTTGATTCTTTTTCCCAAAAATCACATATATTCCAAAAAAAATCTCCGTAAGTTTTTATCGCATTTGGACTTCGTTTGGTATGGATATTCTACGAAACAAAAAACATGCAACAAACAGGAACTGGCACTGGATCAATATGTTAGTACCAAAAATAGTATAAAAAGTTGCCAAAAGTATATGAAAGTTGTAGAATATTGGCATTAAACAGTCAAAAATTATAGATACGACGGAGACGTATCAACATCCCCAAGCTTAATTCCTGCTCGTCCTTGAGTAGGTAAATGATAAAAAAGATAATTTTTGATGTGGAATGGTACCGAGCATAATCTTGATCATATAATCTAATCATGGCATGAATATTAAGACACGAGTGATTCAAAGCAATAGTCTATCATTTGACATTAAGACAATAATACTTCAAGCATACTAATAAAGCAATCATGTGTTCTCAAAATAACATGGCCAAAGAAAGTTATCCCTAGAAAATCATATAGTCTGGCTATGCTCCATCTTCATCACACAAAGTATTAAATCATGCACAACCCCGGTTTTAGCCAAGCAATTGTTTCATACTCTAGTATTTTCAAACTTTTTCAACTTTCACGCAATACATGAGCGTGAGCCATGGATATAGCACTATAGGCGGAATAGAATATGGTGGTTGTGGAGAAGACAAAAAGAAGGAGATAGTCTCACATCAACTAGGCATATCAATGGGCTATGGAGATGCCCATCAATAGATATCAATGTGAGTGAGTAGGGATTGCCATGCAACAGATGCACTAGAGCTATAAGTGTATGAAAGCTCAAAAAGAAACTAAGTGGGTGTGCATCCAACTCGGTTGCTCACGAAGACCTAGGGCAATTTGAGGAAGCCCTTCATTGGAATATACAAGCCAAGTTCTATAATGAAAAATTCCCACTAGTATATGAAAGTGACAACATAGGAGACTCTCTATCATGAAGATCATGGTGCTACTTTGAAGCACAAGTGTGGAAAAAGGATAGTAGCATTGCCCCTTCTCTCTTTTCTCTCATTTTTTTTGGATGGGCTTCTTTGGCCTCTTTTTTTTTTAATTTGGGCTTCTTTGGCCTCTTTTATTTTTCATAAAGTCCAGAGAATCATCCCAACTTGTGAGGGAATCATAGCTTCCATCATCCTTTCCTCACATGGGACAATGCTCTAATAATGATGATCATCACACTTTTATTTACTTACAACTCAAAAATTACAAATTGATACTTAGAACAAAATATGACTCTATATGAATGCCTCCGACGGTGTACCGGGATATGCAATGACTCAGGAGTGACATGTATGAAAAATATGAATGGTGGCCTTGCCACAAATACGATGTCAACTACATGATAATGCAAAGCAATATGACAATGATGATGTGTGTCATAATAATCGGAACGGTGGAAGTTGCATGGCAATATGTCTCGGAATGGCTATGGAAATGCCATAATAGGTAGGTATGGTGGCTGTTTTGAGGAAGGATATATGGTGGGTGTAATGCACTGGCGAAAGTTGCGCGGTACTAGAGAGGCTAGCAATGGTGGAAGGGTGAGAGTGCGTATAATCCATGGACTCAACATTAGTTATAAAGAACTCACATACTTATTGCAAAAATTTATTAGTCATCGAAACAAAGTACTACACGCATGCTCCTAGGGGAAGGGTGCTACTTCTTGAGCTTTCATTGGTTTTTCCCTTGAAGAGGAAAGGGTGATGCAGCAAAGTAGAGATAAGTATTTCCCTCAGTTAGATAACCAAGGTATCAATCCAGTAGGAGGTACAAGCAAGTCGCCAATCTATGCACCTGCACAAACAATCAAACACTTGCACTCAACGCGATAAAGGGGTTGTCAATCCCTTCTCGGTCAATTGCAAAGGTGAGATCTGATAGAGATAGGTATAAAAGATTGCTAAAAGTAAAACTACATAAAAGTAAATAAAATTGCAGCAAGGTATTTTTGGTTTATAGATCTGAAAATATATAATAAAAAATAGACCCGGGGGCCATAGGTTTCACTAGAGGCTTCTCTCTTGAAGGCAAATATTACGGTGGGTGAACAAATTACTATCGAGCAATTGATAGAAAAGCACACAGTTATGACGATATCCAAGGCAATGATTATGCATATAGGCATCACGTCCGTGTCAAGTAGACTGACTCCTGCCTACATCTACTACTATTACTCCACACATCGACCGCTATCCAGCATGCATCTAGAGTATTAAGTTCATAAAGAACGGAGTAACGCCTTAAGTAAGATGACATGATGTAGAGGGATAAACTCAAGCAATATGATGAAAACCCCACCTTTTTATCCATGATGGCAATAATACAAATACGTGCCTCGCTACCCCTACTTTGTCACTGGGTGAGGACACCGCAAGATTGAACCCAAAACTAAGCACCTCTCCCATTGCAAGAACTACCAATCTAGTTGGCCAAACCAAACCAATAATTCAGAGAGAAATACAAAGATATGAAATCATGCATATAAGAATTCAGGGAAGATTCAAATAATATTCATAGATAATCTGATCATAAATCCACAATTCATCAGATCTCGATAAACACACCGCAAAAGAGATTACATTTGATAGATCTCCAAGAACATCAAGGAGAACATGGTATTGAGGATCGGAGAGAGAGAAAAAGCCATCTAGCTACTAGCTATGGACCCGTAGGTCTGAGGTAGACTACTCACGCTTCATCGGAAGGGCAATAGGGTTGATGTAGAAGCCCTCCATGATTGAATCCCCCTCCGGCAAATTACCAAAAAAGGCCCCAAGATGGGATCTCACGGGAACAGAAGGTTACAGCAGCGGAAAAGTATTTTTTGTGGACTCCTCTGTTGATATGGGAATATTGATGGGGAACGTAGCATGCAATTTCAAAAATTCCTACACTCACGCAAGACCTATCTAGGAGATGCATAGCAACGAGAGGGGGAGAGTGTGTCCACATACCTTCGTAGACCGAAAGCGGAAGCGTTTGACAACGCGGTTGATTTAGTCGAACTTCTTCTCGTTCCGACCGATCAAGCACCGAACGTACGGCACCTCCGAGTTCTGCACACGTTCAGCTCGATGACGTCCCTCGAACTCTTGATCTAGCAAAGTGTCGAGGGAGAGTTTCATCAGCACGACGGCGTGGTGCCGGTGATGGTGAAGTGATCCGCGTAGGGCTTCGCCTAAGCAGTACGTGAATAGGACCGGAGGCGTAAACTGTGGAGGGGGGCGCCGCACACGGCTAACAATTGTTGGTCTGTGTTCTAGGCGCCCCCTCCCCACGTATATATAGGTGGGAGGGGGAGGAGGACAGCCAAGGGGCGCCCCAAGTAGGAGGAATCCTACTTGGGGGCCTTGTCCAATTCGGCCCCCCTTCCCTTTCCATATCCATCGGAGGGGGAAGGAAAGAGGAGGGAGGAGGGAAGGAAGGGGGAGGACGAATCCCTCCCCTTCCTTCTCTCTTCCCCCTTTCCTTCCTCCTGAGGTGCGGCCCATATGGGGGATGCAGCAGCCCGTGCTGGCTGCTGCGTTTCCCCTCTTGGCCTAATAGGCCCATATCTTTTGCTGGGGGTACCCGGAACCCCTTCCGGTGACCCGATATGTACCCGGTACCCTCCGGAACACTTCCGGTGTCCGAATACCATCGTCCTATATATCAATATTTACCTCTTGACCATTTCGAGACTCCTCGTCATGTCTGTGATCTCATCCGGGACTCCGAAAAATATTCGTTCACCAAATCACATAACTCATATAATACTAAATCGTCATCGAACGTTAAGCGTGCGGACCCTACGGGTTCGAGAACTATGTAGACATGACCGAGACACCTCTACGGTCAATAACCAACAGCGGAACCTGGATGCTCATATTGGTTCCCACATATTCTATGAAGATCTTTATCGATCGAACCGTAATGAGAACATACATTATTCCCTTTATCCTCGGTATGTTACTTGCCCGAGATTCGATCGTCGGTATCTTCATACCTAGTTCAATCTCGTTACCGGCATGTTTCTTTACCCGTTCCGTAATGCATAATCCCGCAACTAACTCATTAGTCACTTTGCTTGCAAGGCTTCTTATGATGTGCATTACCGAGAGGGCCCAGAGATACCTCTCCGATACTCAGAGTGACAAATCCAAATCTCGATCTATGCCAACCCAACAAACACCTTCAAAGATACCTGTAGAGCATCTTTATAATCACCCAGTTACGTTGTGACGTTTGATAGAACACAAGGCATTCCTCCGGTATCCGGGAGTTCTATAATATCATAGTTGGAGGAATATGTATTTGACATGAAGAAAACAATAGCAATAAAACTGAAACGATCATAATGCTAAGCTACCGAATGGGTCTTGTCCATCACATCATTCTCCTAATGATGTGATCCCATTCATCAAATGACAACACATGTCTATGGTTAGGAAACTTAACCATCTTTGATTAACGAGCTAGTATAGTAGAGGCTTACTAGGGACACAGTATTTTGTCTATGTATCCACACAAGTATCAAGTTTCCGGTTAATACAATTCTAGCATGAATAATAAACATTTATCATGAAATAAGGAAATATAAAATAACAACTTTATTATTGCCTCTAGGGCATATTTCCTTCAGTCTCCCACTTGCACTAGAGTCAATAATCTAGTTCACATTGCCATGTGATTTAACACCAATAGTTCACATCGTCATGTGATTTAACACCAATAGTTCACATCGTCATGTGATTAACACCCATAGTTCACATCGCCATGTGACCAACACCCAAAAGGTTTACTAGAGTCAATAATCTAGTTCACATCGCCAGGTGATTAACACCCAAAGAGTACTAAGATGTGATCATGTTTTGCTTCTGAGAGAAGTTTAGTCAACGGGTCTGCCACATTCAGATCCGTATGTATTTTGCAAATTTCTATGTCTACAATGCTCTGCATGGAGATACTCTAGCTAATTGCTCCCACGTTCAATACGTATCTAGATTGAGAATTTTGAGTCATCTAGATCGGTGTCAAAGCTTGCATCGACGTAACTCTTTACGACGAACTCTTTATCACCTCCATAACCGAGAAATATTTCCTTAGTCCTCTTTAAGGTAACTAAGGATAATTTTGATCGCTGTCCAGTGATCTACTCCTGGATCACTATTGTACCCCCTTGCCAAACTCATGGCAAGGTACACAATAGGTTTGGTACACAGCATGGCATACTTTATAGAACCTATGGCTGAGACATAGGGAATGACTTTCATTCTCTCTCTATTTTCTGCCGTGGTCGGGCTTTGAGTCTTACTCAACCTCACACCTTACAATACAGGCTAGAACTCCTTCTTTGACTGATCCATTTTGAACTCCTTCAAAATCTTGTCAAGGTATGTACTCATTGAATGTATTATCAAGCGTCTGGATCTATCTCTATAGATCTTGATGCCCAATATGTAAGCAGCTTCACCGATGTCTTTCATTGAAAAACTTTTATTCAAGTATCCTTTTATGCTATCCAGAAATTCTACATCATTTCCAATCAACATATGTCATCCACATATAATATTAGAAATGCTATGGAGCTCCCACTCACTTTCTTGTAAATACAGGCTTCTCCGAAAGTCTGTATAAAACCATATGCTTTGATCACCTCATCAAAGTGTATATTCCAACTCCGAGATGCTTGCACCAGTCCATAGATGGATCGCTGGAGCTTGCACACTTTGTTAGCACCTTTAGGATCGACAAAACCTTCTGGTTGCATCATATACAACTCTTCTTTGAGATATCCATTAAGGAATGCAGTTTTTTACATCCATTTGCCAGATTTCATAATGTGGCAATTGCTAACATGATTTGGACGAAGCATCGCTATGGGTGAGAAAGTCTCATCATAGTCAACTCCTTGAACTTGTCGAAAACCTTTCGTGACAAGTCGAGCTTTGTAGACAGTAACATTACCATCAGCGTCAGTCTTCTTCTTGAAGATCCATTTATTCTCTATGGCTTCCCAATCATCGGGCAAGTCCACCAAAGTCCATACTTTGTTCTCATACATGGATCCTATCTCAGATTTTATGGCCTCAAGCCATCTATCGGAATCTGGGCTCATCATTGTTGGGGAACGTAGCATGCAATTTCAAAAAAAATTCCTACCCTCACGCAAGATCTATCTAGGAGATGCATAGGAAAGAGAGGGGGAGAGTGTGTCTACGTACCCTCGTAGACCGAAAGCAGAAGCATTTAACAATGTGTTTGATCTAGTCAAACTTCTTTTCGTTCCGACCGATCAAGCACCGAACGTACGGCACCTCGGAGTTCTGCACACGTTCAGCTCGATGACGTCCCTCGAACTCTTGATCTAGCAAAGTGTCGAGGGAGTAGATGAGTTCCGTCAGCACGATGGCGTGGTGTCGGTGATGGTGAAGTTATCTGCGCAGGGCTTCGCCTACGCACTACGAGAATATGACCGGAGGAGTAAACTGTTGAGGGGGGCACCGCACACGGCTAACAATTGTTGTTGTTTGTTCTAGCGGGGCCCCTCACCCCCCACATATATATAGGTGGGAGAGGGAGGGAAGCAGCAAGGGGCACCCCAAGTAGGAGGGATCCTACTTGGACGCCTCCTCCAAGTCGGCCTCCCCCCTTCCATAAGTATCGGAGGGGGAAGGAAAAAGAGGGGGGAGGGAAGGAAAGGGGGAGGCCGAATCCTCCCATTTCCTTCTCCCTTCCCACCTTTCCTTCTACTCCTATTTCGGCCTATATGGGGGCGCACCAGCCCCTTGTGGGCTGGTCTGTCCCTCTCTTGGCCCAATAAGGCCCATATCTATGCCGGGGGTGCCCGGAACCCCTTTCCGGTAACCCGATACGTACCCGGTACCCCCAGAACACTTTCGGTGTTCGAATACTCTCGTCCTATATATCAATATTTACCTCTCAACCATTTTGAGACTCCTCGTCATGTCCGTGATCTCATCCGGGACTCCGAACAACATTCGGTCACCAAATCACATAACTCATATAATACTAAATTGTCATCGAACGTTAAGCGTGCGGACCCTACAGGTTCGAGAACTATGTAGACATGGCCGATACACATCTCCGGTCAATAACCAACAGCGGAACCTAGATGCTCATATTGGTTCCCACATATTCTACGAAGATCTTTATCTGTCAAACCGTAATGACAACATACGTTATTCCCTTTGTCATCGGTATGCTACTTGCCCGAGATTCGATCGTCGGTATCTTCATACCTAGTTCAATCTAGTTGCTGGCAAGTATCTTTACTTGTTCTGTAATGCATCATCCCGCAACTAACTCATTAGTCACTTTTCTTGCAAGGCTTCTTATGGTGTGCATTACCGAGAGGGCGTAGAGATACCTCTCCGATACTCGGAGTGACAAATCCTAATCTTGATCTATGCCAACCCAACAAACACCTTTGGAGATACCTGTAGAGCATCTTTGTAATCACCCAATTACGTTGTGACGTTTGATAGCACACAAGGCATTCCTCCGGTATCCGGGAGTTATAAAATCTCATAGTCGGAGGAATATGTATTTGACATGAAGAAAGCAATAGCAATAAAATGGAACGATCATTATGCTAAGCTAATGGATGGGTCTTGTCCATCACATCATTCTCCTAATGATGTGATCCTGTTCATCAGATGACAACACATGTCTATGGTTAGGAAACTTAACCATCTTTGATTAACGAGCTAGTCTAGTAGAGGCTTACTAGGGACACAGTGTTTTGTCTATGTATCCACACATGTATCAAGTTTCCGGTTAATACAATTCTAGCATGAATAATAAACATTTACCATGATATAGGGAAATATAAAATAACAACTTTATTATTGCCTCTAGGGCATATTTCCTTCAGTCTCCCACTTGCACTAGAGTCAATAATCTAGTTCACGTCGCCATGTGATTTAACACCAATAGTTCACATCGTCATGTGATTAACACCCATAGTTCACATCGCCATGTGACCAATACCCAAAGGGTTCACTAGAGTCAATAATCTAGTTCACATCGCCATGTGATTAACACCCAAAAGAGTACTAAGGTGTGATCATGTTTTGCTTGTGAGAGAAGTTTAGTCAACGGGTCTGCCACATTCAGATCCGTATGTATTTCACAAATTTCTATGTCTACAATGCTCTACATGGAGCTACTCTAGATAATTGCTCCACTTTCAATACGTATCCAGATTGAGACTCAGAATCATCTGGATCGGTGTAAAAGTTTGCATCGACGTAACTCTTTACGACAAACTCTTTATCACCTCCATAACCGAGAAATATTTCCTTAACCCTCTAAGGATAATTTTGACTGCTGTCTAGTGATTCACTCCTGGATCACTCTTGTACCTCCTTGCGAAACCCATGGCAAGGCACATAATAGGTCTGGTACACAGCATGGCATACTTTATAGAACCTATGACTGAGCCATAGGGAATGACTTTCATTCTCTCTCTATATTCTACCGTGGTCGGGTTTTGTGTGTAACTCAACTTCACACCTTGTAACATAGGCAAGAACCCTTTCTTTGACTGATCCATTTTGAACTTCTTCAAAACTTTATCAAGGTAAGTGCTTTGTGAAAGTCCTATCAAGCGTCTTGATGTATCTCTATAGATCTTGATGCCCAATATATAAGCAGCTTCACCGAGGTCTTTCATTGAAAAATTCTGATTCAAGTATCCTTTTATGCTATCCAGAAATTCTATATCATTCTGATCAACAATATGTCATCCACATATAATATCAGAAATGCTACAGAGATCCTACTCACTTTCTTGTAAATACAGGCTTCACCGTAAGTCTGTATAAAACCATATGCTTTGATCACCTCATCAAAGCGTATATTCCAACTCCGAGATGCTTGCACCAGTCCATAGATGGATCGCTGGAGCTTGCACACTTTGTTAGCACCTTTAGGATCGACAAAACCTTCTGGTTCCATCATATACAACTCTTCTTTGAGAAATCCATTAAGGAATGCAGTTTTGACGTCCATTTGCCAGATTTCAAAATCATAAAATGCGGCAATTGCTAACATGATTCGGACGGACTTAAGCATCGCTACGGGTACCGAGCATAATCTTGATCATATAATCTAATCATGGCATGAATATTAAGACACGAGTGATTCAAAGCAATAGTCTATCATTTGACATTAAGACAATAATACTTCAAGCATACTAATAAAGCAATCATGTGTTCTCAAAATAACATGGCCAAAGAAAGTTATCCCTACAAAATCATATAGTCTGGCTATGCTCCATCTTCATCACACAAAGTATTAAATCATGCACAACCCCGGTTTTAGCCAAGCAATTGTTTCATACTCTAGTATTTTCAAACTTTTTCAACTTTCACGCAATACATGAGCGTGAGCCATGGATATAGCACTATAGGTGGAATAGAATATGGTGGTTGTGGAGAAGACAAAAAGAAGGAGATAGTCTCACATCAACTAGGCATATCAACGGGCTATGGAGATGCCCATCAATAGATATCAATGTGAGTGAGTAGGGATTGCCATGCAACAGATGCACTAGAGGTATAAGTGTATGAAAGCTCAAAAAGAAACTAAGTGGGTGTGCATCCAACTCGGTTGCTCACGAAGACCTAGGGCAATTTGAGGAAGCCCTTCATTGGAATATACAAGCCAAGTTCTATAATGAAAAATTCCCACTAGTATATGAAAGTGACATCATAGGAGACTCTCTATCATGAAGATCATGGTGCTACTTTGAAGCACAAGTGTGGAAAAAGGATAGTAGCATTGCCCCTTCTCTCTTTTCTCTCATTTTTTTTGGATGGGCTTCTTTGGCCTCTTTTTTTAATTTGGGCTTCTTTGGCCTCTTTTATTTTTCATAAAGTCCAGAGAATCATCCCAACTTGTGAGGGAATCATAGCTTCCATCATCCTTTCCTCACATGGGACAATGCTCTAATAATGATGATCATCACACTTTTATTTACTTCCAACTCAAAAATTACAACTTGATACTTAGAACAAAATATGACTCTATATGAATGCCTCCGACGGTGTACCGGGATATGCAATGACTCAAGAGTGACATGTATGAAAAATATGAATGGTGGCCTTGCCACAAATACGATGTCAACTACATGATAATGCAAAGCAATATGACAATGATGATGCGTGTCATAATAATCGGAACGGTGGAAGTTGCATGGCAATATGTCTCGGAATGGCTATGGAAATGCCATAATAGGTAGGTATGGTGGCTGTTTTGAGGAAGGATATATGGTGGGTGTAATGCACTGGCAAAAGTTGCGCGGTACTAGAGAGGCTAGCAATGGTGGAAGGGTGAGAGTGTGTATAATCCATGGACTCAACATTAGTTATAAAGAACTCACATACTTATTGCAAAAATTTATTAGTCATCGAAACAAAGTACTACACGCATGCTCCTAGGGGAAGGGTGCTACTTCTTGAGCTTTCATTGGTTTTTCCCTTGAAGAGGAAAGGGTGATGCAGCAAAGTAGAGATAAGTATTTCCCTCAGTTAGATAACCAAGGTATCAATCCAGTAGGAGGTACAAGCAAGTCGCCAATCTATGCACCTGCACAAACAATCAAACACTTGCACCCAACGTGATAAAGGGGTTGTCAATCCCTTCTCGGTCAATTGCAAAGGTGAGATCTGATAGAGATAGGTATAAAAGATTGCTAAAAGTAAAACTACATAAAAGTAAATAAAATTGCAGCAAGGTATTTTTGGTATTTTTGGTTTATAGATCTGAAAATATATAATAAAAAATAGACCCGGGGGCCATAGGTTTCACTAGAGGCTTCTCTCTTGAAGGCAAATATTACGGTGGGTGAACAAATTACTATCGAGCAATTGATAGAAAAGCACACAGTTATGACGATATCCAAGGCAATGATTATGCATATAGGCATCACGTCCGTGTCAAGTAGACTGACTCCTGCCTGCATCTACTACTATTACTCCACACATCGACCGCTATCCAGCATGCATCTAGAGTATTAAGTTCATAAAGAACGGAGTAACGCCTTAAGTAAGATGACATGATGTAGAGGGATAAACTCAAGCAATATGATGAAAACCCCACCTTTTTATCCTTGATGGCAATAATACAAATACGTGCCTCGCTACCCCTACTTTGTCACTGGGTGAGGACACCGCAAGATTGAACCCAAAACTAAGCACCTCTCCCATTGCAAGAACTACCAATCTAGTTGGCCAAACCAAACCAATAATTCAGAGAGAAATACAAAGATATGAAATCATGCATATAAGAATTCAGGGAAGATTCAAATAATATTCATAGATAATCTGATCATAAATCCACAATTCATCGGATCTCGATAAACACACCGCAAAAGAGGTTACATTGGATAGATCTCCAAGAACATCAAAGAGAACATGGTATTGAGGATCGGAGAGAGAGAAAAAGCCATCTAGCTACTAGCTATGGACCCGTAGGTCTGAGGTAGACTACTCACGCTTCATCGGAAGGGCAATAGGGTTGATGTAGAAGCCCTCCATGATTGAATCCCCCTCCGGCAAATTACCAAAAAAGGCCCCAAGATGGGATCTCACGGGAACAGAAGGTTACAGCAGCGGAAAAGTATTTTTTATGGACTCCTCTGTTGATATGGGAATATTGATGGGGAACGTAGCATGCAATTTCAAAAATTCCTACACTCACGCAAGAACTATCTAGGAGATGCATAGCAACGAGAAGGGGAGAGTGTGTCCACGTACCTTCGTAGACCGAAAGCGGAAGCGTTTGACAACGCGGTTGATGTAGTCGAACTTCTTCTCGTTCCGACCGATCAAGCACCGAACGTACGGCACCTCCGAGTTTTGCACACGTTCAGCTCGATGACGTCCCTCGAACTCTTGATCTAGCAAAGTGTCGAGGGAGAGTTTCATCAGCACGACGGCGTGGTGCCGGTGATGGTGAAGTGATCCGCGTAGGGCTTCGCCTAAGCACTACGTGAATAGGACCGGAGGCGTAAACTGTGGAGGGGGGCGCCGCACACGGCTAACAATTGTTGGTCTGTGTTCTAGGCGCCCCCTCCCCACATATATATAGGTGGGATGGGGAGGAGGATAGCCAAGGGGCGCCCCAAGTAGGAGGAATCCTACTTGGGGGCCTTGTCCAATTCGGCCCCCTCCCCTTTCCATATCCATCGGAGGGGGAAGGAAAGAGGAGGGAGGAGGGAAGGAAGGGGGAGGACGAATCCCTCCCCTTCCTTCTCTCTTCCCCCTTTCCTTCCTCCTGAGGTGCGGCCCATATGGGGGATGCAGCAGCCCGTGCTGGCTGCTGCGTTTCCCCTCTTGGCCCAATAGACCCATATCTTTTGCCGGGGGTACCCGGAACCCCTTCCGGTGACCCGATATGTACCCGGTACCCTCCGGAACACTTCCGGTGTCCGAATACCATCGTCCTATATATCAATATTTACCTCTCGACCATTTCGAGACTCCTTGTCATGTCCGTGATCTCATCCGGGACTCCGAAAAATATTCGTTCACCAAATCACATAACTCATATAATACTAAATCGTCATCGAACGTTAAGCGTGCGGACCCTACGGGTTCGAGATCTATGTAGACATGACCGAGACACCTCTCCGGTCAATAACCAACAGCGGAACCTGGATGCTCATATTGGTTCCCACATATTCTACGAAGATCTTTATCGATCGAACCGTAATGAGAACATACATTATTCCCTTTATCCTCGGTATGTTACTTGCCCGAGATTCGATCGTCGGTATCTTCATACCTAGTTCAATCTCATTACCGGCAAGTCTCTTTACTCGTTCCGTAATGCATCATCCCGCAACTAACTCATTAGTCACTTTGCTTGCAAGGATTCTTATGATGTGCATTACCGAGAGGGCCCAGAGATACCTCTCCGATACTCAGAGTGACAAATCCAAATCTCGATCTATGCCAACCCAACAAACACCTTCAAAGATACCTGTAGAGCATCTTTATAATCACCCAGTTACGTTGTGACGTTTGGTAGAACACAAGGCATTCCTCCGGTATCCGGGAGTTGTATAATCTCATAGTTGGAGGAATATGTATTTGACATGAAGAAAACAATAGCAATAAAACTGAAACGATCATAATGCTAAGCTACCGAATGGGTCTTGTCCATCACATCATTCTCCTAATGATGTGATCCCATTCATCAAATGACAACACATGTCTATGGTTAGGAAACTTAACCATCTTTGATTAACGAGCTAGTCTAGTAGAGGCTTACTAGGGACACAGTATTTTGTCTATGTATCCACACATGTATCAAGTTTCTAGTTAATACAATTCTAGCATGAATAATAAACATTTATCATGAAATAAGGAAATATAAAATAACAACTTTATTATTGCCTCTAGGGCATATTTCCTTCAGTCTCCCACTTGCACTAGAGTCAATAATCTAGTTCACATTGCCATGTGATTTAACACCAATAGTTCACATCGTCATGTGATTAACACCCATAGTTCACATCGCCATGTGACCAACACCCAAAAGGTTTACTAGAGTCAATAATCTAGTTCACATCGCCATGTGATTAACACCCAAAGAGTACTAAGATGTGATCATGTTTTGCTTCTGAGAGAAGTTTAGTCAACGGGTCTGCCACATTCAGATCCGTATGTATTTTGCAAATTTCTATGTCTACAATGCTCTGCATGGAGATACTCTAGCTAATTGCTCCCACGTTCAATACGTATCTAGATTGAGAATTTTGAGTCATCTAGATCGGTGTCAAAGCTTGCATCAACGTAACTCTTTACGACGAACTCTTTATCACCTCCATAACCGAGAAATATTTCCTTAGTCCTCTTTAAGGTAACTAAGGATAATTTTGATCGCTGTCCAGTGATCTACTCCTGGATCACTATTGTACCCCCTTGCCAAACTCATGGCAAGGTACACAATAGGTTTGGTACACAGCATGGCATACTTTATAGAACCTATGGCTGAGACATAGGGAATGACTTTCATTCTCTCTCTATTTTCTGCCGTGGTCGGGCTTTGAGTCTTACTCAACCTCACACCTTACAATACAGGCTAGAACTCCTTCTTTGACTGATCCATTTTGAACTCCTTCAAAATCTTGTCAAGGTATGTACTCATTGAATGTATTATCAAGCGTCTGGATCTATCTCTATAGATCTTGATGCCCAATATGTAAGCAGCTTCACCGATGTCTTTCATTGAAAAACTTTTATTCAAGTATCCTTTTATGCTATCCAGAAATTCTACATCATTTCCAATCAACATATGTCATCCACATATAATATTAGAAATGCTATGGAGCTCCCACTCACTTTCTTGTAAATACAGGCTTCTCCGAAAGTCTGTATAAAACCATATGCTTTGATCACCTCATCAAAGCGTATATTCCAACTCCGAGATGCTTGCACCAGTCCATAGATGGATCGCTGGAGCTTGCACACTTTGTTAGCACCTTTAGGATCGACAAAACCTTCTGGTTGCATCATATACAACTCTTCTTTGAGATATCCATTAAGGAATGCAGTTTTTTACATCCATTTGCCAGATTTCATAATGTGGCAATTGCTAACATGATTTGGACGAAGCATCGCTATGGGTGAGAAAGTCTCATCATAGTCAACTCCTTGAACTTGTCGAAAACCTTTCGTGACAAGTCGAGCTTTGTAGACAGTAACATTACCATCAGCGTCAGTCTTCTTCTTGAAGATCCATTTATTCTCTATGGCTTGCCAATCATCGGGCAAGTCCACCAAAGTCCATACTTTGTTCTCATACATGGATCCTATCTCAGATTTTATGGCCTCAAGCCATCTATCGGAATCTGGGCTCATCATTGTTGGGGAACGTAGCATGCAATTTCAAAAAAAATTCCTACCCTCACGCAAGATCTATCTAGGAGATGCATAGCAAAGAGAGGGGGAGAGTGTGTCTACGTACCCTCGTAGACCGAAAGCGGAAGCATTTAACAATGCGTTTGATGTAGTCGAACTTCTTTTCGTTCCGACCGATCAAGCACCGAACGTACGGCACCTCGGAGTTCTGCACACGTTCAGCTCGATGACGTCCCTTGAACTCTTGATCTAGCAAAGTGTCGAGGGAGTAGAAGAGTTCCGTCAGCACGATGGCATGGTGTCGGTGATGGTGAAGTTATCTGCGCAGGGCTTCGCCTAAGCACTACGAGAATATGACCGGAGGAGTAAACTGTTGAGGGGGGCACCGCACAAGGCTAACAATTGTTGTTGTTTGTTCTAGCGGGGCCCCTCACCCCCCACATATATATAGGTGGGAGAGGGAGGGAAGCAGCAAGGGGCGCCACAAGTAGGAGGGATCCTACTTGGGCGCCTCCTCCAAGTCGGCCTCCCCCCTTCCATAAGTATCGGAGGGGGAAGGAAAAAGAGGGGGGAGGGAAGGAAAGGGGGAGGCCGAATCCTCCCCTTTCCTTCTCCCTTCCCACCTTTCCTTCTACTCCTATTTCGGCCTATATGGGGGAGCACCAGCCCCTTGTGGGCTGGTCTGTCCCTCTCTTGGCCCAATAAGGCCCATATCTATGCCGGGGGTGCCCGGAACCACTTTCCGGTAACCCGATACGTACCCGGTACCCCCAGAACACTTTCGGTGTCCGAATACTCTCGTCCTATATATCAATATTTACCTCTCGACCATTTTGAGACTCCTCGTCATGTTCGTGATCTCATCCGGGACTCCGAACAACATTCGGTCACCAAATCACATAACTCATATAATACTAAATCGTCATCGAACGTTAAGCGTGCGGACCCTACAGGTTCGAGAACTATGTAGACATGGCCGATACACCTCTCCGGTCAATAACCAACAGCGGAACCTAGATGCTCATATTGGTTCCCACATATTCTACGAAGATCTTTATCTGTCAAACCGTAATGACAACATACGTTATTCCCTTTGTCATCGGTATGCTACTTGCCCGAGATTCGATCGTCGGTATCTTCATACCTAGTTCAATCTAGTTGCTGGCAAGTATCTTTACTTGTTCTATAATGCATCATCCCGCAACTAACTCATTAGTCACTTTTCTTGCAAGGCTTCTTATGGTGTGCATTACCGAGAGGGCGTAGAGATACCTCTCCGATACTCGGAGTGACAAATCCTAATCTTGATCTATGCCAACCCAACAAACACCTTTGGAGATACCTGTAGAGCATCTTTGTAATCACCCAATTACGTTGTGACGTTTGATAGCACACAAGGCATTCCTCCAGTATCCGGGAGTTGCAAAAGCTCATAGTCGGAGGAATATGTATTTGACATGAAGAAAGCAATAGCAATAAAATGGAACGATCATTATGCTAAGCTAATGGATGGGTCTTGTCCATCACATCATTCTCCTAATGATGTGATCCCGTTCATCAAATGACAACACATGTCTATGGTTAGGAAACTTAACCATCTTTGATTAACGAGCTAGTCTAGTAGAGGCTTACTAGGGACACAGTGTTTTGTCTATGTATCCACACATGTATCAAGTTTCCGGTTAATACAATTCTAGCATGAATAATAAACATTTACCATGATATAAGGAAATATAAAATAACAACTTTATTATTGCCTCTAGGGCATATTTCCTTCAGTCTCCCACTTGCACTAGAGTTAATAATCTAGTTCACGTCGCCATGTGATTTAACACCAATAGTTCACATCATCATGTGATTAACACCCATAGTTCACATCGCCATGTGACCAATACCCAAAGGGTTTACTAGAGTCAATAATCTAGTTCACATCGCCATGTGATTAACACCCAAAAGAGTACTAAGGTGTGATCATGTTTTGCTTGTGAGAGAAGTTTAGTCAACGGGTCTGCCACATTCAGATCCGTATGTATTTCACAAATTTCTATGTCTACAATGCTCTACATGGAGCTACTCTAGATAATTGCTCCACTTTCAATACGTATCCAGATTGAGACTCAGAATCATCTGGATCGGTGTAAAAGTTTGCATCGACGTAACTCTTTACGACGAACTCTTTATCACCTCCATAACCGAGAAATATTTCCTTAATCCTCTAAGGATAATTTTGACTGCTGTCTAGTGATTCACTCCTGGATCACTCTTGTACCTCCTTGCGAAACCCATGGCAAGGCACATAATAGGTCTGGTACACAGCATGGCATACTTTATAGAACCTATGACTGAGCCATAGGGAATGACTTTCATTCTCTCTCTATATTCTGCCGTGGTCGGGTTTTGTGTGTAACTCAACTTCACACCTTGTAACATAGGCAAGAACCCTTTCTTTGACTGATCCATTTTGAACTTCTTCAAAACTTTATCAAGGTATGTGCTTTGTGAAAGTCCTATCAAGCGTCTTGATGTATCTCTATAGATCTTGATGCCCAATATATAAGCAGCTTCACTGAGGTCTTTCATTGAAAAATTCTGATTCAAGTATCCTTTTATGCTATCCAGAAATTCTATATCATTCTGATCAACAATATGTCATCCACATATAATATCAGAAATGCTACAGAGATCCCACTCACTTTCTTGTAAATACAGGCTTCACCGTAAGTCTGTATAAAACCATATGCTTTGATCACCTCATCAAAGCGTATATTCCAACTCCGAGATGCTTGCACCAGTCCATAGATGGATCGCTGGAGCTTGCACACTTTGTCAACACCTTTAGGATCGACAAAACCTTCTGGTTCCATCATATACAACTCTTCTTTGAGAAATCCATTAAGGAATGCAGTTTTGACGTCCATTTGCCAGATTTCATAATCATAAAATGCGGCAATTGCTAACATGATTCGGACGGACTTAAGCATCGCTACGGGTGAGAAAGTCTCATCATAGTCAACCCCTTGAACTTGTCAAAAAAACCTTTTTGCGACAAGTCAAGCTTTGTAGACGGTAACATTACCATCAGCGTCAGTCTTCTTCTTGAAGATCCATTTATTCTCCATGGCATGCCGATCATCGGGCAAATCCACCAAAGTCCACACTTTGTTCTCATACATGGATCCTATCTCAGATTTCATGGCCTCAAGCCATCTGTCGGAATCTGGGCTCATTATAGCTTCTTCATAGTTCGTAGGTTCGCCATGGTCTAGTAACATAACTTACAGGACAGGATTACCGTACCACTCTGGTGCGGAACGTGCTCTGTTCGACCTACGACGTCCAGTAGTAACTTGATCTGAAGTTTCATGATCATCATCATTAGCTTCCTCTCTAGTTGGTCTAGGCATCACAGGAATGGATTTCTCTGATGTGCTACTTTCCAATTTGAGAGAAGGTACATTTACCTCATCGAGTTCTACTTTCCTCCCACTCACTTCTTTCAAGAGAAACTCCTTCTCTAGAAAGGATCCATTCTTGGCAATAAAGATCTTGCCTTCGGATCTGTGGTAGAAGGCATACCCAATTGTTTCCTTAGGGTATCCTATGAAGACGCACTTCTACGCTTTGGGTTCGACCTTATCAGGCTGAAGCCTTTTGACATAAGTGTCGCAACCCCAAACTTTAAGAAACGACAGCTTAGGTTTCTTGCCAAACCACAGTTCATACGGTGTCATCTCAACGGATTTAGACCGTGCCCTATTTAACATGAATGCAGCTGTCTCTAATGCATAACCCCAAAACGATAGTGGTAATTCGGTAAGAGACATCATAGACCGCACTATATCTAATAAAGTATGGTTACGATGTTCGGACACACCATTACGCTATGGTGTTCCAGGTGGCGTGAGTTGTGAAACTATTCCACTTTGTTTAAATGAAGGCCAAACTCGTAACTCAAATATTTGCCTCCGCGATCAGATCAAAGAAATTTTATTTTCTTGTTACGATGATTCTCCACTTAACTCTGAAATTCTTTGAACTTTTCAAATGTTTCAGACTTGTGTTTCATTAAGTAGATATACCCATATCTGCTTAAATCATCTGTGAAGGTCAGGAAATAACGATACCCGCCGCGTGCCTCAACACTCATCGGACCGCATACATCGGTATGTATTATTTCCAATAAGTCATTGGCTCGCTCCATTGTTCCGGAGAATGGAGTTTTAGTCATCTTGCCCATGAGGCATGGTTCGCAAGTATCAAATGATTCATAATCAAGTGATTCCAAAATCCCATCTGCATGGAGTTTCTTCATGCGCTTTACACCAATATGACCTAAACGGCAGTGCCACAAGTATGTTGCACTATCATTATCAATTTTGCATCTTTTGGCATCAATATTATGAATATATTTATCACTACGATCGAGATTCAATAAACCATTTGCATTGAGTGCATGACCATAGAAGGTTTTATTCATTTAAACAGAACAACAATTATTCTCTGACTTTAAATGAATAACCGTATTGCAATAAACATGATCTAATCATATTCATGCTCAACGCAAACACCAAATAACATTTTGGTTCAACACTAATCCCGAAGGTAGAGGGAGTGTGCGATGGTGATCGTATCAACCTTGGAATTACTTCCAACACACATCATCACCTCGTCCTTAACTAGTCTCTGTTCATTCCGCAACTCCCGTTTCGAGTTACTAATCTTAGCAACTGAACCGGTATCAAATACCCAGGGGTTGCCACGAACACTAGTAAAGTACACATCAATAACATATATATCAAATATACCTTTGTTCACTTTGCCATCCTTCTTATCCGCCAAGTATTTGGGGTAGTTCCGCTTCCAGTGACCATTCCTTTGCAGTAGAAGCACTAAGTTTCAGGCTTGGGTCCAGCTTTGGGTTTTTTCACGTGAGTGGCAACCTTCTTGCCATTCTTCTTGAAGTTCCCTTTCTTTCCCTCGCCCTTTTCTTGGAACTAGTGGTCTTGTTAACCATCAACACTTGATGCTCTTTCTTGATTTCTACCTTCGCTGATTTCAGCATCGCGAAGAGCTCGGGAATTATTTTGTCATCCCTTGCATATTATAGTTCATCACGAAGTTCTAGTCACTTGGTGATAGTGACTAGAGAACTCTGTCAATCACTATCTTATCTAGAAGATTAACACCCACTTGATTCAAGCGATTGTAGTACCCAGACATTCTGAGCACATGCTCACTAGCTGAGCTATTCTCCTCCATCTTGTAGGCAAAGTACTTGTCATAGGTCTCATACCTCTTAACACGGGCATGAGTCTGAAATATCATTTTCAGCTCTTGGAACATCTCAGATGCTCCATGGCGTTCAAAACATTTTTGATGTCCCGGTTCTAAGCCGTAAAGCATGGTGCACTAAACTATCAAGTAGTCATCATACCAAGCTTTGTCAATCGTTCATAACGTCTGCATCTGCTCCTGTAATAGGTATGTCACCTAGCGGTGCATCAAGGACATAATTCTTCTATGCAGCAATGAGGATAATCCTCAGATCACGGACCCATTCCGCATCATTGCTACTATCATCTTTCAACTTAGTTTTCTCTAGGAACATATCAAAAAATAAGTAAATACTATCAGGACTAAGTTCATGATAAATTAAGTTCAATTAATCAAATTACTTAAGAACTCCCACTTAGATAGACATCCCTCAAGTCATCTAAATGATACGTGATCCAAATCAACTAAACCATGTCCGATCATCACGTGAGATGGAGTAGTCATCAATGGTGAACATCTCTATGTTGATCATATCTACTATATGATTCACGTTCGACCTTTCGGTCTCCAGTGTTCTGAGGCCTTGTCTGTACATGCCAGGCTCGTCAAGTTTAATCCGAGTATTCCGCATGTGCAAAACTGTCTTGCACCCGTTGTATGTGAACGTAGAGCCTATCACACCCGATCATCACGTGGTGTCTCAGCACGAAGAACTGTCGCAACGGTGCATACTCAGGGAGAACACTTATACCTTGAAATTTAGTTAAGGGATCATCTTATAATGCTACCGTCATACTAAGCAAAATAAGATGCATAAAAGATAAACATCACATGCAATCAAAATATGTGACATGATATGGCCATCATCATCTCGTTATTTTGATCCCCATCTCCAAAGCATCGTCATGATCTCCATCATCACCGGCTTGACACCTTGATCTCCATCGTTGCGTCATGGTCGTCTCGCCAACTATTGCTTCTACAACTATCGCTACCGCTTAGTGATAAAGTAAAGCAATTACATGGCGTTTGCATTTCATACAATAAAGCAACAACCATAAGGCTCCTGCCAGTTGCCGATAACTTTTACAAAACATGATCATCTCATACAATAACGTCATGTCTTGACCATATCACATCACAACATGCCCTGCAAAAACAAGTTAGACGTCCTCTACTTTGTTGTTGCAAGTTTTACGTGGCTGCTACGGGCTTCTAGCAAGAACCGTTCTTACCTACAGCACAAAACCACAACGGTGATTTATCAAGTTTGCTGTTTTAACCTTCAACAAGGACCGGCCGCTGTCAAATTCGATTTAACTAAAGTAGGAGAAACAGACACCCGCCAGTCACCTTTACGCAAAACTAGTTGCATGTCTGTCGGTGGAACCGGTCTCATGAACGTGGTCATGTAAGGTTGGTCCGGGCCGCTTCATCCAACAATACCTCCGAATCAAAATAAGACATTGGTGGTAAGCAGTATGACGATCACCGCCCACAACTCTTTGTGTTCTACTCGTGCATATCATCTACGCATAGACCTGGCTCTGATACCACTGTTGGGGAACGTAGCATGCAATTTCAAAAAAAATCCTACGCTCACGCAAGATCTATCTAGGAGATGCATAGCAACGAGAGGGGGAGAGTGTGTCTACGTACCCTCGTAGACCGAAAGCGGAAGCGTTTGACAACGTGGTTGATGTAGTCGAACTTCTTCTCGTTTCGACCGATCAAGCACCGAACGTACGGCACCTCTGAATTCTGCACACGTTCAGCTCGATAACGTCCCTCGAACTCTTGATCCAGAAAAGTGTCAAGGGAGTAGATGAGTTCCGTCAGCACGATGGCATGGTGATGGTGTCGCTGAAGTTATCTGCGCAGGGCTTCGCCTAAGCACTACGAGAATATGATCGGAGGCGTAAACTGTGGAGGGGGGCACCACACACGGCTAACAATTGTTGTTGTTTGTTCTAGCGGTGCCTCCCCCCACATATATATAGGTGGGAGAGGGAGGGGAGCTGCAAGGGGCGCCCCAAGTAGGAGGGATCCTACTTGGGCGCCTCCTCCAAGTCGGCCTCCCCCCCTTCCATAAGTATCGGAGGGGGAAGGAAAGAGAGAGGGGAGGGAAGGAAAGGGGGAGGCCGAATCCTCCCCTTTCCTTCTCCCTCCCTTCCCTCCTTTCCTTCTCCTCCTATTTCGGCCAATATGGGGGCGCACCAGCCCCTTGTGGGCTGGTATGTCCCTCTCTTGGCCCAATAAGGCCCATATCTTTGCCGGGGGTGCCCGGAACCCCTTTCCGGTGACCCGATACGTACCCGGTACCCCCGGAACACTTTCGGTGTCCGAATACTATCGTCCTATATATCAATATTTACCTCTTGACCATTTCGAGACTCCTAGTCATGTCCGTGATCTCATCCGGGACTCCGAACAACATTCGGTCACCAAATCACATAACTCATATAATACAAAATCGTCATCGAACGTTAAGCGTGCGGACCCTACGGGTTTGAGAACTATGTAGACATGACCGAGACACCTCTCTGGTCAATAACCAACAGTGGAACCTGGATGCTCATATTGGTTCCCACATATTCTACAAAGATCTTTATCGGTCGAACCGTAATGAGAACATACGGTATTCCCTTTGTCATCAGTATGTTACTTGCCCGAGATTCGATCGTCGGTATCTTCATACCTAGTTCAATCTCGTTGCCGGCAAGTCTCTTTACTCGTTCTGTAATGCATCATCCCACAACTAACTCATTAGTCACTTTGCTTGCAAGGCTTCTTATGATGTGCATTACCGAGAGGGCCCAGAGATACCTCTCCGATACTCGGAGTGACAAATCCTAATCTTGATCTATGCCAACCCAACAAACACCTTCGGAGATACCTGTAGAGCATCTTTATAATCACCCAGTTACGTTGTGACGTTTGATAGCACACAAGGCATTCCTCCGGTATCCGGGAGTTGCATAATCTCATAGTCGAAGGAGTATGTATTTGACAAGAAGAAAGCAATAGCAATAAAACTGAACAATCATTATGCTAAGCTAACGGATGGGTATTGTCCATCACATCATTCTCCCAATGATGTGATCCCGTTCATCAAATGACAACACATGTCTATGGTTAGGAAACTTAACCATCTTTGATTAACGAGCTAGTCTAGTAGAGGCTTACTAGGGACACGGTGTTTTGTCTACGTATCCACACATGTATCAAGTTTCCGGTTAATACAATTCTAGCATGAGTAATAAACATTTATCATGATATAAGGAAATATAAAATAACAACTTTATTATTGCCTCTAGGGCATATTTCCTTCAATCATAGCTTCTTCATAGTTCGTAGGTTCGTCATGGTCTAGTAACATGACTTTCAGAACAGGATTACCGTACCAGTTTGGTGCGGATCGTGCTCTGGTCGACCTACGAAGTTCAGTAGTAACTTGATCTGAAGTTTCATGATCATCATCATTAGCTTCCTCTAGTTGGTGTAGGCATCACGGGAACGGATTTCTCTGATGTGCTACTTTCCAATTAGAGAGAAGGTACCATTACATCATCAAGTTCTACTTTCCTCCCACTCACTTCTTTCGAGAGAAACTCCTTCTCTAGAAAGTTTCCATTCTTGGCAACAAAGATCTTGCCTTCGGATCTGTGGTAGAAGGTGTACCCAATTGTTTCTTTAGGGTATCCTATGAAGACGCACTTCTCCGATTTGGGTTCGAGCTTATCAAGCTGAAGCGTTTTGACATAAGTGTCGCAACCCCAAACTTTAAGAAACGATAGATTAGGTTTCTTGCCAAACCATAGTTCATATGGTGTCATCTCAACGAATTTAGACGGTGCCCTATTTAACGTGAATGTAGCTGTCTCTAATGCATAACCCAAAAATGATAGTGGTAAATCGGCAAGAGACATCATAGATCGCACCATATCTAATAAAGTACGGTTAGGACGTTCGGACACACCATTACGCTGTGGTGTTCCAGGTGGCGTGAGTTGTGAAAGTATTCCACATTGTTTTAAATGAAGGCCAAACTCGTAACTCAAATATTCACCTCTGCGATCAGATGGTAGAAACTTTATTTTCTTGTTACGATGATTCTCCACTTCACTCTGAAATTCTTTGAACTTTTCAAATGTTTCAGACTTATGTTTCATTAAGTAGATATACCCATATCTGCTCAAATCATCTGTGAAGGTTAGAAAATAACGATACCCGCCGTGTGCCTCAACACTCATCGGACCGCATACATCGGTATGTATTATTTCCAATAAGTCATTAGCTCGCTCCATTGTTCCGGAGAACGGAGTTTTAGTCATCTTGCCCATGAGGCATGGTTCGCAAGTATCAAATGATTCATAATCAAGTGATTCCAAAAGTCCATCTGCATGGAGTTTCTTCATGCGCTTTACACCAATATGACCTAAACGGCAGTGCCACAAATATGTTGCACTATCATTATCAACTTTGCAACTTTTGGCTTCAATATTACGTATATGTGTATTACTACGATCGAGATTCAATAAACCATTAACATTGGGTGTATGACTATAGAAGGTTTTATTCATGTAAAGTGAATAACAATTATTCTCTGTCTTAAATGAATAATCGTGTTGCAATAAAAACGATCCTATCTTATTCATGCTCAACGCAAACACCAAATAACATTTATTTAGGTTCAACACTAATCCCAAAAGTATAGGGAGTGTGCGATGATGATCATATCAATCTTGGAACCACTTCCAACACACATCGTCACTTCACCCTCAACTAGTCTCCATTTATTTTGCAACTCCTGTTTCGAGTTACTAATCTTAGCAGCCAAACATGTATCAAATACCCAGGGGCTACTACAAGCACTAGTAAGGTACACATCAATAACATGTATATCAAATATACCTTTGTTCACTTTGCCATCCTTCTTATCCGCCAAATATTTGGGGTAGTTCCGCTTCCAGTGACCATTTCCTTTGTAGTAGAAGCACTCGGTTTCATGCTTAGGTCCAGCTTTGGGTTTCTTCATGGGAGTGACAACTTGCTTGCCATTCTTCTTGAAGTTCCCTTTCTTTTCCTTTGCCCTTTTTCTTGAAACTAGTGGTCTTGTTAAGCATCAACACTTGATGCTCTTTCTTGATTTCTAACTTCGTCG
This sequence comes from Thinopyrum elongatum, assembly GCA_011799875.1. Classification (NCBI taxonomy): domain Eukaryota; kingdom Viridiplantae; phylum Streptophyta; class Magnoliopsida; order Poales; family Poaceae; genus Thinopyrum; species Thinopyrum elongatum. The sequence goes on along the minus strand of CM022302.1, from coordinate 578,296,921 downwards.
ATTTCAGCATCACGAAGAGCTCGGGAATCATTTTCGTCATCCCTTGCATATTATAGTTTACCACGAAGTTCCAATAACTTGGTGATAGTGACTAGAGAACTCTGTCAATCACTATCTTATCTGGAAGATTAAGTCCCACTTGATTCAAGCGATTGTAGTACTCAGACATTCTGAGCACATGCTCACTGGTTGAGCTATTCTCCTCCATCTTGTAGGCAAAGTACTTGTCAAAGGTCTCATACCTCTCGGCACGGGCATGAGTCTGAAATACCAATTTCAGCTCTTGGAACATCTTATATGCTCCGTGGCGTTCAAAATGTTTTTGAAGTCCCGGTTCTAAGCCGTAAATCATGGCGCACTAAACTATCAAGTAGTCATCATACCGAGCTTGCCAAACGTTCATAACAGCTGTATCTGCTCCTGCAATAGGTCTGTCACCTGGTGGTGCATCAAGGACATAATTTTTTTGTGCAGCAATGAGGATAATCCTCAGATCACGGACCCAGTCCGCTTCATTGCTACTATCATCTTTTAGCTTATTTTTCTCTAGGAACATATTAAAAATAAACGGGGAGCTACATCGCAAGCTATTGATCTACAATATAATTTGCAAATACTATCAGGACTAAGTTCATGATAAATTATGTTCAATTAATCATATTACTTAAGAACTCCCACTTAGATAGGCATCCCTCAAGTCATCTAAATGATACGTGATCCAAATCAACTAAACCATGTCCGATCATCACGTGAGATGGAGTAGTCATCAATGGTGAACATCTCTATGTTGATCATATCTACTATATGATTCACGTTCGACCTTTCGGTCTCCAGTGTTCCGAGGCCATGTCTGTACATGCCAAGCTCGTCAAGTTTAACCCGAGTATTCCGCATGTGCAAAACTGTCTTGCACCCGTTGTATGTGAACGTAGAGTCTATCACACCCGATCATCACGTGGAGTCTCAACACGACGAACTTTTGCAACGGTGCATACTCAGGGGGAACACTTATACCTTGAAATTTTAGTTAAGGGAACATCTTATAATGCTACCGCCGTACTAAGCAAAATAAGATGCATAAAAGATAAACATCACATGCAATAAAATATGTGACATGATATGGCCGTCATCATCTCGTGCTTTTGATCTCCATCTCCAAAGCATCGTCATGATCTCCATCGTCACCGGCTCGAAACCTTGATCTCCATCTTTGCGTCGTGGTCGTCTCGCCAACTATTGCTTCTACAACTATCGCTACCGCTTAGTGATAAAGTAAAGCAATTACATGGCGTTTGCATTTCATACAATAAAGCGACAACCATAAGGCTCCCGTTAGTTGCCAATAACTTTTACAAAACATGATCATCTCATACAATTACGTATATCACATCATGTCTTGACCATATCACATCACAACATGCCCTGCAAAAACAAGTTAGACGTCCTCTACTTTGTTGTTGCAAGTTTTACGTGGCTGCTACGGGCTTCTAGCAAGAACCGTTCTTACCTAAGGCATAAAACCACAACAGTGATTTATCAAGTTTGCTGTTTTAACCTTTAACAAGGACCGGCCGCAGTCAAATTTGATTCAACTAAAGTAGGAGAAACAGACACCAGCCAGCCACCTTTATGCAAAACTAGTTGCATGTCTGTCGGTGGAACCGGTCTCATGTAAGGTTGGTCCGGGCCGCTTCATCCAACGATACCGCCGAATCAAAATAAGACATTGGTGGTAAGCAGTACGACGATCACCGCCCACAACTCTTTATGTGCTACTCGTGCATATCATCTACGCATAGACCTGGCTCGGATGCCACTGATGGGGAATGTAGCATGCAATTTAAAAAATTCCTACGCTCACGCAAGATCTAGCTGAAGGAAATATGCCCTAGAGGCAATAATAAAGTTGTTATTTTATATTTCCTTGTTTCATGATAAATGTTTATTATTCATGCTAGAATTGTATTAACCGGAAACTTGATACATGTGTGAATACATAGACAAAACACAGTGTCCCTAGTATGCCTCTACTTGACTAGCTCGTTAATCAAAGATGGTTAAATTTCCTAGCCATGGACATGTGTTGTCAATTGATGAACGGGATCACATCATTAGGAGAATGATGTGATGGACAAGACCCATCCGTTAGCTTAGCATAATGATCGTTCAGTTTTATTGCTACTGCTTTCTTCATGTCAAATACATATTCCTCTGACTATGAGATTATGCAACTCCCTGATACCGGAGGAATGCCTTGTGTGCTATCAAACGTCACAACGTAACTGGGTGATTATAAAGATGCTCCACATGTATCTCTAAAGGTGTTTGTTGGGTTGGCATAGATCGAGATTAGGATTTGTCACTCCGAGTATCGAAGAGGTATCTCTAGGCCCTCTCGGTAATGCACATCATATGAAGCCTTGCAAGCAATGTGACTAATGAGTTAGTTGTGGGATGATGCATTACGGAACGAGTAAAGAGACTTGCCGGTAACGAGATTGAACTAGGTATGAAGATACCGACGATCGAATCTCGGGCAAGTAACATACCGATGACAAAGGGAATAACATATGTTGACATAGCCGTTCGACCGATAAAGATCTTCATAGAATATGTGGGAACCAATATGAGCATCCAGGTTCCGCTATTGGTTATTGACCGGAGAGGTGTCTCGGTCATGTCTACATAGTTCTCGAACCCGTAGGGTCCGCACGCTTAACGTTCGATGACGATATGTATTATATGAGTTATATGTTTTGGTGATCGAAGGTAGTTCGGAGTCCCGGATGAGATCACGGACATGACGAGGAGTCTCGAAATGGTCGAGAGGTAAAGATTGATATATTGGAAGGTGGTATTCAGACACCGGAAGTGTTCCAGAATGAATCGGGTACATACCGGAGTACCGGAGGGGTTACCGGAACCCCCCAGGGAAAGATATGGGCCATATGGGCCATGGGAGGGAGGCTAACCAGCCCACAAGGGGTTGGTGCGTCCTACACCAGGGAGGAGTCCGAATTGGACAAGGGGTGGGGGCGGCGCCCCCCTTTCCTTCTCCTACTCCCTCTCCTTCCCCCTTTCCCCTCCTATAAAAGGAAGGGGTGGCGAATCCTACTAGGAGCCCAAGTGGGACTCCTCCCACTTGGGGCGGGCCTAGGGCCGGCCTCCTCTCCCTCCCTCCTTTATATACGTGGGCAGGGGGTGCCTTCAACACACAGCAATTGTTCCCAGCCGTGTGCGGCGCCCCCTCCACAGTTTACGCCTCCGGTCATAATCTCGTAGTGCTTAGGCGAAGCCCTGTGCGGATCACATCACCATCACCATCACCACGCCGTCGTGCTGACGGAACTCATCTACTTCCTTGACACTCTGTTGGATCAAGAGCTCGAGGGACGTCATCGCGCTGAACGTGTGCAGAACTCGGAGGTGCCGTACGTTCGGTACTCGATCGGTCGAAATGAGAAGACGTTCGACTACATCAACCGTGTTAAGTAAACGCTTCCGCTTTTGGTCTACGAGGGTACGTGGACACACTCTCCCCCTCTCGTTGCTATGCATCTCCTAGATAGATCTTGCGTGAGCGTAGGATTTTTTTTGAAATTGCATGCTACGTTCCCCAACAGTGGCATCCGAGCCAGGTCTATGCATAGATGATATGCATGAGTAGAACACAAAGAGTTGTGGACGGTGATAGTCATACTGCTTACCACCAACGTCTTATTTTGATTCGGCATTCATGAGACCTGTTCCACCAACAGACATGCAACTAGTTTTGCATAAAGGTGGCTGGCGGGTGTCTGTTTCTCCAACTTTAGTTGAATCGAATTTGACTGCGGCCGGTCCTTGATGAAGATTAAAACAGCAAACTTGATGAAACACCGTTGTAGTTTTGATGCGTAGGTAAGAACGGTTCTTGCTAGAAGCCCGAAGCAGCCACGTAAAACTTGCAACAACAAAGTAGAGGACGTCTAACTTGTTTTTGCAGGGCATGTCGTGATGTGATATGGTCAAGAAATGATGTGATAAACATTATTGTATGAGATGATCATGTTTTGTAAGATATCTGACAACCGGCAGGAGCCTTATGGTTGTCTCTTTATTGTATGAGATGCAAACGCCATGTAATTGCTTTACTTTATCACTATGCGTTAGCGATAGTTGTAGAAGCAATAGTTGGCGAGACGACCACGATGCTACGATGGAGATCAAGGTGTCAAGCCGGTGACGATGGAGATCAAGACGGTGCTTTGGAGATGGAGATCAAAGGCACAAGATGATGATGGCCATATCATGTCACATATTTTGATTGGATGTGATGTTTATCTATTATGCATCTTATTTTGCTTAGTACGGCGGTAGCATTATAAGATGATCCCTCACTAAAATTTCAAGGTATAAGTGTTCTCCCTGAGTATGCACCGTTGTGACAGTTCGTCGTGCCGAGACACCACGTGATGATCGGGTGTGATAAGCTCTACGTTCACATAAAACGGGTGCAAGACAGTTTTGCACGTGCGGAATACTCAGGTTAAACTTGACGAGCCTAGCATATATAGACATGGCCTCGGAACACTGGAGACAGAAAGGTCAAACGTGAATCATATAGTAGATATGATCAACATAGAGATGTTCACCATTGAAAACTACTCCATCTCACGTGATGATCGGACATGGTTTAGTTGATATGGATCACATGATCATTTAGATGACTCGAGGGATGTCTATCTATGTGGGAGTTCTTAAGTAATATGATTAATTGAACTTAATTTATCATGAACTTAGTCCTGATAGTTTTTTGCATATCTATGTTGTAGATCAATGGCCCGTGCTACCGTTCCTTTGAATTTTAATGCGTTCCTAGAGAAAGCTAAGTTGAAAGATGATGGTAGCAACTACACGGACTGGGTCCGTAACTTCAGGATTATCCTCATTGCTGCACAGAAGAATTATGTCCTTGATGCACCGCTAGGTGACAAGCCCCCTCCCACTAATGTAGACGCTTTGAACGTCTGGCAAACGCGGTCTGACGACTACTCTACAGTTCAGTGTGCCATGCTCTACGGCTTAGAATCAGGACTTCAAAGACGTTTTGAACGTCATGGAGCATATGAGATGTTCTAGGAATTGAAGTTAATATTTCAAGCAAATGCCCGAGTTGAGAGATATGAAGTCTCCAACAAGTTCTATAGCTGCAAGATGGAGGAGAACAGTTCTGTCAGTGAACACATACTCAGAATGTCTGGGTATCATAACCACTTGACTCAGCTGGGAGTTAATCTTTCGGATGATAGTGTTATTGACAGAGTACTTCAATCACTACCACCAAGCTACAAAGGCTTCGTGATGAACTATAATATGCAAGGGATGAATAAGACAATTCCCGAGCTCTTCGCTATGCTCAAAGCTGCGGAGGTAGAAATTAAGAAAGAGCATCACGTGTTGATGGTTAACAAGACCACTAGTTTCAAGAAAAAGGTCAAGGGAAAGAAGGGGAACTTCAAGAAGAATGGCAAGCAAGTTGTCACTCCCGGGAAGAATCCCAAGTCTGGACCCAAGCCTGAAACTGAGTGCTTCTACTGCAAAGGGACTGGTCACTGGAAACGGAACTGCCCCAAGTATTTGGCGGATAAGAAGGATGGCAAAGTGAACAAAGGTATATTTGATATACATGTTATTGATATGTTCCTTACTAATGTTCGTAGTAGCGCCAGGGTATTTGATACTGGTTCTGTTGCTCATATTTGCAACTCGAAACAGGGCTATGGATCAAACGAAGATTGGCTAAGGACGAGGTGACGATGCGTGTGGGAAATGGTTCCAAAGTCAATGTGATCGCCGTCGGCACGCTACCTCTACATCTACCTTCGGGATTAGTTTTAGACCTAAATAATTGTTATTTGGTGCCAGCGTTGAGCATGAACATTATATCTAGATCTTGTTTGATGCGAGACGGTTATTCATTTAAATCAGAGAATAATGGTTGTTCTATTTATATGAGTAATATCTTTTATGGTCATGCACCCTTGAAGAGTGGTCTATATTTGTTGAATCTCGATCGTGGTGATATACATATTCATAATGTTGATGTCAAAAGATGCAAAGTTTATAATGATAGTGCAACATATTTGTGGCACTGCCGTTTAGGTCATACTGATGTAAAGCGCATGAAGAAACTCCATGCGGATGGACTTTTGGAAACACTTGATTATGAATCATTTGATGCTTGCGAACCATGCCTCATGGGCAAGATGACTAAGACTCCGTTCTCCGGAACAATGGAGCGAGCCACTGACTTATTGGAAATAATACATACCGATGTATGCGGTCCGATGAGTGTTGAGGCTCGCGATGGGTATCGTTATTTTCTGACCTTCACAGATGATTTGAGTAGATATGGGTATATCTACTAAATGAAACACAAGTCTGAAACATTTGAAAAGTTCGTAACAAGAAAATAAAGTTTCTACAATCTGATCGCGGAGACGAATATTTGAGATACGAGTTTGGCCTTCATTTAAAACAATGTGGAATAGTTTCACAACTCACGCCACCTGGAACACCACAGCGTAATGCTGTGTCCGAACGTTGTAACCTTACTTTATTAGATATGGTGCGATCTATGATGTCTCTTACCAATTTACCGCTATCTATTTGGGGTTATGCATTAGAGACAGCTGCATTCACGTTAAATAGGGCACCATCTAAATCCGTTGAGACGACACCGTATGAACTGTGGTTTGGCAAGAAACCTAAGCTGTCGTTTCTTAAAGTTTGGGGTTGCGATGCTTATGTGAAAAAGCTTCAGCCTGATAAGCTCAAACCCAAATCGGAGAAGTGCATCTTCATAGGATACCTAAAAGAAATTGTTGGGTACACCTTCTATCACAGATCCAAAGGCAAGATTTTTGTTGCTAAGAATGGATCCTTTCTAGAGAAGAAGTTTCTCTCGAAAGAAGTGAGTGGGAGGAAAGTAGAACTTGATGAGGTAATTGTACCTTCTCTCAATTTGGAGAGTAGCTCATCCAAGAAATCCGTTCCCGTGATACCTACACCAACTAGAGAGGAAGCTAATGATAATGATTATGAACCTTTAGATCAAGTTACTACTGAACCTCGTAGGTCAAGTAGAGCACGATCCGCACCAGAGTGGTACGGTAATCCTGTTCTGGAAGTCATGTTACTTGACCATGACAAACCTACAAACTATGAAGAAGCTATGATGAGCCCCGATTCCGATAAATGGCTTGAGGCCATGAAATCTGAGATAGGATCCATGTATGAGAACAAAGCGTGGACTTTGGTTGACTTGCCCGATGATCGGCGAGCCATTGAATATAAATGGATCTTCAAGAGGAAGACATACGCTGATGGTAATGTTACTATCTACAAAGCTTGACTTGTCGCAAAAGGTTTTCAACAAGTTCAAGGGATTGACTACGACGAGACTTTCTCACCCGTAGCGATGCTTAAGTTTGTCTGAATCATGTTAGCAATTGCCGCATTTTATGATTATGAAATCTGGCAAATGGACATCAAAACTGCATTCCTTAATGGATTTCTTAAAGAAGAGTTGTATATGATGCAACCAGAAGGTTTTGTCGATCCTAAAGGTGCTAACAAAGTGTGCAAGCTCCAGCGGTCCATCTATGGACTGGTGAAAGCATCTCGGAGTTGGAATATATGCTTTGATGAGGTGATCAAAGCATATGGTTTTATACAGACTTTCGGAGAAGCCTGTATTTACAAGAAAGTGAGTGGAGCTCTGTAGCATTTCTAATATTATATGTGGATGACATATTACTGATTGGAAATTATGTAGAATTTCTGGATAGCGTAAAAGGATACTTGAATAAAAGTTTTTCAATGAAAGACCTCGGTGAAGCTGCTTATATATTAGGCATCAAGATCTATAGAGATAGATCAAGACGCTTAATAGGACTTTCACAAAGCACATACCTTGATAAAGTTTTGAAGAAGTTCAAAATGGATCAGTCAAAGAAAGTGTTCTTGCCTGTATTACAAGGTGTGAAATTGAGTAAGACTCAATGCCATACCACTGCAGAAGATAGAGAGAAAATGAAAGTCATTCCCTATGCCTCAGCCATAGGTTCTATCATGTATGCTATGCTGTGTACCAGACCTGATGTGTGCCTTGCTATAAGTTTAGCAGGGAGGAACCAAAGTAATCCAGGAGTGGATCACTGGACAGCGGTCAAGAACATCCTGAAGTACCTGAAAAGGACTAAGGATATGTTTCTCGTTTATGGAGGTGAAAAAGAGCTCGTCGTAAATGGTTACGTCGATGCTAGCTTTGACACTGATCCGGATGACTCTAAGTCACAAACCGGAAACGTATTTATATTGAATGGTGGATCTGTCAGTTGGTACAGTTCCAAGTAAAGCGTCGTGGTGGGATCTACGTGTGCAGCGGAATACATAGCTGCTTCGGAAGTAGCAAATGAAGGAGTCTGGATGAAGGAGTTCATATCCGATCTAGGTGTTATACCTAGTGCATCGGGTCCAATGAAAATCTTTTGTGACAGTACTGGAGCAATTGCCTTAAAAAAGGAATCCAGATTTCACAAAAAGACCAAACACATCAAGAGACGCTTCAACTCCATCCATGATCTAGTCAAGGAGGGAGACATAGAGATTTGCAAAATACATACGAATCTGAATGTGGCAGACCCGTTGACTAAGCCTCTTCCACGAGCAAAACATGATCAGCACCAAGACTCCATGGGTGTTAGAATCATTACAATGTAATCTAGATTATTGACTCTAGTGCAAGTGGGAGACTGAAGGAAATATGCCCTAGAGGCAATAATAAAGTTGTTATTTTATATTTCCCTGGTTTCATGATAAATGTTTATTATTCATGCTAGAATTGTATTAACTAGAAACTTGATACATGTGTGAATACATAGACAAAACACAGTGTCCCTAGTATGCCTCTATTTGACTAGCTCGTTAATCAAAGATGGTTAAGTTTCCTAGCCATGGACACGTGTTGTCAATTGATGAATGGGATCACATCATTAGGAGAATGATGTGATGGACAAGACCCATTCGTTAGATTAGCATAATGATCGTTCAGTTTTATTGCTACTGCTTTCTTCATGTCAAATACATATTCCTCTGACTATGAGATTATGCAACTCCCTGATACCGGAGGAATGCCTTGTGTGCTATCAAATATCACAACGTAACTGGGTGATTATAAAGATGCTCTACAGGTATCTCCGAAGGCGTTTGTTGGGTTGGCATAGATCAAGATTAGGATTTGTCACTCCGAGTATCAGAGAGGTATCTCTGGGCCCTCTCGGTAATGCACATCATATGAAGCCTTGCAAACAATGTGACTAATGAGTTAGTTGTGGGATGATGCATTACGGAACGAGTAAAGAGACTTGCCGGTAACGAGATTGAACTAGGTATGAAGATACCGACGATCGAATCTCGGGCAAGTAACATACCGATGACAAAGGGAGTAACATATGTTGACATAGCGGTTCAACCGATAAAGATCTTCGTAGAATATGTGGGAACCAATATGAGCATCCAGGTTCCACTATTGGTTATTGACCGGAGAGGTGTCTCGGTCATGTCTACATAGTTCTCGAACCCGTAGGGTCCGCATGCTTAACGTTCGATGACGATATGTATTATATGAGTTATATGTTTTGGTGACCGAAGGTTGTTCGGAGTCCCGGATGAGATCACGGACATGACGAGGAGTCTTGAAATGGTCGAGAGTTAAGATTGATATATTGGAAGGTGGTATTCGGACACCGGAAGTGTTTCGAAATGAATCGGGTACATACCGGAGTACCGGAGGGGTTACCGGAACCCCCCGGGGAAAGATATGGGCCATATGGGCCATGGGAGGGAGGCTAACCAGCCCACAAGGGGCTGGCGCGCCCCCCACCAGGGAGGAGTCCGAATTGGACAAGGGGTGGGGGCGGTGCCCCCCTTTCCTTCTCCTACTCCCTCTCCTTCCCCCTTTGCCCCTCCGGTAAAAGGAAAGGGGGGGGCGAATCCTACTAGGAGCCCAAGTGGGACTCCTCCCACTTAGGGCACGCCTAGGGCCGGCCTCCTCTCCCTCCCTCCTTTATATACGTGGGCAGGGGGCGCCTACAACACACATCAATTGTTCCCAGCCGTGTGCGGCACCCCCCTCCATCGTTTACGCCTTCGGTCATAATCTCGTAGTGCTTAGGCGAAGCCCTGCGCGGATCACATCATCATCACCGTCACCACGCCGTCGTGCTGACGGAACTCATCTACTTCCTTAACACTCTGCTGGATCAAGAGCTCAAGGGACATCATCGCACTGAACATGTGTAGAACTCAGAGGTGCCGTACGTTCGGTACTCGATCGGTCGGAACGAGAAGACATTCGACTACATCAACCGTGTTAAGTAAACGCTTCCGCTTTCGGTATACGAGGGTACGTGGACACGCTCTCCCCCTCTCGTTGCTATGCATGTCCTAGATAGATCTTGCGTGAGCGTAGGAATTTTTTTGAAATTGCATGCCATGTTCCCCAAAACTATCTAGGAGATGCATAGCAATGAGAGGGGGAGAATGTGTCCATGTACCCTCGTAGACCGAAAGCGGAAGCGTTTGACAACGCGATTGATGTAGTCGAACTTCTTCTCGTTCCGACCGATCAAGCACTGAACGTATGACACCTCTGAGTTATGCACACGTTCAGCTTGATGACGTCCCTCGAACTCTTGATCCAGCAGAGTGTCAGGGGAGAGTTCCGTCAGCACGACGGCGTGGTGACGGTGATGGTGAAGTGATCCACGCAGGGCTTCACCTAAGCACTACGTGAATATGACCGGAGGCGTAAACTGTGGAGGGGGGCGCCGCACACGGCTAACAATTGTTAGTCTGTGTTCTAGGCGCCCCCTCCCCACGTATATATAGGTGGGAGGGGGAGGAGGACAGCCAAGGGGCGCCCCAAGTAGGAGGAATCCTACTTGAGGGCCTTGTCCAATTCGGCCCACCCTTTCCATATCCACCGGAGGGGGAAGGAAAGAAGAGGGAGGAGGGAAGGAAGGGGGAGGCCGAATCCCTCCCCTTCCTTCTCTCTTCCCCCTTTCCTTCCTCCTAAGGTGCGGCCCATATGGGGGCCGCAGCAGCCCCTGCTGGCTGCTGCGTTTCCCCTCTTGGCCCAATAGGTCCATATCTTTTGCCGGGGGTGCCCGGAACCCCTTCCGGTGACCCGATATGTACCCGGTACCCTCCGGAACACTTCCGATGTCTGAATACCATCATCCTATATATCAATCTTTACCTCTCAACCATTTCGAGACTCCTCTTCATGTCCGTGATCTCATCCGGGACTTCGAACAACATTCGGTCACCAAATCACATAACTCATATAATACTAAATCGTCATCGAACGTTAAGCTTGCGGACCCTATGGGTTCTAGAACTATGTAGACATGGCCGAGACACCTCTCCAGTCAATAACCAACAGCGGAACCTGGATGCTCATATTGGTTCCCACATATTCTACGAAGATCTTTATCGGTCGAACCGTAATGAGAACATACGTTATTCCCTTTGTCATCGGTATGTTACTTGCCCGAGATTCGATCGTCGGTATCTTCATACCTAGTTTAATCTCGTTACCGGCAAGTCTCTTTACTCGTTCTGTAATGCATCATCCCGCAACTAACTCATTAGTCACTTTCCTTGCAAGGCTTCTTATAATGTGCATTACCGAGAGGGCCCAGAGATACCCCTCCGATACTCAGAGTGACAAATCCTAATCTCGATCTATGCCAACCCGACAAACACCTTTGGAGATACCTATAGAGCATCTTTATAATCACCCAGTTATGTTGTGACATTTGATAGCACACAAGGCATTCCTCCGATATCCGGGAGTTGCATAATCTCATAGTCGGAGGAATATGTATTTGACATGAAGAAAGTAATAGCAATAAAACTGAATGATCATAATGCTAAGCTAACAAATGGGTCTTGTACATCACATCATTCTCCTAATGATGTGATCCCGTTCATCAAATGACAACACATGTCTATGGTTAGGAAACTTAACCATCTTTGATTAACGAGCTAGTCTAGTAGAGGCTTACTAGGGACACAGTATTTTGTCTATGTATCCACACATGTATCAAGTTTCCAGTTAATACAATTCTAGCATGAATAATAAACATTTATCATGAAATAAGGAAATATAGAATAACAACTTTATTATTGCCTCTAGGGCATATTTCCTTCAAATATTTGTGAATTTATAGAGCTAAGAGGGAGGTCGGTGGACTCCTGGGGCCCCACAAGCCAGGGGGCGCGCCCGCCCCCCTAGGGCGCGCCCTGAGGGCTTGTGGTGTCCTCTGGACTCTTCTGACTCCAACTCCAAGTCTCCTGGGTTTCTTCTGGTCCAAGAAAAATCATCGTAAAGTTTTATTCCGTTTGGACTCCGTTTGATATTCCTTTTCTGTAAAACTCAAAAACGGGGAAAAAAACAGAAACTGGCACCGGGCTCTAGGTTAATAGGTTAGTCCCAAAAATAATATAAAATAGCATATTAATGCATATAAAACATCCAAAATAGATAATATAATAGCATGGAACAATCAAAAATTATAGATACATTGGAGACGTATCAAGCATCCCCAAGCTTAATTCCTGCTCGTCCTCGAGTAGGTAAATGATAAAAACAGAATTTTTGATGTGGAATGCTACCTAACATATTCATCCATGTAATTTTCTTCATTGTGGCATGAATGTTCAGATCCATAAGATTCAAAACAAAAGTTTAATGTTGACATAAAAACAATAATACTTCAAGCATACTAATAAAGCAATCATGTCTTCTCAAAATAAGATGGCCAAAGAAAGTTATCCCTACAAAATCATTGTAACACCCCCTCTGTTATGAGCTGCAGTGATCACTTTGTTTAATACCAAACTACCTTGATTAGTAATGCAATGATCACAGTACTCCCATATCTCATTTCTAACTCTTTGAATCCAAAATCATTTTGCAAATGGAAAATAAAGTTGCACCAAAATTTCTGCAAAATAGTTCACCATGTTGCAAATAATCCCAAGGCAATTATAAAATTGAAACCAGCATTTTTGGAAATCCCAAATTGCCCCTGGAAATTAATTCAGTGCTATTTCAGCCATTACAATGCCAATTCTTTTTGTGGAGAATCCAAATGAATTCCTCTATCCTCCAAACTTTTTGTGGCACTGTCTAAAAATGCAGTAAAATTAATGGGTCAGGCCCCATATTTTTCCTAAGTCATTTGGTGCCCCAATTAATTCATTTCTGCTTCTGTTTCTGTTTATTAAAAAAACAGAAAAGAGAAAGGGGGCGAAGACTTACCTGGCGCTGGACCGAGCCGGCCCAGCCCATCTTCCTTACCTGCTCCCCCCCCCCCCCCCCAAGAGCGACGGGGGCAGGTAGCTGGGGATAATGGTGACCCCAGGCCACTTCCCTGGACGCCCATCGCTCACTCTCTCCTCCTCCCTCGAGCTCTCTGTCTCTCTCTCAGTCTGGTGCTCACTCGACACAGCCGTCGCCGCTGCTCCGCCATCCTCGCGGTCTCCGGCGTCCCCGCGGGCCACCACCAAGTCTGGGAGGAGCGCCGTGCCCGACCGCGTTGCCTATGTCGATCAGCCGGAGTCGGGAAGCTCTACTTCATCGGCATCGACCGGTTCCCCCTCGTCGGACCCCGTGCTCCACCGCCGTCGATCTCCCTCCTCTACTGCTACTAAGCATTCACCAGACCATCATGCGTCCCCACGGTGAGCTACGTTTCCCCCTGCTTTAGTTCACCCTAGTCCGAGCGCTAGCTAGCCGTATGCATCACCACGCCGTGACCGAAACTCTGTTTCCGCCGTTGAGCTTGCCGTGCTCGTTGCTGTCTACCCCGCGACTAACCATGGCCTCCATCGTGCTTCTGGGAACCCTGGAAGGCGCGTGCACCCCTTAGCTAGTCACGAGCAAGCCTTTGTGCTCGGTTCCATGTGTGTCCAGTTCCGGCCACCGCGCCCGCTCGTTGTTGGTGGCGTTTCCGGCCATCTCCGTGGCTGCCATTGGTGTAGATCGACGCGGTGCTCGCTTCTCGTCCGAATGGTGGTCGCGGCACTTGATTTGGTCGTTTGTACACAAATCCCGAGCGATGTCGCCCCTCTGTCGCTCGTCGGAGGTGGGCCCCGTTCCTGTAGCACTTAGCTTAAGCGCTAATTAGATCGCTAACTAAAGCTGCTGCTAGTCTCGCTGACAAATTGGGCCCACGGACTAAAAATACTAATTAGCTTAATCTAAATATTGTTAATATAAACAGTGGCTGACCACTGGGTCCCACTGGACCCAGTTGACTGGTCAACCAGCTGACTGGACCAGTCCAGTCACTGACTGGTGGGTCCAGTGGGCCCCCTTTGACTGGTCAAGCCCACAGCCGACGCTGACGCCATGACTGCATCATGATGACATCATTTTTCCTTTTCTGGCAATTTTTGTTAAAATAATAAATCCAGAAAATGCTAAAATCTTTGAAAATTCATAGAAAATTAATCGTAGCTCGGATCGAAAAACTTTATATATGAAAAATGATCAGAAAAACGAGACGAATCCGAATACGCTCTCCGTTTATTTGTCACATACCCCTAACTACCTGAACATGTAACCTTCCCCTCTGGTTCATCTGTTTGACAGATGCCCAGAGCCGGGAAAATATCCCAGATATTTTCCCGCATCATCTACGACGTGTATCACCGCGTTAGTTCATCCCTAACACCGTGTAGTGCCATGTCTTGTTTTGTACTTGCTTTTGTTGCCGTGTATTTATTTGTTTCTTCTTCCCCCTTTCTTCCCGGTAGACCCCCGAGATCGCTGTCGATGCCCTGGTGATCGACTACTTCACCGTCGGAGATTCCTTTTCATCTGCCGAGCAACCAGGCAAGCACCCCCCTTTTGAACATGCCTATATCACCTATTCTTTTCTCTCTTATGCTTGCATTAGAAGTTACTGCTGTTACTGTTATCCTATATCTGCTGCATAGCCTGTTTATTGTAACCTGCTTTTCTTACCTTCCTGCTTATCCTAAACTGTTTAGTATAGGCTGGGAAGAGACCCTCACTTTACCCCAACTGCCCCGTTGGATTATCAGAAGACCCGATCAACGGGATTGAAGACCAGGTCCCGGCACCGCACATCACTTCACCCTTAGTTGCTCGACACTACTGGGTTATTATCGAGTGCCGAGGGTGATACCTCGTCAGCACTTCTGATGTTAACCTTGTAGGTTAGTTTATCGTTTATGGTCATCGAGGGTGATTCCTCCTTCTCCATTCCCGGTAACGACACTGTCGTGCAACTCCTCAAGAGTGGACCTCGAGGGTGATTCCTCCTTCGTTCACCTTGACGATAACATCAGGTGGAATTCCATCGAGGGTGATTCCTCAAGGTTCCCCATGGTGTTAGACACACGGTTACTATTGTTACTATGACTTACACTGAACCATGTTACTAAAGACGGTTCGGCCCTGAGGGGTACCCGCGTGAGCTTAATTGCGAATGATGTGGACTCGGGTTGACCTGGAGGGTGCCCGCGAGATAATTACGAGGCGTGGCCGGGCATTCCTAACCCTTGCCGCAAATCCTCGAGACGGGGTGACGGGGTCACATCTTTTGTGAGTCTCTACTCGTTACCGCGCGCTCCTAATCCACTAAACGGTTTGGATATTTGATCTGAGGGGCCTCTGGCCTGATAGCACTAACCATCACGTGGGCATAGTATGGGCGTTCTGCGTCGTATACTTCAGCCGGAGCTTAATTGACGTCAGCGAGGAGCGGCACACGCTGGGTTGGACTGGGAACGCAACCACGCTTGTATTAAGGGGTTGCTAGGTCTGCTCACCGGCGGTGCACGTAACGCGCAGGAGTCCCCGGGGCGATGGCCCAAGACCCCTGGGCGCATAGGTTAGTCCGACGTGCTGACCTCTCTGTTAAGTATTCGGCCGGGTTGCGGCGTGTTGCTTAGCCGAGGCCAGGCATGACCCAGTAAAGTGTGTCCGGCCGGACTTAAGCGAGCATGGTGGGTAAGTTGGTGCACCCCTGTAGGGAAGAAGTAATCTATCGAAAGCCTGTCCTACTGTAACGGACACTCGAAGTTGTATCCCGATCGGTACAACTAGAACTTGAGATGATAATTGGATAGTATGGCTCTGGAATTGCTTTCTCGCAGGGAGTCGAGAAAGGATCTCTGGCCGAGGTTGATAACACTACTACTACTTTAATTTTTGCTAATCTGCACTCTTCTAATGCTGCAAGACCGCTGAAGATGCTAGTCTTCGATAGGACTAGGCTTCCCCCTCTATTCTGGCATTTCTGCAGCCCAGTCCACCTATATAGCCTTCCTTTGATAATATTGCATATGTAGTGTAGATCCTTGCTTGCTGAGTACTTCGAATGAGTACTCACGTTTGCTTTGCTTTCTTTTTCTCCCCATATCCGTTTGATGCAACCAGATGACGGAGCCCTGGAGCCAGTTGCCCCCGCCGACGGCTACTACTACTACCCTCCCGACGAGTACTATTACGAGGAGCCGTTCGACGACCAGGAGTAGGATTGAAGGGTCCCAGGCAGGAGGCCTGCGCCTTTCGATCATAGCTTTTGTTTTGCCCCGCCTTCTTAAAGGCTTATCTCTGTTTTTGTAATATATCTGTACTCAGATATCTGATGCTTCCGCTGACGGTTGTATGCCATCGAGCTATGTATTCGAGCCCTCGAGGCCCTGGCTTGTAATATAAAGCTTGTATGACTTTATTTATGTTTTAGAGTTGTGTTGTGATATCTTCAAGTGAGTCCTTAGGCTTGATCGTGTGCAATTGCGTGTATGGTTAGTGCACGATTAAGCCGGGGTTGTCAAAGGTTGGTATCCGAGCCGACTGCCTGTAGGATCCCCCTTTCCAACTCCTTGGCCGAAGTTGAGTCTAGTCGTCCAAAACTGTTTTACTAACTTGGCTGTGTGGCTTACGGGCCCACGTCGCAATTGGGTGGTATTAGGATCTTTTATTCCTCGTCTTTACTCTGGGACTCTGATCTCTCTTCTACTCGGGTTAAATGTTTTATTAACTCTAACACTAGGTTCTCGTAACTGCTTCCTCCCGGAGAGCCCCTCATGCCAGATGATTGCTTGGTTCATCAGAAGACTCCGACGATACTCCTCGAAGTTCCTGAGACCCTGTGCCACTGCTTTGCAGTTCCTGACCACCGATAAACTCCGATGGATAACTACTTACAACTGTCGTTCATATATTCGTTCCAGTTACTCTCGGGTTTCCTCCGACATATCGAAATGCTATCCGACATTTCGAGAATTCTTTGAACCTAATGCCTTGTAGTTCCTTCCAGCCTGAACACACCTACGAATAAATCCTCATACTTACACGGGATTCGTTCGTCCCCAGTTGCTCTTGTGTTTCCTGAAATATTTCATAATGCTATCCGATCTTCCGAGAATCTCCTACAGCCTACTGCCTATGAGAATCTTCTCACCTGCTTGCATTATGGTTAAGTCCATATGTCTCGCAATATTCATTAGCATTCTTTGTCATTGTAATTCCGAGTCTATTGATTCAATATGAATGAGAATAATCCCTATCATCCGTCGATTCCTAGAATTCGTCCTTCTGGCTCAGACGTCATTTTGAACATGAGCTAGTTCTCGACCAATCAAGTTGCAATTGATCGTCCGTCCAACTCAATCCAACTTACTCATCTTTTAATCAGAGTGTCTGCCTCTGATCCCCCGATTTTGGTACCGAAAACCCTTCATATTTAAAGCTTCGGCTTATTCAGATATTTCCATAAATCGATGCATTTGCAATCTTCTTCATCTGGTTGGGTACCTAAACCCCCATCAGATCCTTTACCGACCGCCTGATCTTTTGTTGGGTTATTATCCGACAATGTCCTTCATTTTCTATCTTTGTGAGTTCTTCCCCTGTTACAATTGCCTTCGGCAATGTGGGATCATTTAATTCTTTTCGTCCATATCCTACTTTGAGATATTGTCTATTGCTTCTATAAACGGGTGGTATAGATCCGTAAAATGCCCCTATGGGTTGTGTCTATGCCTTCGCTATCTGCGAGAACCCAGAAACTTCTACGAGTCATACTCTACTGGTGCTACGCCAGATAATTTTTCAACATTTCAACTACACTAAAAACGAGGAGTAAATGAAAGGTTATGCATTGAAGAAGTGGGAGTCGACCTTGAACCTTTGTGTTCATGCCCATGGACCCGATGTAGAACTTATCATGGAAGCTGCTCGTAAAGTAATCATTTCCTTGGTACAAGTTCATCTTGTATCTATGAAATGATCCTTTGCAATTGTAGTTTTGACCATATTTCTCCTTGATTCCATTTCCCGGATAAGTTAAAATACTTGTCCTCTGCAGATTATTTCACCCGTTCAACCTCTACTCCGATTTACCTTTCGGTATTACCCCTAGCACTTGTTACTGGGAAGTTTGATACCCCCTCACATCATTACTAGCCTGATCGGCTATATCATTATCGTATCAATATTTAATTATGCTACCTGGTCCTTATGCCCAGAGCAACTTCCGATGATGAGCGAAGCTTACGTCGATCTTCCTCATCTGGTCATTTCACCTCGAACAACAAGCTTGATTTCGAGCTTGTGTCGTATCCGTGGTTCCAATAACATTTCGCTTCGGCATTCCTTTTGCTTGATGTCATCGCTGACCGATTACATCTTCTTGAAACCTCTCGACAGATGTGTCGTGATCATCATCAACATTTCGAGCTCTTTCAGGATATCAATTGAATTCATGGCTAGAAATACCATCCCTGCCCCTCGATGATTTGTGATATCATCGATGACATCTTGACTTTCTGCCAACACAGACCTGGTTGTGCTTGGTTATTCCTTACGCTATGAGATAACCTTGGAATTGTTTCTCGGTGCCTCTTGGTATCTTCGAACCCAATCTTTACTTGACACCATATCATTGCTGCCTCGAAGCATGACTGTGGAATTCCGAACTCCAACATGAACATTGGAAGA
Organism: Thinopyrum elongatum; assembly: GCA_011799875.1. Taxonomy (NCBI): domain Eukaryota; kingdom Viridiplantae; phylum Streptophyta; class Magnoliopsida; order Poales; family Poaceae; genus Thinopyrum; species Thinopyrum elongatum. The sequence continues at coordinate 578,277,828 of CM022302.1, read as the reverse complement.
ACATTGCCAAATGTTTCTCGATCAATTATCCAAACACCGTCGTATGGGTAATATCATGATTCTTCCCTCGCCCCTTTAACTAAACTCTTTTTGAACTTGCTGTCCTATCATGTATATCATGCTTCACCTTTCCTTGGGAAGGACATGCTCCTAGTTCTTATGAGAAAACACATTTTCCTTTCCATTGACCTGTTTAATCCGATAATTTCATTTTCCTTTCCATTGGTTTGTTTACCCTTTCCTGTGAACTATATGGTATAAGCAGAAATAATTCCCTGCTTATAAAACACCTCGATGAACACCCTTGTCAGTGTGACCCTGTTACCATTGTTGATGACATTCCGGTAACCACCGATGGATGAGAACTTTGCCTAATTGTGCGCCTCATTTTAACGAGCAGGAAAATGGTTCTCTTCGTCCCTCGCACTTGGTACTGATGTTGACACCGACATAACTGACAGGCTATCCTCTGACATAGTTTGTTGTCGAGACCGGTAAGATGACATCACTCTCCCTACTCTTGATCGACACCCCTCCATAGCTCCACAGGATCGGAACCTGACTCTCCTGTATATCCCTGATTCCGAATTATTCCTTGCACTTGACTTTGTGTTTTATCACGAGCCACCCTCCGAATGATGATCTATTCCCGATACTCTGAACCCCCTTCTCACACTCTATTCAGGTATTGATCGTTTGTCCATTCGCTTGAAACTTCTTATTGAACCTTCATACTTTCGTCTCAATGTTTTTCCTAAGTTTCAACTCGAGAGATACTTCCGCCACATTCCCTAAATTATCCACTAGATAATTGACCTCGCAAGGGTCAGTTCTCCCGGAGCTACCCTTTACTTCCCCACTTAAATCTCGGGACGAGATTTCTTGTAGTGGAGGAGAATTGTAACACCCCCTCTGTTATGAGCTACAGTGATCACTTTGTTTAATACCAAACTACCTTGATTAGTAATGCAATGATCACAGTACTCCCATATCTCATTTCTAACTCTTTGAATCCAAAATCATTTTGCAAATGGAAAATAAAGTTGCACCAAAATTTCTGCAAAATAGTTCACCATGTTGCAAATAATCCCAAGGCAATTATAAAATTGAAACCAACATTTTTGGAAATCCCAAATTGCCCCTGGAAATTAATTCAGTGCTATTTCAGCCATTACGATGCCAATTCTTTTTGTGGAGAATCCAAATGAATTCCTCTATCCTCCAAACTTTTTGTGGCACTGTCTAAAAATGCAGAGAAATTAATGGGTCAGGCCCCATATTTTTCCTAAGTCATTTGGTGCCCCAATTAATTCATTTCTGCTTCTGTTTTTTTTATTTAAAAAAACAGAAAAGAGAAAGGGGGCGAAGACTTACCTAGCGCTGGACCGAGCCGGCCCAGCCCATCTTCCTTACCTGCTCCCCCCCTCCGTGTCGCCTCGCCTGCGACCGAGAGCGCCGCGCCGGCCATCGTTCACCACGGCGACGGGGGCAGGTAGCTGGGGATAAGGGCAACCCCAGGCCACTTTCCTGGATGCCCATCGCTCACTCTCCCCTCCTTCCTCGAGCTCTCTGTCTCTCTCTCTCAGTCTGGTGCTCACTCGACGCAGCCGTCGCCGCTACTCCGCCATCCTCGCGGTCTCCGGCGTCCCCGCAGGCCACAACCAAGTCTGGGAGGAGCGCCGTGCCCGACCGCATTGCCTATGTCGATCAGCCAGAGTTGGGGATCTCTGCTTCATAGGCATCGACTGGTTCCCCCTCGTCGGACCCCTTGCTCCACCGCCGTCGATCTCCCTCCTCTGCTGCTACTAAGCTATCACCGGACCACCGTGCGTCCCCACGGTGATCTACGTTTTCCCCCCTGCTTTGGTTCACCCGAGTCCGAGCCCTAGCTAGTCGTATGCATCGTTGCGCCATGATCGGAACTCTGTTTCTGCCGTTGAGCTTGCTGTGCTTGTTGCTTTCTACCCCCGTGACTAACCATGGCCTCCATCGTGCTTCTGGGAACCCTGGAAGGCGCGTGCACCCCTTAGCTAGTCACGAGCGAGCCTCTGTGCTCGGTTCCATGTGTGTCTAGTTCCGGCTACTGCGCCCGCTCGTCGTTGGTGGCGTTTCCGGCCATCTCCGTGGCTGCCGTTGGTGTAGATCAACGCGGTGCTCGCTTCTCGTCCGAATGGTGGTCGCGGCACTTGATTTGGTCGTTTGTACGCAAATCCCGAGCGCTGTCGCCCCTCTGTCACTCGCCGAGGTGCACCGCCGTGCGCCGGAGTTCAAACTCCGGTGGGACCCATGCGCAGGGTCATTAGCATCCAAGCCCCACCGCTAAGCCCACTGACCGATGGGCCCCGTTCCTGTACCTCTTAGCTTAAGCGCTAATTAGATCGCTAACTAAAGCTGTTGTTAGTCTCGCTGACAAATCGGGCCCACGAACTAAAAATACTAATTAGGTTAATCTAAATATTGTCAATATAAATAGTGGCTGACCACTGGGTCCCACTGGACCCAGTTGACTGGTCAACCAGCTGACTGGACCAGTCCAGTCACTGACTGGTGGGTCCAGTGGGCCCCCTTTGACTGGTCAAGCCCACAGCCGACACTGACGCCATGACTGCGTCATGATGACATCATTTTTCCTTTTCTGGCAATTTCTGTTAAAATAAATAAATCCAGAAAATGCTAAAATCTTTGAAAATTCGTAGAAAATTAACCGTAGCTCGGATCGAAAAACTTTATATATGAAAAATGATCAGAAAAACAAGACGAATCCGAATACGCTCTTTGTTTATCTGTCACATACCCCTAACTACCTGAACATGTAACCTTCCCCTCTGGTTCATTTGTCTGACAGATGCCCAGAGCCGGGAAAATATCCCAGATATTTTCCCGCTTCATCTGCGACGTGTATCACCGCGTTAGTTCATCCCTAACACCGTGTAGTGCCATGTCTTGTTTTGTACTTGCTTTTGTTGCCGTGTATTTATTTGTTTCTTCTTCCCCCTTTCTTCCCGGTAGACCCCCGAGATCGCTGTCGATGCCCTGGTGATCGACTACTTCACCGTCGGAGATTCCTTTTCATCTGCCGAGCAACCAGGCAAGCACCCCCCTTTTGAACATGCCTATATCGCCTATTCTCTTCTCTCTTATGCTTGCATTAGAAGTTACTGCTGTTACTGTTATCCTATATCTGTTGCATATCCTGTTTATTGTAACCTGCTTTTCTTACCTTCCTGCTTATCCTAAACTGTTTAGTATAGGCTGGGAAGAGACCCATCAGAGACCCTCACTTTACCCCGACTGCCCCGCTGGATTATCAGAAGACCCGATCAACGGGATTGAAGACCAGGCCCCAGCACCGCACATCACTTCCCCCTTAGTTGCTCGACACTACTGGGTTACTATCGAGTGCCGAGGGTGATACCTCGTCAGCACTTCTGATGTTAACCTTATAGGTTAGTTTATCGGTTATGGTCATCGAGGGTGATTGCTCCTTCTCCATTCCCGGTAACGACACTGTCGTGCAACTCCTCAAGAGTGGACCTCGAGGGTGATTCCTCCTTCGTTCACCTTGATGATAACATCAGGTGGAATTCCATCGAGGGTGATTCCTCAGGGTTCCCCTTGGTGTTAGACGCATGGTTACTATTGTTACTATGACTTACACTGAACCATATTACTAAAGATGGGTCGGCCCTGAGGGATACCAGCGCGAGCTTAACAGCGAATGATGTGGAGTCAGGTTGACCTGGAGGGTGCCCGCGAGATAATTACGAGGCGTGGCCGGGCATTCCTAGCCCTTGCCGCAAGTCCTCGAGACGAGGCGATGGGGTCACATCTTTCGTGAGTCTCTGCTCGTTACCACGCGCTCCTAATCCACTAAACAGTTTGTATATTTGATCCGAGGGGCCTCTGGCCTGATAGCACTAACCATCACGTGGGCATAGTATGGGCGTTCTGCGTCGTATACTTCAGCCGGAGCTTAATTGACGTCAGCGAGGAGCGGCACACGCTGGGTTGTACTGGGAACGCAGCCGCGCTTGTATTAAGGGGTTGCTTGGTCTGCTCACCGGCGGTGCACGTAACGCGCAGGAGTCCCCGGGGCGATGGCCCAAGACCCCTGGGCGCATAGGTTAGTCCGGCGTGCTGACCTCTCTGTTAAGTATTCGGTCGGGTTGCGGCGTGTTGCTTAGTCGAGGCCAGGCATGACCCAGTAAAGTGTGTCCGGCCGGACTTAAGCGAGCGTGGTGGGTAAGTTGGTGCACCCCTGTAGGGAAGAACTAATCTATCGATAGCCTGTCCTATGGTAACGGACACTCGGAGTTGTATCCCGATCGGTACAACTAGAACTTGAGATGATAACTGGATAGTATGGCTCTGGGATTGCTTTCTCGCAGGGAGTCAAGAAAGGATCTCTGGCCGAGGTTGATAACACTACTACTACTTTACTTTTTGCTAATCTGCACTCTTCTAATGCTGCAAGACCGCTGAAGATGCTGAAGATGCTAATCTTTAATAGGACTGGGCTTCCCCCTCTATTCTGGCATTTCTGCAGCCCAGTCCACATATACAGCCTCCCTTTGATAATGTTGCATATGTAGTGTAGATCCTTGCTTGCTGAGTACTTCGGATGAGTACTCACGTTTGCTTTGCTTTCTTTTTCTCCCCATATCCGTTTGATGCAACCAGATGACGGAGCCCCGGAGCCAGTTGCCCCCGCCGATGGCTACTACTACTACCCTCCCGGTGAGTACTACTACGAGGAGCCGTTCGACGACCAGGAGTAGGATCAGAGGGTCCCAGGCAGCAGGCCTGCGCCTTTCGATCGTAGCTTTTGTTTTGCCCCACCTTCTTAAAGGCTTATCTCTGTTTCTGTAATATATCTGTACTCAGATATCTGATGCTTCCGCTAACGCTTGTATGCCATCGAGCTATGTATTCGAGCCCTCGAGGCCCTGGCTTGTAATATAAAGCTTGTATGACTTTATTTATGTTTTAGAGTTGTGTTGTGATATCTTCAAGTGAGTCCTTAGGCTTGATCGTGTGCAATTGCGTGTATGGTTAGTGCATGATTATGCCGGGGTCGTCACAATCATATAGTCTGGCTATGCTCCATCTTCATCACACAAAGTATTAAATCATGCACAACCCCGGTTTTAGCCAAGCAATTGTTTCACACTTTAGTATTCTCAAACTTTTTCAACTTTCACGTAATACATGAGCGTGAACCATGGATATAGCACTATGGGTGGAATAGAATATGGTGGTTGTGGAGAATATAAAAAGAAGGAGATAGTCTCACACCAACTAGGCATATCAATGGGCTATGGAGATGCCCATCAATAGATATCAATGTGAGTGAGTAGGGATTTCCATGCAACGGATGCACTAGAGCTATAAGTGTATGAAAGCTCAAAAAGAAACTAAGTGGGTGTTTATCCAACTCGCTTGCTCACGAAGACCTAGGGAAATTTGAAGAAGCCCATCATTGGAATATACAAGCCAAGTTCTATAATGAAAAATTCCTCTCTATCATGAAGATCATGGTGCTACTTTGAAACACAAGTGTGGAAAAAGGATAGTAGCATTGCCCCTTCTCTCTTTTCTCTCTTTTTTTCAATTTTTTTCTCTTTTTTGGGGGGGGGGGGGCATCTTTGGCCTCTTTTTTTTATTTGGGCTTCTCTGGCCTCTTTTATTTTTTGTAAAGTCCGGAGACTCCTCCCGACTTGTGGGGGAGTCATAGTCTCCATCATCCTTTCCTCACATGGGACAATGCTCTATAATGATGATCATCACACTTTTATTTACTTACAACTCAAGAGTTACAACTCGATACTAGAACAAAAATATGACTCTATATGAATGCCTCCGGTGGTGTACCGGGATGTGCAGTGATCTAGCGTAGCAAATGCCAACAATAAAAACATCATGCTAGTTGTCTTACGATCATGCAAAGCAATATGACAATGATGGTGCGTGTCATAATAAACGGAACGGTGGAAGTTGCATGGCAATATATCTTGGAATGGCTATGGAAATGCCATGATAGGTAGGTATGGTGGCTGTTTGGAGGAAGGTATATGGTGGCTGTTTTGAGGAAGGTATTGGGTTTAATGCACCGACGAAAGTTGCGTGGTACTAGAGAGGCTAGCAAAGGTGGAAGGGTGAGAGTGCGTATAATCCATGGACTCAACATTAGTCATAAAGAACTCACATACTTATTTCAAAAGTCTATTAGTCATCGAAACAAAGTATTATATGCATGCCCCTAGGGGAAGGGTTGGTAGGAGTTAACCATCGCGCGATCCCGACCTCCACACAAAGGAAGGCATTCAATAAATAAATCATGCTCCGACTTCATGACATAACGGTTCACCATACATGCATGCTATGGGAATCACAAACTTTAACACAAGTATTTCAACCAATCCACAATTACTCACTAGCATGTCTCTAATATCACAATCTTTATATCTCAAAACAATCATAAGGAATCAAACTTCTCATAGTATTCAATGCACTTTATATGAAAGTTTTTATTATATCCCTCTTGGATACCCATCATGTTAGGACTAAATTCATAACCTAAACAAATTACCAAGCTATTTAGAGACTCTCAAAATAATATAAGTGAAGCAAGAGAGTTCAACAATTTCTATAAAATAAAGCCACCGTGCTCTAAAAAGATATAAGTGAAGCACTAGAGCATATTGCCTAGCTCTAAAGATATAAGTGAAGCACAAAGAGTATGCTAATAAATTCATGATTCATGCGTGTCCCTCTCAAAAAGGGGTGTACAGCAAGGATGATTGTGGCAAACTAAAAAGCAAAGACTCATAACACACAAGACGCTCCAAGCAAAACACATATCATGTGGTGAATAAAAATATAGCCTCAAGTAAATTTACCGATGGATTGAAGACGAAAGAGGGGATGCCTTCCAGGGCATCCCCAAGCTTAGGCTCTTGGTTGTCCTTGAATATTACCTTGGGGTGCCTTGGGCATCCCCAAGCTTAGGCTCTTGCCACTCCTTATTCCATAGTCCATCAAATCTTTACCCAAAACTTGAAAACTTCACAACACAAAACTCAACAGAAAACTCGTGAGATCCGTTAGTATAAGAAAAATAAAATTACCACTTTTGGTACTGTTGTTAACTCATTATTTATTTATATTGGTGTAATATCTACTGTATTCCAACTTCTCCATGGTTCATACCCCCCGATACTACCCATAGACTCATAAAAAATAAGCAAACAACACAAAGAAAACAGAATCTGTCAAAAACAGAACAATCTGTAGCAATCTATAAACTTCTAACACTTCTGTAACTCTAAAAATTCTGAAAAATTAGGAAATCAGAGGCAATTTGTATATCAATCTTTTGCAAGAAATTCAGCTACATTTGATGCTCTGATGAATTTATAAAATTCCTGGACTGGGCATCAAAGTTTCTGTTTTTCAGCAAGATCAAATCAACTATCACCACAAGCCATCCTAAAGGTCTTACTTGGCACAAACACTAATTAAAACACTAAAACACAATTACTACAGAGGTAATAATGTGTTATTTATTCAAGAACAGAGGCAAACAAAAAAATAAAAATAAAATTGGGTTGCCTCCCAACAAGCGCTATTGTTTAACGCCCCTAGCTAGGCATAACGCAATAGATCTAGGTATTGTCATCTTTGGTATGCAATCCATAAGTAGCTCTCATAATAGATTCATATGGTAACTTAATTTTATTTCTTGGAAAGTGTTCCATGCCCTTCCTTAACGGAAATTGAAATCTAATGTTTCCTTCTTTCATATCAATAATTGCACCAATCGTTCCAAGGAAAGGTCTACCAAGAATAATAGGACATGTAGGATTGCAATCTATATCAAGAACAATGAAATCTACGGGCACATAATTCCTATTTAGAACAATAAGAACATCATTAATCCTTCCCATAGGTTTCTTTATAGTGGAATCCGCAAGATGCAAATTTAAAGAACAATCATCAAATTCACGGAAACCTAGCACATCACATAAAGTTTTCAGAATCGTGGAAACGCTAGCACCCAAATCACACAAAGCATAGCACTCATAATCTTTAATTTTAATTTTAATAGTAGGTTCCCACACATCATAAAGCTTTCTAGGGATAGAAACTTCCAACTCAAGTTTTTCTTCAAAAGATTTCATCATAGCATCAACAATATGTTTAGTAAAAGCTTTATTTTGATTATAAGCATGAGGAGAATTCAACATGGATTGCAACAAGGAAATAAAATCTATCAATGAACAGCTATCATAATTAAAGTCCTTCAAATCCAAAAGAGTGGGTTCATTGCTATTTAAAGTTTTGACCTCTTCAATCCCACTTTTATCAATTTTTGCATCAAGATCTATAAACTCCAAATTATTGGGACGCCTTTTAGCTAAAGTTGACTCATCTCCAGTCCCATCTTTATCAAGATTTATATTAGAAAACAAAGATTCAATAGGGGACACATCAATCACTTTAAGATCTTCATCATTATTTTCACGAGAAATCAAAGAACATGCTTTTTCTAGCAATTCTCGCTTAGCACGCATCCTAGCGGTTCTTTCTTTACATTCATCCATAGAAATTCTCATAGATTTTAGAGACTCATTAATATCATGCTTGGGTGGAATAGATCTAATTTTCAAAGTATCAATCTCAAGAGAAATTCTATCCACGTTCCTAGCCAAATCATCAATCTTAAGCAATTTTTCTTCAACCATAGCATTGAAATTCTTTTGGGAACCAATAAATTCTTTAATATTGTTCTCAAGATCAGAGGGCATATTATTATAATTTCCATAAGGATTGTTGTAGGACTTACCATAATTATTAGAGGAATTACTAGAAAACTGCATTGGATTAAGATTACCTCTATACGCATTATTACCAAAATTGTTCCTACCAACAAAATTCACATCCATAGATTCATTATTATTTCCAATCAAAGAAGACAAAGGCATATCATTAGGATCAATAGGAGCACTCTTACTAGCAAACAATTTCATTAATTCATCCATCTTTTCACTCAAAGTATTTATTTCTTCAATTGCATGCACTTTTTTACTAGTAGAAGATCTTTCGGTATGCCATTGAGAGTAATTTGCCATAATATTATCTAGGAGTTTAGTAGCTTCTCCTAACGTGATTTCCATAAAAGTACCACCCGCGGCAGAATCTAAAAGATTTCTAGATGCAAAATTCAATCCGGCATAAAAAATTTGTATGATCATCCATAAACTCAAACCATGCGCGGGACAATTTCTTATCATCAATTTCATTCTCTCCCAAGATTGTGCAACATGCTCATGATCAAGTTGCTTAAAATTCATTATATCGTTCCTAAGGGAGATGATCTTAGCGGGCGGAAAGTACTTGGAAATAAAAGCATCCTTACACTTATTCCATGAATCAATAATATTTCTAGGCAAAGATGAAAACCAAGTTTTAGCACGATCTCGTAGTGAGAACGGAAATAGCTTTAATTTAATAATATCATTACCCACATCTTTCTTCTTTTGCATATCACACAATTCAACGAAAGTATTTAGATGGGATGCGGCATCTGCACAAGGAAGGCCGAAAAATTGCTCTTTCATAACAAGATTCAGCAAAGCGGCATTAATTTCATAAGATTCCGCACTAGTGGCGGGAGCAATCGGTGTACCAATAGAATCATTATTATTAGTATTGGCAAAGTCACACAATTTGGTATTCTCTTGAGTCATCGTGACAAGCAAGCAATCAAGCACACAAGCAAACAAAAAGCAAATGAAAAGACGAACGGAAGAAGGGCGAATAAAAAGGCAAATCTTTTTGGGTTTTCTGAAAATCATTTTAGAAGTGGGGGAGAGGAAAACGAGAGGTAAATGGCAAAAAATGTAATGCAAGAAATGAGAGTTTATGATGGGTACTTGGTAGGCTTGATGTAGACCTCCCCGGCAACGGCGCCAGAAATTGGCAAGTTGACGGGAGAGTTCTTGTTTTGACTTGCTATGAATCCTCCCCGGCAACGGCGCCAGAAATTGGCAAGTTGATGAGAGAGTTCTTGTCTTGACTTGCTATGAATCCTCCCCGACAACGGCGCCAGAAATTCTTCCTGCTACTTCTTGAGCTTGCGTTGGTTTTTTCCTTGAAGAGGAAAGGGTGATGCAGCAAAGTAGAGATAAGTATTTCCCTCAGTTAGAGAACCAAGGTATCAATCCAGTAGGAGGTACAAGCAAGTCCCCAATCTATGCACCTGCACAAACAATCAAACACTTGCACCCAACGCGATAAAGGGGTTGTCAATCCCTTCTCGGTCAATTGCAAAGGTGAGGTCTGATAGAGATAGGTATAAAAGATTTCTAAAAGTAAAAGTAAATAAAATTGCAGCAAGGTATTTTTGGTTTATAGATCTGAAAATATATAATGGAAAATAGACCCGGGGGCGATAGGTTTCACTAGAGGCTTCTCTCATGATGGCAAATATTACGATGGGCGAACAAATTACTGTCGAGCAATTGATAGAAAAGCGCATAGTTATGACGATATCCAAGGCAATGATTATGCATATAGGCATCACGTCTGTGTCAAGTAGACCGACTCCTGCCTGCATCTACTACTATTACTCCACACATCGACCGCTATCCAGCATGCATCTAGAGTATTAAGTTCATAAAGAACGGAGTAACGCCTTAAGTAAGATGACATGATGTAGAGGGATAAACTCAAGCAATATGATGAAAACCCCACCATTTTAACCTTGATGGCAACAATACAAATATGTGCCTCGCTACCCCTACTTTGTCACTGGGTGAGGACACCGCAAGATTGAACCCAAAACTAAGCACCTCTCCCATTGCAAGAACTACCAATCTAGTTGGCCAAACGAAACCAATAATTCGAAGAGAAATACAAAGATATGAAATCATGCATATAAGAATTCAGAGAAGATTCAAATAATATTCATAGATAATCTGATCATAAATCCACAATTCATCGGATCTCGACAAACACACCGCAAAAGAGATTACATCAGATAGATCTCCAAGAACATCGAGGAGAACATGGTATTGAGGATCGGTTAGAGAGAAAAGGCCATCTAGCTACTAGCTATGGACCCGTAGGTCTGAGGTAGACTACTCACGCTTCATCGGAAGGGCAATAGGGTTGATGTAGAAGCCCTCCGTGATCGAATCCCCCTCCGGCAGATTACCGAAAAAGGCCCCAAGATGGGATCTCACGGGAACAGAAGGTTACGGCGACGGAAAAGTATTTTTTGTGGACTCCTCTATTGATATGGGAATATTTGTGAATTTATAGAGATGAGAGGGAGGTCGGTGGACTCCTGGGGGCCCCACAAGCCAGGGGGCGCCCCCCCCCCCCATAGGGCGCGCCCTGAGGGCTTGTGGTGTCCTCTGGACTCTTCTGACTCCAACTCCAAGTATTCTGGGTTTCTTCTGGTCCAAGAAAAATCATCATAAAGTTTTATTCCGTTTGATATTCCTTTTCTGTAAAACTCAAAAATAGGGAAAAACAGAAACTGGCACTGGGCTCTAGGTTAATAGGTTAGTCCCAAAAATAATATAAAATAGCATATTAATGCATATAAAACATCCAAAACAGATAATATAATAGCATGGAACAATCAAAAATTATAGATACGTTGGAGACGTATCAAAGGGTTGGCATGAGTTAACCATCGCGTGATCCCGACATCCACACAAAGGATGACAATCAATAAATAAATCATGCTCCGACTTCATCACATAATGGTTCACCATACGTGCATGCTACGGGAATCACAAACTTTAACACAAGTATTTCTACCAATCCAAAATTACTCACTAGCATGACTCTAATATCACCATCTTTATATCGCAAAACTATTGCAAGGAATCAAACATATCATATTCAGTGATCTACAAGTTTTATGTTGGATTTTATGACTAACCATGTGAATGACCAACTCCTTTTAACTCTCTAAATAGATATAAGTGAAGCACGAGAGTTTAATTCTTTCTACAAAAGATATGCCCACACTCTAACAAATATAAGTGAAGCAAAATAGCATTCTACAAATGGCAGTTTTCTATGTGTAGAGAAACAGGCAATCCAAACTTCAAATGATATAAGTGAAGCACATGAAGCATTCTACAAAGCCATACTCAAAAGATATAAGTGAGGTGCAAAGAGCCTTCTATAAATCAACCAAGGACTTTCTCATGCCAGCATAGTGCATTATTAAAAGAAAAATAAAAAGCACACGACGCTCCAAGTAAAACACATATCATGTGACGAATTAAAATATAGCTCCGAGTAAAATTACCGATAGATTGTAGACGAAAGAGGGGATGCCTTCCGGGGCATCCCCAAGCTTAGACGCTTGAGTCTTCCTTGAATATTACCTTGGGGTGCCTTGGGCATCCCCAAGCTTAGGCTCTTGCCTCTCCTTATTCCTTTATCCATCGTAGTCTCACCCAAAACTTGAAAACTTCACTCACACAAAACTTAATAAAACCCTCGTGAGATCCGTTAGTATAATAAAGTAAATCACCACTTTAAGTACTGTTGTGAACTCATTCCAAATTCATAATAGCATTATATCTACTGTAGTCCAACTTCACCATGGTTCATACCCCCCGATACTACCCATAGATTCATCAAAATAAGAGAACAATGCGTAGAAAACAGAATCTGTCAAAAACAGAACAGTCTGTAGTAATCTGAACATCTACCATACTTCTGTAACTCCACAAATTCTAAAAAATTAGGACAACCTGGGAAATTTGTATATCAATCATGTATAAAAAATTCAGAAGCTTTTGACGTTCTGAAGATTTTATAAAAATTCTGGACTGGGCACAAAAGTTTCTGTTTTTGCACAGAATCAAGCAACTATCAACCAAATCATCCCAAAGGCTTTACTTGGCACATTATTTTTATAATACAGTGAAATTGTACAAGGGGATAATTATTTTTGTTGAAAAGTTTCTGTAACCAAGATTTGCAAAGTTTCCGTGAGCATGAACAAAGTTCAAGGAGCTCCCCCACTTCAACGGTGCTTGTCTTTCTTACTTTCACTTCCCTTTTTGAAAAAGTTTTAGGTTCCCCTCTTTATTTTTTTATTTTTAAACTATATAAAAGCACTGAATAGAAATAAATGACTCTCTAAAACTTCCGGGTTGTCTCCCTGACAGCGCTTTCTTTAAAGCCATTAAGCTAGGCATAAAGTGCTCAAGTAATTGATCCACCCGGATCCCAAGGTATATCAAAGCCAATTTTAATTAACAATGATTTGTAATTTAGTAGTGAGCACAAAGCAACATATATCATGCAACAACGAAGTCTAACTCTCTTCCTATGCATCGGCATGTCATAAAAGAACAATTCATGCACCTCAAGTAAAGGCCGATACATAGCATAAATAGTTTCTTGCAATTTTATTGTATTGGAAACATAGAGAGGTGGAGATGTAGTTCCTCTCTCATAATAATTGCAAGTAGGAGCAGCAAGCACATGCATATTATATCTATCAAAATCATCATGTGTAATAGTAGAAGGCAACCCATCAATGTAATCCCTAATAAGAGCAAACTTCTCCGATATAGTGTAGTTGGGAGAATTCAAAAAGATAATAGGAGTATCATGTGTGGGTGCAATAGCAACAATTTCATGTGTAACATAGGGAACTATAGCAAGTTCATCTCCATAAGCATAATTCCAATTAGCATCATGGCCACAAGCATAGGAAGCATCAAGTTCATTAAAAAGGGATATTTCAAACGAATCCAAGCGATCATAGCAATCATCATAGCATTCATCATTCGGTAAGCACGAAGGGAAATTACACAAAGTATGAGTTGAAGAGTTACTCTCATTAGAAGGTGGACATGGGTAGCTAATCCGCTCTTCCTCCTTTTGTTCTTCGCTCTCCTCCTCATCTTTTTCATCTAATGAGCTCACAGTGTCATCAATTTCTTCTTCCATAGATTCCTGCAAAATATTAGTCTCTTCTTGGAAAGCGGAGACTTTCTCAATATATTCATTAATATCGGCATTGTATTTATAATTCAAATAGCAATATTTAAGTATAGCAAGATTTTTAGATCTGTAAACAGCATCATCATAATTTTCATACTCTTCAAACAAACATTTAATTTCACAAGCACCCTTAAAAGCAACAAATTCTTCTATTCGTTCCACATCATAGTAATCATATATACCATTAGCATAAGAAGCCAAGGTTTCATTATCATTAAATTTACATGAAAAGGGTAGGTGTGGAGCATTCATCCTAGAGCAACAAGTATAATCATATCGCAAGCATAAATTCCGAGCATACCAATGCAACATATGAATTTGATCCCATAAGAGTTTCCCTTTTTGAGTCAAGCGATAATCCCTAAAGTATTCACGTTGATCCAACGTGACTCCCATTATCAAGTTGAATGGGGTTTTCTCAGGATTATCAAAGAAGTGTTTAATATCTTCCACATAACGAGCATCGAGAGTTTTAAGAGGTTCCCCATCTCCATGAGTAGCAAGTACACCTAATTTTTTTGGTATTTCGTGTTCCATATCCATAACTAAATATAGAGAACAACTTAGAACAGCAAATAAAATCTACTTAGTGATAAAGCAAACAAGCACACACGAGAATATTGACCCCACGCTATTGCTCCCCGGCAACGGCGCCAGAAAAAGGTCTTGATAACCCACAAGTATAGGGGATCAATTGTAGCCTTTCTCGATAAGTAAGAGTGTCGAACCCAACAAGAAGCTAAAGGTAGAACAAATATTCCCTCAAGTTCTATCGACCACCGATACAACTCTACGCACACTTTACGTTCGCTTTACCTAGAACAAGTATGAAACTAGAAGTACTTTGTAGGTGTGATAGGATAGGTTTGCAAGATAATATAGAACACGTAAATAAAAACTAGGGGGCTGTTTAGATGAAGAAACAACTAAGTTAGTTTTAGTAGAGAGCTTTTTGTCACAAGAAAGTTATTTGTCCCTAGGCAATCGATAACTAGACCGGTAATCATTATTGCAATTTTATATGAGGGAGAGGCATAAGCTAACATACTTTCTCTACTTGGATCATATGCACTTATGATTGGAACTCTAGCAAGCATCCTCAACTACTAAAGATCATTAAGGTAAAACCCAACCATAGCTTTATAAGGTATCAAGTCCTCTTTATTCCCATACGCAAACAACCTACTTACTCGGGTCTGTGGTTCTGTCACTCACGCCACCCACCATAAGCGAATCATGAACATATTGCAAACCCTACAGTGGGGATCCCTCATGCTTGCGCGACACGGAGAGCACCATAGGACAGCACCAATAATAAAACATGCAACTCAAACCAATCATGTGTTGGGGAACGTAGTAATTTCAAAAAATTTCCTACGCACACACAGGATCATGGTGATGTATAGCAACGAGAGGGGAGAGTGTGTCCACGTACCCTCGTAGACCGAAAGCGGAAGCGTTAGCACAACGCGATTGATGTAGTCGTACGTCTTCACGATCCGACCGATCCAAGTACCGAACGAACGGCACCTCCGAGTTCAGCACATGTTCAACTCGATGACGTCCCGCGAGCTTCGATCCAGCAAAGCTTCACAGGAGAGTTTCGTCAGCACGACAGCGTGGTGACGGTGATGATGATGCTACCGACGCAGGGCTTCGCCTAAGCACCGCTACGATATGATCGAGGTGGATTATGGTGGAGGAGGGCACCGCACACGGCTAAGAGATCAATGATCAATTGTTGTGTCTATGGGGTGCCCCCTGGCCATGTATATAAAGGATGGAGGGAGGAGGAGGCCGGCCCTTATAGGGCGCGCCAAAGTGTGGAGTCCTACTAGGACTCCCTAGTCCTAGTAGGATTCCACCTCCCACATGGAATAGGAAAAGGGGAAGGGAGAAAGAGAAGGAAGGAAGGGGGCGCCCCCTTTCCCTAGTCCAATCCGGACCAGTCCATGGGGAAGGGGTGCAGCCACCCTTGAGGCCTTTCTCTCCTTTCCCGTATGGCCCATTAAGGCCCAATACGAATTCCCGTAACTCTCCGGTACTCCGAAAAATACCCGAATCACTCGGAACCTTTCCGATGTCCGAATATAGCCTTCCAATATATCGATCTTTACCTCTCGACCATTTCGAGACTCCTCGTCATATCCCCGATCTCATCCGGGACTCCGAACAAACTTCGGTCATCAAATCACATAAACTCATAATACCGATCGTCACCGAACTTTAAGCGTGCGGACCCTACGGGTTCGAGAACTATGTAGACATGACCGAGACACGTCTCCGGTCAATAACCAATAGAGGAACCTGGATGCTTATATTGGCTCCCACATATTCTACGAAGATCTTTATCGGTCAAACCGCATAACAACATACGTTGTTTCCTTTGTCATCGATATGTTACTTGCCCGAGATTCGATCGTCGGTATCTCAATACCTAGTTCAATCTCGTTACCGGCAAGTCTCTTTACTCGTTCCGTAATACATCATCCCGCAACTAACTCATTAGTTACAATGCTTGCAAGGCTTATAGTGATGTGCATTACCGAGTGGGCCCAGAGATACCTCTCCGACAATCGGAGTGACAAATCCTAATCTCGAAATACGCCAACTCAACAAGTACCTTCGGAGACACCTGTAGAGCACCTTTATAATCACCCAGTTACGTTGTGACGTTTGGTAGCACACAAAGTGTTCCTCCGGTAAACGGGAGTTGCATAATCTCATAGTCATAGGAACATGTATAAGTCATGAAGAAAGCAATAGCAACATACTAAACGATCAAGTGCTAAGCTAACGGAATGGGTCAAGTCAATCACATTATTCTCCTAATGACATGATCCCGTTAATCAAATGACAACTCATGTCTATGGTTAGGAAACATAACCATCTTTGATTAACGAGCTAGTCTAGTAGAGGCTTACTAGTGACACTCTGTTTGTCTATGTATTCACACATGTATCATGTTTCCGGTTAATACAATTCTAGCATGAATAATAAACATTTATCATGATATAAGGAAATAAATAATAACTTTATTATTGCCTCTAGGGCATATTTCCTTCAGTCTCCCACTTGCACTAGAGTCAATAATCTAGATTACACAGTAATGATTCTAACACCCATGGAGCCTTGGTGCTGATCATGTTTTGCTCGTGGAAGAGGCTTAGTCAACGGGTCTGCAACATTCAGATCCGTATGTATCTTGCCAATCTCTATGTCTCCCACCTGGACTTGATCCCGGATGGAGTTGAAGCGTCTCTTGATGTGCTTGGTTCTCTTGTGAAATCTGGATTCCTTTGCCAAGGCAATTGCACCAGTATTGTCACAAAAGATTTTCATTGGACCCGATGCACTAGGTATGACACCTAGATCGGATATGAACTCCTTCATTTACTGCTTCCGAAGCAGCAATGTACTCCGCTTCACATGTAGATCCCGCCACGACGCTCTGTTTAGAACTGCTCCAACTGACAGCTGCACCGTTCAATATAAACACGTATCCGGTTTGCGATTTAGATTCGTCCGGATCAGTGTCAAAGCTTGCATCAACGTAACCATTTACGATGAGCTCTTTGTCACCTCCATAAACGAGAAACATATCCTTGGTCCTTTTCAGGTATTTCAGGATGTTCTTGACCGCTGTCCAGTGATCCACTCCTGGATTACTTTGGTACCTCCCTGCTAAACTAATAGCAAGGCACACATCAGGTCTGGTACACAGCATTGCATACATGATAGAGCCTATGGCTGAAGCATAGGGAACATCTTTCATTTTCTCTCTATCTTCTGCAGTGGTCGGGCATTGAGTCTTACTCAACTTCATACCTTGTAACACAGGCAAGAACCCTTTCTTTGCCTGATCCATTTTGACCTTCTTCAAAACTTTGTCAAGGTATGTGCTTTGTGAAAGTCCAATTAAGTGTCTTGATCTATCTCTATAGATCTTGATGCCCAATATGTAAGCAGCTTCACCGAGGTCCTTCATTGAAAAACTCTTATTCAAGTATCCTTTTATGCTATCGAGAAATTCTATATCATTTCCAATCAACAATATGTCATCCACATATAAGATTAGAAATGCTACAGAGCTCCCACTCACTTTCTTGTAAATACAGGCTTCTCCAAAAGTCTGTATAAAACCATATGCTTTGATCACACTATCAAAACGTTTATTCCAACTCCGAGAGGCTTGCACCAGTCCATAAATGGATCGCTGGAGCTTGCACACTTTGTTAGCACCCTTTGGATCGATAAAACCTTCAGGTTGCATCATATACAACTCTTCTTCCAGAAATCCATTCAGGAATGCAGTCTTTACATCCATTTGCCAAATTTCATAATCATAAAATGCAGCAATAGCTAACATGATTTGGACGGACTTAAGCATCGCTACGGGTGAGAAGGTCTCATCGTAGTCAACTCCTTGAACTTGTCGAAAACCTTTCGCAACAAGTCGAGCTTTGTAGACAGTAACATTACCATCAGCGTCTGTCTTCTTCTTGAAGATCCATTTATTCTCGATGGCTTGCCGATCATCGGGCAAGTCAACCAAAGTCCACACTTTGTTCTCATACATGGATCCAATCTCAGATTTCATGGCCTCAAGCCATTTTGCGGAATCTGGGCTCATCATCGCTTCCTCATAGTTCGTAGGTTCGTCATGGTCTAGTAACATGACCTCCAGAACAGGATTACCGTACCACTCTGTTGCGGATCTTACTCTGGTTGACCTACGAGGTTCGGTAGTAACTTGATCTGAAGTTTCATGATCATCATCATTAGCTTCCTCACTAATTGGTGTAGAAGTCACAGGAACCGGTTTTTGTGATGAACTACTTTCCAATAAGGGAGCAGGTATAGTTACCTCATCAAGTTCAACTTTCCTCCCACTCACTTCTTTCGAGAGAAACTCCTTCTCTAGAAAGGATCCATTCTTAGCAACGAAAGTCTTGCCTTCGGATCTGTGATAGAAGGTGTACCCAACTGTCTCTTTTGGGTATCCTATGAAGACACATTTCTCCGACTTGGGTTCGAGCTTATCAGGTTGAAGCTTTTTCACATAAGCATCGCAGCGCCAAACTTTAAGAAACGACAACTTTGGTTTCTTGCCAAACCACAGTTCATAAGGAGTCGTCTCAACGGATTTAGATGGTGCCCTATTTAACGTGAATGCAGCCGTCTCTAAAGCATAACCCCAAAACGATAGCGGTAAATCAGTAAGAGACATCATAGATCGCACCATATCTAGTAAAGTACGATTACGACGTTCGGACACACCATTACGCTGTGGTGTTCCGGGTGGCGTGAGTTGCGAAACTATTCTGCTTTGTTTCAAATGTACACCAAACTCATAACTCAAATATTCTCCTCCACGATCAGATCGTAGAAACTTTATTTTCTTGTTACGATGATTTTTCACTTCACTCTGAAATTCTTTGAACTTTTCAAATGTTTCAGACTTATGTTTCATTAAGTAGATATACTCATATCTGCTCAAATCATCTATGAAGGTGAGAAAATAACGATACCCGCCGTGAGCCTCAACATTCATTGGACCACATACATCAGTATGTATGATTTCCAACAAATCTGTTGCTCGCTCCATAGTTCCGGAGAACGGGGTTTTAGTCATCTTGCCCATGAGGCATGGTTCGCAAGTACCAAGTGATTCATAATCAAGTGATTCCAAAAGTCCATCGGAATGGAGTTTCTTCATGCGCTTTACACCAATATGACCTAAACGGCAGTGCCACAAATAAGTTGCACTATCATTATCAACTCTGCATCTTTTGGCTTCAACATTATGAATATGTGTATCACTACTATCGAGATTTAATACAAATAGACCACTCTTCAAGGGTGCATGACCATAAAAGATATTACTCATATAAATAGAACAACCATTATTCTCAGATTTAAATGAATAACCGTCTCACATCAAACAAGATCCAGATATAATGTTCATGCTCAACGCTGGCACCAAATAACAATTATTCAGGTCTAAAACTAATCCCGAAGGTAGATGTAGAGGTAGCGTGCCGACGGCGATCACATCGACTTTGGAACCATTTCCCACGCGCATCGTCACCTCATCCTTAGCCAGTCTTCGCTTAATCCGTAGTCCCTGTTTCGAGTTGCAAATATTAGCAACAGAACCAGTATCAAATACCCAGGTGCTACTGCGAGCTCTGGTAAGGTACACATCAATAACATGTATATCACATATACCTTTGTTCACCTTGCCATCCTTCTTATCCGCCAAATACTTGGGGCAGTTCCGCTTCCAGTGACCAGTCTGCTTGCAGTAGAAGCACTCAGTCTCAGGCTTAGGTCCAGACTTGGGTTTCTTCTCCTGAACAGCAACTTGTTTGCCATTCTTCTTGAAGTTCCCCTTCTTCTTCCCTTTTCCCTTTTTCTTGAAACTGGTGGTCTTGTTGACCATCAACACTTGATGCTCCTTCTTGATTTCTACCTCCGCAGCCTTTAGCATTGCGAAGAGCTCGGGAATCGTCTTATCCATCCCTTGCATGTTATAGTTCATCACGAAGCTCTTGTAGCTTGGTGGCAGTGACTGAAGAATTCTGTCAATAACACTATCATCCGGAAGATTAACTCCCAGTTGAATCAAGTGATTGTTATACCCAGACATTCTGAGTATATGCTCACTGACAGAACTATTCTCCTCCATCTTGCAGCTGTAGAACTTATTGGAGACTTCATATCTCTCAATCTGGGCATTTGCTTGAAATATTAACTTCAACTCCTGGAACATCTCATATGCTCCATGACGTTCAAAATGTCGTTGAAGTCCCGGTTCTAAGCCGTAAAGCATGGCACACTGAACTATCGAGTAGTCATCAGCTTTGCTTTGCCAGACGTTCATAACATCTGGTTCAGCTCCTGCAGCAGGTTTGGCACCTAGCGGTGCTTCCAGGACGTAATTCTTCTGTGCAGCAATGAGGATAATCCTCAAGTTACGGACCCAGTCCATGTAATTGCTACCATCATCTTTCAACTTTGCTTTCTCAAGGAACGCATTAAAATTCAACGGAACAACAGCACGGGCCATCTATCTACAACAACATAGACAAGCAAAATACTATCAGGTACTAAGTTCATGATAAATTTAAGTTCAATTAATCATATTACTCAAGAACTCCCACTTAGATAGACATCTCTCTAATCATCTAAGTGATCATGTGATCCAAATCAACTAAACCATAATCGATCATCACGTGAAATGGAATAGTTTTCAATGGTGAACATCACTATGTTGATCATATCTACTATATGATTCACGCTCGACCTTTCGGTCTCAGTGTTCCGAGGCCATATCTGCATATGCTAGGCTCGTCAAGTTTAACCCGAGTATTCTGCGTGAGCAAAACTGGCTTGCACCCGTTGTAGATGAACGTTGAGCTTATCACACCCGATCATCACGTGGTGTCTCGGCACGACGAACTTTGGCAACGGTGCATACTCAGGGAGAACACTTTTACCTTGAAATTTAGTGAGAGATCATCTTATAATGCTACCGTCAAACAAAGCAAAATAAGATGCATAAAGGATAAACATCACATGCAATCAATATAAGTGATATGATATGGCCATCATCATCTTGTGCTTGTGATCTCCATCTCTGAAGCACCGTCATGATCACCATCGTCACTGGCGCAACACCTTGATCTCCATCGTAGCATCGTTGTCGTCTCGCCAACTATTGCTTCTACGACTATCGCTACCGCTTAGTGATAAAGTAAAGCAATTACAGGGCGATTGCATTGCATACAATAAAGCGACAACCATATGGCTCCTGCCAGTTGCCGATAACTCTGTTACAAAACATGATCATCTCATACAACAAATTATATCACATCATGTCTTGACCATATCACATCATAGCAAGCCCTGCAAAAATAAGTTAGACGTCCTCTACTTTGTTGTTGCAAGTTTTACGTGGCTGCTACGGGCTTCGAGCAAGAACCGTTCTTACCTACGCATCAAAACCACAACGTGGTGTAGTGATTGCTTTTTGATCTTCTAAAAGAACCCTCTTCATTGAAACCGGTTCAACTAAAGTGAGAGAGACAGACACCCACCGGTCACCTTTAAGCAACGAGTGCTCGCAGCGGTGAAACCAGTCTCGCGTAAGCGTACGCGTAATGTCGGTCCGGGCCGCTTCATCTCACAATACCGCTGAACCAAGTAACAACTAGTAACGGCAAGCAATATGTATACACCCACGCCCACAACTCCTTTGTGTTCTACTCGTGCAAATAACATCTACGCATAGACCTGGCTCGGATGCCACTGTTGGGGAACGTAGTAATTTCAAAAAAATTCCTACGCACACACAGGATCATGGTGATGTATAGCAACGAGAGGGGAGAGTGTGTCCACGTACCCTCGTAGACCGAAAGCGGAAGCGTTAGCACAACGCGGTTGATGTAGTCGTACGTCTTCACGATCCGACCGATCCAAGTACCGAACAAACGGCACCTCCGAGTTCAGCACACGTTCAACTCGATGACGTCCCGCGAGCTCCGATCCAGCAAAGCTTCACAGGAGAGTTTCGTCAGCACGACGGCGTGGTGACGGTGATGATGATGCTACCGACGCAGGGCTTCGCCTAAGCACCGCTACGATATGATCGAGGTGGATTATGGTGGAGGGGGGCACCGCACACGGCTAAGAGATCAATGATCAATTGTTGTGTCTATGGGGTGCCCCCTGGCCATGTATATAAAGGATGGAGGGAGGAGGAGGCCGGCCCTTATAGGGCGCGCCAAAGTGTGGAGTCCTACTAGGACTCCCTAGTCCTAGTAGGATTCCACCTCCCACATGGAATAGGAAAAGGGGAAGGGAGAAAGAGAAGGAAGGAAGGGGGCGCCCCCTTTCCCTAGCCCAATCCGGACCAGTCCATGGGGAAGGGGTGCAGCCACCCTTGAGGCCTTTCTCTCCTTTCCCGTATGGCCCATTAAGGCCCAATACGAATTCCCGTAACTCTCCGGTACTCCGAAAAATACCCGAATCACTCGGAACCTTTCCGATGTCCGAATATAGCCTTCCAATATATCGATCTTTACCTCTCGACCATTTCGAGACTCCTCGTCATATCCCCGATCTCATCCGGGACTCCGAACAAACTTCGGTCATCAAATCACATAAACTCATAATACCGATCGTCACCGAACTTTAAGCGTGCGGACCCTACGGGTTCGAGAACTATGTAGACATGACCGAGACACGTCTCCGATCAATAACCAATAGCGGAACCTGGATGCTCATATTGGCTCCCACATATTCTACGAAGATCTTTATCGGTCAAACCGCATAACAACATACGTTGTTCCCTTTGTCATCGGTATGTTACTTGCCCGAGATTCGATCGTCGGTATCTCAATACCTAGTTCAATCTCGTTACCAGCAAGTCTCTTTACTCGTTCCGTAATACATCATCCCGCAACTAACTCATTAGTTACTATGCTTGCAAGGCTTATAGTGATGTGCATTACCGAGTGGGCCCAGAGATACCTCTCCGACAATCGGAGTGACAAATCCTAATCTCGAAATACGCCAACTCAACAAGTACCTTCGGAGACACCTGTAGAGCACCTTTATAATCACCCAGTTACGTTGTGACGTTTGGTAGCACACAAAGTGTTCCTCCGGTAAACGGGAGTTGCATAATCTCATAGTCATAGGAACATGTATAAGTCATGAAGAAAGCAATAGCAACATACTAAACGATCAAGTGCT
The DNA here is from genome assembly GCA_011799875.1 of Thinopyrum elongatum. Classification (NCBI taxonomy): domain Eukaryota; kingdom Viridiplantae; phylum Streptophyta; class Magnoliopsida; order Poales; family Poaceae; genus Thinopyrum; species Thinopyrum elongatum. Next base: position 578,254,020 of record CM022302.1, on the reverse strand, counting down.
AAGCTAACGGAATGGGTCAAGTCAATCACATCATTCTCCTAATGATGTGATCCCATTAATCAAATGACAACTCATGTCTATGGTTAGGAAACATAACCATCTTTGATTAACGAGCTAGTCTAGTAGAGGCTTACTAGTGACACTCTGTTTGTCTATGTATTCACACATATATCATGTTTCCAGTTAATACAATTCTAGCATGAATAATAAACATTTATCATGATATAAGGAAATAAATAATAACTTTATTATTGCCTCATCATGATCATCAATCAACCCATAGGACAAAACGGATCTACTCAAACATCATAGGATAGCCATACATCATTAGAAAATAATATATAGCGTTGAGCACCATGTTTAAGTAGAGATTACAGCGGGTGAAGAGGTGTTGAACCGCTGCATAGAGGGGGAGAGAGTTGGTGATGACGGCGGCGAAGTTGCTGGTGTAGATCGCCGTCACGATGATGGCCCCGGCGGCGTTCCGGCGCCACCGGGAGAGGGGGGGAGAGAGCCCCCTCCTTCTTCTTCTTCCTTGGACTCCCCCTAGATGGGAGGAGAGTTTCCCCTCTGGTCCTTGGCCTCCATGGCATGGGAGGGGCGGGAGCCCCTCCGAGATTGGATCTCCCTCTCTGTTTCCTTCTGTTTCTGCCTTCCAGATTCTGGCCTTTCACCGTTTCTTAAATTCCCGGAGATCCACAACTCCGATTGGGCTGAAATTTTAACACGATTTTTATCCGGATATTAGCTTTCTTGCGGCGAAAGAAGGTCACCAACCGCCTTACGGGGTGGCCACAAAGGTCCAGGGCGCGCCCCTGTGGCTTGTGGGCCCCTCGGGCATCGTCTCGCGTTGATTCTTTTTCCCAAAAATCACATATATTCCAGAAAAAATCTCCGTAAGTTTTTATCGCGTTTGGACTTCGTTTGGTATGGGTATTCTACGAAACAAAAAAAATGCAACAAACAGGAACTGGCACTGGGCACTGCATCAATATGCTAGTCCCAAAAATAGTATAAAAAGTTGCCAAAAGTATATGAAAGTTGTAGAATATTGGCATGAAACAATCAAAAATTATAGATACGATGGAGACGTATCAGACGTCGATGGTGGAGGCTATGGAAACGACATCGCGCAAGTAGAAGACCTCAGCTTGGTCGTTGGCCTCAGTGGGGAGGAGGGGTGGGTATGCGCAGTTCATCCCAACTTGGGAGGGGTTGTACTATGTTTTAGTCAAACAATTAAAAGGTCATAATTGTCCTCTGTTTTGTGCACTTATTTTGCCTATCAATAAAGATTGTTTTTGTGTTAAAAAATGGTAAGAGATCAAAGTGCAAAGGAAGAACGCCTCCACCGACTTGCGGCAAGCGTGAGCGTAGGCATGGTCCTCCTTCGATGTGGCGAGCCTGTCGGCGGCCCCTTCTTCTCCTGCCTCCACGACGCGCTCCGTGGCGACGATATCCGCATCCGCCTCCCGGCACCGCACGGTGTGCAGGTAGAGGATTTTGTGGAGGCGGTTGAAGTCGGCCCAAGGGGACCGACCACCGCTGCGAGAAAGGCGGCGGGCTCCCGCGCCTGCTTGGACTGCCAAGCCTAGGCCGGGAGGGGGGGGCGGGCAACTGGAGCTGTCGGCCTCCGCATCATTGCGGGCGATCGTGCGTGGTGGCAACCGCCATGGCCACCACGACTGCGAGCAGCACCCGCCATTGCTTGCCGGAGAAAGGGGCGGAGACGGGCAGAATTTCTTGCCAGAGAAAGGAAAGGAGGCGGTGGACAATGACGGAGCTTATGCGAGAAGCAAACCCTAATACGCTCCCAACATCGTAGATGGCGGCGGTTTTGTGGGCCGCTTGTAAAAAATTTATGGACCGGGTATGATATAGCGGACCTGTTTGGTCCCAAAAAAACCGAAAACGGTAAATAGGCCGGAATTTTACGGGCACTAGCTGAGTGGCAAAATGTCAAAGCCCAAAGTAAAGTAAATGATGCCAAATAATCAAATCGTTGCGGTGTGCTCGGACGGGAGCGAGGCAAACCGCATCGTGTTTGAAAGCGCGGTGCTCATTCCTTTGTCCGGACGCCTCATTGTGCCATGTTGTGTGGCTTCTCCGCTTGCGTCACCATCTTTGTGGGTCTTCATGTGGCTCCTCATGGCCTCTTCAGTATGGGTTGGGTCGATGATCGTCTACGGCGAACTCGGAGTCGTTTGCTCGGTGTTTAAGGGTTTGGCGATGAGGCCACTAGGGGAGAAGTGATGACGATGACGCATGCGTGCTGTCTCGATGATGCCCTTGTTGGAGTGTGTGTGGGGTATCCAGTGTGTGCCGCTCAGCGGTTTGTAATGGTTTTCGCCCGGTTTTCCAGCAATTAACCGGGCAACTCTCTTCTGCTTAATTAATGGGTGAGGCAAATCTTTTGCCTCCGTTTCAAAAAAAAAACCACCACCACCACTACACCAGAGACTCGGCTCGCATTTTTGCAAAAAAAGAAGAAAGAGACCGGGCTCGCAGCCACTGGCACGGGGCCCCGTGCCTGATTGGACGGTGGAGCGGAATCTACATTCGAGCAAGGAGCAGCACGTGCCGGCAAAAAGATAGGCACGATCCAGCTCATGTTGGCCGCCGACGCTCATGTTGTTGATCTAGCCAAAGCTGCAACGGAGGCAGCGCGCCGGGCGCGCCAGCATCGCCAGATCACCATTGAGGTACTCCCGGCCTGATCGCTTATTCTTTATTCTTGGGTTGAGGAGAAAAATAAAAGACGCTGTCTTTGGGGAGAAAAACAAATCCGCTGCCCGGGGAGGGGGCGTCCGATGAGCAGCACATGGTGCTAGTGTTGAGTCTCCTAGCTAGAGTCGAATTATCGCCTTCCAATCCGATGGAGAAAGCATGACGCCCCTGTTGTTTGGGCTTGCTCGATCTGGTTCATCTTTTCCCCCCTTCACTCACTGGCCGTACGTATGAGTGGTTCTAGCAATTAATCGATGTTCTTCAGCTTGTTTTCTCCAGCAATTCGGGTGTGTCAGTTTGGTTCATGGAGTAGGATAGGGATAGCCTTTTTTTTTTTGGGGTTTGCTCGATCTGGTTCGTCTTTTCCCCCCTTTCACTCACTCACTCGCTCGCCGCTATTGTGTGGTTCTCCCAAGTAATCCATGTCGTTCAGCTTGTTTTATCCTGACCTCTGTTGCTAGCTATTAACTGTCCCCTTCTTCTGTGAATTTATAGTACCATTGTTGCTCCATCTGAGTATTATTAATTCATGTCATCTCATAATTAGAGTTAGTTGTCAGTACTATCTCTAATTAACCGATTGCATATTTTGGTTGTAGGATATACCGAGGTTTTGCATCGAACTAGGTGTTACCAAGGCGTCTTTCCACCGCATGAAGATGAAGCGTCGCCGAAGGATGTTAGACATATGTTCGATGAAGCTTTGGGGCCATCCCGTCACACCACCCCTTGTTGATGGCGGAGACATGTTCCATATGGTTGAAATACTCAGTGGGAATGATTCCGTGGAGATTTTGTTTAGAGAATCAGACTTGTATTTTATAGGCTTCCGTCCACGACCTGCAGGTCATAATGATGATCCCAAATTCTATTTGTTCAACGATGTGGTGACCCCAAAGGAATTTTTGTCGAAAGAGAACACCTGCCCAACAGAATTGCCAGAAAAGACCCCCTCCGGATGAAATTGTCAAAAAAGACCCCCTGGGCCGTGGCGGCAGGCGACACGTGGCACCTGCCGCCACGCCGGGTGGCGGCACCACTGTTCACGCACTATTCACACAGCGGGACGATTTTCGCACAGCAGAACGGAAACGGACGCGGCATGAACAGTGCTGTCGCCTACAGTCGTATCGTCAACACTGTTCATCATAGGTGAACAGTACTTTTTAAAAAATAAAAAAAATTCAGAAAAATTCAAATAAACTGAATTTTTTTTGGCAGCAAAGATGATCGAGTGTTCTAAGTGGGTGCAAAATTTCAGTTTTTTTTTATTTTTTCTCCTATTTTTTTTTTGAAAGTACTGTTCACCCATGATGAACAGTGCTGCCGCCACGCCCGTAGGCGGCAACACTGTTCGCATCGCGCCCATTTTCCGTTCTGTTGTGCGAAAATCATCCCCGTGTGTGAACAGTGCATGAACAGTGTTGCCGCCACCCGGCGTGGCGGCAGGTGCCACGTGTCGCCTGCCGCCACGGCCGAGGGGGTCTTTTTTGACAATTTCATCCGGAGGGGGTCTTTTTTGGCAATTCTGTTGGGCAGGTGGTCTCTTCCGACAAAAAATCGACCCCAAAGTGGCCGGATCGAGTGGCTTCCATACCGTACCCTTTCGTACGACTCTGGATACGGTTCAATTGTGTAAGTAACACCCCTTTCCTGTCATTCTGTTACAATGCAAGACAAACGACACACTTCATTTGTGATTTCTCATACCTGACATCTGTTACTATGATGGCAGTGCCGGTATAACTGTGGGGCCTCACTGTTTTCCTAGCATATTTACCAAATTGTTGGATTTCAACCCAGAAAATTATAAGACTAAAAATAAAGAGAGAAAAGATGCATTTCATTGGACAATGATCATGCTGTCCGAGGCTATGCGAATTAGGCCTGTGCAACAAATGGTGGAAAGAACATTGGACACTGGTACTGTTGAGCAAATAGGGAAGTCGTTAGATAACAAAATCCACAACTGGGCTAGGAAGAGCCGCGATGCCTTTGATGATGTTTCAAGCAACGATATAAACTGAGAGCTCATAGGATGTGATGGGGACCTTCTTACGCTCAAGTTCAGTGAGGAAGAAGCACTGCCAGTCATTATTGCGCAGCAGAATAAAGTGGAAGATGCAGCGGCTGTGGCGCTCACTGAGATCAGCAGTCTCATCAAGATTCACTTCACTGCAAATTGCCAGCAGCTCCCCAAATTCCACAATTACCTTATCTTTCTCCTCGCCAGTGAAAAGGTAATCCTTGACCCCAACCCCTCGGTCATTTGATTCTTTTCTGCCAAGCCTCTGTCATGCATCTAGTTCTACTTATTGTTGCCTTGAAATTACTACTGTATAGCATGGATGCCAGGACTAAATCTGCTGATCTGGAGTAATATTGCAGAAATAAAATGTTCATGATAATCTTCTGCACACTTTTCCTTGCTGGGGATTACACAGGCTGTCCTATTGCTGAATTTAATTCTAGACCTGATTGCAAACGAGTCAGGATCATATCAGCAGCTGGGTAGATATCCATTTAGTTAAGGCATCAAGATGGGTTAGATATTCAGAAATGCCTGTTTTGTTTACGGCTTTTCCCTGTAATATGTAGCTTTCCGTATAGAGTCCAATCTTATGAAATTATCCCACCTCATTTAGATTTAGTCATGCAAGAGGTATGTAGATTTTGAGCACATTCGGTCCTGAACTGCTGATATGGTTATGATTGTTGATCTGGGTGGTATATATATGATCTTACTGACATCTTCGTATATCTCGTGTTTATACTAGGGAATATCTGTTAAAGTAAATGTTAGGAGACAGTTTGGTCAGCACTGGAGTGTCCCACGCTCCAGCCACGATCCCACGACGCCCACGTCCTGGGCAGGGCTACGGCCGCTATATGTAACACCTGTACCTTACTGTAATGAACAAGAAACACTTTCCATTAGTTTTCATGGTATCAGACGCAATCTAGATCCTCTTCTCCCACGATGGCCACTCCCGCCGGCGGCCAACCCCCTCTTCCCACCGGCGGTCAACCCCCTCTTCCCACCGGCGGTCAGCCCCCAATTCCCATCACCGGCGGCCAGCCAACGATCCCAGCTTCCGGCGGCCAGCCAACACTTCAGGCTCCCAGCGGCCAACCTCCTCTTTCAGGCCATGGCGGCCAATCCATCCTACCTCTCACCATCCCATCCCCGCTCTCGTTCACCGACACGATCACGGACATAACTCCATTCATTCCCATTGTCCTCGATCTCAACAGCCACAACTATTATCATTGGCGTCATCTTTTTGAGATCCATCTCGGGCGTTGCTCCCTTCTCCACCACATCTCCGGCGACGCCGTACCCTCTCCACATGATCCGCGTTGGGTCAAAGACGATCTCGCGATCATCCAGTGGCTCTACACCCGCATATCCACAGAGCTCTTCAACCTCGTGGTCACCGACGGCGCCACGGCCCGCGACATCTGGCTTGAGCTTCGCCGACTCTTCCAAGACAACCGCGACGCTCGCATCTCCGCTCTCAACACCGAGCTGCGTACGATCACTCAAGGCGACCGTCCGGTGGGTGTTTTCTGCCAGCGGATCAAGGCGATCGGCGACGAACTGCGAGAGCTCGGCGAAACTGTCGCTGATCGCTCTCTTCTTCATGCACTGATGGGTGGGCTGGACGATCGCTTCGCTCAGCAGGCGACGCTGATCCCTCTTCTTCGTCCTCTGCCCTCGCTGGCCGAGGCCCGTTCCATGCTACAAATGGAGGAGCAGAATCAAGCCCGCAAGGCTAGTGCGCCGCGCCTCTTCCACGCCACTCCGCGCCCTGCCGCACCGGCCGCTGCGGCGCCGCCGTCCGCGCACTCCGGGACGTCTTCATCACAGCCGCCCCCGGGGTGGCGTCCCAGTCCGAACTACAAAGGCAAGAACCCCATCTATCGCCCTCCGCGCTCTTCGGGGTCGTCCTCGACTGCCTCCTCTGCGCCGCCCACGCCTGCTCCGCCATCTGCTCCGGCGGCGCCGTCATCATCAACTGCTGCTCCGGCGCCGTGGCGTCCCTCACCTGACCCGTGGACTGGGTTGGTTCAGGCCTGGCCTATGCCGTGGTCGGCACCCTCTCCCTACGGTGCTCCTCCGGCTTACGGCGGCGCGTGGGGGCCGCCCGGCATGCGTCCACAACTTGGCGCCCCTGGTCTTCTCGGCGCGCGGCCTCCTCCGAACGCCTACACGGCGTATGTTCCTGTGTACCAGGCCGCGCCGCCATCAACAGATCCTTCGGCGTATTCCTACGGTGCTCCGCTTGCTTCGCCGTGGGATCACGCGGCGCCACCGGCTTCAACTGCTGCTTCGTCCTCTACACCGACGCCACCAACTTGGGACGAGTGTCCCACGCTCCAGTGCTGACCAAACTGTCTCCTAACAGTAAAGCAAGCTGTTGGCCTACTGCTAAAATCACTCCTGTTAATATCAGAAACTATATGCAAGGTAATGCACATCACTCCTGCTACTTTACTTTGAGCATGGATTCTGATTCTGTAAAACTCACACTAGGGTTACCTATATAGTTTGTCCGGAATCCCACTAGTTGGTAACTTAGTATCTATTCAATAAATTATACACTATGAATCACATATGCTAACTTGTTGAACACAAATCTTTGGATGGAAGATATGTGAGGATTTTCCTGAAGATTTTCGTGATGATGCTGATTTGGCTGGGCTACCAAGACTGCTGCAGGTTTGCTACATTTCTAGTTCTGTGAACCATTTGCATGTATACTTCAATATAACAAGCCTCTGTGGTAGCATACACATGCTTGTACGCCCCTGAGTTTTAGCACATTTACATGGTTCGTTCTAACAGAAGTTAAATTTTCTTGTCCAGCTTTTCAAGTACCCATATGCAATTCTTAGAAAATTAGCAGATGTTAAAAACCCGGATGTGCTGTCTCATGTGTGTAAAGCCTTTGCAGGTTTGAAGGTGAGATGTGTAATCTTTGTTAGATCATTTTGCTTTCCGCACACCAGCTTATTAATAATTTTGCCTTTCAGTGAGCTAACTTTATTTCCGTGCATGCAGGAGATCCAAAGTGAAGGTCTGCCGGGTAAAGTGTGCCACGTGTTGAATGATCTGAAGCAGGTATTTATTGAATCTTTTTGTTTTTTTTATGCTGTTATTGTTCCATCTGTATGATTGTATATGCAAGGAACTTGACTGACTGACATGAGTTATTTTTCCGTGCAAGCTTGGGGTGATGATTTCTGGAGCGGATGCATTTCCACCCTAGATCCATCTCAGGTGCACAGATTAGCGAGTCTGATGGCGGAGACCAACTTGTAATTCTGTGGTGATAGTACAACAAGTCAACAACGGATTCCTCATTACAAAAGTACAGCAAAGGCATTACTGTAATTCTCTAGTAAATAGATACGGGAAGAGCATTTACTGAGCAAGCGGGGCTGGAGAACAGGAACATTATATTCGTGGCCTCTCAAGGGTCAAATTTTGGGCATGCTTACCATTTACCGTAGGTGCATTCCAAAGGAAAAAAAAACTCTGTGCTTTCATGTTACCGATAGGAACACCATTCCTTCGGTTGTTTCTCTCTGTTTTAGGTTCTAGATATTGTACAAAAAAAAAACTGCGTTTCAGGTGTCAGTTTGTTTTTAAATCTATATAAGTGGCCTAGAGATCCGTTGTTGTGTAAACTAATTTACTGTCTTGACCACTGTATCTGCGTGCATCAGTTCATCTCATCTCACTGAAGAAAAAGAAACAGAGAAAGCGAATACTTAGCATAGATCAATCTTGGAACTGAATGATATCAAACTCAACTCGCTACCATTTAAGGCACACGCGACGGTAGGCGCACTGGCGATGGCGCAAACGGTGGAGCAGGTGCTAGATGCAACTAGCCTATACCCGCGCGGCGGCACGCCGCGATTTGCCGGTGTATTGCGGTGAAGTTTTGATTGTGTTGGGAATTTTTTTGATGTTGATGTTTTTGTTGTTTATTGATTGCTATGGGTGACCTGGATGTGTACATGCTTGTTTTTACCTTGCTAGGTAATTTTCACTTGGAACTTGATGCGCCCCTACCTCCAGTAATACTATGAATACTTCCTTAAACGTCACTACGATCATCAGGAAAAATTCAGAAATCAGTTATGAAGACAAGAAAGATGGTCAAATTTACAAAGTGAGCACTTATTGCCAAAACAAACCACCAGAACAGTTGATTTGGAAGTAAAATGTAACATGTGTAAATTCTCGATCAATACGAGCGCTCATTTCTCATCTTCAGCTCAAATTCTGAATCAGTAGGAAACTTATAAACATCAGAGGCTCGGAGGCCAGTAGAATTTACATCTGAATCAAACCACCGCTTCCGGTCCAAAGAGATGTGTCATCAACAAACAATGTATGCAAGCCAGAAGCATACCCATCAACGTCCGACGAATGCAGCAGCAGGGAGTCCCATGCCAAGCCAGAAGCATAATGTGGTTCCTCTCTTGATTCAAGTTGCATATTACATTCTGACATTATCTAACCATATCGTCTTGTGTTCACTGTTCACAGTCTATTACCTTCTGACCTTATCTTTTGTATTGAATCTTACTTTGTAACATCTTCGCTGTATGATCGATCGTTTCTTTTCTTTTACATTGGGGTTTTTCCCCAATGGCTTCTCTTTTCTCCGATCGGGGCTGGGCATTGTTGGATCACTGTTGACGTATCAGAAGTATTTCAGATATAGTGTACTGGATGGATATGCACGCTTGCTGCGATGATCAATCAATTAAGTATTCCACTGTTCCAATATACTTCATGTTGGTGATGGGGTTACGGTGTGTCCTTGTAGTATCTCGTTTCAAAATTGTCTCCTTGTTGCCTTCTACTGTGTCGCCTCCTTTCAGCAGTGTCTTCAACTCATATGGCTATATGTAATTAATCTATGAGTGAGTTGGATTTGTGGTCGTTTTCTTTCTTTGTAGCATTAGGGGAATCATGAATGAATGAAATTTGCAGTTATAGAAAGTCATGCGAGCGGAACAGGGGATAAGTGCAATGCGATTGTACTTGTCGTTACTCTGGTTGTCCCAGGAGTCAAAATTTGCCGGTGAAACGGGCTCTCCCACGCACGTGGTACCCCGCGATTACAAAATGGTTATCTTTGTAGCAAAAAATATTCATGGTGTATTCAATATGTGATGAATTGTTTTCAGTATGCGATTAACATTTTTTAACTAAAAAAGGACATTTCTCTTAAACATGGCAAACAGTCTGTAAACACAAGGTGGACATTTTTCAAATACACGATGAACATTTTTTAGAAACACCCTGAGCTTTTGAAAATTGATGATAATCTTTTTCTGAAACATGCTGAACATTTTTATATGCTAAGAACATCTTTGAAATACACAATGAACATTTTCTAAGCATGAACATATTTAAAAAAAATTATATGATAAATATTTACAAAATAAATGACCACCGTTTCAAATGCACGATGAACACTTTTTAAATATGCGTTGACAGAAAATGTAAGAAAAAAGGGAAAATAGAAAATTAATCACGATGAAAACTTTTCAAATGTTTATAAAAAGTTTATGCATTTTTTAAATATCATACACATTTTTTTAAATACACATTCAATATTTTTAAATACTCTAAGAAAAAGTTCTAGATACACATCAATTTTTTTATATTTTTTCTTTTAAAAAGTCTAACCATTTTAAATATACAATGAACAATTTCTAGATACACACCGATTTTCTAGACACCCTGAGCATTTTGAAATACAAGCTAATTTTTTTTTGCAGTACAAAATAAACCTTTTCTAATTATATGATGAAATTTTTTAATGCACAGTGAACATTTTTAAACCAAGATGAACCCTTTTCAAAGTATGTCATGAACCTTTTTAAAATACACTATGAAAAAAAATTACACACTAAACAAAAAATTAAACAGAAGAAGATAAAAGAAAATAAGGTAATAAGGAAAAAAAATAAGGAAAAATGAAACAAAAATGAAATGGGAAACCGGATAAAGAAAAGAACAGAACAGGAAAAGATAACAAACGAAAAATCCATGACACTAGCAGTGAGGAGCAAGTCATGGATAGGAAAAAACAACCAGCCAACGTATGCGAAATAGATCCTCTCGGGCTGCAGCCCATTATCGAACACGATAAGCGCCACTTGTCGTAACCTATGAGTTTTTTTTTTTCATACATTCGTTTATTTAAAATGTTTTATCTCTTAAACCATGCGTCCAAATCTCGAACTGTTTTCGTTGTTGGATCCCCCGCATCGAGATCTTCAAAATTAGATCTCATGCTGATAGGTTTTGATGAACTTTTTTTTCACGAAAAAACTGAACCAGGAGCCTTTTTCCTCTTTTTGAAGAGGCATGCGTTTTTCCCCTTTTCCGAGAGGCGTGCCTCTCGCGGAACGAGAAATAAAGAAAATGTGTTTTTTCCCCTTTCCGAGAGGCACGACCGTGCCTCTCGTGGAAGCAAATCCATGCCTCCACTAGAAGCAAATCCGTGCCTCTCGCGGAACGAAAAGAAAAAAAAAGAAAACACATTTTTTCCCTTTCCGAGAGGGACGACCGTGCCTCTCACGGAAGCAAATCCGTACCTCCACGAGAAGCAAATCCGTGCCTCTCGCGGAACGGAAAAAAAAACCCGCATTTTTTCCTTTCCGAGAGGCACGACTGTAATTGAATTAAATGAACGGGTTTGCTAAAACTCAGGTAACTGAGATTTTATTTGGTCTCATTCACTTTCACAGCCATTGGATCAAACACGCATTGCAATTCGTGTTGTGGCTCAGGAGCATTATACGCGTTGTGTCGGCCAGTATTTGTTTTTTTACTTTCGCGGGTCGCGGCTCGTGTGTTTCACATACGTTGCATCGCGTCCTGTTGTTGGTTGTCGTGGCCTCTTTCTAGGCTCCAGGTTGGTTGTACAAGACTATAGGAAGGGATTAGCACTACAGCTTCTCTTAAGATATTTTCAGTTTGTGTTTTTCATTTTTATTCAAATGGGGTGCCTAGCATGCAAGCGCATGGACGTTCCCATGCCTTTGTAAGCATGAGTAGTGAGAATTCAGTTTTTTTTTTTAACATAAGGGCCTCCCCTCCTATTTCTATTAAAGAAACCACGAGGTTTACCTAGACAAACTACTGCAGAGAATAAAACTAAAAGCAATCTACTTTATTTTATTTTATTTATTTATTTATTGCAAAATGAGTTCAGTTTATATAACGTAGTTCCGTTGGGACAATTTGAAGATTCACTCGCATTTTTTTTGTGCGTGTGTCAACACATGTATATGTATTTTTTTCCCTTTTTGTTTGAATCTTTTTTAACTTGTGTTTTTGTTGCATGTCTATTACTAAACATGCAACTGCAAATGTTCTAAGTTCGAGTGCAACTGCATGGGCATTTAACAACTGCAACTGGGGTCGGGAGACGGTTGTCAGGCCAGTTGCATGTCCACCACTAGACATGCAATTGCAAGCATTGTAACCCGACTGCAACTGCTCGGATACAAGCGATTGTAACTGGTGTCGGGAGGGAAGTTGTTGGGGCTAGTTGCATGTCCACCACTAGAAATGCAACTGCAAAAGTTGTAACCCAGCTGCAACAACACGGGGACAAAGCAATTGCAACTAGGATCGAGAGGGGAGTTGTTGGGGCTAGTTGCATGCCCACCACTAGAAATGCAACTGCAAAAGTTGTAACCCAGCTGCAACAACACGGGGGCAAAGCAATTGCAACTAAGATCGAGAGGGGAGTTGTTGGGGCCAGTTGCATGTTGTTGTAACCCAACCGCAACTGCACTATCACAAAGTGACTGCAACTGGGGGCGGGAGGAGTTGTCAGGGCTAGTTGCATGTCCATCACTAGACATGCAACTGCAAGTGTTATAACCCGACTGCAACTGCATGGGGCACAAAGCGACTGCAACTGAGGTCAAAAGTGGAGTTTGTTGAGGCCAATAGACATGCAACTGCAAGTGTTGTAACTCAACTGCAACTATATAGACACAAACTGAATGCAGTTGGGGTCGGGAGGGGAGTTGTCGGTGCTAGTTGCATGTAAACCATTGGACAATTGCAAGCGACTCCTTAATATGCACCTAGAGAGTTGTTACACAACTTGCTTAATACGTAAATCACAAGCTTCCAAGCAGCTCACCTCGCTGCCACGTAAGAAAATACCAATGCATGCATTTACTCCAATGCATGCATGTACTAACCTACCGATCTACTAACCATCTCACCTCGCCGCCACTTAATAAAATACCAATGCACACATGAGCAGCTCACCTCGTACGCAAGCAGCAGCTAGAGCCGGTAGCACTCACTCCACTCAACGTCACTTCACGGCCGGGTAACACGTACGAGCCAAACCATTTTTGAACAAAGCTCATTAGAAAAAATGCAACAAACAAAAAGCCGGCGACCTGCCAACCAAAATGGGCTACAACAACAATAGCTGATGTCAGGTGAATGAGATCAAATTATATCTCATCTAGATGAGTTCTAGGCACTCCCTTAAACGAATGTAAGATCAGTTCAGTTTGAATATAATTTCCATTTCCAGCTTGCAAAGTTTCAAAGTGATAGAAATGGAACATCGACATGCGTACTCGGCCAGTCAGCCTGTTATGACGGTGGCGGTGACCCACACGTAGCCGGCGCCCGCACGGTATCGGGCACACAGACCGCCTCGGCACCGGCGAGCTACGGCGACCGTAATTGTGTTGAAATTTAGGTTGTGGATTGACAAACTATGTAATAATTAAGTATTATCTGTGTTGTATTTGTTTTGGATTAATTTTACATGAGTTTTTTTTTGAACATGAAAAGATTTTATTCAACTAGCAGCATTTTACAGAGAGAAGTGTGAAGGGACTCACACTGATCAATGGGAGAACATCTCTCCCTGGACATTGACCTGAACCTGAAGACAGGCACCTAATAGCTAGAGATCTAGACTGAATTTTGAGAGCTAACTGGGCCTGATGATGAGCTTTTACATTGAAGCACCTGTTAATATGAGCTATTCTGGATGGATGGAAAGCTGCAGACTGTTGAATAGCTGCAATAAGTGGTCTGATGACCCAATGACCTGCAGCGTTGAACATGGATGTAGTCGCCGCCTCCGAAGCCAATATCGCAGAATCTATGAAAAAAGTTGGTTCCTGTATGCGAAGCTTTTCAGCCAACATGGTTGCTAGAAGCAAGCCAAAGGTTTCTGCTTGAAGAGGAGAGGCTGCTGGAGGAGATAAGGCCCAAACATGCAACTGTTTGAAGTGCTGATTGATATCAGTTCTGATGATGATTCCTATGCCCGCTGGTACTGAATCCATGTCCCTTTTGATCTTCCAAGCTGCGTCACAGAGAATTGCAGTACCTGCAATAGAAGATGGGTCTTGTTGTGTCGCCAGCTGCTGTACTGCAAAGCAGTTAGAGCGGTGATCTTCAGAAGACTCCATATTCTCAAACTTAGCGCCCTGCATAATTGCGTTAGCAACTGGAAATATCTAGGAGGGATTGCAAAATTTCATGCCAAAAAGAGCATCATTTTTTGCTTTCCATAAGCACCACAAAAACGTATATAAACTGGTGAGTCTCCTATGGGGGTGTTGAGATGAAAGTAAGCCCTGTATCATGTGAGGAATTGTACCATTGTGCTGGGCAAGAAATTCAGATTTAATAAACCAAGGAAAGCAATACCAAGCTGCTTTTGAAAACGGGCATAGAAAGAAGAGGTGCATTTCATCTTCAAGGTTTCCACATCTAGAACAGTTTTCACTAATATGGTTTGAGTACTTACCTGCCCTCTTGCCAGTAGGTAAAGCATTCCTAAGAAGTCTCCAAGCAAAAGTTTGAATCCTTGGCACCATTTGGTTTTCTTTCCACACCTGATTGAGCAAAGAAGTAATCTGCGAGGATACAATTTTCGGCCTCTGCCTCGGAGAGAGATGCAGGCTGTTAAAGCAATGCTTGTAGGCACTTTTAGGAGAAAATTGGCCTGATGGGGTTAGCTTCCAAACTAAAATATCTTGGCCATCAGCATTAATAATAGGAGTTTGGAGAATTGAGCTGGCTGTTGCAGGACTAAACAAAGAATTTATCAAATCTGTGTTCCAAAGCTTTTGGCCAGGCATCCACAGGTCTTTGATTTGAGCAGGATAAACATAAGGTTGCTGTTGGATTATGAGGTTATCATAAATTGTTTCCCACCCTTCAAACCAAGGTGAACTCCAGACTGAATTAATTCCGTCAACTATTTGATAAGTAAAGGCGGAGATAAGCAGGGGTTTTACCTTTAAAATTGCAGCCCAGAAGGCAGATTTGGGCATATTCGATTTTGCTCGCCAGATGGATGTGTCATGATGGTACTTTGCCTTCAGGATCTGTGCTAGTTGGCTTTGCAGTTCTCTGGCAAGTCTCCATGCCGCCGAAAGAATGAGTCCCTAGTTGATCACCTGCAAATTTCTAATTCCTAACCCACCAACTTTTTTCTCAGTACAAATATCTGCCCATGCCTTTAGACAGAGACTTTTTGCTGTTTGTGATGGGGAACGAAGCATGAAAATCAAAAAAATTCCTAGGAACACCCAAGATCTATCTAGGAGAAGCATAGCAACGAGAGGGGAGAGTGTGTCTACGTACCCTCGTAAACCGAAAGCGGAAGCATATATAATGCGGTTGATGTAGTCGTACAATTCGCGATCCGACCACGATCCAACCGATCTAGTGTCGAACGGACGTCACCTCCGAGTTTAGCACACGTGCAGCTCGATGACGTCTCCTCCTTCTTGATCCAGCAAGCTTTTATCATTGCATATTGTGTCAAAACTTCAAGCTTTTATCACATTCTGACTTTTCTAGCGAATTATTGCAATAGCGACAAACTTTCTGTTTTGAAACAGCAACTCATATACTTGCAAATGGAGCATGGTGAAGGCTACCCTTGACACTTTTATTGAAATAAAAGATACAAAACCTTATTCTAAATAATAGCAAGCAAATCTAGACAAAAGAAAATGACGCTCCAAGCAAAACACATATCATGTGACGAATAAAAATATAGCTCCAAGTGAGGTTACCGATAATGTTGAAGACGAAAGAGGGGATGCCTTCCGGGGCATCCCCAAGCTTAGTTGCTTGGAACTTCCTTGAATATTACCTTGGGGTGCCTTGGACATCCCCAAGCTTAGGGTATTGTCACTCCTTATTCTCTTCATATCGATATCTCACCCAAAACTTGAAAACTTCAATCACATAAAACTTAACGGAATTTCATGAGATTGGTTAGTATGATAAAGACAAATCATCCACTTTGGTACTGTCAAGACAGGATTCATAATTGTTTTCACATAATTCCTACTGTACTATATCATTTCCATAATTTATATTACGTAATATAAGCTATGGAAACACTAAAACAAGCAAACTATGCGTCGAAAACAGAATCTGTCAAAAACAGAACAGTCTGTAATGATCTGGAAACCTCGTATACTTCTGTAACTCTAAAAATTCTGAAAAATTAGGACAACGTAGGAAATTTGTATATAAATCAATTGCAAAAAATTCAGACATGTTTGACTCTCTGGTGAATTTATAAAATTCCTGGACTGGGCGTCAAAGTTTCTGTTTCTCACAGAATTGCATTCACAAGCATCCACATCATCCCAAAGGCTTTACTTGGCACTTTATTGAAACAAAAGCTATAAAACATGATTAATACAGTATATTAATCATGTGAACACACTAAAACAGTAGGGTTAAATATTGGGTTATCTCCCAACAAGCGCTTTTCTTTAATGCCTTTTAGCTAGGCATGATGATTTCAATGATGCTCACATACAAGATAAGAATTGAAACATGCAAGAGAGTATCATGAAGCATATGACTAGCACATTTAAGCCTAAGCCACTTCCTATGCATAGGGATTTTGTGAACAAACAATTTATGGGAGCAAGAATCAACTAGCATAGGAAGGTAAAACAAGCATAACTTCAAAACTATCAACACATAGAGAGGAAACTTGATATTACTGCAATATGTAAAAGCATATGTTCCTCCCTCATAATAATTTTCAGTAGCATCATGAATGAATTCAACAATATAACCAGCACATAAAGCATTCTTTTCATAATCCACAGGCATAGAAAATTATTACTCTCCACATAAGCAAATTTATTCTCATGAATAGTAGTGGGAGCAAACTTAACAAAATAACTACCATGTGAGGCATAATCCAATTGAAAATTAAAATCATGATGAAAAGTTTCATGGTTATCATTATTCTTTATAGCATACATGTCATCACAATAATCATCATATATAGCAACTTTGTTCTCATAATCAATTGGAACCTCTTCCAAATAGTGGATTCATCACCAAATAAAATCATGACCTCTCCAAATCCACTTTTATCAATATTGTGAAAAGATTCAATACCCTCCAAAATAGTGTGATCATTACCTAGAGTTGACACTCTTCCAAACCCACTTTCATCAACATAATCATCATAAATAGGAGGCATGCTATCATCTTAATAAATTTGTTCATCAAAACTTGGGGGACTAAAAATATCATCTTCATCAAACATAGCATCCCCAAGCTTGTGGCTTTGCATATCATAAGCATAATCACTCTCATCATTAATAGTATGAATAGCACCAATAGTATAGCAATTATTATCATCACAACTTTCTAAGTTGGTGCCAAAAAGATTTTCAAGATTATAAGGAGTATCATTATTTTTCCCAATCATAATCATCACAATGAGTAATAGGCATAACAAAATCATCCTCAATAGTTCCTTCGGACCTTGTGCCATAAGACAAAGAAGCAATATCATCATCAAGTGTCTCATCTTCAACAATTGCTTTTGATTCATTCTCATGAGGCACAACAATAATAGGAGCAACATTATTTGGGAGAGATACCTTTTTACCTCTACTTTTTCTTCTTTTCTTCTTCTTCACCACATCATGTGTGGGTTCAATCAATTTTTCCGAGCTTCTTATTGATGAGATTGGTAGAATAGGAAGCTCCCCCTCGTCACCTGATTCATCATAAGAAAAAATAGGAAGATATTGGGAAGTCTCTTCCCCTTCATTAGTATTCCCTTCATCCTCTGTTTGTTTTCTTATCTTTAAATAATTGGCAATATAAGGATTCTCAATGCAATTTACCGCGCAATATATATAGATTTCATTTAGATCAAAATCAATCATTTTTATGAGAACCCAATCTGGAATCTCGTTAGTTTTATGTTTCATTTCTTCATATCCCAAAAATAGACTAAGTTCATTATAATGCTCAAGGGTAATGAGGTTATCACAATTTTTGGACACAATTCGATCATGAAATAATTCACATTGGAAATTAAAATGACCACTTTCATTGCAAAGTTCACAAGTAATGCGAAGAAGAAGAGGATATAACTTTTTAGCACAAATATCTAACATCTTAAGTAACCGTTTGGTTTCTAAATATTTATGCCTCTTACTAAATCTATTTTCCCTTTTCTTCGGTGAGTATTCGCACTCCCAATTCACTCCACAAAAATTGACATCCTTATAGGAGACATCATTATCATGACTAGTGCAATCATCATTAGTATTATGGATATTCAAAGAATTTATACTAACAACATTGCAATCAAGCTCATCATTCAAAGATTTAGTGCCAAACATTTTACTGACTTCTTCTTCTAACACTTTGGCACAATTTTCCTTTCCATCATTTTCACGAAAGACATTAAAAATATGAAGCATATGAGGCAACCTCAATTCCATTTTTTTGTAGTTTTCTTTTATAGACTAAATTAGTGATAAAACAAGAAACTAAAAGATTCAATTGCAAGATCTAAAGATATACCTTCAAGCACTCACCTCCCCGGCAACGGCGCCAGAAAAAAGCTTGATGTCTACTACGCAACCTTCTTCTTGTAGACTCGTGTTGGGTCTCCAAGCGCAGAGTTTTGTAGGACAGTAGCAAATTTCCCTCAAGTGGATGACCTAAGGTTTATCAATCCGTGGGAGGCGTAGGATGAAGATGGTCTCTCTCAGACAACCCTGCAACCAAATAACAAAGAGTCTCTTGTGTCCCCAACACACCCAATACAATGGTAAATTGTATAGGTGCACTAGTTCGACGAAGAGATGGTGATACAAGTGTAATATGGATAGTAGATATAGGTTTTTGTAATCTGAAAATATAAAAACAGCAAGGTAACTAGTAACAAAAGTGAGCAAAAACGGTATTGTAATGCTTGGAAACAAGGCCTAGGGTTCATACTTTCACTAGTGCAAGTTCTCTCAACATTGATAACATAATTAGATCATATGGCAATCCCTCAACATGCAACAAAGAGTCACTCCAAAGTTCCTATCGTGGAGAACATATGATGAAATTGCTTGTAGGGTACGAAACCACCTCAAAGTTATTCTTTCCGATCAATCCATTGAGCTATTCCTATAAGTGTCACAAACAGCCCTAGAGTTCGTACTAAAATAACACCACATGACACACATCAATCAACCCTAATGTCACCTAGATACTCCAATGTCACCACAAGTATCCGTGGGTCAATTATATGATATGCATCACACAATTTCAGATTCATAATATTCAATCAAACACAACGAACTTCAAAGAGTACCCCAAGATTTCTATCGGAGAAAGGAATATTAAAACGCATACCAACCCCTATGCATAGATTACCCCAATGTCACCACGGGAATCCGCAAGTTGATAACCAAAACATACATCAAGTGGACCAACAGAACATCCCATTGTCACCACGGATATCCCATCGCAAGACATACATCAAGTGCTCTCACTTCCAAAGATTCCATCCAACATAACAAAACCTCAAAGGTAAAACTCAATTCATCACAAGAAGGTAGAGGGGGAGAAACACCATATGATTCAACTATAGTAACAAAGCTCGCGGTACATCAAGATTGTGCCAAATCAAGAACACGAGAGAGAGAGAGAGATCAAACACATAGCTAATGGTACATACCCTCAGCCCCGAGGGTGAACTACTCCCTCCTCATCATGGAGACCACCAGGATGATGAAGATGGCCTCTGGTGATGGTTTCCCCCTCTGGCAGGGTGCCGGAACGGGCTCCCGATTAGTTTTTCGAGGCTACAGAGGCTTGCGGCGGCGGAACTCCCGATCTCGGTTTCTTTCTGGGGGTTACTGGATATATAGGGGTACTTGGCATTGGAATCAAGTCAGGGGGGTCCACGAGGCAGCGGCAAGCCAGGGGGCGCGCCCTAGGGGGGGCGCCCCCTAGGCTTGTGGTTGCCTCGTGGCTCTTCTGGCCCAACTCCAATGCTCCGTGGGCTTCTTCTGGTTCATAAATGATCACCGGAAATTTTTATTCCGTTTGGACTCCGTTTGATATTCCTTTTCTGTAAAACTCAAAAACAAGGAAAAAAACAGAAACTGGCACTAGGCTCTAGGTTAATAGGTTAGTCCCAAAAATAATATAAAATAGCATATTAATGCATATAAAACATCCAAAACAGATAATATAATAGCATGGAACAATCAAAAATTATAGATACGTTGGAGATGTATCAGATGCCCATATTGATTCCTACATATTCCACGAAGATCTTTTATCGGTTGAACCACGATGTCAAGGATTCGGTTAATCCCATATGCAATTCCCTTTGTTCGGTGATATGTTACTTGCCCGAGATTCGATCGTCGGTATCTCCATACCTAGTTCAATCTTGTTACCGGCAAGTCTCTTTACTCGTTCCGTAATACAAGATCCCGTGACTAACTCATTAGGCACATTGCTTGCAAGCTCTTTATGATGTTGTATTACCGAGAGGGCCCAGAGATATCTCTCCGTCATACGGAGTGACAAATCCCAGTCTTGATCCGTACCAACCCAACAGACACCTTCGGAGAAACCTGTAGAGCACCTTTATGATCACCCAGTTACGAAGTGACCTTTGGATACACACTAAGTATTCCTCCGGTGTCAGGGAGTTGCACGATCTCATGGTCTAAGGAACAGATATTTGCCATGAAGAAAGCTGTAGCAAATAAACTAAACGATCTGATGCTAAGCTTAAGGTTGGGTCTTGTCCATCACATCATTCTCCTAATGATGTGATCCCGTTATCAAATGATAACTCATGTCTATGGTTAGCAAACCTTAACCATCTTTGATCAACGAGCTAGTCTAGTAGAGGCTCACTAGGGACACGGTGTTGTTTATATATCCACACATGTATTTAAGTTTCCGGTCAACACAATTCTAGCATGAATAATAAACATTTATCATGAACAAGGAAATATAATAATAACCAATTTATTATTGCTTCTAGAGCATATTTCTAACAGTCTCCCACTTGCACTAGAGTCAATAATCTAGTTCACATCGCTATGTGATTAACACCCAATGAGTTCTAAGGTTTGATCATGTTTTGCTTGTGAGAGAGGTTTTTGGTCAACGGGTCTGCAACGTTCAGATCCGTGTGTACTTTGCAAATCTCGATGTCTCCGTCCTTGATCCAATCATGGATGGAGTTGAAAGGGCGTTAAATATGCGCTTCACATGTAAATCCCGTCATGACGCTCGGTTTGGAACTACTCCAAATGAATGCTCCACTTTACGTATCCGGTTTGAGATTCAGGGTCATCCAGATCGGTGTTAAAGCTTGCATCGACGTAAACCTTTACGATGAGCTCTTTGTTACCTCCATAAACGAGAAACATTTCCTTAAGTTACTTAAGGATAATTTTTTGACCGTTGTCCAGTGATCCACTCCTGGATCACTCTAGTACCCCCTTGCCAGACTCACGGGAAGGCACACAACAGGTATGGTACACAGTATGGCATATATTGACTGGTTCGACCTTCGCCCTTTCTCTTTCTTCTGCCGCGGTCGAGCTTTGAGTCTCACTCAACTTCACACCTTGCAACACAGGCAAGAACTTCTTCTTTGACTGGTTCTTTTTGAACTCCTTCAAAAACTTGTAAGGTATGTGCTCTGTGAAAGTCTTATCAAGCGTCTTGATCTATCTCTACAGATCTTGATGCCCAATATGTAAGCTGCTTTACCCAGGTCTTCCTTTGAAAAACTCCTTTCAAACAACCCTTTTAAGCTTTCCAGAAATTCTACATCATTTCCAATCAACAATATGTCATCCACATATAATATCAGAAATGCTACAGAGCTCCCACTCACTTTCTTGTAAATACAAGCTTCTCCGTAAGTTTGTATAAAACCAAAAGCTTTGATCATCCCATCAAAGCGTATATTCCAACTCTGAGATGCTTGCACCAGTCCATAGATGGATCGCTGGAGCTTGCATACTTTGTTAGCATCCTTACGATCGACAAAACCTTCTGGCTGCATCATATACAATTCCTCCTTAAGAAACCCGTTAAGGAATGCCGTTTTGACGTCCATTTGCCAGATCTCATAATCATAAAATGCGGCAATAGCTAACATAATTCTAGCAGACTTAAGCATCGCTACGGGTGAGAAAGTCTCATCGTAGTCAACCCCTTGAACTTGTCGGAAACCCTTTGTGACAAGTCGAGCTTTATAGACGGTGACATTACCATCAGCGTCTGTCTTCTTCAAAAATCCATTTATTCTCAATGGCTTGCCGACCATCGGGCAAGTCCACCAAAGTCCATACTTTGTTCTCATACATGGATCCTATCTCGGATTTCATGGCCTCAAGCCATTTGTTGGAATCCGGGCTCATCATAGCTTCTTCATATTTCGTAGGTTCGCTGTTGTCTAACAATATGACTTCTAGGACTGGATTACCGTACCACTCTGGTGCGGAATGTACCCTGGTCGACCTATGAAGTTCAGTAGTAACTTGATCCAAAGTTTCATGATCATCATCATTAGCTTCCTCTTCGGTTGGTGTAGACATCACGGGAACTATTTTCTGTGATGTGCTACCTTCTAATTCGACAGAAGGTACGATTACCTCATCAAGTTCTACTTTCCTCCCACTCACTTCTTTCGAGAGAAACTCCTTCTCTAGAAAGGACCCATTCTTGGCAACAAAGATCTTGCCCTCGGATCTGTGGTAGAAGGTATACCCAATGGTCTCTTTAGGGTGCCCTATGAAGATGCACTTCTCCACTTTGTATTCGAGCTTATCAGGCTGAAGCCTCTTGACGTAAGCGTCGCATCCCCAAACTTTAAGAAACGACAGCTTAGATTTCTTGCCAAACCACAACTCATATGGTGTCGTCTCAACGGATTTAGACGGTGCCCTATTTAAAGTGAATGCGGCTGTCTCTAATGCATAACCCCAAAACGGTAGTGGCAAATTGGTAAGAGACATCATAGTACGCACCATATCCAGTAGAGTACGATTACGACGTTCGGACACACCATTACGCTGTGGTGTTCCAGGTGGCGTGAGCTGTGAAACAATTCCACATTTTCTTAAATGCATACCAAACTCGTAACTCAAATATTCACCTCCACGATCAGATCGTAGAAACTTTATTTTCTTGTTACGATGATTTTTCACTTCACTCTGAAATTCCTTGAACTTTTCAAATATTTCAGACTTGTGTTTCATTAAGTAAATATACCCATATCTACTAAAATCATCTGTGAAGGTAAGAAAATAACGATATCCACCGCGTGCTTCAACACTCATCGGACCGCATACATCGATATGTATTATTTCCAATAATTCAGTAGCTCGCTCCATTGTCTCGGAGAACGGAGTTTTAGTCATCTTGCCTAAGAGGCATGGTTCACATGTCTCAAATGATTTATAATCAAGAGATTCTAAAAGTCCATCAGCATGGAGTTTCTTCATGCGCTTTTCACCAATATAACCTAAGCAGCAGTGCCACAATCATGTGGTACTATCATCATTAACTTTGCATCTTTTGGCATTAATATTATGAACATATGTATCACTACGATCGAGATTCAGTAAACCATTCACATTGGGTGCATGATCATGAAAGATATTACTCATATAAATAGAATAACCATTATTCTCTAACTTAAATGAATAACCGTCTTGCAATAAACAATATCCAGATATAATGTTTTATGCTCAACGCAAGCACTAAATAACCATTATTTAGGTTTAATACTAATCTCGAAGGTATTACGAGCGTGCCGATGGTGATCATATCAACCTTGGAGATACTTCCAACACACATCGTCAGCTCGCCCTCAGCTAGTCTTTGTTACTCCGCAGCTCGTGCTTTGAGTTACTAATATTAGCCCAGACGCTATTACGAGCACTAGTGAGGTACATATCAATAACATATATATTAAATATACCTATGTTGACGTTGCCAGCCTTCTTATCTGCCAAGTACTTGGGGCAATTCCGCTTCCAGTGACCATTCCCCTTGCAGTAGAAGCACTCAGTCTCAGGTTTGGGTCCAGCCTTGGGTTTCTTCAAGGGAGTGGCAACTGTCTTGCCATTCTTGAAGTTTCCCTTCTTTCCCCTGCCTTTCTTGAAACTGGTGGTCTTATTAACCATCAACACTTGATGCTTCTTCTTGATTTCTACCTCCGTGGCCTTAAGCATCGCGAAGAGCTCGGGAAGTGTTTTCTCCATCCCTTGCATATTATAGTTCATCACAAAGCTCTTATAGCTTGGTGGCAGTGATTGGAGAATTCTGTCAATAACCGAGTCATCTGGAAGATTAACTCCCAACTGAGTCAAGCGGCTGTGCAACCCAGACATTCTGAGTATATGCTCAGTAATAGAACCATTCTCCTCCATTTTACAGCTAAAGAACTTGTCAGAGATGTCATACCTCTCGACCCGGACATGAGCTTGAAATACCAATTTCAGCTCCCGGAACATCTCATATGCTCTGTGGTGCTCAAAACGTCTTTGGAGCCCCGGTTCTAAGTCGTAAAGCATGGCGCACTGAACTATCGAGTAGTCATTAGAACGTGTCTGCCAGATATTCACAACATCCACAGACGACGCTGGAGGGGGTGCGTCACCTAGCGGTGCATCAAGGACATAAGCCTTCTATGCAGTAGTGAGGACAATCCTCAGACTGCAGACCTAGTCCGCATAATTTCTTACAATATCTTTCAACTTAGTCTTTCTCTAAGAAAGTATAAAAACTGGGAGCTATAGCGCGAGCTATTGATCTACAACATAATTTGCAAAGACAATTTTAGACTATGTTCATGATAATTAGTTCAGTTAATCAAATTACTTAATGAACTCTCACTTAAATCAACATCCCTCAAGTTGTCTAAGTGATACATGATCCAAATCAAGTAACCCATGTCCGATCATCACGTGAGATGGGGTAGTCTTCAATGGTGAACATCTCCATGTTGATCATATCTACTATATGACTCATGTTCAACCTTTCGGTCTCCTGTGTTCTGAGGCCATGTCTGTACATGCTAGGCTCGTCAAGTTTAACCCAAATATTTTGCATGTGTAAAACTGGCTTACACCCGTTGTGTGCGAACGTAGAGTCTATCACACCCGATCATCACGAGGTGCTTCAAAACGACGAACTTTCGCAATGGTGCATACTTAGGGAGAACACAATTTCTTGAAATTAAGTAAAGGGATCATCTTATAATGCTACCGTCGTCCTAAGAAAAATAAGATGCATAAAAAGGATAAACATCACATGCAATCAATATGTGACATGATATGGCCATTATCATCTCGTGCCTTTGATCTCCATCTCCAAAGCACCGACATGATCTCCATCGTTACCGGCATGACACCATGATCTCCATCATTGTGTCGTCATGTGGTCGTCTCGCCAACTATTGCTTCTACAACTATTGCTAACGCATAGCGATAAAGTAAAGCAATTATATGGCGTTTAACAGTTGACTCGCAGGTCACACAATAAATTAAAGACAACCCTATGGCTCCTGCCGGTTGCCGTACTCATCGACATGCAAGTCGTGAACCTATTACAAAACATGATCATCTCATACATCAATATATATCACATCACATTTTGGCCATACCACATCACAACATGCCCTGCAAAAACAAGTTAGACATCCTCTACTTTGTTGTTGCAAATTTTACATGGCTGCTATGGGCAACTAGCAAGAACCGTTCTTACCTACGCAAAGCCACAACGGTAATAATCAAGTTGCCTTTTAACCTTCTATAAGGACCGCCTTCGTCAAATTAGATTCAACTAAAGTAGGAGAGACAGACACCTGCTAGCCACCTTATGCAAAACAAGTTGCATGTTAGTCGGTGGAACCGGTCTCATGTGCGAGGACATGTAAGGTTGGTCCGAGCCGCTTCATCCCACAATACCGCTGAATCCAAATAAGATAAGAGAGGTAACCAATTTGAGCATCAACGCCCACAACTTTTGTGCTCTACTCATGCATACACATCTACGCATAGACCTAGCTCTGAGGCCACTGATGGGGAACGAAGCATGAAAATCAAAAAAATTCCTATGAACACCCAAGATCTATCTAGGAGAAGCATAGACACGAGAGGGGATAGTGTGTCTACGTACCGTCGTAGACCAAAAGCGGAAGCGTATATAACGCGGTTGATGTAGTCGTACTCTTCACGATCCGATCATGATCCGACCGATCTAGTGCCGAACGGATGGCACCTCCGAGTTTAACACATGTGCGGCTCGATGATGTCTCCTCCTTCTTGATCTAGCAAGCGGGAGGGGAGAAGTAGATGGGATCACAACCAACACGACGGGGTGGTGATGATGGTGGTGGTGGAGCACCGACAGCGCTTCGCTAAGTGTCGTCGGGACGAGGCGGTGGTGTAACGGGAGAGAGAGGGGCGCCCAGGGGCTGGTATATTGTTTGGGGCGCCCCCTCCTCTATATATATAGGCGGAGGGGTGTGGGGAACAGCCCCTCCAAGCCCTAGGGCGCAGCCAGGGGGGAGTTCTAGGACTCCAAGTCCAATCCTATTCCTACTAGGACTCCCTTTTTTTCCCTTCCCTAGCCACGTGGGCTTTTGAGGACTTGGTGCGCCTAGCCCAATAAGGCCAGGGCGCCTCCCCTCAGCCCATGCCAGACCTTGGGACGTGGTGGACCCACTTGTGGACTTCTGGACCCCTTCGGAATCCTTCGAAACCTTCTGGAAGCTTCCTAGTACAATACTGAAAAAACTGCACCTTTTTTCGGAACCCAAAATATGACTTCCCGTATATAAATCTTTACCTCTCGACCATTCCAAGACTCCTCTTGACATCCGGGATCTCATCTAGGTCTCCGAACAACATTCGGTTACCAATCATCAAATATCCCAATACTACTCTAGCGTCAACGAACGTTAAGCGTGCGACCCTGCGGGTTTGGGAATCATGTAGTCATGACCGAGACACCTCTCCGGTCAATAACCAGTAGCGGGACCTAGATGCCCATATTGATTCCTACATATTCCACGAAGATCTTTTATCAGTTGAACCACGATGTCAAGGATTCAGTTAATCCCGTATGTAATTCCCTTTGTCCTGCGATATGTTACTTGCCCGAGATTCGATCGTCAGTATCTCCATACCTAGTTCAATCTTGTTACCGACAAGTCTCTTTACTCGTTCCGTAATACAAGATCCCGTGACTAACTCATTAGGCACATTGCTTGCAAGCTCTTTATGATGTTGTATTACCGAGAGGGCCCAGAGATATCTCTCCGTCATACGGAGTGACAAATCCCAGTCTCGATCCATGCCAACCCAACAAACACCTTCAAAGATACCTGTAGAGCAACTTTATGATCACCCAGTTATGAAGTGACGTTTGGATACACACTAAGTATTCCTCCGGTGTCAGGGAGTTGCACGATCTCATGGTCTAAAGAACAGATACTTGGCATGAAGAAAGCTGTAGCAAATAAACTAAATGATCTGATGCTAAGCTTACGGTTGGGTCTTGTCCATCACATCATTCTCCTAATGATGTGATCCCGTTATCAAATGACAACTCATGTCTATGGTTAGGAAACCTTAACCATCTCTGATCAATGAGCTAGTCTAGTAGAGGCTCACTAGGGACACGGTGTTGTTTATGTATCCACACATGTATTTAAGTTTCCGGTCAACACAATTCTAGCGTGAATAATAAACATTTATCATGAATAAGGAAATATGATAATAACCAATTTATTATTGCCTCTAGGGCATATTTCCAACAGTTTGATCCTCTTGAACTCCTGTCCACCAAAAGTTCCTTATAATAGGAGTTAGTTTAGATAGGAACTTTTTGGAAAAAAGGATATTTGACATGTAATACACAGGAATAGAGGCGAAAACTGATTTTATCAGAACTAATCTAGCTGCATGAGAAAGTCAGTTTGCTTTATAGTTGGAAAGCTTTGATTTGAATTTGTCGTAAACAAAAGCATATGCAGCCGATCTATCTTTCGAAGGCAAAAGAAGAGGATGCCCCAAATGAACAAAGAAGTTGTCTATGTCAGGTGCTGGGAAAAAAGTTTTGATATTATGTTTGACCTGCATATTGACATTCTTGCTAAAATGAATCCCTTACTTGTTCCAGTTGGGAACTTGACCTGATTCATGATAGAACTGATTTAAGATATTAGAGATGGCTTGTACCTCCTGCATATTAGCTTTGCCACAAACGATGAGGTCATCTGCAAACATCAAGGAGTGAATGGGAGGCCAGTTTGGGCCAAGCAAAATACCTGTGAGGTGATTGTCTTGCAGAGCATCCTGTAGCTTCAAAGATAACTCGTTAACTGCAAGGACAAAAAGGTACGGCGACAAAGGACACCCCTGTCTAATACCTCTACTGCTTGTGAAATTTGCATAAGATTGGCCATTAATGACAACAAAGAAAGTCGGTGACGAGATACAAGCATACACAAGATTAATGAAATGCATGTGAAGCCCTTTTTGTTCTAGAGCCGTAACTATACAATGCCACTCTAATCTATCGAAAGCTTTAGCAAGATCGATCTTTAACATGAAATCTTGGCTTCTCCAAGAAGTAAGAGAGAAAGAGTGGGCAATTTCCTGGGCAACAACAATATTATTACTAATGCGTCTGCCTTCAATAAAAGCTTGTTGGGAAGGATGAATATAATTAGGAAGGTGCATTTTCAATCTATTTGCTAAGGATTTTGCAATAATTTTGTAGATTACGTTGCACAAACTTATTGGCCTAAAGTCCGAAGGAAGACAGCAAGTAAGTTTTTTCGGAATGAGAGCTATCTGGGTATCATTAAGATGCGGGGGAAGAATACATGTGGTGTAGAAGGTTGTAACTACTGCCGTCGCATCATCTCCAATCCAATCCCAGGCTGAAATATAAAAAGCAACATTGAAGTCATCTGGTCCTGGTGATGCATTCCTTCTCATGGCTTTGAGTATTGTCCAAATTTCCTGCTTATCTGGTATTGAGTTTGTGAAGTCATCTGCATATTGCGACAAATCCATGTTTGGGGCTGTCCTGCCATTGTTAGTAGATGATGATCGAAAAATATTTTAGAAATAGTGAACAAATTCATTTACAATATCAGAAGGATCAAACAGATCATTTCCATAAGCACCCCTAATTGAAACAATGCGGTTCCTGCGTTTACGTTTTTTAACTGCATTATGAAAGAAGGAAGTGTTCCTATCTCCACGAGTAGCCCAATGTTTTTTTGCTCGCTGCCGATAATATTCAGTAAGCTTAGTCATGTTTACCTCATATTGGGCCATCAAATTTGCTTCTAGATTGCGGTCTTGTTGCTGCAGTGGTTGCATCTGAATGTCATTAATCTGGTTTTGTATGCAATCAAGTTGCTGTTGAATCGGTTTTTCTTTTTGCACCATTTCTTCAAGGTCCCTGCAAGGTTAGTAGATCTGGTATGGAAGGATTCATTTGCAGTAGCATCCCAAGCATTTTTAACAACAGTTTGGTAGTCTTCTTCAGAAGTCCACCAATTTTCAAATTTAAAGGTAAGCTTGGGCTTGTAAATTTTAGAATCAGTAGAGACTAAAATAGGAGTGTGGTCACTAAGAATGATAGGCAAATTGAAAACATTTGTTTTAGGGAAAAGAGTGCACCACTCAGCATTGGCAAGACAGCGATCAAGTCTTTCAAAAATTGGGGTAGAAGAAAAGCGCTTGTTGGTCCACGTGTAAGCCGGACCACTGTAACCCAAGTCAAAAAGACCACATTGCTTCACAAGAGTATTAAAATTACGCATACGATGCTTGTCTACATTGACAGAGGTAGTATCCAAATCACACATGATATCATTCAAGTCTCCTAAACATACTACTGGCTTGCCTAGATATTCAATGATAAAATTGGAAACATGATCCCAAATCATCCTAGTGTGGCGATGATGTGGATCTCCATAGATACAAGCCAACAGAAAATCAGCATTAGAAGCTCTATGAACAACAGTAGCTAAAATCATATAGTGGTTAAAGAACTTAATGGAAACACAAACTTCATCAGACCAAAGCATCCAAAGGCCACCAGAACGACCCTCAGATGGAACTACAAAGCTACCAGCGGCATCAAACCGAGGATTAAGTTGCAAGGAGATGTACCTTGAAGTTCTGGTTTCAGAGATAAAAGTTACTTGTGCACCCGTAGATTTCATCAATTTGGCCAGATATTCCATTTTAGTTGAATTGATGAGATCTTTTCCCATTCCCTGGCAGTTCCAGCTGACAACCTTCATAGTACTCGTGGTAGCTTTGGGGGATTGAACTGCTGCAATGTTGCCTGAACTTAGTGGAGTAACACTGATACGTCCATTTTGCATCATGTTTTACAACTGTTATTTATGGTGTTTTTAATCAATATAATACTTTGTGGAGCAATTCTAATGCCTTTTCTCTCTTAATATGCAAGATTCACACAAGGAGGGAGAATACCGGCAGCTGGAATTCTGGACCTGAAAAAGCTCTATCAAGATACCTATTATGCACATCTCCAAATGAGCTGAAATTTCACGAAGAATTATTTTGGAATATATAAAAAATATTGAAAGCAAAAAGTACCAGAGGGGGCCACCCAGGTACCCACGAGGCACCAGGGCGCCCCCCCCCCCCCCGATACCTCGTGGAGCCCCTGGCTCACTTCTGGCCCACATTTTCTGGTATATAAGTGAATTTGACCTAAAAAAATTAGCGAGAAGACTTTCGGGATGGTGCGCCGCCGTCTCGAGGCGAAACTTGGGCAGGAGCACTTTTGCTCTCCGGTGGAGAGATTCTGCTGGGGATACTTCCCTCCGGGAGGGGGAAATCATCGCCATCAACAACACCAGCGACCCTCTCATCGTGGGAGGGCCAATCTTCATCAACATCTTCACCAGCACCATCTCATCTCAAACCCTAGTTCATCTCTTGTATTCAATCTTTGTCTCAAAACCTCAGATTGGTACCTGTGGGTTGCTAGTAGTGTTGATTACATCTTGTAGTTGATGCTAGTTGGTTTATTTGGTGGAAGATTATATGTTCAGATCCAATATGCTATTTAATACCCCTCTGATCTTGGGCATGATGATGATTTGTGAGTGGTTACTTTTGTTCTTGAGGACATGGGAGAAGTCTTGTCATAAGTAATCATGTGAATTTGGTATTCGTTCGATATTTTGATGATATGTATGTTGTTGATTCTCTTAGTGGTGTTATGTGAACGTCGACTACATGACACTTCACCATCTTTGGGCCTAAGGGAATGCATTGTGGAGTAGTAATTAGATGATGGGTTGCTAGAGTGACAGAAGTTTAAACCCTAGTTTATGCGCTATTCCGTAAGGGGCTGATTTGGATCCATATGTTAAATGCTA
Source organism: Thinopyrum elongatum (assembly GCA_011799875.1). Classification (NCBI taxonomy): domain Eukaryota; kingdom Viridiplantae; phylum Streptophyta; class Magnoliopsida; order Poales; family Poaceae; genus Thinopyrum; species Thinopyrum elongatum. The sequence continues at coordinate 578,222,485 of CM022302.1, read as the reverse complement.
TGGTTAGAGTAATCTTAATTCTTCTTTCGTAGTTGCGGATGCTTGCGAGAGGGGGTAATCATAAGTGGGAGGCTTGTTCAAGTAAGAATAGCACCCAAGCACCGGTCCACCCACATATCAAAATATCAAAGTAGCGAACGCGAATCAAACCAATATGATGAAAGTAACTAGATGAAATTCTCATGTGTCCTCAAGAACGCATTACTTACTATAAGAGATCGTTCCGGCCTGTCCTTTGCTACAAAAAGGATTGGGCTATATTGCTGCACACTTTGTTACTATTGCTACTTGTTACTTGTTACAAATTATCTTGCTATGAAACTACTCGTTACCGACAATTTCAGTGCTTGCAAAAAACACCTTGCTGAAAACCGCTTGTCATTTCCTTCTGCTCCTCGTTGGGTTTGACACTCTTATTTATAGAAAAGACTACGATTGATCCCCTATACTTGTGGGTCATCAAACACCACTCCTATGTTGTCTGCCTCGGTCAAAGGGAAAGAACTATTTCTCAGGCGACCTCTCCAATTACGGCCATTATTGAAATTTTGATCTCTGTGCTCTGGTACGGCTGCTTCCCGCCGGCGCAGAAAGCCATCGCCTCCGACAAGAGATGCTCGCTCGGGAAGAGCCCCAAGCTGTCCCAGCTCCCAGCGCTGACGGCCAGGGCGAAACCTCGGAAGAGCGCGATCGCGCTGGAGCACGCCGTGTGGGACGTGGTCATGGAGGGTTTCTGCAGGAACCTGAGCAGCCTGCACGGCTCCAACGCCAGGGTCCGTACCTTGTACGGGTGGGTCGGCAAGTCCGCCTCGCTGTGCCCTGGTCAGAGCGCTTGGCTGTTCCACAAGCCGGTGCGCAGGCTCCAGGCGTCGGTGCAAAGCCGGAGCGGCCTGTACAGCTTCGTCAACCATTCACTCCACTCCACGAAGAACAGAGCAGATAATGAATATGGCGGTGGTGATGCGAGCTACAAAGCCAAATCGATTTGCCCACTTAGCTTCAGTAGATCCCTAGCTCGTCAACCTCCCGGTGGGACTAAGCAACTGAATAAGCCAGGCACAGATGTAGATGCTTTCTTTTGGGGATTTTTGGGATGGGGAGAAAGAAAGGAGAAATTTTGGTGGGGGAGACAGCAGAACAAGGAGAGAGCTCAGATCTGGAGAGAGATTAGGACGCAGACGAAAGAAGTAGAGGGAATCAAGCGGAGAGAAGAAACGGCATGTCGCCAATCGCCGGCATTTCGCCCAAATCGCCACTGTGGGCACTGTAGCAAGGGAAAGTCACTCCCACACGGTTGACTAATTTTACATGAGTTCGGTATTATTTTATAATATTGCATATGCTCAAATATGTGTGTTAGATGAAGAAGGCCAAATTTTAGGCACTAGTTTTAGGACTGCTCGAAAAGCAGAAGCTTTTTGGCGCCCAAAAACCTTGTCTCTCCTCCATTTTCCGGGCATCAAATTTTTGGGTTGCTGTTAGAGATGCTCTTGGAGCATGAAACATGACGATCCGACAACGGGGAGGCCAAGAGACGAACCAGACTGTGGGGAGGAGCTCGTCTGGGACGACGACGGTGATGGCAGAATTCGACAGCGGAGAAGTGCGGGGACGGCAACACGTTGCTCGGGGACCGCGACGGGAGCTTGGGGACGGCAGCACGTTGCTCGGGGATGTCGACACGGTGCCCTAGACGACGGTCGTGGGAACTCGGAGACGGCAGCCGGAATTGGGCGAGACCGGATGGTGGCATCGCGAGCTTGAAGGGTGGTGATGGGGGTCGTGGCGGTGGCCCCCGAGCGGCTGGATTGAGCGGCAAGGTGGCGGCGGGGCTCGCCGCGATTGGAATTAGCCGGCGCGAAGGCGGGTGACGGGGTTGAATCTGACAGATCTCGGGTAGGGGTCCCGAGCTGGTAGCCTTGGCACGATGGTAACAGGGCCACAGGATTTTACCCTGGTTCGGGCTCTCTCTAAGAGATAGCACCCTACTTCCTGCTTTGATTGTATTGATGAATGGGATATGGAGTATAGGTTGATCTACCACAAGATCGTGCATGAATGAGTTGGCCTCTACGGTCTACATCCCTCGGACACGCCGGGGGGGGGGGGGGGAGGCGGGTAGGGGGGGGGGGTACCTAGGATTACACATAGGTCGGTTACATCTAAAGATAAGCATGCCGAAGATTGCATTCGTGGGGGGGGGGGGGGGGGGCGACGAATGTGGCCCACTGGTTGGTCATTTTGGGGGTCCTCAGCCCGGCCACGTCCTCTGGGAGCCGTGTGGTTAGCACCCCCTTATCCAGGGCACCAACAGTAGCCCCTGAACCAGTCTTCAAGCCAAGGACACTGCTCGGCCTTACCAAGATGTTCTTCATCCTCAGTCTTTGGTCTTGCAGGCGGGTTTAACAAGCCCTACATCCTTGCCTTCCGAATTAGTACCATACCCGAGAAGATCCTCGGATCCGAAACTTCCGTGTCGAACTCGTTGCCTTAAGAGCAAAGCAAACTTCAGCCTAGGACAAGTCAATGGCCCCACTCTGACAGCTTTTCAAGCATGCAGCCGGATTAGGGCATGTACAACGGCATCCACTCAGCCGTCTATAGCCCATGCCACGTGAGATTTTTTATTACGTGGAAGAGAGAGAGTAGGGAGAGAGAAGGAGGGTGTCTGTAATTTGGCAGACGGTCGAATCCCACAAATATCGCTACTTAGCGGTAGCTTTTTCACCGTTGTACGCTGAGCCGTCGCTAGTTTCCCATTTCCCCTCCCAACCGCCTTATCCCATGATGCCAGATTTTTTTTTTTTTTTTGGAGATCCTATAATTTGGGGGTGCTACAGATGGGGAAATAGACGATTTATTGTAGAGGTCGTTTTTACTACTGTCTATAATTGACGTGGAGGATTGTTACAGACTCAAGGTGTCTCAACTAATGTACATGCCCTTATGACACCCGCATACGGCCTAGGGGCCCACCATCCATATGTCCAATCGAACGGGTTGTAACGGGCCCCGAGACACGTTAATCGGTATCATTACTTTCTTTCGTCGATTTACCTGTGCATGTAGGGCACGACGCCTGGGAAACACACAGATTTACTGTTGTAGGACTCAAGCGTCCCATCGACCCATGACCAGAGATCCATATACAAAGCCACGATGAAAAGGCGAGAGATTTTATATCCCATCGCCTCCCTTTGCTTCGCACGAGTCTCGACTGCCCCCTCAGCTCAATCGCCGTAAAGAGCTTGTTTGTCATGGAGAACGTCGCAGCTTCGTCTTCACGCCCCTCTAGTCCCCTTCAAGGAGATTGGAAGAGCTGCTCGGTGTCCCAACTCCCAAGGCCAACTGAATCGGCTTTCTACCACCGCGTACTTGCCTGAGCCAGAGTTCGGGCACGCTCGCCCAGGATTGATTTCCCTGGGTGCCGAGGTCCTTCAAGATCCCTTCCCCAGGGCCTCTTAAACTTTGGCTCAGGCAAAGTTTCCTCAGGGGCCTCTTAAACTTTCCTTCTCCAGGGCTTATGCTTCCCTATTCATCCTGTCCTCAGGGGCCTCTTAAACTTTTATGGGCTCCAGCTCCATCCTTCCCTAGTCATTTATTTTTGCACTTCACACACTACAGCAAGACAGCAGATGGATTATGGTATCCATGTCGGTTTTGTGGCAATTCAAGCAATTCTCACAAATTAGAGAAATTATCGTCGTCAGTGTCACATAACTGAACATCTCTGTGAGACAAAAGTTTGAAACGAGCTTGGCAGTCACGGGTACTATCGACAGCGAGACAAACACATGAAAATCATGGTCCAGCTGTAGCCAATACAGGAAAGGAAATAACAGAAGTTAGTGAGATTACATAGTTTAGTGCATATACAGAAGTTAAAACAATCACATCAGCTACAAAACAGTAGCGAGAGGTACAAGATTATTTGTTGTAACAAACTAAAATATGTCATAGCTGTTGCCCATACAGGAAAGAATACTAACAGTTGTGATCAAAAGAATATTTTACAGCGAAGTGTAATGCAAACCATCATTTGTACCAACTGACATTTGTATTCATACAAATATGGCAGCTTAAGATCAAGCTAGCGTCTGAAGTGTTTGAATATATGTCAATTTCTGATGGCAAACAGTGTGGGCCAGTAACCAAATGCCTGATCTCAGTCCACTGAAAATGAAAATCTGCTAATGAGGCTTACAAATTTGGCTCGGTGGATACACTGCACTGCACTTGTGCTCAAATACACATCACGATGGGAATCATAAGAACAAAATGAATGTACTTTCTGCTCAAATACACATTACAGTGGGAACCAAAGCAGAACCAAAAGTTCCATCTTTTTTTGCTCATGCTTTGGTGTTACATGATGATTACTAGTGTTACTAATTCAGTTGTCAACTGATCCTAAGGTTAACCACCATGGCCTAATTTGTTACAAGATTCTGCTTCCTAGCTTCAGCTGTCGTCTCACTCCAAAGGAACTGACAGATTAACAGTGCCACACATAGAGAATGTACATGCCATCTGGACAATGTGTCTACAAAAATGTTCCTACAGAATGAATTGCATGATAAAAAGAGGAAACCCAAATTCACAATTCTTTGTTGTGGACCATTCAGAGTCATTTTATTCAGCCTCTGAATGATGAGCAAGTGTCTGCATTCTTGGCAGAGTTGTAAATTGGCCCCTAGATTCAGTGCATAGAGCAGCTCTACCAGACACCAGACAGTTAAGCTCTTCGTAATTCAGAAACCACAGCCAATTCATTCATTCGATCAGTACATTGCTAAACAATTCCAATCATCCTAGCCAACCAAGATTGCCAGCTCAAGCAAGCATGATTTTCAATAGCAAAAACTGCACGCATGATTTTGCTTGGAATTCAGTTGTTCACTATTCAGAAAACCAGCTAATCAAACACCACAATAGACGAACTAAGCTAATGAGAACCAAGTCCATGGAAGGAAATTTAACATATTACTACACTATGGAAGAAAAGTTAATCTGATACACTTTGAACACAGTACTAATATCACATACACTAAAAAGCAAGAATTGCTACTACTATCTAGCTATAGGTACCACAAACTGAACTAATGGTAATATAGGCAGCAGCCAATAGTAGTATAGATAAAAAGGTACAGTAGTTTAAAAATGCAGTGCCAAATCTTATAGTAGCTACTGCAACTAGCACTAACAAGCCAAAACCACTTGGCCTGGACATGTACTGGCGAACAGGATGGCTAGCTCTTGCCGGGATCCTGTGAGGTGAGCCGCGGTGGCACCCCACGTGGATTCTGCCCTAACCAAACAAGGCCTGGGAGATCAAATTACTAAATGGTGAGTCAGCCTCTCATGGAAAAAAAGAGAGCAAGGAGGTACACCTATACTGGTAGTAGAACATCGACATCCAAAGAGAAAACTACTATTACTGTATTATTAGAACGATGCCATGTATCAAAACACCAGGGGAAATCAAAGCAACTGTATGTTAAGTTACCTAAGCTTAGCAGTGGCAAAGTTGCCAGTACTTGCATTTTACAGGTTCTACTTCTACCAACAGATAACAGTACTAGCCTAACACAGGTTTAGAACTGAGAAAAGAAAGAAAGAGGCTAGGATTAGTAGTGCGGAGAAATAGTTCAGTGGTTACACGACACTACTAGTAAAAATACTAAACAGGCATGGAACCACTGTTCCAATGCTTGCTTGATGAGCACAACAGAAGAAAATATTAATTCATTGCCTTTTGTTCGTGCGTTTCGAGGCAGCACGCCGCTCGTCTGTCAGGTTCGAAAGAAGGGACCAAGCAACGGTAACCTCTATCTTGCAGAAGCCAAGATCACATGTGTCACAGCTCGTGCCAGCCTTTTGGGCTCGAAGACGCCTCGCACATCATCATCATTGTTGTTGTTGTCTTCTTCACCAATCTGAGAGGGCGCCATGGAAACCAGCAGCTTTCCTCCCTTGAGATCCACAGAAACGACACGCCTCGAGAGCTCGATAATGCCCGTTGAAGGGTTGATTGGCATCATTCCATCTCGAGAATCGAGTAACAGCATCATGCCTTCACTCACGGTGGTGATACGGGCGATGAAGCGCCCCCTGATATGCTCCGGCCACACCCCATCGATGACCTTCATGCTGACAGTAGCCTCGACTGAAGGGACCAGCGGCGCGTAAGCAAACTCGATCGTGCAACGCTTGCAGAGGATACTTGAGCAGATAACATGCTTGGACAGGTAAGTCTGGGGGTAATTGAATATTCTGAAAGCCAATAGCTCGTCTTTTTCAGGCTCCGTTCTGCTCTTCACTTTTAGCTGGAATTCGATCGTGATTGGGTCAATTATGACGACCGCACGAGATGGGCCTGTTAAGAGCAGAAGCGGATCCTGCAATGCAAAGTGAGAATGAAAGTAGAACAAATTAACAAAACAGACAGATCTACTTAGATACATGGTGCTTACCTCTTGGGTGAGGATTTGGCAGTTATCCCTTGTGCGGTTGAAGAGAAAGTTGCGATTGTGATCTGCAGAATCCCTGGCCGCGACCAGGCCATGGACTTGCAGCGGCCACTGGAGGCCGTCTTGTACGTCGGCCACTCGGATGTAGTAGATGTTCATGGTACACTCAGGTCTGGCGTGCCGCGGGATGGGTCCGGATGTATAGCGCATGGGACCAAGACGTGCTGCATTACATGAAGCTAGTTCAGTCAAGTGTGACGCACAGATACTTAATAAGATAGCGATGCTAGAGTTTGTTGTTGTTGTTGTCAGTAAACAGCAAGAGCTTCATGTTCATTTCCAAATTAGAACACTGCTTGAACACCGTTAATAACATGGCCTTTGGACTAATAAACAAACCCTCCTCTGATGAAAGGCAATCCGCACCGCACCACCCAGATCCATGAGTTGGATTTGTGGCTGGCAAAGTAAATCTAGTTCCCAGACAGATCCCCATTTGCTCCATCTACCTAGTTTCTTGTGATAATCGATTAATACATACATAGAACAACCACGAAAATTCCAAACTGCATCGCTTCACTCCCTGGCAACAATTTTTTTTTTTTAAAGAACAAGAATGCGAAACAGGGGAGAAGTTTACTCTGGTCGTCGAAGGAGCCAAATTCGCCGTCGAAGCAGCTCTCCCACAGCCCGCGGAAGTTGTCGATCTCATCTTCCTCCCTGTATACCTCCGTCTCCGGTGGCTCCTCCTCCAACCCCTCGCCGGACGGCGGCGGCGACGGAGGAGGTCCCCTGGAAAGCTTCTCCCTCCTCGCGCCCTTCATCTTCTCTCCCCTTTTTCTGGCCGGAGCCCCCTCGCTCTCCCCGCCGGAGATATCCATCCCCGCCAACCCGCTGCTCACCATCTCTTCCATCGCCGGCTTATGGTTTCGATCCAGTTTGTTTTGGACATCGATTTGTTTGGGGGCGGAACAGAAAGGAGTCGCTGGTTATTTGTTATTAATTGAGGGCGAAGTATCATGTGAAAATGAGTATTCGGTGAAAATCTGGAAATTTCTACCGTGGACTGTTGGATCAGCAGCGGACGTCATGGATCACAGGTGGGACTCCTAACAATCCACTTGAACGCACATTAGCAGATAACCCCCTCTCTCTATTCAACTACTCCAGGATTTAGTTATTATCCCATAAAGAAAATTCACCGTGTCCATAACCTATCCGCACCATGGCGACTCGGCCCCGCGGTGCTCTCCCCAGGTGACGACGGCTCGATGGCCGGATGGCTACCCCTCAGGCATCGGCGACGGTGCGTCAACGCCTCGGGCGATGGCGACTGGCGGTCAGGGCGCTGCCACACGCAAAGGTGACTCGGCGGCCGGAGCTCCGCCCGCACACGACGGTGCTCGACGCCTCGCGTGACGCTACGGCGGCGCAGCTGCCCCTCATGCTACGGCGACTCAGTGGCCGCGAGGCTGTAGGAGATATGCCCTAGAGGCAATAATAAATGTTATTGATTATCTCCATGTTCATAATTAGGTTTATGTTCCATGCTATAACTGCTATGGTTCTCAAGTCTGCAAATAAAACGAGGCTTGGAGGAAGACTCATATGCACGTGTGGGATAATAAACGATAAAATGTATTCCTAGTCAAGCCTCTATGACTGGCTCAAGTGTTGCATGATGGTTCTGTTTTCCTGATCATGGGCATGTCTATGCCAGCAACTTTGAGGGCACAATGTTAGAAGAACATTTGTGTTGAATCGACCCGATTGATGTTATGCTATGAGTTACTTTCGTCACAAGTTAATGGTTAATAACACAGAGATGGTTAACGTTTGCATAATTCCTCAGACCATGAGAGTATCGAGTTTCTTCATGCTTGATTCATGAACTTTGGGGTTTGTTAAACGTCATCCGTAACTGGATGGCTATTACGGCGGCTTACGGGTTCATGGGAAAATATGTCAAGTAACTTGATAGCTCAAGATTGGGATTTGCTCCTCCGACGATGGAGAGATATCTCTGGGCCCTCTCGGTGTTACGGTATCCATCATCGTCTGGCCAGACACTTTGTGATTTGATCACGGGGATACCGGAACACGGTAACGAGAAAAGAGAACAATACCGGTAACGAGGTAACTGGCATAGTGGACAAGTTCTTGACCCACGAAGATGCCATCATGTCTCACCTCGGGTATTTGTAACATATCGCGAAGCAACAGGAATAGCACACGGCAACTGGAGGTTCACTCGAATATTCATTCGTGTGAGTATAGGGGTCAATATGGGTGTCCACGGCTCCGATGTTGATCATTGATCGGAAGGGGTTCCGTGTCATGTCTATACTTCACCGAACCTATAGGGTCACACGCTTAAGGGTCATCTATCTGCTGAATACTAGACAGGGAGTCTGAGAGAAAATCACCGAAAAAGTTTCGGACAGCGGAAAAGTTCCGCAGAGAGAGGTCACCGGATGAGTTCCGGTGAAACTGAAAAGTTGTTTCAGAGGATACCATTAAGTCAAATTGGTTTCGGCACATGCCTGATAATTCTTGGAGGGTGCCAGAATCATTCTGGAAACTTTTGGGAATTTTCTGGAAGAAAAACCGGAAATGTTCCGGAGCTGCCGGAACCACTTCAGATGCTTTTCGCAGATGAAAATCACTAATCTGGAATTGTTCCAGAACGCGTTGAAAATTATTTTAGTGGGTACTGGAAATGTTCTAAGCCCACATAAATATTTTCAGTTCGAACGGACGCTGAAAAATGTCGTCGTGAATAGTGAAAGTACTTTTTGGAAAGCCACATTTTTGGGCTTTTGCTCCAAAATATCTTGGAGATGACATGGATGGATGTGGCTGAAATTTCTGCCCCTCCACCCCTCCTTCTCCTATAAATAGAGGTGGAGGGGGCTGCCCAAACTCACTCATTCTCACATACAAGTGCCATGCATAATCTGGCTTCTCTCTCCCTCCCACGAAAAGAGTTTCGTAGAGCCGAAAGGCTGTCTGGGTTCCGGTGGGAACTAGTTCTGGACGGCGAAGCCCTGCCGGATAGATGACACCGTATGTGTGCAACTCTGTAGAGAGGTCGTAGTTTCGATCTTAGTGCCCGAGGGGCTGTTCGAGAGTGCCTCCCGAAGGGCTGTCCAAGTGACGGTCCGAGTTCTGTGAGTCCTCCCGAAGGGCTGTCCAAGTGACGGTCCGAGTTCTGTGAGTCCTCCCGAAGGGCTGTCCATGTGACGGTCCGAGTTCTGTGAGTCCTCCCGAAGGGCTGTCCGAGTGACCGTTCGAGTTTCGAAGGTCCTCCCGAAGGGCTGTCCGCGACACCGTCCGGGGGACTGTTCGACCGCCTCCCGGAGGGCTGTCCGAAGGGAAGACGAGGGTATACATCCTCGCGGTTGGGAGGTTGTAAATCCTAGCTGCGGAGATCTGCACCGCCGATCGTCATCGACTCTACTTCCGCTGCGCTACGAGTCGGTAACGAAAATGATCAAACCTTGCATGCAGTCTCCATAGTGGTCCTGAGCTGGTGCGTAGGTCGGAAATTTTTTGTTTTCTGCTGCGTTACCCTACAGTGGCATCATGAGCCGTGCTATGCGTAGATGCAGGTTGTGATCTAGAATACATGGAGATGTATGGGTGTTGCACAATATAATTAGGTAGTAGATGAGTTCTATTACTGAACATTATTTGTGCGGGTAGCAGATGAAATCTGTTACCCGATGTTCTTGTTGCTTCCCTGGAATTTGCATATTTCTGATCTTGACAACAGCATGGTGGAGTTTCAATGTTCTGGCAATCCGCGATCCTGATTGATCAACGAAGTGCTAACAGTCCATTGAATTCCACCGTAGTTAAAAAGAAAGATGAAATTTCACAAACGAAAGGGCAATGCAGATATGATCTGCACGGGGGTCATGCGTATGACAAAGTTTAGTATGGGGCTCGAGATTTTATTATCTCGGTTTTCATACACCCTGGAAAATTAATCTAGCGACTTGAATTATCATACTTGATGATGGACGTTGGTAGCTTCGGTTTGTTTCGAAACCTTAGAAGCCACGTAAAACAAATTTTTGCTGAACCGATTAGAGGTGTCTAACTTGGTTTTGCAGGAGGGTTTGCATGTGCATGTGATGTGGTATAGCAGAGCTCATAATAATTTGATTATGTATGAGATGACTATATAATGTAAATTGATTAACATGACCTGCGTGTCATGATTTGGCATGATGGCTGGAGCCATATGATTGCACTTAAAATGACCTGCGTGTCAACCTTGTTGTAATGCATTATTTTATTAGCTATAAAGATAGCAATATTGTCTGTTGCATCGACAAGGTGGTGGCAATCTTCGCAAAGGTGAACACCGACGCGAATGCCGAAGACGAAGAAATACAAGACTTCTCCGTCAGAAAGGGCTATACCATATCATGCTATTATGAATTGCCTGAGATGTTTATCCCTTATGATGCACCCTTCTTGATTGCGCGGTAGTCGCTTTTATTAGGGTGATCTCTCACAAAAATATCGAGTAGTTAGTGTTCTCCCAAGTGTAGCACCGTCACGGCACCTAACTTTTCGGGGTATCACATGGATGCATGGGTACGAACGATTAGGGAAGTGTGAGGCGGGTGAGTTGAGACCTCGCAGCGTGATCACTTGGTTGTCTTGACGTTCAGGCATGAAAGTCATGAGCTCGGAACACACGCATCGAAAGATGAACAAGAGTCACATAGAGATGTGATTGGCAAGTTGGCCTACCGATTGCACTTCTCGTCACTTGAGATGGATGCATCCTTGGCGTTGAATTGTAATATGGATCTTGAATCACTCACAATCAATTTTGAGAGATATTGATTTGAGTGGGAGCGCACTTTTGAATTGACTTGTTTAATTCTCAGTGCAATTTATTATGAACACTGCCTAAGTGTGGTTTGCATAATAGTTGTAGAATTATGGCTCGCATTTCCACCTTCCCTATTAAAATTGAATAGCTGTTAAATATCTGGTTAAAACTTTACGGTTGGTAACGTAATGTGAGGATTGTCCTCAAGAGTGCCGAGAAGGACTTTGTCCTATCGCATACTTTCGGTATTCTTTCGCTTATGCTATGGATCATGTGACTCTCGTCCTTCGATCCAAAAGCTAGAATTCCGTTTCAGTCAAGTGCAATACATTTGCTTCCATGAGACCCGAACTTCGAAAGTTTGGATAGTTATGTGATATTCATGGAATCTGAAAATCATTTTCAGAGACAGACAAAGGCTAAAAGATATGAGATATCCAAAGCAATATTTGTTTGCAAACTATTAGTAAAGGAGTTTACTATGCATTAGACTGATAAGAGAGGGATCCAGAAGAACGACTGTCATATGATGAAAGGTGAATAAAACAACAACTTAAAGAGAAAGGAAGTGTCCGAAGGGTGTTAGTGAAACTTTCACGCCTAGGAAGTCCAGGGCTAACGCCACTCTTAAGTTGGGTGCTTCTTCTGAGAGTAGGAGAAATACTGAAAGTTAAACTGTTAGAAGTATAAAGGCAATAAGAAAGAAGACTGGAATATCCAGCTCATGTATGAATGTCATACAAGTTTTTGATGTATAGAAGGCTGGTCAAAGATATAGTTCTTGGGAATTATGATTAAATTGTTAATCACTGATTCTTGGGTATTGTGAGTTAATCACAAAGATACCCGCTCGATTGCTTTCTGTTGCAACTCGATGTAAGAACTACTATGGCCTGAAAGACTAGCCAGGAATGAGGTTTTGGTATACACAGGGAACATAGTAAATGTTACTATACCTTCCATCGATGTATTACTGTCTGTATTTATTTTCATAATTCATTTAGAGTTTCACAAACTCTAGCCCATTGCATAAGGTATCTTGCAAGAAGGTTGTTCATAAGAGAACTTTTTATGTTCGATGTTATGAATAACATAAGGGCCATGCTTTCATTGAGAATATGATATATGTTATGAATAATGATAATAATATATTACCTCTGGATTTACTTTCATAATTCATTTTAGAGTTTCATACACTCTAGCCCATTGCACAATGTTTGTTGCAAAAGAGTTGTTCATAAAAGAACAATTGTTGTTCAGTATTATGAATAACATAAAGGGCCATGCTTCCATCCGAGATTGGACGTATGTTATGAATATTGATGGTAATATGATACATCTATAACACTGACGCTAAATGTCGCAAGACTAAAAGAATACCACACAAGTGTAGCACTGCATTTGGTCACATTGGAGAAACCCGCATGGAAAACTCCATTATGATGGATTTTGAAGTCGTTTGATTTTGAATCATCTGACACTTGCAAATTTCCTCCGAAAAGTGAAGTGACTGAAATACCGTTCACAGGCCATAAGGAACGGACAACAAACTTATTGGTGATCATACATTTGATGTGTGTAGTCCGATAAAGGTTGTTGCAAGTAGTGGATTTATCTAACTTCAGAAATGACTCAAGTAGATATGTGGATATTTACTTGATGAGACGTAAGTCTGGATCTTTTGAAATCATTCGAAAGGTTTTCAAATATGAAGTAGAAGTTATTGTAACAAGAAAATTATGTTTCTACAATTCGATTGTAGAAAGAAATATTTGAGTTACAAGTTTAGCGAATGTCTGATGAGTTGTGAAAGGGGTTTCATAACTTGCACCTCCCGGAACACCACTGCAAGTGGAAAGTCCGTGAAGATGTAATCGAACCATTTATAACATGGTAAGATCAAAGATGACATAAATAAATTTGCCATTATCCCTTTTAAAGTGATGCTTTAGAGACTATGGCTTTTACACTGAAAAGAGCTCCATCGGGTCTGTTGAAATGACGCCATGGTATGGTACGCCCAACCATGTTATATCTTTTCTTAAACATTTGGAATATGGGGCTTGTGTAAAAGGTTACAAACCTATTCCAAATCAGACAAGTGCTACTTTGTAGGTTATCCCAAAATGTTGGGTATTCCTCCCTCACTATACCAAGGCAAATAGGTTTGCCACAAAGAACGGTATGCTTTTTGAAGAAAATGGTTCTTTCAAAAAGGTGAGTGGGAGAATAGTGCAACTCGACGAGATAAACAGTATCTTCGTCATCAGATCAAAGGAAAGAGACCTTGGAAGCAATTCCAGAGTTTCCTACTGCGACTGATACGGAAGTCTCTACAATAAAATGTATGGACTTCGGTCGAACTTGCAGCTGGACCACGTAGGCAAGGCTCGTGCAAACTTCTCAGGTGCGCAAACGAGATATTGTTGTTAGACAACAGTATACCTACGATACACAAGGAAGCATTGATGGGCCCTGACTCCGGAATTGGCTAAATGCCAATACAATCCGAGATAGTTTCCATATAAGTGATTCAAGATTAAAACCTTGATACACCTTTCGGAAGACTTAGAGTCTCACGAATATTTATGGAACTATAACTGATACGAATAAAAATGTTTTATCCATAAAGCTCGACTTGTTGCAATATACAAGTTCAAGGAGTTGACTACGATGAGGTTGCTTCACCGTAGCGATGCTTAAAGTCGGTTCGGGTTGAACTAGCAATTAATACATATTTCAATCATGAGATATGAAACAAGGATGACGAAAGGATTTCCATCTGATGGAAATAAAACCAAGGACTTGCATGTGTTACAGTCCAAGGTATTTTGTCAGTCCAAAGGATGCTAGTAAGTATGCAAACTTCAGAGTTCCAGCGATGGACAGAAGAGAGCAAAATGGAGTTGGAATCTTCGTGTTTTGATTATATGGTTAAAAGGGTTTTGACTTCATCAATGGGTAACGAAGATGCTTATGATTCAAGAAAGTAAGTGGGAGCATAATAAAATTTCTAAAAAACGTTGTGTGCTTGACACATTGTTAATTGGAAATAAATTTCTTGACACGAATTAGGACTTCATTTGAAAATAGTTTTTCGATGAAGTGCTTGGGCTAAATAGCCTTTATATTAGGCATGATGATCTATGGAGATAGATTTACCTAATGGGGCTGAGCAAAGATACATATTGACAAGATGCTAAAACCTTTTAGCATTAAAAACGTCAAGGAGTGATTCTTGCCGAAGTCACATGGAAAGAATTTTTGCAAGACTCGGTGTCCCAAAACACTGATGAGCAAAATACATGATGGAGATTCCACACACTCTTGTGTTTGGATTAATCATGTATTCCATGGTATGTAAAAACAACCAGATATGTCCAATACTCCCAAAGTTGTTGCAAGTATAGATACCAAAGTGATCAAAAGTACTGATCATGGGACAACAGTGAAAAAGGGTCATTGAGTACTATAGTAGCACTGATGACATGTTTTCTCGCAAGCGGAGATCATGAAGAGTTCGTTGTAAAAGGTTACATCGATACAGTCTTCATCCATGCTCCAAGCGATTTTCGATTTAAGTTAAGAGTTTTGTGCAATACACAATATGGTGGCACGGTAGTTGGAACTTGTTCCAAACAAGTTACTGTGGCGAATTCTATAACAGAGGCAAAGTATGTTGCCGCTTTTAAAAGCGACAAAGAAGATGTTGAATCATATAGTTCATTCATGAACTTAGTATGGTTCCAAGATGGCTTTTGTCAATGGGACACTACTACAGGTAGTTGCTCCATAACTCAGTCTGAGGAATCCAGGTTCGACCTGTGATTCACATACATGCAAAGCCAAGTCCACACAAAATACGAATTTTGTGAAAACGTGAAAACGCGAGGATATGCATAGATACACACGGAGCTGAAATCGTCAGATCCGTTGGACATCAGGCTATACCACAAGCGAAGCATATTTACACCGGTGTGCCACAGGTGTGAAGTGCATTAGCATTAACTAGATTATTGACTCTAGTGCAAGTGGGAGTCTGTAGGAGATATGCCCTAGAGGCAATAATAAATGTTATTGATTATCTCCCTGTTCATAATTAGGTTTATGTTCCATGCTATAACTGCTATGGTTCTCAAGTCTGCAAATAAAACGAGGCTTGGAGGAAGACTCATATGCACGTATGGGATAATAAACGATAAAATGTATTCCTAGTCAAGCCTCTATGACTGGCTCAAGTGTTGCATGATGGTTCTGTTTTCCTGATCATGGGCATGTCTATGCCAGCAACTTTGAGGGCACAATGTTAGAAGAACATTTGTGTTGAATCGACCCGATTGATGTTATGCTATGAGTTACTTTCGTCACAAGTTAATGGTTAATAACACAGAGATGGTTAATGTTTGCATAATTCCTCAGACCATGAGAGTATCGAGTTTCTTCATGCTTGATTCATGAACTTTGGGGTTTGTTAAACGTCATCCGTAACTGGATGGCTATTACGGCGGCTTACGGGTTCATGGGAAAGTATGTCAAGTAACTTGATAGCTCAAGATTGGGATTTGCTCCTCCGACGATGGAGAGATATCTCTGGGCCCTCTCGGTGTTACGGTATCCATCATCGTCTGGCCAGACACTTTGTGATTTGATCACGGGGATGCCGGAACACGGTAACGAGAAAAGAGAACAATACCGGTAACGAGGTAACTGGCATAGTGGACAAGTTGTTGACCCACGGAGATGCCATCATGTCTCACCTCGGGTATTTGTAACATATCGCGAAGCAACAGGAATAGCACACGGCAACTGGAGGTTCACTCGAATATTCATTCGTGTGAGTATAGGGGTCAATATGGGTGTCCACGGCTCCGATGTTGATCATTGATCGGAAGGGGTTCCGTGTCATGTCTATACTTCACCGAACCTATAGGGTCACACGCTTAAGGGTCATCTATCTGCTGAATACTAGACAGGGAGTCTGAGAGAAAATCACCGAAAAAGTTTCGGACAGCGGAAAAGTTCCGCAGAAAGAGGTCACCGGATGAGTTCCGGTGAAACTAAAAAGTTGTTTCAGAGGATACCATTAAGTCAAATTGGTTTCGGCACATGCCTGATAATTCTTGGAGGGTGCCAGAATCATTCTGGAAACTTTTGGGAATTTTCTGGAAGAAAAACCGGAAATGTTCCGGAGCTGCCGGAACCACTTCAGATGCTTTTCGCAGATGAAAATCACTAATCTGGAATTGTTCCAGAACGCGTTGAAAATTATTTTAGTGGGTACTGGAAATGTTCTAAGCCCACATAAATATTTTCAGTTCGAACGGACGCTGAAAAATGTCGTCATGAATAGTGAAAGTACTTTTTGGAAAGCCACATTTTTGGGCTTTTGCTCCAAAATATCTTGGAGATGACATGGATGGATGTGGCTGAAATTTCAGCCCCTCCACCCCTCCTTCTCCTATAAATAGAGGTGGAGGGGGCTGCCCAAACTCACTCATTCTC
Organism: Thinopyrum elongatum; assembly: GCA_011799875.1. Taxonomy (NCBI): domain Eukaryota; kingdom Viridiplantae; phylum Streptophyta; class Magnoliopsida; order Poales; family Poaceae; genus Thinopyrum; species Thinopyrum elongatum. Next base: position 578,205,661 of record CM022302.1, on the reverse strand, counting down.
ACATACAAGTGCCATGCATAATCTGGCTTCTCTCTCCCTCCCACGAAAAGAGTTTCGTAGAGCCGAAAGGCTGTCTGGGTTCCGGTGGGAACTAGTTCTGGACGGCGAAGTCCTGCCGGATAGATGACACCGTATGTGTGCAACTCTATAGAGAGGTCGTAGTTTCGATCTTAGTGCCCGAGGGGCTGTTCGAGAGTGCCTCCCGAAGGGCTGTCCAAGTGACGGTCCGAGTTCTGTGAGTCCTCCCGAAGGGCTGTCCAAGTGACGGTCCGAGTTCTGTGAGTCCTCCCGAAGGGCTGTCCATGTGACGGTCCGAGTTCTGTGAGTCCTCCCGAAGGGCTGTCCGAGTGACCGTTCGAGTTTCGAAGGTCCTCCCGAAGGGCTGTCCGCGACACCGTCCGGGGGACTGTTCGACCGCCTCCCGGAGGGCTGTCCGAAGGGAAGACGAGGGTATACATCCTCGCGGTTGGGAGGTTGTAAATCCTAGCTGCGGGGATCTGCACCGCCGATCGTCATCGACTCTACTTCCGCTGCGCTACGAGTCGGTAACGAAAATGATCAAACCTTGCATGCAGTCTCCATAGTGGTCCTAGGCTGGTGCGTAGGTCGGAAAATTTTTGTTTTCTGCTGCGTTACCCTATAGAGGCTTCCCCGCACAACGGTGGCTTGATGGCCATGGTGATGCCCTCAAGCGACGGTGACATAGATCCAAAAAACTTATTATGCAGTCGCTTGCTCCTGTTGTCTAATTCTACATCCCAATGCTTTGTTTCTGTAGTATTAATTCAGAAATTGTATCTGAATGTTCTATTTTTTGGTGAAGCCTGCAAGCTTGCTTATGTAGTCCAAATTCTGAAGTTGCATTGGCATGCAATCTGTAATCTTTGGATGTATGAATTCAGTTGAATAAATTTCTTGAACTGGGCTATTTTACATCAGTGATTGACAAAACAGAAAAGCGAAGTTCTGTTCCAGCAGTATCTTTTCTGAGCCCTTTTTCTAGTCACTCAATGTGAGTTATCTTGAGCAATCTATTCATACTGGCCCTTAATATGAATTCAGTTGAAGATAATTGAAAGGGGAAGAAAAAATGTCAGGTTCTCAGTCATTCAATCTATAATAATTGAAAGCTTTGTTCGGCTGAACATAGGTAAAGAAGAATCTAGCCAGAGTTGTGTTCTCAACCATAACAACGACAAGAAAAAACGCTGATCATATCACAAAAGATACAATTCAGAGCAGACATTGTGCATAAACCAATGAAAACTTACAAATCTTTCAAAAGATAAATATCTATTCATGTCTCTCTAGAAGAGATAATTGAATTTCTCTGAAGGTAAACAAAAGAAAGTATTCAAAGATGATATTTGCCATCTTGCATATGCTTGACAGTTATCATGGCCTCACAAGCACATCTAGTAAACTTTCTTTGCTTCTCTCCCTTCAAATCCTTCTTATGTTCCTCCTCTTTTGTTCGGAAACCCGCTTTGCCACGAAGAAATCGCCTCAGGCCACCATATTATCTACAATCCTTTTTTGTCCAATTCTGACTGAAAACCCAAGATTGTGTGCATATGCCTTGTAAAACTTATTTACATCTTCCTTAGTCTCGAATGCCATACCTACAATCGGCTTTACGTTGTCATCACAATCGGGTGTACACGATGAATCCTAAATATTACAACACCCATTAGCCATATAAGCCAATGATTGTTAAATTTGAGCGAAATTATGGTGATAATGATATTCACGTAAAATAGGCCACCTGTAGCTCTCCTATAATGCAACATCGCATGATTAGTTCTTATCAATCGAGGAACAACAACAATCGCCAAATATCCATGTTCCGTATAGTAAATATACATGCTCTATACACTGGTTGACCTATGGCTTTCTATTGCATAGCTTGTGAATTTTTTCTTAAAAAGAATTGCTATGCTTGACAAAAACGGTGAAAATAATGTCTCTGTGTTTTGTAGCAGCCAAAGCTTTCTCATGATGCTGAAGATAGTGAAAACCAATTTGCGTACAAAAACGCTGTCTTATCAGTGTACCCTACTCGTCATTCTAGGCCAAGTATATATTGAATTACAATGCTTGTCCGTTTGCTGTACTGGATTACCTGTATATGACTATATATGAAGAGGCAGCGGCGCGTCAGGTTTAAAATTGTGGGGGGCAGCGGTGAAGAGTGCTCCGAAGGGTGAGTCCCGGGTACAAGAGGGTGAGCCAAGTCCAATGGAGGGCGACACACAGCCGACGAAGGCCCCATCACGATCGATGGAAGGGAAGCCATGGCGAGAGGCGCGGTTGGCAGAGGGAGAGTCGCGGTGGATGGAAGGCTCATCCCGACGGTAGGAGGTCCAGCCGCGGCCGGCTGAGGGCAGGGGCAACGCGCCGGTGGAAGGTGCATCCCCAGCGGCGGACGATCGAAGAATTCGATCTCAGGAACTCACGAAGAGTCGAGCCCTATTCACCTCATGATTAATAGAGAGAGGGGGTTATCTGCTAATGTGCGTTTAAGTGGATTGTTAGGAGTCCCACCCGTGATCCATGACATCCGCTGCTGATCCAACAGTGCACGGTAGAAATTTTCAGATTTTCACCGAATACTTCATTTTCACCGGATACTTCGCCTTAATTGAGGGGGTTCAAACTGCACAAGAAAAAGGTGTCGGCCACGTTGCTTCCTCAGAAAAAAAAAAGGTCTCGGCCACGTTGCAACTAATCAACGCTCCAGATTTTTCATTATTTTGTTTCACTCCACGCTCTAGCGAACGGCCAGTCTACAGCCGGATCTACTTAAAAGAAAAACGGCATATACCTAATATAATTGGTGTTTTTTTTAACACAGTACAGACGTAAGCGCTCATACATACACGCATACGCTCACCCCTATGAACGCACACACGCACACCCTACCCCTATGAGCACCTCCGAGAGACTGAGCCGGCATATCATCTTGAGATTTACGAAGTCATCAGGATTTGAACCCTGGTGGGCTGGGATACCACTGTCCCTCTAACCATCTAACCACAGGTTGGTTCGCATATAATTGGTGTTTTTGGGCACGGGTTCATCATTAATTTAAATGATTACATTATACCTAATCCCCTACCTTTGTACTCCCTCCATTCCTTTATGTAAGGTGCATTATTTTCAGCGCACTGACCAGGGCACATAATTATTGATTAGTTAGGACTAAATTATCCTTGGCAAACTTATTAGTTAGTGGCAAGTAAATCAGTTAGTTCTGAAAAGTAAGAGATACAAGCAATCGAGAGAGATACTTTCTTTCTTTTACTACAAGAAGAGATACACACAATCAAAGACAGAGATAATTTCCTCTTTTTTCAAAGGGCAAAAAAGGGCATTACGAGAAATTAGAAGAAATACACCTTACATTGTGGAATTTTATAAAAAAACAAATACACCTTATATAAAGGAATGGAAGGAGTATAAAGTTAGAATTGATTGTGTTCAACTTAATTTCACTTGTAACAAACGGATCAAGATTAAGATTATCATAACTGGTCTTACTGATAGTAAAAACACTAGCATCTAGATCAATTAAAGCATTGAACTTAACTAATGCAATCTCAGTTTTAATAGTGAGATGAAATACTCTTAGAGAGCATCTACAGTCGAACTAGGCAAATCCGGGCCTCAAACGCCCGCGAACGCGTTCGGGCGTTGATCGGTCAGTCCTCAAATTTGCTCATCTGCATCTGGATATCTCATATTAAAAATCTTAGATTCATACAAAAGCATGCAAAAATAAATAAATACATGTACTACATAGATCAACTACACTAGTCCTCATCGGAGATGTCCACTATCTCCGTGCCCAGCTCCGGGTACATGGGCGGCAGCCGCAGCTCCGCATCGGCCTCCGCATCCATCTCTGCTTCGACCTCGTCGAAGAGCGCGCCGGTCGCCGCCCGTTCCTGCAGGATGAACCGTCAGTTGGCCTCCACATAGACCTCATCATGAATGGACTCCAGGATGGTCTACTGCTCCGCCATCTTGTCCGCTTGGACGACGGCGAACTCCGCCTCCGCGTCCTCCATGTGACCCCCGGAGCCGGCGCCAGCTCCTGCTTCGGCTGCTCCGCCTCCTCCTCCTTCACCTCCTTCGGAGTCGGCAACTGCTCCTCTCCCTCATCCTCCTTCGTCTTCTCCCCCTCCTCCTCCTCCTTCTCAGGCTCCGGCGAGTTCGGAGGCAGCCCAGCAGTGATACGGGCGGCGCGCGCGGCGCGCCTCGCCCGGATCTCCTGCTCGATCTGGTACGGCGCTCCGGTGTGAGCATAGCGTAGGTGGTTATCTTTTGTCGGATCATGGCATATCGGAGAGCGTGGGAAGAGCGCCGAAGTAGGAGAAAGGAGGTGGATAGGCTCGGGCTGGCGGCGTGGGGAGGGAGGACGTGGATGGGCCAGGGTTGTAGGATGCCGACCGGCTTAAATAGTCGGATTTGGCCTCGGGCGGCGAGCCGGAGCGGCACCACGAGGCGTTCACACCCCCCACTGGAGGAGACGTCCGCCGGACCGCCGGGTTTTCGGGGCGATTCCGCGTGGGACCCCATTGTCAGTCCGACGTGGCGGACGCACCCGGGCGCCCCATATATACCCCATATTTGAGGCCAGTTTGGGGTGCCCGGCTGTAGATGCTCTTAGGCAAGCAGGTCAACAGAGTAAATTAGTTTACACAACAACGGCTCTCTAGGCCACTTATACAATATCTGAACCCAATACAAAGAGAGAGAGACAACAGAGAATGGTAATTGGTTCAGAGAATGGTAAGTAACGAAATTAGAATACGCTGGTAATGGAAATGGAATGAGAAAAACTCAACATTGTTTGTTTTGTGAATGTAACGGTATGCATGTACAGTATTTGGTTCAGATTCACAAATTAGGGAAAAAATTATCTGAACAACAGTCATGCGGTCACCATGAACATTGCAAGCATCGAATCCTGCAGCTGCGAGTGCTCCTACGCTACCGTCGACGGCGGCTCCGCCTCCGTTAGCTGCTCTCGCATGCCACGCGAACCCCGGCACCTCCGCCTCCCCCCCTGCCGGAGATCATGGAGCAGCACGCAAGAAAAAACGGGAGGAATGACCATGGTATCGTTATCTGTTTCCGGTGGGGGTTGAGCGGTATCAGCCATGAGTAGCGATGTAATTGGATTACATGGAAAGCGATTATAGCCCATGTGAACCAAACACGAATAACGTTTCAAGTTACGCCGTAATCTGATTAGGGGCAAAATTTGACGAACAAAACACCTCCACAGATTTTCCCCTATGGAATGCACCTACGGTAAATGTGACCCTAAAATGAGCTCTCCCCCTATCTACGTTCCTGTTCTCCAGCTCCGCTTGCTCAGTAGATGTTCTTCCCCTATCTATTTACTAGAGAATTACAGTAATGCCGTTGCAACGAGGAATCCGTTGTTGTACTATCATTACAGCATTACAATTTGGCCTACACCATCAGACTCGCTAATCTGTGCACCTCAGATGGATCTAGTCTAGGGTGGAAATGCATTGGCTCCAGCAATCATCACCCCAAGCTTGCACGGAAAAATAACTCGTGTCAGTCAAATCAGTTCCTTGCATATACAATCATACAGATGCATCAAACAATAGCAGCAGCAAAGTTTCAAAAATTACCTGCTTCAGATCATTCAACACATGGCACACCTTACTTGGCAGGCCTTCACTTTCGATGTCCTGCATCCACGGAAAATAGAGTTAGCTCACTCAAAGGCAATCTCAGATATTAATAAGCTGGTGTGCGGAAGGCAAAATGATCTGGACCAAGATTACACATCTCACCTTCAAACCTGCAAAGACTTTGCACACGTGAGACAGCACAGCCGGGTTTTTAACATCTGCTAGTTTTCTAAGAATCGCATATGGATACTTGAAAAGCTGCACAAGAAAATTAAACTTACTGTTAGAACGGACCATGTAAATGTGTTAAAACTCAGGAGCGCATAAGCATGTGTATGCTACCACAGAGGCTTGTTATATTGAAGTATACATGCAAATGGTTCACAGAACTAGAAATGTAGCAGACCTGCAGCAGTCTTGGCATGATGTCATGTATTGGTAGCTCAGACAAATCAGCATCAACACGAAAATCTTCAGGAAAATCCTTACATATCTGCCATCAAATGATTTGTGTTCAACAAGTTATAGCATATGTGATGATTCATAGTGTATCAATTATTGAATACTCCCTCTGTACCATAATATATTACATTTTAGCAGTTTAATTTGAGCTGCTAAAACGTCATATATATGGTAGAGGGAGTAGATACCAAGTTACCAGCTAGTGGGACCCCCGTCCAACTATGTGGGTACAATTAGTGTGAGTCTTACAGAATCAAAATCCATGCTCAAAGCAAAGTAGCAGGAGCGATTTGCATTACCTTGCATATAGCTTCTGCGGCACCTTCCTTTTGGTTCAGGTCATGGTTATCTAAGCACTGACCCAGGGTGTCAAACAATTCAATCCATCCATCAAACCCAACGATTTGAAGAAGTACACTGACAACGGTGCAAGCAATCGATCTAATTTCCTTATTAGGTGAACCAATGCAAGTCGACAGTTCAGACTTGATGTACTTCTGGGATGAAGGAGGCATGGAACTAAAAGCCAATCGCAGATTGTTTTTCAGCATTAAACCAACAACTTGCCTTACTTCAACAGATATTCCCTAGTATAAACACGAGATATACGAAGATGTCAGTAAGATCATATATACTACACAGATCAACAATCATAACCATATCAGCAGTTCAGGACCGAATCGTACTCTAGAACTAAGGGCTCAAAATCTACATACCTCTTGCAGGACTAAATCTACATACTTGATGCACTTCTGGTTCTGTCTTCCTACGATTGGTCTCTATAGGAAAAGCTAAATATTGTACGAAAAAGCCGTAAACAGAACAGGAAATTCTGAATATCTAACCCATCTTTTTTTAGAACCATATCTAACCCATCTTGATGCCTTAACTAAATGGATATCTACTCAAGCTGCTGATATGATCCTGACTCTGTTTGCAATCCGGTCTAGAATTAAATTCAGCAATAGCACAACCTGTGTAATCCCCAGCCAGGGAAAGTGTGTAGAAGATTATCATGAAGGTTTTATTTCTGCGATATTACTCAAGATTAACAAATTTAGTCCTGGCATCCATGCTATACAGTAGTAATTTCAGGGCAACAGTAAGTAGAACTAAATACAGGACTAGGCAGGGGCATGGCAGAAAAGAATCAAACGATCGAGGGTTTGGGGTCAAGGATTACCTTTTCACTGGTGAGGAGAAGGATAAGGCAACTGTGGAAGTTGGGGAGCTGCTGCCAATTAGCAGAGAAGTGAATCCTGATGAGACTGTTGATCTCAGTGAGCGTCACAGCCGCCGCCACTTTCTTCTGCTGCCCAATAATTACTGGCAGTGCTTCGTCCTCACTGAACTTGAGCGTAAGAAGGTCCCCGGCACAACCTTTGAGCTCCCAGTTTATATTGTTGCTTGAAACATCATCAAAGGCATTGCGGCTATGCCTAGCCCAACTGTGGATTTTGCGATCCAACGGTTTCCCTATTTTCTCAACAATACCACTCTCCAATGTTGTTTCCACCAGTTGTTGCACACCCCTAATTCGTAGGGCCTCAGACAGTATGATCATTGTCCATTGCAATGCTTTTCCTCTCTCGGTAGTTTTAGACTTGTAATTTTCCGGGTTGAAATCGAACAATTTGCTAAATATGCTACGAAAACAGTGGCGCCCCACAGTTATATCGGCACTGTCATCATAGTAACAGAATGTAAGGTATGAGAAATCACAAGTGAAATGTATCGTTTGTCTAGTAAACTGACAGGAAGGGGTATTACTTACACAGCTGAACTGTATCCTGAGTCGTACGGAAGGATACGGTATGGAAGCCACTTGGGCCACTCCGGGGTCACTACATCGTTGAACAAATAGAATTTGGGATCAGAATTATGACCTGCACTTCGAGGACGGAAGCCCAGGAAATACAAGTCCGACTCTCTAAACAAAATCTCCACGGAATCTTTTCCGTTTTCTCTGAGTATTTCAACAATGTGGAATGTGTCTCGGCCATCAACAATGGGTGGTGTGACTGGATGGCCCCCGAGAATCGTTGAACATATCTCTAGCATCCTTTGGAAACGCTTCATCATCAGGCGGTGGAAAGACTTCTCGGTAACACCTAGTCCAATGCGGAACCTTGGTACATCCTGCAACCAAAATGTGCGACCGGTCAATCAGAGACACTAATAATAATAATAACTAACTGTGATTATGAGATGACATGAATTAATATTCAGATGGACCAACAATGGTACAAATTCATACACGAAGGGGACAGTTAATAGCTAGCAACAGAGGTCAGAGGGCAGGATAAACACAAGCTGAAGGACATGGATTACTTCGCAGAACCACACAACGAAGCAGATGGAGCAAGCCCAAAAAACAGGGGCTTGACACTATCCATCGGATTGGAAGGCGACAATACAGCTCTAGGGCACTCAAGACTAGCACCATCTGCCGCTCATCGGACGCCCCCGCCCCTGCGCAGCGGATTTATTCATTTTTCTCCCCAAAGACAGCGTTTTCTGGCCCCTCAAAAAAAAAAAAAAAGGGATCGGGTCGCTAGTACCTCAATGATGCTCTGGCGATGCTGGCGCACCCGGCGCGCTGCCTCCGTTGCAGCTTCCTCCAGCTTGGCTACATCAACAACATGAGCGTCGGCGGCCAGCACCTCCTCCTCAGCGCCTGCCCCCTCTGGATCCACGGCTTGCCTGGCGTCGTCGATGTCGGCACCGGACTCGTCGCCCGGGACCTCGATATCACCTCGGGCGCCGCCGTCGGACTCGCGGCGCGGGCGTGGGGTCTCCATGTGGGGAACACGACGACGGCTTCTTAATGACTGTTTTTTCTGGATAAAGTAGTACAGTAGCAAAGAGATGGTGAGATGAGATCCAGGGGAGAGATCACGGTAGAAGCTACAAGCAAATCGGGTTGTTCGTCGATGATGGCTGTTAGGTTATGCAAGCAAAGTACCTGGCCGGAGCGGGAATTGGCGTGGTCCTGGTGGCGCTCGTCGAGGTCGCGCACCTGGCCGAAGCTCCGGCGTCGGTTGGCGGCTGAGCGCAACAGGCGGAGCGTCTCCTCGGAGTAGTTCTTCTTCTTCTTCCCCGGCAGGTTCAAGTTCTCCATGGCCGGAGCAGAGGCGGTAGCGCGAGCGAGATAGGGTTGGGGTGGGTGTTGGTGAACACCACCGGTTGCCGCTGCCTGCCTCCGCCGCGATGGGTGGGTTGGAGCTAGAAGTGGAAAAAGGGAGGGAGGGCATGGCAAGTTGCACCCTTTCTTTATTACGTACATTTCTTTACACCACCCGGTTGCCCTCCCTCCGCCACGAGTCCACCATGGGTTCGAGTTTTTCTGTTATTTTCTCTGTGTTATACTACCTTCGTCTTACTTTATTAGTTTCCTTTGTATTCCGTGCCAAATTTTGATCTTAAATTTAACTAATAAAATGTTAATGCATGCTATAAAAAATAATACAATTGAAAACTATGTTTGAATACGAATTCAATAATATAAGTTTTGGCGACATGCATTAATATTTTGTAAGTTAAATCTCTAGTCAAAATTTGGCACAAAATACAAAGGAGACTTATAACCCAGGACGGAAGGACTAGGATTGGTGATTCGAATTCTGGTATCTGCTTGCACACTTCAGATCTTATGGTTGGTCCCACGTAACGTAGTCCTACCGTACAATCAGCGTGTGGACTTTCCTACTGAGTGCTACTGTTGCGGCCTCATGCTCCAACAAATTCTCTCGCGCATCTGTCCGCAAAAAAGGGTCAGCCATTTGAAATTCATGGAAATTGGCTGATTTCATATAAATCGAATGAAATTAATTATATTTCGACAATTATGAGAAGTTTCATCGTCTTCTGTGCTTCCCCACGCATGCAGGCGCTCGCCACTCGTGGATCACGAAAAACGGCCAATTCGAAGCTGCTTTAAGTTGGGTGCGGGCCAGACAACCAAACAGACCGAAAACATTTCACGCGGGCAATGCACCCTACAAAACGCTTCTTATGAGTATGTATTGTTGAGGTTATTTTTACTTGGGATCTATCTGTTGTCTGCCTGCCAAGTAGGAGTAGCCAGGAGCAGGCAAACCGCATCGCCAAGGAAAATGTTTTGCTCTCGTGCGGGACGCCTCCTTCCTTGTGGCGTCACCACCCCACCACGACGAGAGGCAAGGCAGGGCCACAGCCACTGACAAGTGGGACTCCCCGCACGCTTGCCCACAGACGGCCTACCTGCTAGTTAGTGTGGAGCGGAACGGAACTACTTCACGGACGACTTTAGGCTGAACGATACATGCACGATGGCTAATCCAAGCGCCTACAGCTGTTCAGTATTGCTAATCGATGGTGTGAGGAGCTAGCCATGTCGTGCATGTATCGCCGTCTGTGTAGCAATGCTCGGAGCGGAATCAGCCAGGCGGAGCTATTTGCGAGCAGCAGCACGTGCCGTCACAAGGGCAGGCCCGCCAAGACTATGGATATCCACTATCAAGCTCCACTCTATATATATTCTAGTACATCTATAATAAATATAAATAAACAAGTTTTGGTTCTTTCCGGCTGCTCAGTCGCCGTTCTCCCGATCCATTGATGGATGTGTGCGCGGCACGGCAGCAACTTGCAATGGTGAAGCGGAACACGTGCCGCTCCTACAATGGAGTTTGCAACCTTTCCGTCTGCCGTCCATCTGGCCAGTCGCAGTCCTCTGCGTCACGCGGAGGTCCTGGCCGACGGCGTAGAGGGTGTGTGCGATGGGCGGAGGAGATTAGGGTGGGACGTGCGTGAGTGGGTTTGGAATTGGTTTTGTTTGTGGTGCATGCCGGCTTTTCCCGTGCGGTTTTTTAATACCTTTTTTGCTTACCACATGTACTTCCTCCGTCCCATAGTATAAGAGCATTTTTGACACTACACACTCCCTCCGTCCCATAATATAAGAGCGTTTTTGACACTGTAAAAAACGCTCTTATATTATGGGACGGAGGGAGTACGGTTTTACACGAGAGAGAAGAGATACGGTGGACGACCCTGCTGGAATCGCGCCAGGCTGCGGAGGTTGACCGGCAAAGTCAACTTTGTTATGCTGTTGTACCGGACCAGATCACACAAGCGGGTCAGTTGACCCTGAGTACTCATGCATGCACAGGTGATGCCCAGCCAAATCCCAGCGCATGGGGATGAGGCTGGCGGGCTTCTTATCCAGCCGGGGGTGTTGGAGGCGCTGTCTAGCGCTGTTGCAGCGAGAATCGCTACGGCTGGGGATGATGCAGAGAATAATGCCCTACCCTTTAAATTCAATGCAGCTAAAAATCCTATGCGGGGCAATTCAAAAAAGAAAGATAAAAAGAAAGGGGGGCCAAACAGAGCTGAAGATGCCTGCAAGCAAGTTCTAGGGAAAAAAAAGGGGACATTCTTTTGGGCCTTGACCAACGGGTAGTGACTTAGAGTTTTCCTTTGAGAAAGAGATGAATAGCTATGAGCGCATCTTATATGGTGATGTAAACGTCTCATCCAAACGGGTGTGCACGGGTAGAGTTGTAGCAGTCCAGGACGAGGAGGGCGGGGTTACACATGTTGCAAAGGAGATTGACGAGAAGGAAGAAGAGTACGCGCCGCGAGGTGGGGAATCGGTTGGCGAAGACAAAGATGAGATTGGCACATCGACGGCCTCCGAGGAGGAGGACCGCCGGGACAAATGAAAATCCTAGGTTGGAACTGCCGTGGTATGCTCTCCAACACGGCAGTTCGTGAGCTTCTGGAACTACAGAAGCGTACAAGGGCAGATTTAATTTTCCTTTATGAATCCCATTTGAATAATTGTAAAGCCGATGAGCTTCGTCGTGGTTTTGATTCTATGTTTGTAGTGGAAAGTGATGGTAAGGCCGATGGCCTCGCTTTGTTTTATCATGAGTCCAATAAAATTGAGTTGAACTATGTCTCGCCCCATTTTATTGATATTGTATTTATGTATGAGAATGTGGTTCAGTGGCGGTTCACGGGCTTCTATGGTCACCCGAAATGGAATGAACGCCATCTATCTTGGGATGATATTCGCAATTTACATAGTAAGGGCAACCATCCCTGGGTGGTTTTGGGGATTTTAATGAAATTTTATATCCTTCGAAAAAAGAGGATGGTGTGGCTAGACCACTTGGTATGATGAGAGAGTTCCGTGAATGCCTAAATGGGTTGTGGGTTGGACGATTTAGGCTATAATGGTGACATGCTCACTTAGAGGTTATAACACCCCTGTGTAATAAGCACTGTGGCATTCTGCTAATAATGCCAAGTCATCTTCATTTGCACAGCTTGATCATAGTGGTTAAACACCTCATATCAAATTCCTTTCTGAAATCAATTCAAATTCAAAGTGAAAATTGAAGTTGATCAAAACTTGTTGGAAAAATGTTCACTTTCTAGCAATATTCCATAACATTTATTTGTTAAGGAATACAACATCACTCTTATGCAAATATGAAAAGTAGCAATTAAAACAGAACAATTCCAGCATATTTAAATGCCATATTCATTTTTGAAAAATCCAAATGAATTTCAAAATTGCCCAAACTTTTTGTGGCAGTGCAGAGGATATTCCGAAGACCGCCTTTGTTACTCGCTATGGCTCTTATGAATACACCGTCATGTCATTTGGCTTAACCAATGCTCCAGCTACGTTCTCCCGCCTGATGAATTATATCTTCATGGATTACCTCGACAAGTTCGTTGTGGTTTATCTAGATGATATTCTGGTATATTCGAAGAATAAGGAAGAACACGCTGAACATCTTCGTCTGGTTCTGGAAAGGCTTCGAGAGCACAAATTGTATGCCAAAATACTCCAAATGTGAATTTTGGCTTTCTGAAGTAACCTACCTTGGTCATGTGATTTCCAATGATGGAATCGCTGTTAACCCGGAGCGGGTTCAGGCTATTCTTGACTGGACTCCTTCGAAGAACGTCAAGCAAGTGAGAAGTTTTATCGGCCTTGCAAGCTATTGCCGTCGATTCGTCGAGAACTTTTCAAAGATTGCCAAGCCCCTGACTAATCTGCTTCACAAAGGTGTTAAGTTTGAGTGGACAGACAAACGTCAGGAAAGTTTCCAGACCCTCAAGGACAAGCTAACTTCTGCTCCAGTTCTTGCTCCTTCAGATTCTCGCAAAGACTTTGTGATTTTCTGCGACGCCTCTCGTCAGGGATTAGGCTGTGTTCTAATGCAAGAACGAAGAGTATTTGCGTATGCCTCATGACAATTGCGTCCGCATGAAGAAAACTATCCAGTGCATGATCTTGAACTTGCTGCTGTGATTTATGCATTGAAGCAATGGCGACACTACCTTCTTGGTAATCGGTGTGAGATATATACTGATCATCAAAGTCTGAAGTATTTGTTTACTCAGCCGGATCTTAATCTCTGCCAACAGCGATGGTTGGAAACAATTACGGACTATGACTGTGGTATTTCATATACCCATGGCAAGGCTAATGTGATGGCTGATGCCTTAAGCCGCAAGTCCTATTGTAACAACCTTATGGTTAAGCGAGCTCAACCCCATCTTTATGAAGAACTGCGCAAGTTGAACCTTCGTATCGTTCTGCAGGGTTCTCTTAATAACCTTGTCATGCAGCCTGTGACGCCCCCGGCCCGATCGTGCACTAATCATACACGCAAATGCACACGATCAAGCCTAAGGACTCACGGGAAGATATCACAACACAACTCTAAAACATAAATAAAGTCATACAAGCTTTATATTACAAGCCAGGGGCCTCGAGGGCTCGAATACATAAGCTTGCGAACAAGCGTCAGCGGAAGCATCAGATATCTGAGTACAGATATGAAATAGAAACAGAAAGGCCTTTAGGAAGGCGGGGCAAAATAAAACACTACGATCGAAAGGCGAAGGCCTCCTGCCTGGGACCCTCCGATCCTACTCCTGGTCGTCAGTCAACTCGTAGTAGTATCCATCCTCTGGGTAGTAGTAGTAACGATCGTCGGGGCATCTGTCTCAGGGGGCTCCGTCCTCTGGTCACGTCAAACTGATATGGGGAGAAAAAGGAAAACAAAGCAACCGTGAGTACTCTGAAGTACTCAGCAAGCAAGGATCTAATACATTGCAACATTATCAAAGGGCGGCGTATATGTGACTGGTCTGCAGAAATGCCAGAATAGAGAGAAGGCCTGTCCTATCGAGACTAGATCTTCAGCGGTCTTGCAGCTAAAGGAGAGAGTAGAACAATACCATATAATGTTAGCAGTAATAATATCAACCTCATCCTGAGAATCCTTTCTCGACTCCCTGCGAGAAAGCAATCCCAGAGCCATACGTCTTCAAACCTCGTCCTGAGATCCCTTCCTCGACTCCCTGCGAGGAAGCAATCCCAGAGCCATATATACAGGTCTCATCACAGGTATCCAGTTCTAAATTGTATCAATCAGGATACAACTGAATGTCCATCAAGTTTTTGATGTATAGAAGGCTGGTCCAATATATATTCTTGGGGAATTATGATTAAATTGTTATCACTTATCTTGGTATTGTGAGTAGCACAAAGATACCCGCTCGATTGCTTTCTGTTGCAACTCGCTGTAAGAACTACTGGGCCTGAAAGACTAGCCCGGAATGAGGTTTTGGTATACACAGGGAACATAGTAATGTTACTATACCTTCATCGATGTAATTACTGTCTGTATTTAATTTTCATAATTCATTGTAGAGTTTCCACAAACTCTAGCCGCATTGGCCTAAGGTATCTTGGTCAAGGGGTGTTCATAGAGACTTTTTTATGTTCGATGTATGAATAACTAATGCCATGCTTTCATTGAGAATATGATATATGTATAATACTGATAATAATATATTACCTCTGGATTTACTTTCATAATTCATTTTAGAGTTCATACACTCTAGCCCATTGCACAATGTTTGTTGCAAAGAGTTGTTTCATAAAAGAACAATTGTTGGTTCATATTCATGGAATAACATAAGGGCCGCTTCCACACGAGTATTGGAGCGATGTATAATATTGATGGAATATGATCATCTATCACACTGACGCTAATACTGTCGCAAGACTAAAAGAATACCACACAAGTGAGCGCACTGCATTTGGTCACATTGCGAAACCCGCATGGAAAACTCCATTATGATGGAGTTTGAAGTCGTTTTGATTTTGAATCATCTGACACTTGCACAATTTCCTCCGACGTAAGTGACTGAAATACCGTCACAGGCCCATGGAACGACAACAAAGTATTGGTGTCATACAATTTGAATGTGTGGTAGTCCGATAAAGGTGTTGCAAGTAGGGATTTATCTACTCAGAAATGACTCAAGTAGATATGTGGATATTTCCTTGATGAGACGTACAGTCTGGATCTTTTGAAATCATTCGAAAGGTTTTCAAATAGAAGTAGAGTTTATTGTAACAGAAAAATTATTTTCTATCAATTCGATTGTAGAAAGAATATATTTGAGTACAAGTTAGCGAATGTCTGTATGGTGTGTGAAAGGGGTTTCTAACTTGCACCCCTCGGAACACCACTGCAGTGGAAAGTCCGTGAATAGACTGTAATCGAACATTTATAACATGGTAAGATCAAAGATGACATAATACAATTTGCCATTATCCTTTTCAAAGTGATGTCTTTAGGATATGGCTTTTACACTGAAAAGAGCTCCAATGGTCTTGAAATACGACATGGTACGGGGGTGTTACGCCCACCCTGTTATATCTTTCTTAAACATTTGGAATATGGGGCTTGTGGTAAAGGTTACAAACCTAGTTCAATAACAGTGCTACTTTGTAGGTTATCCCAAAATGTTTGGGTATTCCTCCATCACTATACCAAGGCAAATAGTTTTGCCGACAAAGAACGCGTATGGCTTTTTGAAGAAAATGGTCTTTCAAAAAGGCCTGAGTGGGAGAAATAGTGCCAACTCGACAATCAAACAGTATCTTCGTCACAGATCAAAGGCAAAGAGACCTGGAAGCAATTCCAAGATTTCCTAACTGCCGACGATACGGAAGTCTCTACAAAAATGTATGGACTTCGGGGTCGAACTTGCCAGCGTGACCACGTAGGGCAAGGCTCGTGCAATTCTCAGTGCGCAAACGGATATTGTTGTTAGACAACAGTATACCTTACGATACACAAGGATAGCATTGAGGGCCCTGACTCCGGAATTGGCTCTAAATGCCAATACAATCCGAGATAGTTTCCATTAAGTGATTCAAGATTAAACCTTGATACACCTTTCGGAAGACTTAGAGTCTCACAATATTTATGGAACTATCAACTGATTAACAAAAAAAAGAATAAAAATGTTTTATCCATAAAGGCCTCGTACTTTGCAAATACAAGTTCAAGAGTTGACTCGATGAGGTTGCTTCACCCGTAGCGATCTTAAAGTCAGTTCGGGTTGAACTAGCAATAATACATATTTCAATCAGTAGATATGAAACAAGACTGGCACGAAAGGATTTCCATCTGATGGAAATAAAACAAGGACTTGCATGTGTTACAGTCCAATGGTATTTTGTCCAGTCCAAAGATGCTATAAGTATGCAAACTTCAGTGTTCCAGCGATGGACAGAAGAGAGCAAATGGAGTTTGCATCCTTCGTGTTTGATATATGTGTTAAAAGGTTTTAGACTCTCATCGGGTAACGAAGATGCTTATGATTCAAGAGTAAGTGGGAGCATAATAAAATTTCTAAAAAACGTTGTGTGCCTTGACACATGTTATTGGAAATATAATTTTCTGACACGAATTAGGGACTTCATTTGAAATAGTTTTTTCGATGAAGTGCTTGGGTCCTAAATACCTTTTATCATTAGGCATGATGATCTATGAGATATGATTTACCTAATGGTGCTTGAGCAAAAATACATATTGACAATATGCTAAAACCTTTTAGCATAAAAGCCTCCCCCCCCCCCCCCCCCCCCCCCAAAGTGATTCTTGCCAAGTCACATGGAAAGAATTTTTGCAAGCCGGTGTCCCAAACACTGATGAGCAAATACAGTGATGAGATTCCACACCACTCTTGTGTTGGATTATCAGTATTCCATTTATGTAAAACAACCAGATATGTCCCAATACGCCCAACTTGTTTGGCAAAGTATTGAGATACCAAGTGTCAAAGTACTGATCATGGACCAACAGTGAAAAAAGGGTCATTGAGTACTATAGTACACTGATGACATGTTTTCTCGCAAGCGGAGATATAATGAGAGTTCGTTGTAAAAGGTTCACATCGATCAGTCTTCATCCATGCCCAAGCATTTCGATTAAGAAGAGTTTTGTGTGCAATACCACATAGGTGGCAGGTAGTTGGAACTGTTTCAAACAAGTTTACTTGGCGAATTCTATAACAGAGGCAAAGTGTTGCCGCTTTTAAAGCGACAAGAAGAATGTGAATCATAATAGTTTCATTCATGACTTAGTATGGTCCAAGATGGCTTTTTGGTCAAGGGACACCTACTACAGGTAGTTGCCTCCATAATCAGTCTGAGGAATCCAGTCGACATTGATTCACATACATGCAAAGCCAAAGTCCACACAAAATACGAATTTTGTGAAAACGTGAAAACGCGAGTATGCATAGATACACCCTGAGCTGAAATCGTCGATCCGTTGGACATCATCTATACCACAAGCGAAGCATATTTACACCGTTGTGCCACAGGTGTGAAGTTGGAATTAGCATTAACTAATTATACTAGCTAGTGCAAGTGGGAGTCTGTAGAGATATCCCTCCATAGAAGCATATAATTTATGATATCCTCCCTTTCATAATTAGGTTTGTTCATGCTATAACTGCTTATGGTTCTCAAGTCTCATAAATGTTTTTTAAAACGAGGTTGGGGAAGACTCATATGACCGTATTGGGACTAATAGACTATAAATGTATTCCAGTCAAGCCTAATGACTGGCTCTAAGTGGTGCATATGGTTCTGTTTTCCTGATCATGGGCATGTCTATGCCATCAACTTTGAGGCAACAATGTTAGAGAAACATTTGTGTTGAATCGACCCATGCGATTGGATGTTTTATGCTATGAGTTACTTTCGACAAGTTAATGGTTAATACCACAGAGATGGTTAATGTTTGATAATTCTCGACCATGAGAGTATCGAGTTCTCATGCTGATTCAATGAACTTTGGGGTTTTGTTAAACGTCATCCTAACTGGATGGCTATTACGGCGGCTTACGGGTTCATGGGAAAGTAATGTCAAGTAACTTGATAGCTCAAGATTGGGATTTGCTCCTGCGACGATGGAGAGGATATCTCTGGGCCCTCTCGGTGTTACGGGTATCCATCATCGTCTGGCCAGCACTTTGTGATTTGATCAAGGATGCTCGAACGGAACACGGTAACGAGAAAAGAGAACAATACCGATAAGACGGTAACTGGCATATGGAACAGGTGTTGACCCACTGAGATTGCCATCATGTTCACCGGGTATTTGTAACATATCGCGAGCACAGGAATAGCACACGGCAATCGGACGGTTCACTCGAATATTCATTCGTGTGAGTATAGGGGTACAATAGGGGTGCCAGGCTCCGATGTTTGATCATTGATTAGGTAAGGGGTCCGGTCTGTCCTATACTCACCGAACCTTAGTGGTCACACGCTTTGAAGGGTCATCGATCGCTGATACTAGACATGGAGTATAAGAGAAATCCCGAAAAAGTTTTCGTGACAGCGGAAAAGTTCCGCGCAGAAAGAGGAGGTCACCGGATGAGTTCCGGTGTGAAAACTAAAAAGTTGTTTCAGGAGGATACCATTAGTAAAATGGTTTCGGTGCACATGCCGATAATTCTTGGAGGTTGACAGAATCCATTCTGGAAACTTTTGGGAATTTCTGGAAGAAAAAACCGGAAATTCCGGAGCTGCCGGAACCACTTCAGATGCTTTTCGCAGATGAAAATCACTACTCTGGAATGTTCAGAACGCGTGTGATTGAAATTAGTTTTAGTGGGTACTGGAAATGTTCTAAGCCCCACATAAATATTTTCATTTCTCGAACGACGCTGAAAAGTCGTCATGAATTGTCAGTGAAAGTACTTTTGGAAGCCACATTTTGGCTTTTTGCCTCCAAAATATCTTGGAAGATGACATGGATGGATGTGGCTGAAATTTCAGCCCCTCCACACCCTCCTTCTCCTATAAATAGAGGTGGAGGGGGCTGCCCAAACTCACTCATTCTCACATACAGTCCATGCATATCTGCGTTCTTCTTCCCCCCACGAAAGAGTTTCGTAGAGCCGAAAGGCTGTCTGGGTTCCGGTGGGAACTAGTTCTGGACGGCGAAGTCCTGCGCGATAGATGACACCGTAGTGGTGCAACTCATAGATGAGGTCGAGTTCGATCTTAGTGCCCGATAGGTGCTGTTCGAGAGTAGTCCTCCGCAAGGGCTGTCCAAGTGACGGTACCGAGTTCTGTGAGTCCTCCGAAGGGCGTCAGTGACGGGTGCCGAGTTCTGTGAGTCCTTCCCGAAGGTCTGTCCATTGACGGTACGAGTTCTGTTAGTCCTCCCTAGAGGGCTGTACCGATGTGACCGTTCGAGTTTCAGAAAGGTCCTCCCGAGGGCGCTTGTCCGCGAGGCCCGTCCGGGGGAACGTGTTTCGGACCGTCCTCCGGATGGGCGTCCGAAGGAGACGAGGTAAATATCAGTGCTGCTCGCGGTTGGGAAGGTGTAAAATCCTAGCTGCGGGGATCTGCACCGCCGATCGTCATCGAACTCTACTTCCGCTGCGTCTACGAGCGGTGAACGAGAAATGATCATCAACCTTGCATGCAGTCTCCATAGTTGTACCTAGGCTGGTGGCGTAGTCCGGAAAATTTTGTTTTTCTGCTGCGTTACCCTATAGAGGCTTCCCCGCCACAACGGTGGCTTGATGGCCATGTGATGCCCTCAAGCGACGGTGACATAGATCCAAAAACTTATTTATGCAGTCGCTTGCTCCTTTGTCTAATTCTACATCCCAATGCTTTGGTGTTCTGTAGTTTAATTCAAAATTGGGTATCTGAATGTTCTATTTTTGGTGAAGCCTGCAAGCTTTTATGTAGTCCAATTCTGTAAGTTGCATTGGCATGGCACTCTGTAATATTTGGATGGTATGAATTCAGTTGAATAAATTTCTTGAACTGGCTATTTTACATCAGTGAATTGACAAAACAGAAAAAGCGAAGTTCTGTTCCAGCAGTATTTTCTAGGGCCCTTTTTCTCAGTTTCAACTCAATGTGAGTGAGTCTTGAGCAATCATTCATATGGCCCTTAATATGAATTCAGTTGAGAGAATTGAAGGGAGAAAAAATGTCAGGTCCTAGTCATTCAATCTATTAATAATGTGAAAGCTTTGTTCGGCTGAACATAGGTAAAGAGAATCTAGCCGAGTTTGGTCTCCAACCATAACAACGACAGAGAAAAACGTATCCTATCACAAAAAGATACAATTCAGAGCAGACCCATTGTGCATAACCAATGAAACGTACAAATCTTTTCAAAGATAAATATCTTAGTCAGTCTCTCTAGAAGAGAATAATTGAATTTCTCGTGAACGGTAAACAAAAAGAAAAAGTATCAAGATGATATTTGCCATCTTGCATTGCTTGACAGTTATCATTGCCTCCCAAGCACATCTGTAAACTTTCTTTGCTTTCTGCCACTCAAATCCTTCCTTATGTCTCCTCTTTTGTTCGATAAACCCGCTGTTGCCACGGAGAAAAATCGCCTCAGGCCACCTATTATCTAACACAATCCTTTTTTGTCCAATTCTGACTGAAACCCAGGATTGTTGTGCATAGCCTTTTTTAAAACTAGGATTAATCTTCCTTAGTCTCGAAATGCCATACCTACCAATAGCGCTTTACGTTGTCATCACAATCGGGTTCACCCGATTGAATCCTAAATATACAACACCCATTAGCCATAAAGCCAATGATTGTTAAATTTAGTCGAATTATGGTGATAATGATATTCACGTAAAAGTGGCCACCTGTAGCTCTCCTATCTAATGCAACATCGCATGATTAGTTCTATTCAATCGAGGAGAACCACAAACGCCAAATATCGCATGTTCCGTCATAGTAAATATACATGCTCATACCGTGTTATACTATGGCTTTCTATTGCATAGCTTGTGATTTTTTCTTAAAAAAGATTGCTAGGGCTGACAAAACGGTGAAAATAATGTCTCTGTTTTTAGCAGGCCAAAGCTTCTCATGAGCTGAAAGATAGTGAAACAATTTGCGTACAAAACACGCTTGTCTTATCAGTGTACCCTACGTCATTCAGGCCAAGATATATTTGAATACAAGCTGTAGTCCGTTTGCTGTACTGGATTACCTGTTATGACTATATTGAAGAGGGCGGCAGCGGCGCGTCAGTGTTTAAAATTGTGCGGGGCGCCAGCGGTGAAGAGCTGCCAAGGGTAGTCCCGGTACAAGAGGGTGAGCCAGTCCAAATGGAGGGAACACACAGCCGACAAGCCCCATACGATCGATGGAAGGGAAGCCTGGCAGAGGCGCGGTTGTCAGAGGTAGAGTCGCGGTGGATGGAAGCTCATCCCGACGTAGCTAGGTCCAGCCGCCGGCTGAGGGCAGGGGACAACGCGTCCGGTGGGAAGGTGCATCCCCAAGCGGCGGACGATCGAGAATTCGATCTAGAACTCACAAGATCGAGCCCATTTTCACCTCATGATGAATAGAGAGAGGGGTTATCTGCTAATGTGAGTTTAGTGGATTGTTATGGTCCCACCCGTGATCCATGACATCCGCTGTGATCCAACAGTGCACTGTAGAAATTTTCCAGATTTTCACGAATACTTCATTTTCACCGGATTACTCGCCTTAATTAGGGGTTCAAACTGCACAAGAAAAAGGTGTCGGCGCCCGTTGCTTCCTCAAAAAAAAAAGGTCTCGGCCACGTTGAACTAATCAACGCTCCAGATTTTCATAGTTTTGTTTCACTCCACGCTCTGCGACGGCAGTCTACAGCCGGTTACTTGAGAAAGAAAAACCGGCATATACCAATATATTGTTTGTTTTTTTTATAACACAGTACCAGGACTAAGTCGCTCATCGTACACGCATACGCTCACCCCTATGCACGCACACACGCACCCCTACCCCTATGAGCACCTCCGAGAGACTGAGCCGCATATCATCTTGAATTACGAAGTCATCAGGATTTACCTGGTGGCGGGAAACCACTGTCCCTCTAACCATCTAACCACAGTGTTTGGTTCGCATAGTAATTGTGTTTTGTGGGCAGGGGTTCATCTTAATTTAAATATTACATTATACCTACATCCCCTAACTTTGTACTCCCTCCATTCCTTTAGTAAGGTGATTTTAATTTTCAGGCGCACTGACCAGCGCCCATCATTACTTGATTAGTTTAGGACTAAATTATCCTTGGCAAAACTTATTAGTTTAGTGGCAAGTAAATCATTCGTCTGAACAGTAAGAGATGACAAGCAATCGAGAGAGATCACTTGTCTTTCTTTTACTACAGAAGAGATACACACAATCAAAGACAGAGATATTTCCTTCTTTTTCAAAGGGGCGCAAAAAAAAGGGCCTTACGAAGAATAGAAGAAATACACCTTACATTGATGGAATTTTATAAAAAAACAAATACACCTTATATTAAAGGATGGAAGGAGTATAAGTTAGAATTGGATTTGTTCAAACTTAAGTTTCATTGTAACAAACGGTATCAAGATTAAGATTTCGATACTGGTCTTACTGATAGTAAAAACACTAGCACTAGATTCAATTAAATCATTGAACTAACCTAATGCAATCTCAGTTTAATAGTGAGATGAAATATCTTAGAGAGCATCTACAGCGAACTAGGCAAATCCTGGCCTCAAACGCCGCGATACGCGTTCGGGCGTTGACGGTCAGGTCCCAAAATTTGCTCATCTGCATCTGGATTCTCATATTAAAAATCTTAGATTATACAAAAGCATGCAAAAATAAATAAATACATGTACTACATAGATCAACTACACTAGTCATCATCGGAGATGTCACTATCTACGTGCCAGCAGCTTCGGTACATGGGCGGCAGCCGCCAGCTCCAATCGGCCTCCGCTCCATCTCTGTTCGACCTCATCCGAAGAGCGCGCCGGTCGCCGCCCGTTCCTGCAGGATGAACCGTCAGATTGGCCTCACATTGACCTCATCTGAATGGGACTCCAGGATGGTCTAGCTCCGCCATCTTTCCGCTTGGACGACGGGAACTCGCCTCCGCGTCCTTCATGTGCACCCCCGGGAGGCGGACGCCAGCTCCTGCTGTCGGCTGCTCCGCCTCCCTCCTTCACCTCGTCGGAGTCGGCAACTGCTCCTTCCCTCATCCTCTTCGTCTCTCCCTCCCCCCTCCTCCTTCTCAGGCTGCCGGCGGTTTCGGAGGCAGCCAGCAGTGATACGGGCGGACGTCGCGCGGACGGCCTCGCCCGGATCTCCTGCTCGATTGGTACGGGCCGCTCCGGTTTGAGCATAGCGTAGGTGGTTATCTTTGTCGGATCATGGCATTGACGGAGAGCGTGGGAGACGCCGAAGTAGGGATGAGAAAGGGGTGGATAGGCTCGGGCTGTGCGGCAGTGGGAGGAGGACGTGGATTGGCCAGGGTTGTAGTGAATGCCGACCGCTTAATAGTCCGGATTTGGGCCTGGTCGGCGAGCCAGGAGCGGCACCACGTAGGCTTCACACCCCCCACTGGAGGAGACGTCCGCCGGACCGTCCGGTTTTCGGGGCGATTCCGCGTGGGACCCATTGTCAGTCCGACTGCGCGGACGCAACCAGGGCCCCCATAATACCCCATATTGAGGCCAGTTGGGGGCCCCGTCTGAGATGCTCTTAGGCACAGGTCAACAGAGTTAAATTAGTTATCCACAACAACGG
The DNA here is from genome assembly GCA_011799875.1 of Thinopyrum elongatum. Lineage (NCBI taxonomy): Eukaryota > Viridiplantae > Streptophyta > Magnoliopsida > Poales > Poaceae > Thinopyrum > Thinopyrum elongatum. Next base: position 578,181,592 of record CM022302.1, on the reverse strand, counting down.
CTCTTAGGCACTTATACATACTGAACCCATACAAAGAGAGAGAGAGGCAAACGAGAATGTAATTGGTTCAGAGAATGCGTAAGTAAACGAATTAGAATACGCTGGTTAATGGAATGGTAATGAGAAAACCTCACATTTTGTTTTGTGAATGTAACGGTAGGTCATTACGTATTTGGTTTCAGATTCACAAATTAGGGAAAAAAATATCTGAACACAGTCATGCGGTCCCCAGTGAACAGTTGCAAGCATTCGAATCCTGCAAGCTGCGAGTGCTCTCCACGCTACGTCGACGCGGCTCCGCCTCCGAAGTGACGTCGCTCTCGCATGCCACGCGAACCCTGCACACTCCGCCTCCCCCCTGCCGAGTCATGGAGCAGCATCGCAAGAAAAACGAACGGAGGAATGCCCATGGTTCGTATCTGTTTTTTCCGGTGGGGGTTGAGCGGATCAGCCATAGTAAGCGATGTAAATTGGATTACATGGAAAGCGATTTATAGCCCATGGAACCAAACACGACATAACGTTTCAAGTTACGCCGTAATCTGATTAGGGGCAAATTTTGACGACAAAAACACCTCCACAGCTTTCCCTATGGAATGCACCTACGGTAAATGTGACCTAAATGATCTCTCCCCTATCTACGTTCCGTTTCCAGCTCGCTTGTTCAGAGATGTCTTCCCTATCTATTTACTAGAGAATTACAGTAAGCCGTTGCAACGAGGAATCCGTTGTTTTGTCTATCCTTACCGCATTACAATTTGGCCTACACCACAGACTCGCTAATTCTGTGCACTCAGATGGAATCTAGTCCTAGGGTGGAATGCCATTGCTCCAGCAATCATCACCCCAAGTTTCCACGGAAAAATAAACTCGTGTCAGGTCAAATCAGTTTCTGCTATACAATCATACGATGCATCAAAACAGATAGCAGCAGCCAAGTTTCAAAATCCTGTTGCAGATCCTTCAACCCATGGCACACCTACTTGGTCAGGCCTCACATTTCGATGTCCTGATCCACGGAAGGAATAGAGTTAGCTCCTCAAAGGCAATCTCAGATATTAATAAGCTGGTGTGCGGAAGGCAAATGATCTGGACCAGATTACAACTCTCACCGTTCAACCTGCAAAGACTTGCACACGTGAGGACAGCACAGCCCGGTTTTAACACTGCTAGTTTCCTAGAATCGCATAGGATACTTGAAAAAGCGCACAAGAAAATTAAACTTACTTTTAGAAACGGACCATGTAAATGTGTTAAAACTAAGAGATCGCAAACATGTGTATGCACGCACAGAGGCTTGTTATATTGAAGTATACATGCAAATGGGTCACAAACTAGGAAATGTAGCTCAGACCTGCCCAGCAGTCTTGGCATAGTCATGTTTGGTATCTCAGACAAAATCAGCATCAACACGAAAAATCTTCAGGAAAAATCCTAATATCTGCCAGCTCAAATGATTTGTGTTCAACAAGTTTATGCATATGTTGATGATTCATAGTGTATCAATATTGAATTACTCCCTTGTACCATTAATATATTACATTCTTTTTTTTAGCAGTTTAATTGAGCTGCTTAAAACGTCAATATATATGTAGTAAGGAGTAGATTACAAGTTACAACTAGTGGGACCCCCGTCCAAACTATGTGGGTACAATTAGTGTGAGTCTTACAGAACACAATCCATGCTCAAAGCAAAGTAGCAGGAGCGATTTGCATGTACTGCATATGCTTCTGCGCACCTTCCTTTTGGTTCAGGTCATGGTTATCTAAGCACTGGACCAGGGTGTCAAAACAATTCAATCACATCCATCAAACCCAACGATTTGAAGAGAAGTACACTTGACCCAACGTGAAAAGCATCGATAATTTCCTTTGAGTGAAAAACCAATTTTTTTTGCAAGTCGACAGTTCAGACTTGATGTACTTCTGGGATGAAGGAGAGCATGGAACTAAAGCCAATCGCAGATTGTTTTTTCAGCATTAAACCAACAACTTGCCTTACATTCAACAAGATATTCCCTAGAATATAACCACGAGAATACGAAGTGTCAGTAAGTCATATAACTACCACAGTACAACAATCATAACCATATCGCAGTTCAGGACCGAATCGTACTCTAGAACTAGGGCTCAAAATTACATACCTCTGCAGTAAAATTCCTACATACTTGATGCACTTCTGGTTCTGTCTTCCATCAGCTGGTGTCGCTATAGGAAAAGCTAAATTATGTACGAAAAGAGCCGTGAAACAAGAACAGGAAATTCTGAATATCTACACCCATCTTTTTTAGAACCATACTCAACCATCTTGATGCCTTAACTAAAGGATAATACTACTCAAGCGCCGATATGGATCCTGACTCATGTTTGCCAATCCGGTCTAGAATAAATTCAGCAATAGCACAAACCTGTGTAATCCCCAGCCAGGGAAAGTGCTGTAGGAATATTACTCATGAAGGGTTTGATGTCTGCGATATTACTCAAGATTAAAAAGTTTAGTCTGGCATCCATGCTATACAGTAGTATTTCAGGGCAACAGTAAGTAAAAACAATACACGGACTAGGCAGGGGTCATGGCAGAAAAGAATCAAAGATCGAGGGTTTGGGGTCAGGATTACCTTTTCCTGGGAGGAGAAGGGATAGGCAACTGTGGACAGTTGTGGAGCTGCTGCCAATTAGCACAGAGAAGTGAATCCTGATGAGACTGTGATCTCAGTGAGACCACGCCGCCGCCACTTCTTCTTGCTGCCATAATACTGGCAGTGCTTGTTCACTCACTGAACTTGAGCGTAAGAAGGGTCCCCGGCACAACTGTTGAGCTCCCAGTTTATATTGTTGCTTGAAACATCAATCAAAGGCATTGCGGCTATGCCTAGCCAACACTGGTGGATTTGCGACCAACGGTTTCCTATTTTCTCAAACAATACCACTCTCCAATGTTGTTCACACCAGTTGTTGCAACACCCCTAATTCGTCAGGCCTCAGACAGTAGATATCATGTTCATTGCAATTCTTTTCCTCTCTCGGTATTTTTAGACTGTAATTGTCCGGGTTGTGAAAATCGAACATTTGCTAAATTATAAGGCTGACGAAAACAGTGGCGCGCCCCACAGTTTATACGGCACTTTCCATCATAGTTACACAGAATGTAAGTAATGAGAAATCACAAGTGAAATTGTATGTTTTGTCTAGTAAACTGACAGGAAGGGGTATTACTTATACACAGCTGAACTGTTATCCTGAGTCGTTACGTAAGGATACGGTATGGAAGCCATTGGGCCACCGGGGTCACTACATCGTTGAACAAATAGAACTTGTGGATCAGAATATGACCGTGCAACTTCGAGGAGGAAAAGTCCCCAGGATAATACAACGTCCGACTCTCTCTAAACACAAATCTCACGGAATCTTTCCGTTTTCCATGAGTATTTTCAACAATGTGGAATGTGTCTCGGCCATCAACAATGGGTGGTGTGACTGGTGGCCCCGAGATCGTTGAACATCTCTCTAGCATCCTTTGGAAAACGCTTCATCACAGCGGTGAAGACTTCTCGGTAACCACCTGTCCAATGCTGACCCTTGGTACCTGCCGCAACAAATTTCGACGGTTCATAGAGACACTGAAAATAATAATAACGAACTGTGATTATGAGATGACATGAATTAATATTCAGATGGACCAACAATGTATCAAATCATACACGAAGGGGAGACAGTAATGCTAGCAACCGAGTCAGAGGGCAGGATAACAGCTGAAGGAATGGATACTTCGCAGAACCATCCAACGAAAGACAGATGGAGCAAGCCCAAAAAACAGGGCTGGACACTAATCATCGGATTGAAGGCCACAACAGCTCTAGGCCGCAAGACTAGGCACCATCTGCCGCTCTCGGGACGCCCCCGCCCGCCACCTGCGCAGGTATTGTATTCTTTTTTCTCCCCAAAGAAAGCGTTTTCTGGCCCCTAAAAAAAAAAAAAAAGGGAATCGGGTCGCTAGTACCTCAATGATTGCTCTGGCATGCTGGCGCAACCGGCGCGTGCTCCGTTGCAGCTTCCTCAGCTTGGCTACACTCAACAACATGAGCGTCGGGCGGCCGCACCTCCTCCTCGCGCATCTGCCCCCTCTGGATCCACGGCTTGACCTGGCGTCGATCGATGTCGGCCCGGACTCGTTCGCCGTGGACCGATATCACTCGGCCGCCGCCGTCGGACTCGCGGCAGGGCCGGGGGTCTCCATGTGGGAAACACGACGGACGGCTTCTTAATGACTGTTTTTTCTGGATAAAGTAGTACAGTAGCAGATGATGGTGAGATGGTCAGGGGAGAGATCACGGAGAAGAATCTGAAGCAAATCGGGTTTGTTCGTCGATGATTGGTGTTAGGTTATGCAAGCAAAGATTTTACCTGGCCGAGCGGAGAATTGGCGTGGTCCTGGTGGCGCTCGTCGAGGTTCGCGCACCTGGCCGAATCTCCGCGTTCGGTTGCGGCTGAGCGCAACAGCGGAGCGTGCTCCTCGGGTCTAGTTCTTATTGTTTTTCTTCGCCAGGCAGGTTCAAGTTCTCCATGGCCGGACGAGGCGGTGAGCCGCGAGGCGGAGATAGGGTTGGGGTGGGTGTTGGTGAACACCACCGGCTTTGCCGCTGCCTGCCTCCGCCGCGATGGGTGGGTTGGAGCTTAGAAGTGGAAAAGGAGGGAGGGCATGGCAAGTTGCCCCTTTTCTTTATTACGTACATTTCTTTACACCACCCGTTGCCCTCCCTCCGCCCACGAGTCCACAGGGGTCGAGTTTTTCTGTTATTTTTCTCTGTGGTTTGTACTACCTTCGTCTTACTTTATTGTTTCCTTTGTTATTCCGTCCAAATTTTGATCTTAAATTTAATAATAAAATGTGCTTTAAGCATTGCTATAAAAAATATACAATGTGAAAAACTATGTTTGATACGATTATAAATTTAGTTTTGGCGACATGCATTATATTTTGTAATTTTAAATTCTCTAGCAAATTTGGACACAAAATAAAGGAGACTTATACCCGGACGGAAGACTAGGTTGGGATTTGACGACATTCTGGTTATCTGCTTGAACACTTCAGATCTTATGGTTGGTCCCACCGTAACGTTCCTACTTCCAATCACGTGTTGGACTTTCCTACTGAGTGCACTGTGGCGGCCTATGCTCCACAAATTCTCTCCGCGCATCTTCCGCAAAAAAGGTCGCCTTTGAAATTCTGGAAATTGGTGATTATCATATAATCAATGAATTAATTATATTTCGAAAATTATGAGAAGTTTCAATGTCTCTGTGCTTCCCCACCATGCAGGCGCTCGCCAACTCGTGGATCACGAAAAAACGGCCAATTCGAAGCTCTTTAAGTTGGGTGCGGGCCAGACAACCAAACAGACCGAAAAACCTTTCACGGCGGGCAATGCACCCTAAACTCTTCTTATGATAGTATTGTTGAGGTTTCTTTTACTTGGGTGCTATCTGTTGTCTGCGCTGCCAAGTAGGAGTGCCAGGAGCAGGCAAACCGTCATCGCCAGGAAAATGTTTTGCTCTCGTCGCGGGGACGCTCCTTCCTTGTGGCGTCACCACCACCACGAACGATGAGGGCAAGGCAGGGCCACGCCACTGACAAGGGGACTCCCGCACGCCTTGCCACAGAACCGGCCTACTGCTTAGTTAGTTTGGACGGAACGGAATACTCACGGACGTCTTTGGCTGATAACGTCACATGCACGATGGCTAATCCAAGCGCCTACAGCTGTTCAGTATTGTAATCGATGTGTGTGAGGAAGCTAGCCATGTCGTGCACATGTATCGCTCGTACTGTGTAGCAATGCTCGGAGCGGAATCAGCCAGGCGGAGCTATTTGCGAGCAGAACAGCACGTGTCGTCCAAGGGCAGGCCCGCCAAGTACTATTGTATATCCATATCAAGCTCCCTCTATATATATTCTAGTACATCTAATAAAATTATAAATAACACAAGTTTTTCTTTCCGCTGCTCAGTCGCCGTTACTCCCGATCCATCTGATGGAATGTTTGGCGCGGCACGTGCAGCACTTGCAATGTGAAGCGGAACAGGCCGCTCTCCCATGGAGTTTTGCAACCTTTCGTCTTGCCGTCATCTGGCCAGTCGCCTAGTCTCGCGTCACGCGACGGTCCCCGGCCGGACGTGTAGTAGAGGGATGTTGCGAGGGCGGAGGAGATTAGGGTGGGACGTTGCGTGAGTGGGGTTTTGGAATTGGTTTTGTTTTGTGGTGCATGCCGGCTTTTCCCGTGCGGTTTTTTTTTTAAATACCTTTTTTTGCTTACCACTGTACTTCCCTTTTCCGTCCCATAGTATAAGCAGCATTTGACACTACACACTCCCTCGTTCCAATATATAGAGCGTTTTTGACACTGTAAAAAACGCTCTTATATTTGGGGACGGCGGGAGTACGGTTTTACACGAGATGAGAAGAGATAAGGGGACGACCCGGCTGGAAGCGCGCCAGGGCTGCGGAGTTGGACGGCAAAGTCACTTTGTTATGCTGTTGTACGTGGACCAGTATCACACAAAGCGGTGTCAGTTGACCCTGAGTACTGATGCTTCACAGGGTGATCCCAGCCAAATCCAGCGCATGGGATGAGGACTGGCTGGCTTCTTATCCAGCAAGGGGGTGTGGGTTGGGCGCTGTCTAGCGCTTGTTCTGCAGCGAGGAATCGCTACGGCTGGGGATGATGCAGAGAATATGCCCTTACCCTTTAAATTCACATGCAGCTAAAAATCTATGCGGGGGCAATTCAAAAGAAAGATAAAAGAAAGGGGGCCTCAACAGAGCTGAAGATGCCTGCACGCAAGTCTAGGGAAAAAATAAAGGGGACATTCTTTGGCCTGACCAACGGTAGTGACTTAGAGTTTTCCTTTGAGAAGAGAGAATAGCTATGAGCGCATCGTATTGGAGGAAACGTCTCATCCAACGGGTGTGCACGGGTTAGAGTTAGTACGTCAGGACGAGGAGGGCTGGGGTACACATGTTGCAAAGGAGATTGACGATGAAGAAGAGAGTACGCGCCGCGGGTGGGGAATCGGTTGGCGAAGCAAGATGAGATTGGCACATCGACGGGCCTCCGAGGAGGAGGACCGCCGGACAAATGAAAATCCTAGTTGAACGCGGTATGGCTCTCAACCACTGGCAGTCCGTGAGTCTGGACTCACAGAAGCGTACAAGGGGCGATTTACATTTTCGCTTTTGAATCCCCATTTGAATAATTGTAAAGCCGATGAGCTTCGTCTGGGTTTTTGATTCTATGTTTGGTTAGTGGAAAGTGATGTAAGGCCGATGGCCTCGCTTGTTTTATCATGATCCCATAAATTGAGTTGAACTAGGTCTCCCCCATTTTATTGATAGCCGATAGATGACCCGTATGTGTGCAACTCTGTAGAGAGTTCGTAGTTTTCGATCTTAGTGCCCGAAGGGGCTTTTCGAGGTGCCTCCCGAGGGCTGTCCAAGTGAGTTCCGGTTCTGTGAGTCCTCCCGAAGGGCTGTCCAGTGACGTCCGCGTTTCTGTGAGTCCTCCGAAGGGCTGTCCATTGACGGTCCGAGTTCTGTGAGTCCTCCCGAAGGGCTTCCGAGTGACCGTTCGCAGTTTCGAAGGTCCTCCGAAGGCTGTCCGCGACACCGTCCGGGGGAATGGTTCGACAGCTCCAGGGGCTGTCCGCAGGGAAAGCGAGGGTATACATCCTCGCGGTTGGAGTTGTAAATCCTAGCTGCGGAGACTCTGCACCGCCGATGTCATCGACTCTACTTTCCGCTGCGCTACGAGTCGGTAACGAAATGATAACAAACCTGCATGCAGTCTCCATAGTGGGTCCTGATCTGGTGCGGAGGTCGGAAATGTTTTTGTTTTCCTGCTTCGCGTTACCCCTACAGTGGGATCATGAGCCGTGCTATGCGTAGATGCAGGTTGTTTGTCTAGAATAAGTGGAGATGTTGGGTGTTGCACAAGTATAATTGGTAGTAGATGAAGTTCTATACTGACTATTTGTGCGGGTAGCAGATGAAGATCTGTTACCCGATGTCTTGTTGCTCCCTGAATTTCATATTTCTGATTTGGACAACAGCATGGTGAGTTCAATGTTCTGCACTCCGCGATCATGATTGATCAACGAACAGGTGCTAACAGTCCATTGAATTCCAACCGTGTTAAAGAAAGATGAAATGTTCACAACGAAAGGGCAATGAGACTTGAGCTGCACGGGGGGGTCCATGTATGACAAAGTTTAGTATGGGGGGCTCGAGATTTTATTATCTCGGTTTTCATACACCCTGGAAACTTAATCTAGCGACTTGAATTCATTACGTGTGAGGGACGTTGGTAGCTCTCGTTGTTTCGAAACCTTAGAAGCCACGTAAACACATTTGCGAACCGATTAGAGGTGTTCTAACTTGGTTTTGGCGGGAGGTTTTGCATGTGCATGTGATGTGGATAAGCAGAGCCATAAGTAATTTGATTATGTATGAGATACATATAATGTAATTGATTTAACAGACCTGCGTCATGATTTGGCCTGATGGTGAGCCATATGATTGCACTTAAAAATGACCTGCGTGTCACCTTGTTTACATGCATTATTTTATTAGCTAATAAGATTAGCAGTATTGTCGTTTGCACCGACAAGGTGGGTGGCAATCTTCGCCAAGGTGACACCGACGCGAATGCCGAAGACGAGAAATACAAACTTCTACCGTCAGAAAGGGCTATACCAATCATGCCCTATTTATGTTGTCTGAGGATGTTTATCCCTTATGATGCACCCCTTCTTGATTGCGCGGTAGTCGCTTTTATTAGGGGATCCTGCACAAAGAATATGGTGAGTTAGTGTTACTCCCAGTGTCACCGTCGACGCACCTAATTTTCGGGGTATACATGGATGCATGTGGTACGAACGATAGGGAGTGTGGAGGTGAGTGGAGACTCGCAGCGTGATCACTTGGTTGTCTTGACGTTCAAGGCAGAAAGTCATGAGCTCGGAACACACGCATCGAAAGATTAACAAGATCACATAGAGAGTGATTGGCCAAGTTGGCCGTACCGATTGCACTTTCGTCACTTGAGAGGATGCATCCTTGGCGTGATTGTAATATGGATCTTGATCACTCCACAACAATTTGAAAAGGGGGGGGGAGGGGAGGGGGGGGTAATTGATTTGGGGAGCGCACTTTTGATTGACTATATTAATTCTCGTGCAATTAATTCATCAGAACCTGTTCTAATTGGTTTGCATAATAGTTGTAATAATGAGCTCGCATTTCCCGCTTCCCTATTAAAATTGATGCTGTATAATATCTGTTTAAAAACCTTTACGGTGGTAACATAATGTGAGGATTGCCTCAAGAGTGCCGAGAGGACTTTGTCCCTATCGCATACTTTTCGGTATTCTTTCGCTTTGCTAGGATCATGTACTCTACGTCCTTCGATCCAAAAGCTAGACATTCCCTTTCAGCAGTGCAATACATTTGCTTCCATGAGACCCGAACTTCGAAAGTTTGGATAGTTTAGTTGATATTCATGTATCTGAAAATCATTTTCAGACGACAAGCTAAAAGATATGAGAGTTCCAAAGCAATGTTTGTTTGCAAATATTAGTAAAGGAGTTTACTATTATTGATCTATAAGAGGGGATCCAGACATTGCAAGAGGACTGACCCTATAGGACGTGAAATAAAACAACAACTTAAAGAGAACAGGAAGTGTCCGCAGGTGTTAGTGAAAACTTTCACCCTAGGAAGTCCAGGCTAACCCACTCTTATTGTGGTTTCTCTGAGGAGTTAGAGAAATACTGAAGTTTTTAAAAGTTAGAAGTTATAAGAGGCAATAAGAAAGAGACTGGAATATCCGATCATGTAGGAATGTCATCAAGTTTGTTGAGTATAGAAGGCTGGTCCAAGATATATTTTGGGAATTAGATTAAATTGTTATCACGTTATCTTGGGTATTGTGAGTTAACAAAGATGACCCGCTCGATTGCTTCTGTTGCAACTGGCGATCTGTAGAACTACTAGGGCCTGAAAGACTAGACGGAATGAGGTTTTGGTATACACGGGAACATAAAGTAATTTACTAACCTTCATCGATGTAATTACTGTCTGTATATTTTCATAATTCATTTAGAGTTTCACAAACTCTAGCCGCATTGGCATAAGGTATCTTGGCAAGAAGGGTGTTCATAGAGACTTTTTATATGTTCGATGTTATGAATAACATAAAGCCATGCTTTCATTTGAGGAATATGATTATGTATGAATAATGATAATAATATATTACCTCTGGATTTACTTTCATAATTCATTTAGAGTTCATACACTCTAGCCACATTGCACAATGTTGTGCAAAAGAGTTGTTTCATAAAAGAACAATTGTTGTTCATATTATGAATAACATAAAGGCCTGCTTCCTCCGATATTGACGATGTTTATAATATTGATGGTAATATGATTACATCTACAATGACGCTTATACTGTCGCAGACTAAAAAGGAATACCACACAAGTGTAGCACTGCATTGTGTGTCCACATTGCGAACCCGCATGGAAAAACTCCTTATGATGGATTTGAAGTCGTTTGGATTGTTGAATCATCTGACACTTGCACAATTTCCTCCGAACGTGAAGTGACTGAAATACCGTTCACAGGCCATACGGACGGACAACAAATTATTGGTGATCATACAATGAATGTGTGTAGTCCGATAAAGTTGTTGCACGTAGTGGATTTATCTAACTCAGAAATGACTCAAGTGATATGTGGATATTTCTTTGATGAGACGTAAGCTGAGATCTTTGAAATCATTCGAAAGGTTTTCAAATATGAAGTAGAGTTATTGTAACAAGAAATTATGTTTCTACAATCGATTGTAGAAAGAAATATTTGAGTTACAAGTTAGCGAATGTCTGATGGTTGTGAACGGGGTTTCATAACTTCACCCCTCCCGGAAACCACTGCAGTGGAAAGTCCGTGAAAATCTGTAATCGAACCATTTAAACATGGTAAGATCAAAGATGACATAATAAAATTTGCCATTATCCTTTTAAAGTGATGCTTTAGGACTATGGCTGTTTCACTGAAAGAGCTCCATCGTGTCTGTGAATGAATGAACGACCATGGTACGTGGTACGCCCAACCTGTTATATCTTTCTTAACATTTGGAATATGGGCTTGTGTTAAAGGTTACAAACCTATCCAATCGAAATGCTACTTTGTAGGTTATCCCCAAAATGTTGGGTAATTCCTCCTCACTATACCAGGCAAATAGTTTGCCGACAAGAAGCGTATGCGTTTTTGAAGAAATGGTTTCTTTCAAAAAGGTGTTGAGTGGGAGAATAGTGCAACTCGACGATGAAACAGTATCTTCGTCATCAGATCAAGGAAAGGAACCTTGGAAGCAATTCCAGAGATTTCCTACTACCGACTGATACGGAAGTCTCTAATAAAATGTATGGGACTTCGGTTCGAACTTGCAGCTGGACCACATGTAGGCAAGGCTCGTGCAAATTCTCAGTGCGCAAACGGCATATTGTTGTTAGACAACAGTATACCTACGATACACAAGGAAGCATTGATGGGCCCGACTCAGGAACTTGGCTAAATGCCAATACAATCCGAGGATAGTTTCCATATAAGTGATTCAAGATTAAACCTTGATAACACCTTTCGGAAGACTTAGAGTCTCACGAATATTTATGGAACTATTAACTGATTAAAACAAAAGATAAAAATGTTTTATCCATAAAGGCCTCGCTTGTTGGCAATAGACAAGTCAAGCGTTGACTAACGATGAGGTTGCTTCACCGTAGCGATCTTAAAGTCGGTTGGGTTGAACTAGCATTAATACATATTTCAATCATGAGATATGAAACAAGGATGCACGAAACGGATTTCCATTGATGGAATGAATAAAACCAAGGACTTGCATTGTGTTTACAGTCCAAGGTATTTTGCAGTCCAAAGATCTAGTAAGTATGCAAACTTCATAGTTCCAAGCGATGGACAGAAGGAAGCCAAAATGGAGTTGAACATCCTTCGTGTTTTGTATATGGTTAAAAGGTTTAGACTTCATACGATGGTACGAAGATGCTTATGATTCAAGAACAGTAAGTGGGAGATAATAAAATTTCTAAAAAACTTGTTGTGCTTGACACATTGTTAATTGGAAATAATTTCTTGACACGAATTAGGGACTTCATTTTTTGAAAATAGTTTTTTCGATGAAGGCTGGGCTAAATAGCCTTTTAGTATTAGGCATGTTGATCTTTGAGATAGATTTACCTAATGGGCTTGAGCAAATATACTATGACAAGATGCTAAAACCTTTTAGCATTAAAACCTACGCCCCCCCCCCCCCCCCCCCCCCCAAAGGAAGATGATTCTTGCCAAGTCACATGGAAAGAATTTTTGCAAGCTCGGGTCCCAAACACTGATGAGCAAAACATGATGGAGATTCCACACACTCTTTGTTTGGATAATCATGTATCCATGTATGTAAAAACAACCAGATTATGTCCCATCTCCCAAAGCTTTTTGCAAGTACGATACCAAAGGTGATCAAAGTACTGATCATGGACAACAGTGGAAAACGGGTAATTGGTACTATAGTACATGATGACATGTTTTCTCGCAAGCGGAGTAGAATTCGAAGAGTTCGTTGTAAAAGGTTCACTCGATACAGTCGTCATCCATGCTCCAGCGATTTCGATTAAGTTAAGAGTGTGTGCCAATACCATATGGTGGCACTGTAGTTGGAACTTGTTCCAAACAATTTACTGGGCGAATTCAAAAAGAGCAAAAGTATGTTGCCGCTTTTAAAAGCGACAAGAAGATGTTGAATCATATAGTTCATTCATGACTTAGTATGGGTCCAAGATGGCTTTTGTCAATTGGACCTACTACGAGGTAGTGCTCCATAACTTCAGTCTGAGGAACCAGGTTAGACCTGTGATTCTTACATACAATGCAAAAGCAAGTCACACAAAATCGAATTTTGTGAAACGTGAAAACGCGGAGGATAATGCAAGATACACACGCGAGCTGAAATCGCAGGATCCGTGGACAATTCATTCTATACCACAAGCGAAGCATATTTACACCGGTGTGCCACAGGTGTGAAGTGCATTAGCATTAAACTAGATTATACTCTAGTGCAGTGGAGTTGTAGGAGATATTCCATAGAGCAATATAAATGTTATGATTACTCCCTTTCATATGTAGGTTTAGGTTCCATGCTAATAACTGCTATGGTTCTCAAAGTCTCAACATAAAACGAGGCTTGGAGGAAGACTCATATGCACGTATGGGTAATAAACTTAAAGTATGTATTCCAGTCAAGCTATATGACTGGCTCAAGTGTTGCATGATGGTTCTGTTTTCCTGATCATGGATGTCTATGCCTAGCAACTTCTGAGGACAATGTTAGAGAACATTTGTTTGATCGACCCATTGATGTTTATGCTATGAGTTACTTCGTCCACAAGTTAATGTTAATAACACAGAGATGGTTAATGTTTGCCATTAATTCCTCAACCATGGAGAGTATCGAGTTCTTCATGCTGATCAATGAACTTGGGGTTTGTTAACGTCATCGCTAACTGGAGGCTATTACGCGGCTACGGGTTCATGGGAAAGTAATGTCAGTAACTTGATAGCTCAAGATTGGGATTTGCTCCCCGACGATGAGAGATATCTCTGGGCCCTCTCGGTGTTACGGTATCCATCACGTCTGGCCAGCACTTTGTGAATTTGATCACGGGGATGTGCCGGAACACTGGTAACGAAAAGAGAACAATACCGGGTAACGAGGTAACTGGCATAGTGGCCAGTTGTTGACCCACTGAGAGCCATCATTCTCACCTCGGGTATTGGTAACATATCGCGAGCACAGGAATAGCACACGGCAACAGGACTGGTTCACTCGAATATTCATTCGTGTGAGTATATGGGTCATATGGGTGTCCTACGGCTCGATGTTGTGATCATTGATCGAAGGGGTACGGGTCACTGTCCTAACTTCACCGAACCTTAGGGTCAACACGCCTTAAGGGTCATCTATCTGCTGAAACTAGACATGGAGTCTGAGAAAAAATCCCGAAAATTTCGGACAGCGGAAAAGTCCGCAGAAAGAGGTCACCGGATGAGTTCCGGGAAACTAAAAAAGTTGTTTCAGAGGATCCATAAGTCAATTGGTTTCGGCACATGCTGGATAATTTTGGAGGGGTGCCAAATCATTGAAACTTTGGGAAGTTTCGGCAGAAAAACCGGGGAAATGTTCGGAGCTGCCGGAAACCACTTCAGATGCTTTGCAGATAAAATCACTATCTGAATTGTTTCAGAACGCGTTGAAAATTATTTTAGTGGGTACTGGAAATGTTCTAAGCCCACATAAATATTTTCCGATTCGAACGGACGCGAATGTGAAAATGTCGTCATGATGTCAGTGAAAAGTACTTTTTGGAAGCCACATTTTTGGGCTTTTGCGCTCCAAATATCTATGGATATGACATGGATGGTGTGGCTGAAATTTCAGGCCCCTCCACCCCTCCTTCTCTATAAATAGAGGGTGGAGGGGCTGCCCAAACTCACTCATTCTTCACATAAAGTGCCATTGCAGAATCGCTTCTCTCTCCCTCCACGAAAAGAGTTTCGTAAGCCGAAAGGCTGTCTGGGTTTCGGTGGGAACTAGTTCTGGACGGCGAAAGTCCTCGTATAGTGACACCGTAGTGGTGCAACTCATAGAAGGTCGAGTTTTCGATCTTAGTGCCCGTAGGGGCTTTCGAGAGTGCAGTCCCCAAGGGTGTCCAAGGGACGGTCCGAGTTCTGTGAGTCCTCCCGAGGGCTTGTCAACAGTGACGTCCGAGTTCTGTGAGTCTCCCGAAGGTCTGTCCATGTTGACGGTCCAGTTCTGAGTCTACCCGAAGGGCTGTCCGAGTGACCGTTCGAGTTTCGACAGTCCTCCCGAGGGCGTGGTCCTGTCGAGCCCGTCAGGGGACTGTTTCGACCGTCCTCCGGAGGGCGTCCGAAGGGAAGACGAGGGTAAATGATCGTGCTGCTCGCGGTGGGAGGTGTAAAATCCTAGCTGCGGGGATCTGCACCGCCGATCGTCATCGACTCTACTTCGCTGCGTCTAACGAGTCGGGAACGAGAAATGATTCAACATTGCATGCAGTCTCCATAGTGGTCCTAGGCTGTGCGTAGTCGCGGAAATTTTGTTTTCTGCTGCGTTACCCTATAGAGGCTTCCCCGCACAACGGTTGGCTTGATGGCCATGTGATGCCCTCAAGCGACGGTGACATAGATCCAAAAAAAACTTAGTCTTAGCTTCGCGTTGCCTCCTGTTGTCTAATTCTACATCCCAATGCTTGTGTTCTGTAGTATTAATTCAGAATTCGGTATCTGAAGTTCTATTTTTTGGTGAAAGCCTTGCAAGCTTGCTATGAGTCCAATTCTTAAGGTGCATGGCATGCAATCGTAATCTTTGGATGTATGAATTCAGTTTGAATAAATTTCTTGAACTGGGCTATTTTACATCAGTGAATTTGACAAAACAGAAAGCGAAAGTTTCTGTTCCAGCAGTATCTTTTCTAGCGCCTTTTTCAGTCACTCAATGGAGTTATCTTGAGCAATCATTCATACTGCCCTTAATATGAATTCAGTTGAAATACATTGAAAGGGGAGAAAAAATGTCAGGTTCTCAGTCATTCAATCTATATAATAGTGAAAGTTGTTCAGGCTGAACATAGGTAAAGAGAATACTAGCCAGAGTTGTGTCTCACCATAACAACGACAGAAAAAACGCTGATCTATCACAAAAGATACAATCAGAGCAGACAGGTGCAAAACCAATAAACTACAAATCTTTCAAAAGATAAATATTCTTATTCATGTCTCTCTGAAGAGATATTGAATTTCTCTGAAGGTAAACAAAGAAAGTATCAAGATGATATTCCATCTTGCAATCGCTTGACAGTTATCATTGCCTCACAAGCACATCTGTAAACTTTCTTTGCTTCTAGCCTAAATCCTTCTTATGTTCCTCCATTTTGTTCGAATAAACCCGCTTTGCACAAAAAGAGAAATCGCCTTCAGGCCACCATATTTCTTACAATCCTTTTGTGTCCAATTCTGACTGAAAACCCAAGATTGTGTGCATAGCCTGTAAAACTGATTTACATCTTCTTAGTCTCGAATGCCATACCTACAATCGGCTTTTACGATTGTCATCACCAATCGGGTTACCGTGATCCTAATATTTACACACACCCATTAGCCATATAAGCCAATGCTTGTGAAATTTGAGTCGAATTATGGTGATAAGATATCACGTAAAATGGCCACCTGTAGCTCTCCTTCTAATGCAACATAGCGCATTAGTTCTTATCAATCGAGGAAACAACACAAATCGCCAAAATCCATGTTCCGTATAGTTAAATATACATGCTACTAACACTGTTACCTATGGCTTTCTATGCATAGCTTGTGAATTTTTTTCTTAAAAAGATATTGCTAGGCTTGACAAAAACGGTTTGATGAAAAATAAATGTACTGTGTTTTGTAGCAGCAAAGCTTTCTCATGATGCTGAAGATAGTGACAACCAATTGCGTACAAAAACGCTGTCTTATCAGTGTACCCTACTCGTCTTCAGGCCAAGATATATATTGAATACAATGCGTGTCCGTTGCTGTACTGGATTACATGTATATGACTATATATGAAGACGGCAGCGGCCGCGTCATGTTTAAAATTGTGGGGGGCCGCGGTGAAGGAGTGCTCCTAAGGGGTGAGTCCCGGTACAAGAGGGTAGCCAGTCCAATGGAGGCGACACACAGCCGACTAAGCCCCATCACGATCGATGGAAGGGGAAGCCATGGCAGGGCGCGGTTGGTCAGAGGAGACGTCGCGGTGGGGATGGAAGGTCATCCCGACGGTAGGAGGTCAGCCCGGCCGGTCTGAGGGCAGAGGGGCACGCGCCGGTGGAAGGTGCATTCCCAGCGGCGGACGATCGAAGAATTCGATCTCAGACATCACAAGATCGGAGCCCTATCACTCATGATAATAGAGAGAGGGGTGATCTGCTTAATGTCGGTTTAGTGGATTGTTAGTGAGTCCCACCAGTGATCCATGACATCCGCTGCTGATCAACAGTGCACGTGTAGAAATTTTCAGATTTTCACCGAATACTTCATTTTCACCGGTTATCTCGCCTTAATTGAGGGGTTCAAACTGCACAAGAAAAAGGTGTCGGCCACCGTTGCTTCCTCAGTAAAAAAAAGGTCCGGCCAGTTGAACTAATCAACGTCTCCAGATTTTTCATATTTTGTTTCACTCACGCTCTGCGACGGCCAGTCACAGCCGATCTACAAAGAAAAAACTGCTATACCTAATATAATTGGTGTTTTTTTTTAACACAGTACCAGACTAAGTCGCTCATACTACAAGCATACGCTCACCCCTATGAACACGCACACACGCACACCTCACCCCTATGCGCACCTCGAGAGAATCGAACGGCATATCATCTTGAATTTACGAAGTCATCAGGATTGTGAAAACCCTGGTGGATGGGGATTAACCACTGTCCATACTAACCATCTAACCACAGGTGGTCGCATATAATTGGTGTTTGTGGGCACGGGTTTCATCCTTAATTTAAATGATTACATTATACCTAACCCCTACCTTTGTACTCCCTCCATTCCTTTAGTAAGGTGCATTTTAATTTCGCGCACTGACAGGCACATATTCTTGATTAGTTTAGGACTAAATTATCCTTGGCAAACTTATTAGTTAGTGGGCAAGTAAACAGTTAGTTCTGAAAGAAGGATACAAGCAATCGAGAGAGATACTTTCTTCTTTTACTACAAGAAGAGATACACACAATTCAAGCACAGAGAATTTCCTCTTTTCAAGGGCAACAAAAGGGCATACGAGAAATTAGAAAGAAATACACCTGACATTGTGGAATTTATAAAAAAACAAATACACCTTTATAAAGGAATGGAAGAGTATAAGTTAGAATTGATTTTGTCAAACTTTAATTTCACTGTAACAAACGGATCAAGATTTTAAGATTCCATAACTGGTCTTACGATAGTAAAAACACTAGCATCTAGATCAATTAAAAGTCATTGAACTTAACTAATGCAATCTCAGTTTAAATGAGATGAAATATCTTAGAAGAGACATCTACAGTCGAACTAGGCAATCCGTGGCTCAAACGCCCGGATACGCGTTCGGGCGTGATCGGTCAGTCCGTCAAATTTGCTCATATGCATCTGTATCTCATATAAAAATCTTAGATTAATACAAAAGCATGCAAAAATAAATAAATACATGTACTACATAGATCAACTACATAGTCTCATCGGAGATGTCACTATCTACCGTGCCCAGCTCCGGTACATGGGCGGCAGCCGCAGATCCGCCATCGGCCTCCGCATCCATCTCTGCTTCGACTATCCAAGAGCCTGCGCCGGTGTCGCCGCCCGTTCCTGCAGGATGGAACCGTCAGTTGGCCTCCACATAGACCTCATCTGAATGGGACTCCAGGATGGTCTACGCTCCGACATCTTGTCGCTTGGACGACGGGAACTCGCCTCCGCGTCCTCCATGTGACCCCCGGAGCGGACGGCGCCAGCTCCTGCTTCGGCTGCCTCCGCCTCCCTCCTCACCTCCGTCGGAAGTCGGCAAACTGCTCCTCTCCATCATCCTCCTTCGCTTCTCCCCTCCTCCATCCTCCTTCTGGATCCGGCCGAGTTCGGAGGCAGGCGCCAGCAGTGAACGGGCGGCGCGCGCGGCGCGCCCGCCGGATCTCTTGCTCGATCTGGTACGTGCGCTCCGGTTTAGCATAGCGTAGGTGGTTATCTTTGTTCGGATCATGGCATTCGGAGACGTGGGAAAGAGCTCCGAAGTAGAGAAAGGAGAGTGGATAGCCTCGGGCTGTGCCGGACGTGGGAGGAGGACGTGGATGGGCCAGGGTTTGGTAGGAATCCGACCGGCCTTAAATAGTCCGGATTTGGCCTCGGGCGGCGAGCCGGAGCGGCACCACGAGGCGTTACACACCCCCCACTGGAGGAGACGTTCCGCCGGGACCGCCGGTTTTCGGGGCGATTCCGCGTGGGACTCCCATGTTGTCAATCCGACTGGCGGACGCAACCGCGGGCCCCCTATATCCCATTTTGAGGCCAGTTTGGGGGTGCCCGCTGTAGATGCTCGTAGGCAAGCAGGTCAACAGAGTAAATTAGTTTCCAACAACGGCTACTCTAGGCACTTATACAATATCTGAACCCAATACCAAGAGAGAGAGAGACAACGAGAATGGTTAATTGGTTCAGAGAATTGGTAGTAACGAATAGAATACGCTGGTCAATGGAAATGGAAATGAGAAAAACCTCAACATTGTTTGTTTTGTGAATGTAACGGTACTCAGTACGTATTTGGTTCAGATTCACAAAATTATGGGAAAAAATATCTGACCAACAGTCATGCGGTCACCATGAAACATTGCAAGATTCGAATCCTGCAGCTGCGAGTTGCTCCTACGCTACCGTCGACGGCGGCTCCGCCTCCGTGTAGCTGCTCTCGCATGCACCTGAACCCGGCACTCCGCCTCACCCCCTGCCGAGGATCAGGAGCAGCACGCAAGCAAAAAACGGAGGAATGACCCATGGTATCGTATCTGTTTTTCCGGTGGGGGTTGAGCGGTATCAGCCATGTAGTAAGCGATGTAATTGGATTACATGGAAAGCGATTTATAGCCATGTGAACCACCAAACACGATAACTTTCAAGTTACGCGTAATCTGATTAGGGGCAAATTTGAACGAACAAAACACCTCACACGATCTTTCCCTCTATGGAAGTGCACCTACGGTAAATGTGACCTAAAATGATCTCTCCCCCTATCACGTTCCCTGTTTCTCAGCTCCGCTTGACTCAGTAAGTTCTTCCCCTATCTATTTACTAGAGAATTACAGTAATGCCGTTTGTCAACGAGGGAATTCCGTTGTTTACTATCATTACAGCATTAACAATTTGGCCTACACCATCAGAACTCGCTAATCTGTGCACCTCAGATGGATCTAGTACCTAGGGTGGAAATGCATTGGCTCAGCAATCCATCACCCAAAGCGTTCACGGAAAAATAAATCGTGTCAGGTCAATCAGTTTTTGCATATACAATCATACGATGCATCAAACAATACAGCAGCAGTTTCAAAAATTCCTGCTTCAGATCCTCAACACATGGCACACCTTACTTGGCAGGCCTCCACTTTCGATGTCATGATCCACGGAAAATAGAGTTTAGCTCTCAAAGGCAAATCTCAGAATAATAAGCTGGTGTGCGGAAGGCAAAATGATCTGGACCAGATTACACATCTCACCTTCAAACCTGCAAAGACTTTGCCACACAAGTCGAGACGCACAGCCGGTTTTTAACATTGCTAGTTTTCCTAAGAATCGCATAGGAGTACTTGAAAAGCGCAACAAGAACAATTAACTTACTGTTAGAACGGCACCATGTAAATGTGTTAAAACTCAGACGCATAAGATGTGTATGCTACGCACAGAGGCTTGTATATTGACAGGATACATGCAAAGGTCACAAACAGAAATGTAGTCAGGACCTGCAGCAGTCTTGGCATATGTCATTACTTGGTAGCTCAGACAAAATCAGCATCAACACGAAAAACCTTCAGGAAAATCCTTACATATCTGCCATCAAATGATTTGTTGTTCAACAGTTATGAATTTGATGATTCATAGTTGTAATCAATATTGAATACTCCCTCGTACCATAAATATTACAGTTCTTTTTTTACGAGTGTAATGTTGAGCTGCTTTAAAACGTCAATATATATGTAGAGGAGTAGATTACCAAGTACCAGCTAGTGGGACCCCCGTCCAACTATGGTGGTACAATTAGTTTGAGTCTTTACAGAATCAACAATCCATGCTCCAAGAAAGTAGCAGGGAGCGTTTGCATTACCTTGCATATAGCTTCGCGGGCACCTTCCTTTTGGTTCAGGTCATGCGTTATCAAGCAACACCAGGGTGCAAACAATTCATCCAAATCCATCAAACCCAACGATTTGAAGAAGTTACACTGCAACGTGCAAGCAATCGATCTAATTTAATTCCTTTGAGTGAAAAACCAATTTTTTTTTTGGCAAGTCGACAGTTTCAGAACTTGATGTACTTCCTGGTATGAGGAGGCATGGAACTAAAAGCCAATGATATTGTTTTTTCAGCATTAAACCAACAACTGCCTTAACTTCAACAGATATCCCTAGATAACACGAGATATACGAAGTGTCAGTAGATCATATATCTACACATATCAACAATCATAACATATCCGACAGTTCAGGACCGAATCGTAACTCTAGAACTAGGGCTCAAATCTACATACCTCTTCAGGTAAAATCTACATACTTAGCACTTCTGTTACTGTCTTCCTCGCTTGGTTTCCTATAGGAAAAGCCTAAATATTGTACGAAAAAGCCGTAAACAGAACAGGAAAATTCTGAATATCTAACCCTCTTTTTTAGACCAATAGCTAACCCATCGTGATGTCCTTAACTAAAGGTATCTCTCAAGCGCTGATAGGATCCTGACTTGTTGCCATCCGGTCTAGAATTAAATTCAGCAATAGCAAAACCTGTGTAATCCCCAGCCAGGGAAAGTGTGTAGAATATTTATCCTGAAGGTTTGATTTCGCGATATTACTCAAAGATTAAACAAGTTTAGTCCTGGCATCCATGCTATACAGTTAGTATTTCAGGGCAACAGTAAGTAGTAAACTAACATACGGACTAGGCAGGGCACTCATTCGCAGAAAAGAATCAAACGATCGAGGTTTGGGGTCAAGAGATTAGCCTTTTCACTGGGAGGAGAAGGGATAAGGCAACTGGGAAGTGGTGGAGCTGCTGCCAATTAGCAGAGAAGTGAATCCTGATGAGACTGTTGATCTCAGTGAGGTCACAGCGCGCGCACTTTTTCGTTGCCTGCCATAATTACTGGCAGTGCTTCGTCCTCACTGAACTTGAGCGTAATAAGAGGTACCCGGCACAACCTGTTGAGCTCCCAGTTAATATGTTTGCTTGAAAACATCAAAAGGCATGCGGCTATGCTTAGCCCATAACTGGTGGATTATGCGTCCACAACGGTTTCCCTATTTTCTCAACAATAACCACTCTCCCAATGTGTTCCACCAGTTTGTGCACACCCCTAATTCGTAGGGCTCAGACAGTAGATACATTTTCATTGCATGCTTTTCCTCTCTCGGGTATTTTAGACGTGCAATTTTCCGGGTTGAAATCGAACAATTTGCTAATATGCTACGAAAACAGTGGGCGCCACAGTTTATACGGCACTGTCATCATAGTATACAGAATGTAAGGATAATGAGAAATCACAAGTGAAATTGTATCGTTGGTCTATGTAAACTGACAGGAAGGGGTATTACTTACACAGTGAACTGTATCCTGAGTCGTACGGTAAGGATACGGTATGGAAAGCAGCACTTGGGCCACTCAGGGGTCACTACATCGTTGAACAAATAGACTTGGGATCAAATTATGACCTGCACTGTCGAGGACGGAAGCCCAGTAATACAAGTCCGACATCTCTAACAAATCTCACGGAATCTTTCGTGTTCTCTGAGATTCAACAATGGAATGTGTCTCGGCCATCAACAATGGGTGGTGTGACTGGCTGGACCCCGAGAATCGTTGAACATACTCTCTAGGCATACTTTGGAAACGGCTTCATCACCAGCGCGGTGGAAAGACTTTCGGGTAACCACCTGTCCAATGCTGAACCCTTGGTAATCCTGCAACAAAATTCGACCGGTCAATCAGAGACAACTAATTAATAATTAATATAACTAAAACCTGTGATTATGAGATGACATGAATTAATATTCAGATGGACCACAATGGTACAAATTCATACACGAAGGGGACAGTTAATAGCTAGCAACAGAGTGTCAGAAGGCAGGATAACACAGCTGAGGACATGGATTACTTCGCAGAACCACACAAACGAAGCAGATGGAGCAAGCCAAAAAACAGGGCTTGACCATAATCATCGGATTGAAGGCGACAATACAGCTCTAGGGCACTAGACTAGCACCATCTGGCCGCTCATCGGACGCACCGCCCAGCCGCGCAGCGTATTGTCATTCTTTTCTCCCAAAGACAGCGTTTTCTGGCCCCTCAAAAAAAAAAAAAAAAGGACGGGTCGCTAGTACCTCAATGATGCTCTGGCGGCTGGCGCACACCGGCGCGCTGCTCCGTTGGCGCTTCCCCAGCTTGGGCTACCTCAACAATATGAGTCGGTCGGCGGCCAGCACCTCCTCTCGCGCCTGCCCCCTCTGGATCCCACGGCTTGCCTGGCGTCGGTCGATGTCGGCACCGGATCTCGCCGGGACCTCGATACACCTCGGCGCCGCCGTCGGAACTCGCGGGCGGGCCCCGGGGGTCTCCATGTGGGGAAACGACGACGGCCTTCTTAATGACTGTTTTTTCTGGATAAAAGTAGTACAGTAGCAAGAGATGGTGGAGATGAGATCCAGGGGAGAGATCACGGTAGAATCCTGCAAGCAAAGTCGGGTTGTTCGTCGCTGATGGCTGTTAGGTTATGCAAGCAAAAGTACCTGGCGCGAGCGGGAATTGGCTGGTCCTGGTGGCGCTCGTACGAGGTCTCCACCTGGCCGAAGTTCCGGGTCGGTTGCGGCTGAGCGCAACAGGCGGAGCGCTCCTCGAGTGATTATTCTTTTTTTTTTCTTCGCCCGGCAGGTCAAGTTCTCCATGGACAGCGCAGCGGTAGCCGCGAGCGAGATTAGGGTTGGGGTGGGTGTTGTGAACACCACCGGTTGCCGCTGCCTGCCTTCGCGCGAGGGTGGGTTGGAGATCTAGAATGGAAAAGGGGAGGGAGGGCATGGCAAGTTGCCCCCTTTCTTTAATTACGTACATTCTTTACACCACCCGGGTTGCCCTCCCTCCGCCACGAGTCCACAATGGTTCGAGTTTTCTGTTATTTTCTCTGTGTTTTACTACCTTCGATTTACTTTATTAGTTTCCTTTGTATTCGTGCCAAATTTTGATCTTAAATTTAACTAATAAAATGGCTAATGCATGCTATAAAAATATACAATGAAAACTATGTTTGAACTACGAAATTCAATAATATAAGTTTTGGCGACATGCATTAATATTTTGTAATTTAAATCTCTAGTCAAAATTTGGCACAAAATACCAAGGAGACTTATAACCCAGACGGAAGGACTGGATTGGTGATATCGCATTCTGGTATCTGCTTGCAACCTCAGATATTATGTTGGTCCCCCGTCAACGTTTCCTACGTCCAATCAGCCGTTGGACTTTCCTACTGAGGCACTGGTGCGGCCTCATGCTCCACAATTATCTCGCGCATCTTCCGCAAAAAAGGGGCAGCCATTTGAAATTCATGGAAATTGGCTGATTTATATAAATCAAAGCTGAAAGTAATATATTTCGACAATTTATGAGAAGTTTCAATCGTCTTCTGTTTCCCCACGATTGCAGGCGCTCGCCATCGGGATCACGAAAAACGGCCAATTCGAAGCTTCTTTAAAGTTGGGTGCGGCAGACAACCAAACAGACCGAAAACATTCACGCGCGGGCAATGCACCTCAAACAAGCTCTTCTTATGATAGTATTGTTGAGGTTTTTTACTGTGATCTATCTTGTTGTCGCGGACTGCCAAGTAGGAGTAGCCAGGGAGAGGCAAACCGTCATCGCCAGGAAAAGTTTTGCTCTCGTGCGGGAGCCTCTTCCTTGTGGCGTCACCACCCCCAACGACGAGAGGCAAGGCAGGCCACGCCATGACAAGGTGGGACTCCCCGCACGCCTTGCCCCACAGACGTGCCTACCTGCTAGTTATGTGGGATCGGAACGGAAACTACTTCAACGGACGTACTTTAGGCTGTAACGGTCACTGCACGATGCTAATCCAGTCGCGCTACAGCTGTTCAGTATTGCTTAATCGATGGTGTTTGAGGAGCTAGCCATGTCCGTGCATTGTATCGCCGTCCTGTGAGCAATGGCTCGGAGCGGAATCACGCCAGGCGGAGCTATTTGCGAGCAAAAAACAGCACGTCCGTCACAAGGGTCAGGCCCGCCAAACTATGGATATCCACTATCAAGCTCCACTCTATATATATTCTAGTACATCTAAAAAATTATAAATACACAAGTTTTGGTTCTTTCCGCTGCTCATTCGCCGTTCTCCCGATCATTGATGGATGTTTGCGCGGCACGGCAGCAACTTGTCAAATGTGAAGCGGAACACGTGCCGCTCTACATGGAGTTTGCAACCTTTCCGTCTGCCGTCATCTAGGCCATCGCAGTCCTCTGCGTCACGGGAGGTCACGGCCGACGGCGTAGAGGGGTGTGTGCGATGGGGGGCGGAGGAGATTTAGGGTGGGATTGCGTGAGTGGGGTTTTGGAATGGTTTTGTTTTGTGGTGCATGCCGGCTTTTCCCGTGCGGTTTTTTTGGTTGGTTTTAATATACCTTTTTTGGCTTACCAAATGTACTTCCCTTTCCGGTCCCATAGTAATAAGAGCATTTTTGACACTACACACTCCCCGTTCCATATATAAGAGGTTTTGACAACTGTTAAAACAACGCTTTATATTTGGGACGGAGGGAGTACGGTTTTACACGGAGAGAAGAGATACGGGTGGACGACCCTGCTGGAATCGCGCCAGGCTGCGAGTTGAACCGGCAAAGTTCCAACTTTGTTATGCTGTTGACCGGACCATATCACCAAGCGTGTCAGTTGACCCTGAGTACTCAGCATTCAAACAGGTGAGTCCCAGCCAAATCCCAGCGCATGGGGATGAGGCTGGCGGGGCTTCTTATCAAGCCGGGGCGTTGTTGGGGCGTGTCTAGCGCTGTTTGCACGGAGAATGCTACGGCTGGGGATGATGCAGAGAATCATGGCCTACCCTTTAAATCAATGCAGCTAAAAATCCTATGGCGGGCAATTCAAAACAAGAAAGCATCAAAATGAAACGGGGGCCCAACCAGAGCGAAGGCCTGCACGCAAGTTCTAGGGAAAAAAAGGGGACATTCTTTTGGCCCTTGACCAACGGGTAGTGACTTAGAGTTTTCCTTTGAGAAAAGAGATGAATAGCTATGACGCATCTTATTGGTGATTACACGGTCTCATCCCAAACGGTGTGCAAGGGTTGAGTTTGTAGCAGTCATGACGAGGAGGGCGGGGTGGTTTACACATGTTGCAAAGGAGATTGACGAGAAGGAAGCAAGAGTACGCGCCGCGGGTGGGGATCGGTTGGCGAAGACCAAGATGAGATTGGAACATCGACGGCCTCGAGGAGGAGACCGCAGGGACAAATGAAAATCCTAGTTTGGACGCCGTGGTATGCTCTCCAACCGGCCCACATCTCGTGAGTTCTGGAACTCACAAAGCTACAAGGGCAAATTTAATTTTCCTTTATGAATCCCATTTGAATAATTGTAAAGCTGAGCTTCGTCGTGGTAGTTTTGATTTCTATGTTTGTAGTGAAAGTATGGTAGGCCGATGGCCTCCGTTTGTTTTTATCATGAGTCCAATAAAATTGAGTTGAATATGTCTCCCCCATTTATTGATATTGTAGTTTATGTATGAGATGTGGTACATGGCGGTTTCACGGGCTTCTATGGTCACCCGAATGTAATGAACTCCATCTATCTGGGATGTATTCGCTAATTACAAGTATGGCAACCATCCCTGGGTGGTTTTTTGGGGGACATTTAATGAAATTTTATATCCTTCCGAAAAAAGAGGTGGTGGTGGCTAACACTTGGTATGAGAGAAGAGTTCCGTGAATGCCTTACTGGGGTTGTGGGTTGGACGTTTAGGCTAATGGTGACATGCTCACTTGAGTTATAACACCCCTGTTAATAAGCACTGTGGCATTTCTGCTAATAATGCCAAGTCATCTTCATTTGCACAGCTTGATCATAGTGTTAAACACTCATATCAAAGTTTCCGTTCTGTAAATCACATTCAAATTCAAAGTGAAAATTGAAGTTTGACCAAACTGTTGGAAAATGTTCACTTTCTGCATATTCCATAACATTTTTTGTTTAAGGATATACAACATCACTCTTATGCAAATATGAAAAGTGAGCAATTTAAAACAGAACATTCCACGCTATTTAAATGCCATATTACATTTTTTGAAAATCCAAATGAATTTCAAAATTGCCCAAAACGTTTTTGGGCAGTTGCAGAGGATATTCGAAGACCGCACTTTGTTACTCGCTATGCTCTTATGAATACACCGTCATGTTCATTTGGCTTAACCATTGCTCACGCTACGTTCTCCGCCTGATGAATTATATCTTATGGATTACCTGACAAGTTCGTTGTGTTTATCTAGATGATATTGGGTATCTTCGCAGAATTAAGGAAGAAGAACACGCTGAACATCTCGTCTGGTCAGGAAGGCTCGAGAGCAAAATTGTCATGCCAAATACTCCAAATGTGAATTTGGGCTTTCTGAAGTAACCTACCTTGGTTCATGTGATTTCCAATGATGGAATCGCTGTTAACCCGGAATCGTGTTTCAGGATATCTCCCTGACTGGAGCCTCCTTCGAAGAACGTCACAAGTGCAGAGTTTTTCGCCTTGCAACTTTCCGTCCGATTCGTCGAGAACTTTTCAAGATTTGCCAACGCCCCTGACTAAGTCTCTCACACAAGGTGTTAAGTTTGAGTGGACAGACAAACGTCAGGAAAGTTTCCAACCCTCAAGGGACAAGCTAACTTCTGCTCCAGTTCTGCCCTTCAGATTCTCGCAAGACTTGTGATTTCTGCGACGCCCTCGTCAGGGTTAGGCTGTGTTAACAGCAAGAACGAGAGTAATTGCGTATGCCTCATGACAATGCGTCCGCATGAGAAAACCTACCAGTGCTGATCTTGAACTTGCTGCTGTGATTTATGATTGAAGCAATGGCGACACACCTTTTGGTAATCGGTGTGTATATATAATGATCATCAACGTCTGAAGTTTTGTTACTCAGCGATCTTAATCTCTGCACAGCACGATGGTTGGAAACAATTACGGACTAGACTGTGTTATTTCATATACCCATGGCAGGCTAATGTGATGGCTGATGGCCTTAAGCCGCAAGTCCTATGTAACAACCTATGGTTAAGCGAGCTCAACCCCATCTTTATGAAGAACTGCGCAAGTTGAAACCTTCGATCGTTCTGGCAGGGTTCTCCTTATAAACCTTGTCATGCAAAGCCTGTGACGCCCCGGCCCGATGTGCATAATCATAACGCAAATGCACACGATCAAGCCTTAGGACTCACGGGAAAGATATCACAACACAACTCTAACAATAAATAAAGTCATACAAGCTTTAATTTACAAGCCAGGGGCCTCGAGGGCTCGAAACATAAGCTGCGAACAAGCGTCAGCGGAACATCAGATATCTGAGTACAGATTCTGAAATAGAAACAGAAAGGCCTTTAGGAAGGCGGGGTCAATAAAACAATACGATCGAAAGGCGAAGGCCTCCTGCCTGGGACCCTCCTATCCTACTCCTGGTCGTCAGTCAACTGTAGTAGTATCCATCCTCTGGGTTAGTAGTAGTAACGATCGTCGGGGCATCTGTCCAGGGGCTCCGTCCTCTGGTCACGTCAAACTGATATGGGGAGAAAAAGGAAAACAAAGCAACCGTGAGTACTCTGAAGTACTCAGCAAGCAGGATCTACACTACATATGCAACATATCAAAGGGAGGCTTGTATGTGGACTGGTTCTCAGAAATGCAAAATAGAGAGAGGCCTAGTTCCTATCGAAGACTAGCATCTTCAGCGGTCTTGCAGCATAGGAGAGAGTAGAACAATACATATAATGTAGCAGTAATATATCAACCTCATCCTGAGATCCTTTCTCGACTCCCTGCGAGAAAGCAATCCCGAGCCATAACGTCTTCAAACCTCGTCCTGAGATCCCTTCTCGCTCCCTGCGAGAAGCAATCCCAGAGCCATATTACAGGTCTCATCACAGGTATCCAGTTCTAAATTGTATCAATCAGGATACAACTCCGAGTGTCCTTTACCGTAGGACCGGCTATCGATAGAATGTTCTCCCTGCAGGGGGTGCACCAACTACCCAACACGCTCGATTAACCTCCGGCCGGAACACCTTTCCGGTCATGCCCGGCCTCGGCCAAACGACACATCGCAACCTACCTATAGCTCAGCAGAGAAGAGTCCCCGTCGGTCTACATCTAACGCTCAGAGGTCTTGGGCCATCGCCCTGTGCACTCCGAGTCGTTGCGCGCAGGGAGAAGCTGGCACCAGGAGGGCGCCGGTCCGTCCGTGCCGCCATGCGAACTGGACGTCTGACAGAGCTTCGGCTGATGCTACTTGCAGAACGCCCATACTATGCCCACGTGATGGTTAGTGCTATCAGACCAGAGGTCTGCTCGATCAAATATCCAAATCGTAGGACTAGGGCTTGCGGTAACGAGCAGAAACTCACGAAATATGTACCCTCGCCCCGTCTCGAGGACTGCGGCAAGGGCCATGAATGCCCGGCCACGCCTCGTATTCAACACTCGGGCACCATCCAGGTCAACCGTCTCGTAAAAGACTGTCGGGAACTCAGGTCCACCTCTACTGGGTGGTTCCGCCTGTCCCTTCAGTCCTGTAGTAAAAGTAGCTTCCTCGGGTCCCCTTCGGGGCCGACCGTCTCTATCAAGGTTCAGCAGTAAAGTCACAGTAACCGTGTTCCCTAACTCAAGGAAATCCGAGGTATACCCTCGACGGATGCCCACTCGATGTAACCGTCAAGTCGAACTTAGGAGGAATCACCCTCGATGAGTTCACACTTATGGTTGTTACGACAGCGTCGTATCGGAAGTGAGAAGGAGGAATCACCCTCGACGACCACGATCGAATAGCTACTCTACAGAGTTAACATCAGATTGCCATGAGGTTTCACCCTCGGCACTTGTAGTAACGCTGCCAGTGTCGTTACACTAAGGGGGGGGGGTGGTGGCGTGTCCGGGGCCGGTCTTCAATCCGTTGATCGGGTCTTCTGACGATCCAACGCGGCAGTCGGAATAGTGGGTCACTGATAGGTCTCTACCCAGCCTAGGACTAAACAGTTTAGGATATGTAGGTAATTATCAACACAGGTTACAATGAACAGGCATGCATCAGAATAGGTAAAGCAGTAGTAGCAGCAATTTAATGCAGCATGGGAAATTAGAATGGGCGATATCGGGATGATCAAAGGGGGGGGGGGGCCTTCCTGGTTGCTCGGCGGCAAGGCAAGGTCGTCTATGGTGTCTTCGGGATCCAGACTGACTCGGTCTCGGGACGACGTCGGGGTCGGGGGCTATCGAGAGAGAAGAGGGGGAGGAAACAGTATAAATAGTAGCAAACATGAGCATGACAACTACATACACGGTGCTAGTGGTAGTCTAACGAGCATCACACGTAACAGGCCGCGCGGGAGAATATCTGACGATATTTCCCGGGTCTTTGGAATTATCGGACAGAGTAGAGGGGAACGGTTGCAAGTTCGGATAGTTTAGGGACGCGTGACGGACGAAAGGACCGCGGATTCAGATTCGCTCGCGTTTCGAGCAACTTCATGTACAAAGTATTTCATCTGAGCTACGGATTATTTTATATGATTTTCTAAAGTTTTTATTAATTGCGGATTTAATTAATTTAAATTAAACATTATCCGAAACAGTGTCTTGCTGAGTCAGCATGACGTCAGCATGACATCAGGACCAGTGGGTCCCACCTGTCATAGGCTGTTAGGTTAATTAGTGATTAACTAATTAAATTTGTTTTAAACTAACTACTTAATTAGATTAACCTAATCAGGATTAATTACTTAATTAATTAACTAATTAATTATTTATTAATTAATTATTTTATTTATTTTAATTAACAGGCAGGGCTTTGGGCCCCACTGGTCAGTGGACCAGGGCGGACATGTCGGAGCATGCCCGTTTGGGACCGGACATGTCCGGTGCCCAATGGCGCTGGGGCGGGGCCGAGGCCGCGGCAGCGCGACGGCAGTGGAGCGGGGGCCGAGCGGACAGGGGGGGGTGGCGGCGAGCGGGCGAGCAGCGGGGGGCTGGGGGTGGCGGAGCAGAGGGGACAGCGGACGGCGAGCGGTGCGGGGCGTGGGGCGGCAGTGGCGCGAGCGACGCAGACACGCAGCACAGGCGGCAAGGGTCGCGCGGGCGGTAGCAGGGCTAGGAGCGTCGGGGGAGGGGAGGCGAGGCCGTGCCGAGCGATGGGGAGAGAGAGCGACGGTGAGCGCGCGGGGTACGGGGCGCTCGGCGCGGGACAGAGAGGGAGGGGGAGACGGACGGGGCTCACAGGGGCCGGACGGGAAGGGGCAGCGGGCTCGGGGTGGCGGGGCGAGGAGCGCAGTGAGGTCGATGCGGTGAGGGGCGACGCCGGCGGCGGTGACGGGCACGCGGCGCCGGCGTCAAGGCGTCGGGGTCGAGGAGGCCTAGGGGAGGAGGAGGAGGGGCGAGGCAGTCCGGGGAGCGGACGGCGAGTACGGGGCGGGGCGGCGCCGGGGACGGCTACCGGCTTCGGGGGGGGGGGGGCGATGGGGTCAGGCCCCTCTGATCCAGATCCAGAGAGCGGGGGGCAAGGGGAGGAGGGAGTGGGGTGTCGGGGAGGGGTTAGGGTTTCCTGGGGTGGGGGATAAGGGAGGCCGGTGTTGGGCCAGAGGGGAAGCTGGGCCGGTCGGAGCCAGCTGGCTGGGGCCCAGTGGGCCAGAGGGGGGGGGGTTTCTCCTTTTTTTCTTCTTTTTTTTATATATTTATTTGTCCTTTTCTTTTTCTCTTTTATTTTTATTCCAAAAGACTTTTTTGTAAAATATGAGACTTGCTCCATTATTTATAGTGCATTATCTGTCACTGCTAGAAATTGGTTTGGGGTCCATATCTTTTTGTTTGGATTTTATTTAAATTGAAAAAGGATTGAATAGTGCTATGTTGCTGCTGTTTCTTGTTGTTCGAGTCCTTTTACAATTCCAACTAATGTTGCAATCATTTTTATAAATGCTAGGGGAATATTTGCAACAAGATGCACATTTTAGTTTTTCAGTTTGAACAACTTTTATTTTCCACTTTAATTTAATTTGAATTTGAGTTAGAAGTTGAAATGCATTATGATGCAAATGATGATCATGCACTGTTAAACATGATGACATGGCAGAATCAAAAGGGTGATTACTGTAGTTAACCACTGGGGGTGTTACAAATCTCCTCTACTAACAAGAATTCTCGTCCCGAGAATTAAGAAGTAGAAGGAAAAAGTTCGGGGTATTCCGCACGAAGATTATCCTCGCGTTCCCAAGTGGCTTCATCTTCAGTATGATTTGACCACTGCACTTTGAGGAACTTGGTAACCTTCTGACGGGTTCGACGTTTAGCTTCATCGAGAATGCGGATCGGATGCTCCTTATAAGAAAGATCATCTTGGAATTCAAGCATCTCGTGATCCACAGATCGGTGCGGAGATTCCTTGAAGCATTGACGAAGTTGCGACACATGGAAGACGTCGTGGATATGAGAGAATTGCGGCGGCAATTCCAATTTATACGCCACTTGACCACGTCTTGCAACAATGCGAAAAGGACCAATGTAGCGGGGAGCTAACTTGCCCTTGATTCCAAAACGGTGAGTGCCCTTCATAGGAGTGACACGAAGATAAGCTTGATCACCAGGTTGATAAGTCAAACCCCATCGTTTGCGATCATAGTT